>CM031236.1:101827010-103027010 GCA_018340775.1 Taxus wallichiana var. yunnanensis
ATGAAAGGTATTTTCATCTTTAAGTCTGTAATTTTCATGTACTTGTAACGTAGTTGAATACGAAGAATTAATTCATGGCTTACAATGGGCTAGGAAAAGAGGTATCAACATGTTGCAAGTTTTGGTGACTTAGAGTTAGTAATTAATCAAGTAAAAAAATTTAATGTGTGTAAGAATTCATTATTGAAATCTTACAAACATAGAGTTTCAGACTTAATGGAGGATTTTGATGCTATTAATATACAATCTATTCCAAGAGCTGAAAACAAACATGCGAGACAGAGACTTACCATGCAGTTGGTGCTAGCTTTGAGGTGCTAGAACAGATCAAAAAAAAAGTACAACCACATATAAAACTAATTATCAGACCTTTAGTACCTGATAATGAAGAAAATTGGCAAGTTTTTGAAGATGATGAGAAAATTTTAGATTTCGCAGCAAGAAGCTGAATTTTCTATAGTAAATCAAGAAAAACTGCAACATTTATATGGTGACCAAATTGTTCAATTGAAGACAAAAACAAGCTGCCCCAAGGACTGGTCACATTAGAAGATATTTTTAGTTCTGATGATCAATTAAGAAAGGATAAAGGAAAGATCTTCAACTCACGCAGATAACTATGAAGAGATCTTAGTTGATGATGAAAAGAAATTATTTATTGGAAAGGTATGTTCCTTAGCTGAAAAATAGTCTTTTATTAATTTGTGTAAAGAATTCAGAGATTTTTTGCTTGGAAATACCAATATCTTGAGAGGTTTTGATCCTATTTTAGCTCAGCATACCATAGAGTTACAGCCAAATTCCAAGCCAGTTAGGAAAAAAAAAAGGCTGTAAATCCTAAGATTGAACCCTTGATGAGAAAAGAGTTATCCAAGTTGATTGAATCAAGTATTATCTTTCTAGTTAAACATTCAAGTTGGGTAGCTAATCTTGTTCTGTTTGGAAATGAATGGAGAAATCCATTTTGTGTGTAGATTTTAGAGATCTTAACAAAGCTTCATTAAAAGATCATTATCCATTGCCCAACATGGATCATATTTTAAGAATAATTTTAGGTTAGACAAGTTGTCCCTTTTGGATGGTTATAGTGGATACAATCAAATTCTTATGCGTGAAGAAGATACATACAAAACATCTTTCACCACAAAGTGGGGTACTTATGCTTACAAAAGAATGCCATTTTGGACTTTCTAATGTCGGTGCAACGTTTCAACATGTAATGGACATGGATTTTCATACCTATTAAATAAATGCATATTGGTTTATTTAGATGATGTTATTGTATTTTCAAAGAATAATTGATGATCATCTTATGCATTTAAGGTAGACTTTTCAGCTTTTGTGAATGATTGGAATATCATTGAATCCTAAAAATTCTATATTTTGATCCATCAAGGTAAATTACTTAAAACATTTTTTTCAGAAAGGTTTAGTTATTGATCCTTTCATAATTGAAGAAATTTCATAGCTATCCTTTCCTCATCATAAGAAAACACTACAAAGTTTTCTTGGAAAAATCAACTTTGTTAGAAGATTTGTTCCATATTTTATAGCATTAGTCAAGCCATTAACAACCATGTTAAAGAAAGATAAAACTTTCTCTTGGACCAGCGAAGGAAGAAAAGGATTTGAAGCTATCAAGACAACTATTTCACAAGCTCCTACTCTAAAAATCTAAATTTTGATAAGGATTTTACAATGTATGCACTTGTAGGAGCTGAAACCATTTTAACCATATTAACTCAAAGTTAATGATGAAAATATTGAGCAACCAATTGCTTTCTTTGGGAAAAGTTTACATGACTATGAGACAAGGTACACTTTTCTTTAAAAACAAGTACTTCTATGTAGTTAGAGGATTAAAGAATTTCAAGTACATGCTTTCCAATAATAAGATACATGTCTTAGTCTCTCATCCAAGTGTTAAAGCATTCTTGTTGAACAAAGAACTGAATGAGAAGAGAGCAAGTTGGATTACAAAGGTTATGGAGTATGATGTTGACATCGCATGTTGCAAAAATAGTTCAAGGAAAAGGATTATGTGAACATCTAATTGCTGATATGGAAAAATAAGAGTTGTCAGAATCAAAAATTCGAACAACATGTTGAAATCACATATCAGCAGTCAAAAATATTATTACAGCCTGAAAATCAGCAACCAAAACTCAATCCAGAAGTTCAAGAATCAAGATGGATGACTGATTTGATTAATTACTTTGTAGCATGTACTTATTCGGAAGGTATGGACAAGAATAAATGAAAGATATTTTAGTTACAAGTTGTACCTTATGTTTTCATTGATGGTGTGTTGTTTAAAAGGGATATAAATGGAATTTTTCTATGATGTATTGATTATGATAGAATTCAACAACTATTATCCGAGTTTCATGAAGGACTGTAGGAGGTCACTTTTCAGCACACTTACTACAACCTTAAAATTATGAAAGTTGGTTACTATTGGCCCAACATATTCAAGGACTGCTTTGAATGGATTAGAAAGTGTAAGAAGTGTGATTTCTTTGTTGGAAAAGAATGTTTAGCTTTTGCCCCTGCAACCTATTTCAATGGATCAACCATTCATGCAGTGGGGTCTTGACTTCATTGGCATGATAAATCCACCTTCATCACAAGGACACAAGTGGATCTTGACTGCTATGGATTATTTTACACGTTGGACTAAAGTAGTAGCTTTGAAAGAAGCTAATGAGACTTCAATCTTATCATTTTATAAAGGTATAATTTTATAGATTTGGTGTTCTAATAACTATCATTTTAGATAATGCCTTAGCATTTTTGGTGCAAAGGTAACAAATTGGGCTATCAAACATGGAATTTATTTAAGTACTTCATCTAATTATTACCCACAAGGTAATGGGTTAGCTGAAAGCACTAACAAAAATATTTTGAAGATCATCAAAAGAACACTCAAGGAAACCAAAGAGCTTGGTATCTGATGTTAAATTCAACACTTTGGGATGATAGAGTGACTCCTAAAAATATTAGTTGGCAATTCACCATACAAGCTTGTTTATGGACGAGAGGCAAGAATGCCCATCTAGTTGAGTTTCCCACATTGGATTTACTACATCAGATGGAACTACTTGAGAATGAACCAATACGAGGTTCGTTATGTAGAATTAATGGAGCTATAAGAGCTAAGAGATCAAGCTCATCTGAATATGGAAAAGAATCAAAGACAGATCAAGAAAACATTTGATAAAAAGGATAAGTTCAAAGTCTTCAATGAAGGAGACATTGTGTTAAAATGGGATGTTGATCATGCAAAATATTAGAAACCACATGAAGTTTGATACAATTTGGAGTGGTCCTTACATGATTTTAGCTTGCAAAGAGCACAATGCATTTCAAGCTTTCAAGGCTAAATGGAGAGGAACTTCCCATTCATGTGAATGGTATGTTTCTTAAACATTGTTATTGAAAATCCTATAGTGTTTGGTTAGAGTAGGATTTCCTTTCAATAAGTGTAGTTCATGCACATTACAATGTTTTTCAATTCAATAAGTGCATTTGTGCACGTGATCTAGTTTACCAAATCCTTTCCCAACTTTAGTTTGTTTTTGAAGAAGGGTTGGTTTTTTAGAAAAGGTAGATTTTGGTTATATGCTTTCAACTCCATGCCCAATGGACAAGAGCAAGGCACTGGTCTACAAGCTAGCAGGAATATTTCCCCACAGATCGCCAGAAATGTTGATAATTTTTACACTCATGCAAAAATGGCAACTCAAAACTTTGTTTTCGATGGAAGGAATTGATGAATGGACCTAACTAGGGGAGTTACAATTTTGAGTTGTGTTTTCAATTGCAGCTAATTGATTAATTACATGTAATCTACAGTTATGTGTGTTGTTACAAAATGTAACACCTCACATATATTGTCATTCCATGTTTTGTCTTCACAAGGAAACATGCAAAAAATCCCAAAGAACTAATGCAAAACCTTGATGAAGGAAGGGAATCACAATTTAGGTGAAATGTCATATTCAGAAAACAAACAAAGTTATAGTTACATGAAGGGGAGTTCATTATTAAGTTATAGGTACATCAAAAATCATTTTCTTGCATGTTAAATACTATTAATCATGTGATTGAGTTGTTTATTTCATTATACAATCAATACATATCATAAAAGATGAATGTAGAAAGAAGTATACAACTTAATTACAGAAATTAATATCATTTATTCATGAAGAAATTCAATGTTTCCCACACAAGCCGTGGGATGTAACTCATAACTACTGAAGTAGGAAGTACATGTGCATAAAGCTAAAAGTAAAAGAGTATAGAAGAAACCCATCATTACCTTGGGTTTTCTCTAGTCTTCTTTGTTTTGGGTTTAGCTCCATCTTTCATCTTTTCCATCCATAAACTATAGTGTACCTGAAAAAAATGAAAAAAAGACATTAGTGAGCTCGGTGGTTTAATATGTACTCATGTGTTATCTAACTTTCATGCAAATGGATCTCTTGAAATCAATAGAGGCATAAGGTACATCAAAGTGTAAGATAAATACAAAATTGAGAAGGTACTATCTTGCGAAGCTCATATGATTCCCAGAATCATGAAAGAAAAAACAAAGAAAAAAAATTACTATGGAACATAAGAGGGGCCAAAAAGCCTAATTGTTTTCTAACTATTTTTGTAAGTGTGCAGTACACGGGTGTGCATAGTGAGTGTAAAGAAATCAATATATGTTTTAAAATTTTGTACTATCAAGTATAAATTGCACTCAATAAATAAACAAAATTCAAGCTATCTACTCACATGGAAATACGTTCATTTCTACAAAATGATTAAAAAGTACAAAGTTCGGATAAGATACATTTTGTTGAGTAAAAAAATCAACAAGTACATATCTCAGGTTCAAAACAATGATTTAAACATCAAATCATAAGAACTTTTCAAGATAAATACAATTCTATAATCATGTTATAGAAATACATTGTAAAGCATCCATATATGTACATCTAGGAGAGTGCAAAATTTTGCAGTAGGCATCATCTGATAAAGAAAAAGCAACTTCATTATCAAAGACTCATTATTCATGTAAAAAGGGAGATGAATTCATAAAGCTACAAATGTATTTTCCAAAAAATGCAAGATGTTTACAAAAATTGAAAGGAATGAATATTACAGATCAACATCATGAAAACATCAACAAAATTAGCATACCTCCTTTATTTTGTAGGAAAGAAAATCTACAAGTACAAACAAGTTCCAATTGATAATTTTTTTTAGAGGGATAACTTCATTGAAGATAAAATAAAATATATCAAGGTATTCATTATGCTTTCCTTTATTATGCAAAAGAAGTGAAATACACAACAAAGATTCAGAAGTTCCAAGCTCAAACAAGAATTTATTCATCTTCCATCCTTACAAAGAGTATACAAGAATAATTATCAAACTTCAAAGCTTCAAGAGAAAAAATGATGAATGCAAAGTAAATAATGATCACTCGGTGAGTATGGTTCAAATTTCAAGATGAATCAAAAAGGAAGATACAAATAGAAATTTGTAAAATTTATTGCAAATCCAAAGATTTTTTCACCATGAAAACATCTCTAGCAGATACAAATAATGTAAAATTGCAGCCATAAATCTATTAGAGTAATCCGTAAGATGTCATGTGAGCTACAAAAGGTAAATAGATTGAACTACATATGTATGCACAAAAATACAAAATAAATTGCAAAGAAACATACACATTGCCTAGAATTACATAAATAAGGTACAATTTGCAAAGTACGTTTTTGAATTAAAGTTATAGGATCATCAAAACATTAGTTGAATAAGGTCAAAATTTGACCATCAAGTCTTTTAAGGATGAAATACAAGAAAAGGAAACAAGTACAAGATTCATACTTCAAAACAGTCTAAGTAAAGGAACAACTAAGAGCATCATACTACATCTTCCTTTCATGTTGAATTTATAGAATTCAAATGTAATTCAAGCTACAGCTGAAGTGTAAGTACAACCAGCATAAGAGGCCACTATTAGATGAATGGGAATCATACAAATTACAACCATCAAGAAGGAAGACAACCATTAAGCTTCAACATGGGATAGATAGCTACCAATAGTTCATTTCAATCTACAATATAGAGTACATTGTTCCTTTCAGAGATACAAAAGGTTTTACTAATCACATAATGACCATTCACTAGTCAACAAACAAAGAAATGAAAATTCTAAGGTTTTAAAGTTTGAATATTGCAAGCTTTCAATAACTTCCAGGAGCATGCCATAAGGAAAATAGACCACAAGGTACATAGAAAGTACATAAAAAAATATGTTCTCAAAACTTGACTTAAACTCAAAAGTGAAGCAAATATCAACTTACAACATCAATAGCATGGTACAATACCAATTACAGTTTGCTACTTAAAAGCATATCTAATTATCATGAATCCCAGAACATGAATGGAAAATCTACATTTGCACTAACGAAGAACATGATGCAAAAAGTGTAACATAAATAGCAAATATCTTGAGAAAAGTTAGGAAAGATTGCAAAACTTCATAGGCTTTGAGTCTTCATGATGTGACAAAGATAAAGATTTTGAGGGATACATAAAAAATCAAGTGCTTCTTTCAGACCATAGTACACAAAGCCCAAATATCAGACAATTTATCAACTTACAATCAATCTATATGAATGGAGTTTTTGTATTGGCATGTGAACTCAGTCTCTACCAAAAATCATAGTAATGGTGCTAGACTCTAAGTAAAGGATAATGACGGATGCAAATTAAACATGAATGAGAGTAACCATGGTTTGAACCCCTAAAATTTATAGACCTTCAAACAAAAATGATAATGGCAATTGCAAATAAGAAATGAGCTCGAGTTTTCGAATGCACGGAAAAGCTCATTGAACCTACTCAAGAGAAAAATTCATACTCTTAGTCATTAATATGGAACAACAAATAGAGAAGATAACCATTTCATGCTCAAGAAAACAGATAACCAACATTTTCTTAGATGATGGCCAAGCATATTGAAAACCACAAAGTACAAAGGAATAGTTACAGTGACATTTACATTACAAACTCAAAAACCAAAAGACCAAGAAAGTTCAACTCATGAAACCCCAAAAAAGCAACAGAAAAGATAGCATAGCAGGAAAGAGATCAAAATCAAAAATAGAGGATGCAAAGCAAAAATGAATGCCTAGAACATTTTTGAACCCAAAATGTCAATGAAGAATCAGTTTAGTGCTCAAAGATGGAAAAAAGCTTACCATCCTTTCACAAATAGTATCCAAGATCACATAGGCTTCAGCTAATCTCAAACCAGAACTTAAGAATTGATAATGGTGTTCGTCTTTTCAAAAAGGATCACAATGAGAAGCTCAATAAAGGAACGACAAAATGCATGCATATTGTCCCAAAATGAACCAGAACGAGCTCGAAAAGATCAATAATGGCATCCAATAAAAATCCATAAGGGCTTCGCCCTCAGTTTTTAACAATGCAAATGAAATGATCATTTAGGATTCGAGTTGTTTTACTCACCCAAGCTCAACCACCATAAAACCTAACTCACTCGATGAGTTAAGATCGATGATCAGATGCAAGATCGAAGGTATAGGATCAAACAATGCCAAAATATAACCATAATACCAATCACACTACCATGGAGAATAAAGTACAAATAATCAAAGGCCATGATCCAAAAGCACATAGATCGATTGGAATTATCTAAAACCACCAAGAAATGATCAATGTTTAAAAGATCATGCCATGAAGGACGAAATCAACAATTGAGATCTTGTGCCAACTCCTATGTAATTCATATTTATTCATAGAAGATCAACGGTGAAGATTGAGTGAAGTACAAGATCGATCGGCTAAGAATCAAAGTCCCAACTTCTATGCAAAAACAGGTAAATGGAGTTACATCATTGCCTCGACAAGTCTTCCAAGGGTCGAATCATGGGGAGGGGGCCATCCCCAATAATTTGAATAATCATTGCATTGACCTTTCTAAGGTCCAAAACCAAATATTATGCCACGAAATAATAAAATGACGACAACATTCTAGTGTATGCCATGTCAAAATCAGAAATGGGGTTTACCATATAAAGAGGGAGTTGATTATTATAGCCAATGATAAAATGTCCCATGATTATATATGGTCAAAGTTAAGGGGCTAATGATGCCAAATTATATACCTTAAACTTTCAAAAATAAATACCTTAATCTTACCAAAGGGACCTCGTGCTCTCCAAGTAGAATTGGGGTGATGGATCATATTTAGCCAAGCCAAAGTGCATAATAGTGAGGTGCCACATCAATGGAAAAGAGAATATTATTTTACATGAGTACATGGACAGGTGGTCCCCACAGGTCAAGTTGAAGACTTTTGCTAAGGATGAAGATGAATGCATTATTTTTTCTTGCACAAGAGTATCATAATGAGAAGTGCACAAATTTCAACATCAGAGGTTTAAAATATTAAAGTGAGGTCTTAATTACCTTATTTTTCAAAAAATAAAGGTATTATTGTCTTACACATGCCTAGGTGGTCCCCACAGAGAGGTTGAATAATTGTGCTAAGTATTGGAGATCAAAAGGTATTATTTTTCTTATGCAGAATGTATTTTTATGCCTTCACAAGAGAACAAAACAGAGATAAAACCAAAGTATCCTTGCAAGTGGGTGAATACACAAGTGCTACATCAAGGATTAAATATGATTATTTAATCAAATAGCAAGAAGACCAAGTTGCATGCACATTGGATGAGACTTACACAACAAGCAAGTAGTTAATTTTAGAAAAATATTCACCCAAGTTTTATTAAAAATAGATCAATCAATTGCACTTTGACTTGAGTTTATTTTTGTAACTAAGGCTATTAATGCCTCATTGTAATCAACATGTCTATTTTTATTCCTTTATTTATTCATGATAAAGGGGTAAAATTAGCATGCATGGGCGAGTACAAAGACTTTAGTCTATTTTTAGGATGGGTTGGGTGATGTATTTTGGCTATATATTGTGTGCACTAGCAAGGCACAAGGGAGGACTTTTGGACATATGAGTGCTGAAGCATATTTTTCTAGTTTTGCCTTGAATGAGAACGAGTTTTTCCTTTCCAATTATTTTCAGTGGTGTGTATCTTTCCATTAATTCTTGTGAATGTTAATTCCCTGATTAATCATCTTACCTTGCTTTGGAAATTTGGTTTTTTTGCATAGTCTTAGTTTTCATGTTTATCTTGTTATGTTGTTGTGATTTATCCCTCAATACATTGTGATTTATCCCTCAATACATAAGTGTTTTTCCTTAATATTCTACTAAAAACCATTGGTTCATGCATCTAAAATTCATTCTCAATTTTATTGTGCATATACTCAGTCAAAGCCCTCAATAAGTTTGGTGTATCACCCATTTCAATTTCAGTTATAGTCATCTTTTTACCCTCAAAACCCCAAAAATAGTTTAGGATACATCAATAAGGAACTAGCCTTGATATTGGAGACTCACCTCAACAATAGGTATACCCACAGACCTAAGGTGTTTCCATTGTATCTACGAAAGTGAGAGATCAAGCAAGCTTAGAACCCTTGTTGTCATCTCTCAACCAGGGTGCACTTTCGAGAGATAACAAAATCTTCATGATCATCATCTCGAGTCTAAGTGAAATCTATGAGAGGATGTCATGGTACTAACTCTTCTTTGTGTGGGAATGAGTCAAATGATGACTCATCACAAACAACATCTTGACTCTCATATATATTCTATGTCTCATAATCCATGAGACAATATTCCTTTGAGGTAGTAATGTACCCCAAAAATATACACTAGAGTGTCTTTGAATCGATATTCTTCCTCTTCTTTGTTGGGACATGCATATATGGTGTACAACTAAACACTCTAAGATGGGAATTTGAAGGGTTGTGATTACTCCATACCTCTTTATGTGTCTTGTGCTACAAGATCTTCCTAGGTTCTCGATTCAAAAGACATACATATGTCCGGAAAGCTTCTTCCCAAAATATGTTCTCCAACTTGGCAGTGGAAAGCATGTAACAAGCCATCTCTATGAAAGTCTGATTGTGACGTTCGCTTGATGTCATTGTACCAGGATTTATAAGGGGAAATCAAGTGTTGTGTGATGTCGTGCTCCTTGAAGAATGCCGATAATTTATATGACATGAATTCCCACCTCGATCTAAGTAGATTACAAGAAAGGCCTCGCCTCGGTCTCTTGAATAACTCACTAATATAAGGCCTGAAAATTGGCAAATGATTCACTCTTTTTCTTAAGAAAGAACACCCATGTCTTGCGAGAATAGTCATCAATAAACAAATAGAAGTACTGAAATCCCTGAAAGGAAGAAGAAAAGGGTCCGAATTGATCGGTATGTACTACTTTGATAGGGTTCTTGGCATGGATGGTACTCGGCTCAAACGGATCCTATTTTTTTCCCGTCATACATCTAGAATAGAAATGTAAGGAGTGAGAGAGTGGAGGAATTCCTTGTACCATCTCCTTAGAACTAATGTTATAGAGGGAGCCAATAGAAAGGCACCCATATTGATAGTGCCAGAGTGTAGTAAACTCTACCGTAGATAAAGCAACTGTAGCTTATGAAACTGCATCTAGTGCAAATAAACAATCCTTCAAAAAATATCTAGCAAGTATCATACCTTCTCATGAGATTAAACATGATTTGATTTCTTTCTATACCATGAACTCCACTTTGAGTTTATGATTCAATTGCTGAGAGACATAAACGATATTTTTGGTCAATCATGAAACATAGAGCACCTATATGAGGGTACAATTTCTCATCCTGAGAGGCCGAATGGTGACATTACTTATTCCTTCTGTAACATACTCTTTGTTGTCTATAATTCCAACCTAATCTCCAATGGGTTGATCAATAAATGAATTAAAAAGCTTTCTATCTCCCGTCATGTGCTTGGTTGTGCCAGAGTCAATCAACCAGACATTCTGCGATGGATGCAATGTTTGGGAGACTAGAACAACATTTTGGTGTGTTTCGCAATTTGCTTATTCGAGTTCTTCCTCATCGAGTCATCATCTTACTAGGCCACGTTGTGTCCTTTATACTTCATGTGGCAAGGACGTCATCAATATTTTTTGAATCACTATGACCAAATGTGTTCTCTTCTCTAGAATTGCACTTTGTGAGGCCATTATATTAATAGTTAACAGTTTCATGCATATTCGTGGTGTAGATGTGACACCATCGATTACTTCTCGATATGGTTGCTTATGGGGCTACTTCTGGGACTTCTTCTCTTATTGTCCCTTCCGAGGATTGTGAATCTTCTTGTTGTCTCGAGATCAGTTTCGTGTCTTCAAACTCCTCGTGTACTATCTAGATGGCTTCTTCCTACTAGATAAAATTCACTAGTTCTGTAAAGGTCACCTCTTGTTTTGTGATGCTCAATGTTATGACGAAGGTCCTGAATTGGGAAGGAAAATCACTCAGTGTGAGAGGTACTAGTAGTTTTTCTTCAGCCTTTTCTCCAATCGATACACGCTCTTCTCGTAGTTTTGTTGCACGAAACAATAATTCCTCTACTTTATTCCTATATTTCATACTCGATGTATGAATATTTGACTTGCGATGGAGGATCTTTATCAGGTTCTTTGCTTTGTAGATGGTGGAGAGAGCATCCCAAGATTCCTTTGATATTGTCGCATCTCGTATGTGTGGTTGAACCTTGTCAGAAATGTTGAGAGTGATCAACAAGCCGTCTTTTACATCATCCTTCTCATACTTCATTTTCTCATCTACATCGGTGGGACACGTGATTTTTCTAATGATGAGTTCCCAAAGCTCTTTGAACTATAGAATGGTGCGCATATTCATCTTCCATGGGGTATAGTTTGTCTCTTTGAGAAGTTTGCATTTGAAAACAATAATTTGGGGGATGACATGGCTTCAGTCTCACTCAATCCAAAGGAAATGTGTTCATGGGTTCATGGTGAAGGTTTCATGCCAAAAACAAATGTTGGTCACTATGAAAAAGCAAGTCTCGGCGAACGATAGAATGTACCTTTGGAATGTGCCAATAATTTCTCAATAGTGTTAGAATGAACCTTTGGAATGCGCCGAGGATTCACGTTATTCTCCACGCTTTCGTCGTTTTACACAGAAAACAGACCTTTGGTTAGACAAGAACAAATGAAATCCTTCACGTTCCTTCCACGCATTTCTGGGTTTAAAAAAACACGCACAGTAAAATGAAAAATAAGTCACTATCAAATGCCACGTTTGGTTGACGCCAAAAATAGAAACTACATTTATTCTTCTATACGAAATCACGCTTCTTCCTCCACGCAGGCTCTACTTCTCAGGTCGTTCGTTCTCCATGTGGTCTGCACCACTTCCGATAGAAAAATATCACGAGCCAAAAACTTACATGTACGAAGCATAGCAGTAAATTTTCACTTCTCCATGTGTGTCCAAGACTAGTCTTCCACCCCTGGTTGTCACCTCTTGTGCTCAGATACCAATGTTGATAGAAAAGAGTAGATGAATTGATGTTTTATTCAATGAAAATAAGGCTGTTATGTACATGGGTAAATGGTTCCGGATGATAAGTCGTTTAAGAAGAAATCCAATAGAATCGACTAGGACTTGTCATGACAATTATAACCGAATACAACTAAACAATGTAATAATAAGATAAATAAGCTAACACCTAGAACTCTAAAACTCAAACCGTAATTATTTTCACCAAAGCATTGAGTGCAAGAAAAATTCTAAAATCTAGAGATAAATTAGGGTTCAAGGAAACTATGTATATCGATACTTCATCAACCATATGACATGACCCATGTTTTGTGTATTTTGATAATAGTGATAATAGGGGGATGTGGTTGTCATTATATTCATAAATCCATAGACAAATAATTTTATGGAAGGATGTGTTAGAACTGAATTTACTCATACCAACATCTAAAATTTATTAGGTGCATTAAATTCACACAGTATGCATATGCCAAAGTTTTAAACATCTCTTCGTACCTACAAATTGACAGCGAATGTGAGCACAAGGCAGTCAATTTCTAGTGTAAAATATGTGTATTTGTGTGAATGTATGATAATGTTATTATTTTATGATATTCTTCACTAATGTCTTAGCTCATTTTCCTGTATGGCCCTAATATTAAATTATTAATCTTATAAATACGTAAGTGCATTAATATATTTAGAATTACAAAAAAAATGACAAACTTTATATGTTCTAGGTGATGTTATTTTTTTGTGAACCTATCTGTAAATAGATTTAAATCAATATCAAAATACACAGAAAATATATTCTAAATGAAATAGAAGATACCTATATTGTTTTAAAAAGAGATTAGAATTGTATTATGTGAGTATTGTTGGCCTCTTCTAGGTTGAAAATTTATTTTAGAAAACTTGAGATAATATAATTTGTATATTATTTTACACTATTATGTGCACCTCATTTATATAGATCATACTATAGCTAACTACTACATCCCATACATGCATGATTATGGTCTCATCTATACTAAATATTATTAGAATAAGTCCACAAATGTTTATCACATTGTTATTTGATCCTTTGTACATGTATCTCATACTTGTCACCGCACACACACTGTTAAGAAACAGTTAGTAGAAACAATAAGAAGAAGAATGTATAAATAAAGAGCTTTAATCTACGAATAACATGCAAATTTCTGTCTCAATTTTTCATGGTATCGTAGAGAAAAGGCCTTTCAGATTATCTTGGAGGAATCATGGACCCGACCATTATCGACAATCACCTTAACCTTCCCATCCGGGTTGTTCCAAATATGTAGGAGGTTATATAAATAGGTACGTTGGGTGTTGAACAATATGAGCTTATATATATAAGAACAATGTCAAGACCAAAGTTGCTTTTATCTAATGCATAAATATCTTGCATGGAAAACAAAATGTGCATGATCTTATAATTCAAAGAGTTATGGGATATCGTCACCATAAAGTATAACCCACCCAAACGAGCTAATAAGCGATTAATTTTGATAAAGAAAATGAAAAATACCTTATGTTGATCACATTTAGCGTCATCGACGGATTACAACCACATATCCAGGATGTGACAACATCCAAAGATGCTTGGGACACCCTATCTATTATCTACGAAGAAAAGAACCAAACAAAGATACTTCATCTTCAGTCAATGTTGCATACACTTAATATGTCACCTAGAGAGAAAGTCAAAGAATTCTTATGACTAGTAGTTTAACTTCCGCGTAGAGATGGTAGCACTTGGTGAGAATATCGAGGACAAAATTTTTATCCCAATCACGTTGAGGGCACTTCCCTCACAATTCTAGACATTTGTCACAATGCTCAAGATAAAAAAATAAGCAAAGTGTTGTTCAAAACGTTAGTGAATCTACTCCAACAAGAGGAAGCAATCCAATCCATGCAAGATGAATTTGAAGACAATTCATTGATTTCTAAGTCATGTGGTGGAAATTTCAAGAAGAACCCACAACAACATTAGTAGCAAAAGCAAATGAAATCACACACTAATGAGCTAAACCGGTGTCACATTTGTAACATGCATACTCATGACACCTTTGTGTGCTACTCCAATGGCCATACATAGGGCTCTTCTAGTTGCGATGACAAACAAAATCCACACATAAGTCACCATCTAAGAAATAGAAGTACAAAGGACACCTTGCAGCAAAACACGATAATGCATCAGAGGAATAAGAAGAAGAAGCAGTAGCAAATTGCCCTAATCAAAGCATGGTACTTTTCAACCAAAATTACTTTTTTATTTAGGATAAAGGTTTTTTGGCTAGGGACCCTACCTAGTTACAAAGAGGCCAAAGCCCAAATAAGACATTATAGAGCCCAAAGAGAAAAATAAAACTGTATCAAACAAACAGTCAAGCATGAAACCAAAATACAACACAAATAAAGCCCAATGTAGGCCAATGTAAGCACAATGTCATGAGAAAACTAGGTTGGAGATCTGGTTTTCCTGTGAATGGATTTTTTCTTATTGTGTATTATTTTCTACCCTTCTAAAACCTCCTCAATAGGGAGAATAAATTCAAGTTCATTGATCGGAAAGTATGTGCTTTTTTCAAAAGGAAAGAGAGGAGGGAAATTTTCCTTAGCTGCTTTACAAGAATTTGAATCAGCATTTATCTTCGACTAAATATGTCGAAGAGGAGACCTATCAGGAAAAGAAGGGGATTTCTCCATGACCACCATAGCGAGACACAGGGTAAATGATTCTTTGACAAAAAGGCATCTGAGAGGGGTTCACAAAAGGGGAGGGACCACCTGAGAGGGGCTCAAAACATAATCAAGGACATAAGAGGGATTAATGGTAAAATGAGAGGGAAGAGAATCCACCCACCATGCAGGATTTGGCCCCTTTTTTTGCCCACAATCCTCTACCACATGACCCATTTGGAAACATCTATGGCAACAAAAGGAAATCTTTCATAGTCTAATCTTTGAATCTAGGTTCTATCAACAAATTAATACTCTCATGAAGTTCTTGAGAGATGTCTAAATGAACAAGAATCATAGCATAAGTAGTATGAAGCTTCCGAGTAGTATTATTATCAAATTGTTCATATCTCACCATCATGTTGCCAATGGCTTGGAGGCACGAATTGTCCCAAAGTTGAAGGGAGAGACCAACCCATATGGGCAATGTGTCAAATGTGTCATTTAAAAGATCAAATAGAGGGTACCAAAGTGTTTATTCATAAGGCCATACTGGTCCCCCCAAACCTAGTATCGTTCATGTATTATTTCACGATCCTCATAAGAATCAAACACAACAATAAAGTAAGATTTAGAACAATGATAAAGTTCAATATTATCTTTAATTTTGGAGCCCCATGGTTGATAATCCATTCATGAAACCAGGATAACATAGGCTAAAAATTGTTGAACCTACATATGAGCCCATGCATTTTGTATTCCTCTTCCAAATCCCAAACTCTATTGAGCACATCATATTCTAGCTTAAAAAAGGTTTTCTTTAGAGGGCAACAAGGATTTTTTTAGGGTGCCTTTAATTTCGCGGCCACAAAAAGGATATTTTCCTCCCCTTACTGTTGTCATCCACATTCTACAAATTTTCCCCTCCCATTGAAGGTGTTGTAGGTGTAGTAGAGTCTTTAGACCCATTTTACACGAAAACCACCTCATCTTTCCTTGAAACCGAGCCATCATTACCATATCCAAGTTTCCGATCCAAAATCAGAGAGTGAGAAAGCTGTTGCTATTTACATATAAAAATCTAGAGCTCCCTGTTAACCAATCTTGTCACCATCTAAAAGAGTAACCAAAAATTATAAACCCTCTAAGAATGTTTAGTTAATTGATTCGGTGCCGGGAAGCACATGAAAAGATGCAAATAACTCTTCCACAAGTTTAGCCACCAACCCACAAGAGATCGGGTTAAGATTACGTATCATAAGGAGTATGTCAAAGAAGGAATTAGAGATGTCACTATTCCTCTTGGGACGACCATTTTTACACCCACAAAATTTCTCTACATACCCGGTTTGACAAAAATCTCCTATCTGTCAATAAATTATTGAGTCACAAGGTCAAGTTCGAGTTCTAAGTTTAAAATGGTATAAAATATTGTCTAATCAATAAAGATGGAAAGGTAGTAGCACGATCATTATTACAATATAAGTTGTTCACATTAGATGTTTTATCCATCCATGAAGTTGTGTTTATTTCCTCAAGGGAATATTTTACCAAACTTTGGAAATTCTGGTATGGGCACCTATCTATTGGTTCCCTACATCAACTTAGCTCCAAAGGTATGGTACGTGGCCTTCCTACAATTTCTCCATCATTTCCTATTTTTTTAGGTTGTCTTACGGGAAAGTAATATAGAGTTCTATTTAAGTTGAGTTCAATTCAAACCAACAATCATTTTGATGTGATACACTTTGATCTTTGCAGACCGCTACCTACCACTATGCAAGGAATAAAATATTTTCAATTGTTCATAGATGACTTCTCTATTAAAATCTTAGTGTTCTTCCTCAAAAAAGAGTGACACATTTATACACTTAAAAATATTCAAGCAGCTTATTGAGAACCATTCTGACAAGTGCATTTGTCTACTCTACTCATATTGAGGGTAATTCACATCAAAAGATTTCATGGCCTTCCCAAAGCAACAAGGCCTAAAACAACATTTGAGTTATCCCTATATGCCTCAACAAAATGGAGTCGTAGAATGACGTAATCACACAGTGATGGAAATGGCTCATTGCATGCTTTCACTTTGTAATATTAGAGGAGAAGAATAAGGCATAAGCAAATCGGACAATGGTGTATATTTTTAACAAGACTCCTAGAAAGGAAATAAAGAACATAATGCAAGAAGAAGCTTGGAATGGCTATAAGCCATCAATCTCTCATCTTTGTGTGCTTTTTTTTTGTATTACATATATCTATGTCCCCATAAAGAAAAGGAAGAATTTTGAACCCAAGACACTTCATTGCATAATATTGGGGTGCAATGAGACCTTAAAAGCATAATGTCTCATGGATCCATAGATAAAAAAGAATTATGAGAGTCGTGATGTGGTATTTGATGAGTCATCATATGACTCACTAAGGAAAAAGGAATCCCTGCTGGCTACTTCTCATTACTTTCTTCCACAATAAGATAATGAAATGGGTGATTCTTCTAGAAGTGAAGATGAGATACAAGGAGAATTGTTCATTGATCTAGGGAATTTTGAGGATAACACTACACAACATCAATACTCACATCCAAAATGCATAGAAAGAACCATAAAAGACTCTCATTTGGACTCACTTCCATATTCTTCATTATGTACTAGGACGAGAAGATAAGCAAGAGAGGAATTCAATCTCTCCTTGATGAGCTCAGTAATTGATAGCATCGAACCATATTTAGTTTAAGAAATATTGAGTCAACCATGTAATAGAAGAAGGCCATGGAAGATGAATAGGATTCATTGATTAGAAATGGAATGTGGGAGCTTTTCAATCTACCTATAGGAAAGAATCCCATTGGTTGCAAAAGGGTTTTCAAGATAACTTATAGGGAAAAAGGGTCCATTGACAAATTCAAAGCACGACTAGTTGCAAAGGGATATACTAAAAAGGAAGGTATCTAGATTATGAAGAAAACTTTATACCCACTGAAAAGATAAATACTATCAAGGTTGTTTGTGGACTAGAAGCACAAAAGGGATGGAAGCTTCAGCAGATGGATGTGAATATTTATTTCTTGAATGGTGCTCTCAAGGAAGAGGTATACATGATGTATCTAGAAGGATTTGAGGATGAAAAATATCTTTAGAAGGTGTGTTGAATGATCAAATATCTATATAGATGAAAACGGGTATTGCGTACATGGTACATCATGATTGATGATCATATCTTACATCATGGATTCAAGTGTATCCCCTCATATTCCAACTTTTACATCAATAAAATAGGTAATGAGATTATTATTCTTGTTCTTTATGTAGATGATCTTGTAATCATAGGGAGCATGGATAATATCGTTGATGAAGTAAAGAATGATCTCAAGAAATATTTCAACATGAAAAATTGGGCTACTTCACTATTGTCTTGGCTTAGAGATATTGTAGAAGGAGAATCACATCTTTTTAGTCAAATTAATTATGCCAAAAACTACTTGAAAAGTATGAGATGAAAAATTGTAAGCTAATGGAAACTCCAATGGAACAAGGGATTTAACTTTCCGTTTCTAGGATTCACCTTAAGTGAATGAAACTCACTACATGAAACTTATTGGAAGTATTATTTACTTGACCTATACCAGGCCAGGCATTTTTTTTGTTGTTAGTTATCTTTCACGATTCATGCAGGAGATGAAGAAGTTTCATTGGTTAGCAAAAAAAAAAAAACTTCTACAATATGTCTTAGGCACACTACATATGGCTTGGAATATAAGAAGACCTAACAAGTCTTCTTGTAAGGATATATAGACTCACCTTATGTTGGATCTATCGATGTCGAGGATATGTTTTTCATCTTGGATTAAGACTTGTTTTGTGGATCAGTAAGAAGTAGACATTTTTTGCATTATCATCCATTGAAGCTTAGTATCACGCCGCATGAGGGGATTTGTGCGAAGAAATTTTGATACGTCACATTTTGGAAGACATGGGCATACATGAAGACCAAATACTAGTCATTTGTTCTGCGACAATTAAGGTGTGTTGAAGCTTGACAAAAATCCAATGCATCATGAGATAACAAAGAATGTTGAATTACAATGTCACTTCATTTGAGAATGAGTCTTAAACCATGATATCTAGCTCTAACACAGTCTTAATTAAGAACAAGTTGCAGATATGCTCACTAAGCCTTAAGGCAAGGTGAACTTTGATTTGTTTAGGGGGTACATTTGTAAAAATAATGTAATAATGTGGGAATGTTAGACTAAGTCCACACACATTTATCACAAATTGTTATTTGATCCTCCACACATCTGTCTCACACCTATCACCTACACAATAACTTGTCAAGAAACTTGATTAATAAAAATAATAATGTATAAAAAAGAGCTTTGATCTATGAATAACATGTAGATTTCAATCACAACTTTTCAAATATTATATATACTCAACAAATCTAGGTTGGCATAGAGAGATACTCTAACTCCTATATATACTCACTTCCTTTGTAGTATGGAATGGGTGCCTACAATCTCAAATTTTATATGGGAATTAAGAGAATTTTCATTCATGTGCTCTTCTTGATAGATTTATAGAAACCATTTGAGTGCGATGAGGATGAATAATGACTGTGAAAGGGGTCATTGATTACTAAATATCCAAAGTGATGACTTCCATTCAAGTAATTTACATCTCTAGTGGTTATTAATTTAACAATTATTAAAAACAAAAAGGTTCGTATGAATGGGTCCTAAAATACCCTCCACTTCAAAAACTAATTCCATCATAGTTGCAGATTAGGAAATTTTTATTGAATTTATAAAAGGGGCTCCAAATTTACAAATATTTTGGTTGCATTCCTTGTTACTAGACAATAATATCAATGATGGACAGATTGTGAAGCTAATGTGAGATTTTTTCCAAGATGGATTCATGATTGATAATTATAAATCCTTTAACATTGTTATTAAAAACTATTATCCATAATATCAATGATGGACTGATTGTGAAGCTAATGTGATATTTTTTCCAAGATGGCTTCATGATTGATAATTATAAATCCTTTAACATTATTATAAAAAAACTATTATCCACATTGTGACATTTCATCCAAGGACTTTATTCATACATGAGATGGGAAAAACACTAGAAGCCTAGTAAAAAAGAGGAAAGCGTAGAAAATCTTTGCAGTCTTATACAGCGAACAACATAAAGAAAATAAATAGAACAATAAAATAACTTGCAAAAAATAGATTAAACATCAAACCAACATTGTTGTGCATTCTCCATTAATTAAATTCTTCATACTCAGAGCTTTGACTCATTACATTCAAGTTGTGTGTGCAGTTGTGTGCTTTCAATGCACCATACAAAACAACTACAATTGTTGTTAATAAATAACCATCTATAGCTCTAAAAACATAGCACTCTAAATCTGAATTGTGCTTTAAAACAATGCATGTTGTGCATGCAATAAAGTAGATTTATTTTATTTAAATTGACTTCCTAATAATAGGACAAAGCTGGAGTTAACTAAAGAAAACTAAATCTAAATTTATTTCTCCTAAAAAGCTATGTGAGGAATTATCAATGCATGGCACATGCATATTTCCAACACTTCCCTTAATTTCAAACTGTAGATTTTACTATTCTGGAGTTTTGTTTACATTTTCAGATCTGTCATATGCGGGATCATAAACTCCCAAACAATCTCTCAAATATTCAAAAAAATCTATTCCAAATGTCTCGTAATTTGATCTTTAGATCTGTAAAATTCAAGAGAAATTTCCTTGTTGTTTACCAACTCTCTGATGAAATGATACCTCGTATCAATTTTCTTGCTCCTCTTATGAAAAACATGATTTTTGGACAATGCTATGGCTGAGTTGTTGTCACAAAAAAATTGTGTAGCATCCTCTTGTTTCTGCTGTAAATTTGTCAACACTCTTCTCATCCAAACATCTTGACATGTTGCTCATGTTGATGTTACATACTTTTCTTCTATTGAAGATAGCGTGAAAATGGGTTTCTTCTTTGATGCCCATGAAACCACTCATATTCCAAATTGAAAAGTATAGTCGGATGTTCTTTTCGATCATTTATACTTCCAAAGACCTTTGTCACTATCTATATAGACATTTAATTTGAACTCATCGGAATTTGAATTAAGAATTCCATGATTCTTTGTTCCACATACATACCTCAAGATTCTCTTTACATCTTGCCAATGTCAATATTTTGGAGATTCCATGAACCTTGATATGAGGCTCACACCATACATAATGTCGACCTTTTATCCGTCAAATACATAAGACTTCCAACCAATTTTTTAAACAATTTTAGATCCACACACAATCCTTCATCCTCTTTGCTCAACTTCAAACCTACTGCAACTAGTGTTGGCATTGGCTTACAATTGAACATGTTAAACCTTTTCAAAACATCATTTGTATATTTTTCTTGTGAGATAAAAAATTCACCTTCTGATTGTTGGACTTCAATGCCCAAAAAGTAATTCATAAGACCAAGATCTATCATCTCAAATTCCTTCTTCATGGCTAATTTTGAATTACTATGTAGATATATTTACAATAATGATCAAATCATCTACGTATAAACAAACAATTAGAATCTTACCTTGCTCATTTATCTTGGTGTATAAGGTAGGCTCATTATTGCTCATATTGAAACCATTCTCAATCAAATAAGAATCTATTCTATTGTACCAAGCTTTAGGTGCTTACTTGATACCATATAGCACTTTCTTCAATCTATATTTTTTTCCTTTGTGACCTTCAATCTCATAATCTTTCGATAACATAAACTTTCTCTTCAAGGAATCCATTCAAGAATGTTAATTTTACATCCATCAGATAAATAGGCCATTTGTTTTGAGATGCAATTATTAAAAGCATTCTTAAAGTATCCAAATGTGTTCTTGGTCCAAAATTTCATTGTAGTCAACTCCATATTGTTGTGTAAAACCTCTTGCTACCAGTCTTGCTTTATGTTTCTATATTTTTCCATCAGCATTGTATTTTGTCTTATAGACCCACTTGACTCCTATCACGTCCTTTCCTTTTGGAAGATCCATCAGCTCACATGTCTGATTCTTCTCTATAGCATCAATCTCATCATCCATGGATTTTTCCTAAACTTTAGTTTTTATAGCCTCTTTAAAATATACTAGATCTACAGCATGAGAAAACAATGTAAAAACTGAAAAATGAATTAGTTGTATTAACATTATAAATCTCACTTAGACTTATTTTTTTCCACTGCGCAGACTATTCGATGAAGGACTATTTTTGGTGATGGAGTAGCTTCTGGTGTTCTCTGTGGTGTCTCTTGCATGGCTGAAGATGGTTGAAATCTTGGAGACCTCCAAACTATAGATGGAGGTGTAGCTTGTTGTGCTACGAATTTTGGTGCATGTCCAATATTTGTAGATACAATACCTTATTTCTTTAAAATTTCATTTGTCTTATCATCACGCGGAATAATTGTTGTTATACTCACTATTTTCTATATACTTCCATCCCATGCTTCATTCTCAATAAACTGAACATCCCCGCTGATCACAACCTTTACAATGACCTGGATTGTACAACTTGTACACTTTTTTATTCTCTGAATACCCAAAAAAACACTTTGCTCCATTTTTTCTAACTTCTTCCTTATCTCATCGTGTACATGTGCATACGCTACATAATCAAAAACTCGAAATGAGAAACATTGTGTTTCTGTTAGTCCATGCTTGTTGCGAAACCATGTTCCTAACAAGTTTTGTTGGACACTGTTTAAAATGTAAACAAAAGTTGCTACTACTTCTACCCAATAGTCATTTGGAAGGATTTTTTTCCTTTAACATGCTTCTCACCATTTCCATAATGGTTCTATTCTTCCTCTCGGACACACCATTTTGTTGTGGTGTATACCTCGTAGTAGACTATGTTAGGAAATAAGGGATAAAATACATGGAATAATCCCTCGAGAATCGCAACATGAGAAAGTAATATGCATAAAATATTACAGATCTCAAATAAAAGTGGATGATAAAATAACATAACACAAAGAGATAGTATTTAATGTGGTTCGCCCAATTTGGGCTACGTCCACCAAGAATCACTTGCTCAGATTTTATTACAAACCATCTCTCTCTTCATACAATACTTAGATCTGTTTGGAGCTATGCGCAACAAACTCTAAGAATTCACACCCAAATTCAAAACACATCCGTAATGATACATAATACCTACCATATTCATAAAACCATATAAGTAGACAAGCTAAGCAGCGATTTTACAAAACTATGGGTATTAAAACTATGGGCCAAAATCGTCCCATAAACCTATGGGTCAAAAATCCTGCCCATATGAGACAAGCACGTTTCCCGGTATATTGGGCACTTTTTAAGGCCAAAAAAATTGGGGGTTGCGACCTCAGAACCTTGCAAGAAAAGCTGTGAAAAGTGTACAGTCTTAAACACTTTCTCACATGAAAAAAACTCCATAACTTAACAAATTACTTGTGTATACCATGATATTTACGAAAATTCATAAATTCATTAGAAATATACTCACCTCCTTTGTCTATTCTGAGAACTTTGATGTAGTATCCACTTTGCTTCTCCACTAATGCCTTGAATTGTTGAAATGTATCAAAGGCATCTGATTTATGTCTTAGAAAATATACCCATGTCTTCCTTGTGTAGTCATTAATGAATGTCATAAAATATGAACAACCTCCAATAGAAGTTGTTTGCATGGGTCCACATAAATCTAAGTGTACAATTTCAAGTGGTGCACTTGCTCTTGTTGTTTTTCCAACTGGGAAAGAATCTTTGTGTTGCTTCCCCAAAATACAACCTTCACATACCCTTTCCAGTTTCTGAATCAATGGAAAACCTTTAACCATATTATTTCTATGAAGTAAATTCAAACCTCCAAAATTCAAATTTCCATACCTTAGATTCCAAATCCATGATTCATCTTTCATGATTGAATGAAAAGTTGATTGTGTTCCTTCAAAGACAAGACTCAACCGTATTAGCGCAAGAACTAGTGTAGGTCTCACTTGCTATAGCGCAAGCTTGATTTGCATTGGTGCAGGACTCTGTTACCTCATCACATGACTTTGTTACCTTAGCGCAAGACTCGTCTACTTGAGCACATGACTCAATAGAAGGTTGATTTGACTTAGCACAGGACTTGGCCGCAACCGAGCTATTGTTTTTGCTACAAACTGATCTCGATTTCTTTTTTCCTAATTTTAAAATCAATGGAAACATTATATTGATGCCCATATTCACTTTTGCAATCAACCGAGTGCTAGGATCTTTATCCACAATCATGCACTCATTATCTTCCATATAGACTCGGTATCCTTTACGTACCAGTTGTCAAATACTCATAAGGTTATGTTTCAAACCTACAACATAGTAAATATATTGCATACTTTTTTCTCCCCCTGTCTTGTTAGAATACTAACCGTTTCTTTTCCTTTTTGCAAACACAATATTGTTATTTCCAAGAGTTACATCACTCTTAACTAAATCATCCAAACTAGAAAACAAATATAGATTATCGTCATGTGATTACTGGAACTTGAATCCAAATAACATACATCACATGAACTCTTTTTGAAAAATTACATTCAATAGGGGATAAAGAAGGTATTAATTCAGAAATCCTTGTGCATGTAATAAACATAGGTTTAGAAATAGAACTTCTAACCTGATTTTGATTTTTCCTCTCCTAATCATATTGTTTTTTCTTGCAATCATAAGCATAGTGCCCATACTTCTTGCAATAATGACATTGAACATGAGACTTATCTTGTCTCTGACCATAACTCTATTCTTGATTCTATCCTCTTCCACCTAAGTTTGATGAACCATTGTCATGTCCTCTAGATGGAATTACTCCCCGCCTCTTGGGTTGAAGCTACCTCTTATTTTGCCACGAATACTTGTTGTGCGAGATGTAAAAACATGATCTACACTTACATGTGATATATTCATTCTTTTTCATGATTGATTAGTGATGCATGTAACTCATCAATAGAAAACTGACTCAAATCCTTAGTTTCTTCAATAGCAACAACTAAAGGATCAAATTTCATAGGCAAACTCCTAAACAATTTTTCAATAATCCTTCTATCTTTAAGAGTCTCACCATGGGATTTTATTTGATTGACTAAGCCAACTACATAAGTAAAAATGATTCTACAGAATCTAAATCTTTCATTGCTAAATTCTCAAAATCTCTACGAAGTAACTATAGCTTGGCATTTTTACTTTCTCCTTACCTTGATATGCAACTTGTAGTGTGTCCCATATGGTCTTTTCTTGACTGGCTGTTGCCACTCTAGGAAGAATGCTTTCATGCATTTCCTGATGAATATAGAAAAGAGCTTTGACTTCTGATATGGTGAAATCATAGCACCCTTAATGCTCTCAAGTGAATTTTTGAGGCAGAGCAGTGTGATTCATCAAACATGGATTTATCCTAAGTTTGGGAATTTGCAATCGGATAACCCTCCGGATGAAGGCTGATTCTTATTCCTCTATTCTGATGCACACATAAAAATTGTAGAGGATCTACTCTAAAATCTACTCTATCTTGCCAAGGAAACAGGGTTAAGAAGATTACAAGAAATTAAACCTAAACTAACAGAGGTGATGCACCAAAAGGAATTTTGGATACCTATTTTACATGGAAATGGAAACCACAATCAGATTAAGAAGGATGAACATATACCATAGATCAATCCACTGATGAAAATCCACTAACAATTAAACACAAACCATTAAACATATAATACAATAACCATTCACAGATAACCAAGATTGTAATGAGAGATAAGAAGAAATCAATGAACACAAGAGGGTTGAAATTCATCCACAAACATATATTATTACTCCACATTTGATACAATGCATTATAATGGCCAAGAGGCAAAAATTGCATTATAACTTGAATGGGAGGTTTGAACTCTACAAATTCACTTACAGACAAGAGAAGAAGGGAGGGTGCAAAGAAAAATTATCCAACATTAAAACAATGCCCCTCCTTACAATATATAGGAAGAATGAGAGAAGAGAGAGAGGGAAGAAACTCGAAATCTTTCTTCAACCACCTTAAAATGCATTAAAATCTCCTGCAACAATGATGGGTGCCACTGCAAACCCATACCCCCATGTACTATGCCTTTTTGGAGAAGAAAGGAAGCACATACCTCATCATTTGGGTAGGTGAGAAATCTAGAAACACCCTCTAAAATGGTGGACTATATTTCTTCATTTTGAATAACTTACTCCCACTTAAATGGTAAATCTGACTTGTGTAGAGGACGTTAAGATCTTTCCAAAAAGTCATTTCTTGTGTAAATCCGAGCTCTCAATCAAAATTTATGGCTATCTAAAGATTGGGGTGTCATATTGCATTAATTGTGAGTGGTTGGCTCTATTTCTTTGGACTCGAAATGCCTCGCAACCCCAAAATCTAAAATTTTAGACTTTCAAGCATTTTGACTTCAGAGGTTAATGCTACTTTTCATTTGGATTGGCACGTGAAACCTCTGAAACTCTAAAACCCCAAAGTCGGGTAAGTGTAACAAGTTGGTGGACAAAAAAGGGGGTCATAAGTGGACGTCATATTGCGAAAAATAGTGAAATCTCAACTTGTAGGGATTATTAGCAATACGCGCACTCAAAATTAGAAAAAAATATATAAATACAAATCGTAGCATCGGGAATCTAGTTTCTAAACTACTAATTTTTTAAAAACAAACAAGTTTAGCTATAATAAACACTAACAATTCTCGTGACTTGTTTTTTTTTTTAAAAACTTATAAGATTGTAGTTTGTTTGCCTTACGATTTGGATGACCGAATCTTGTTATTTATTTTGTTCCTTTGGTGAAAAGTTAGATGTCATTGTTTATCTTGGGATGGATTTTATTTTTATTTTTTCAAGCAATTTTTTTATGATTTTTTCCATGAAAGTAGATGAAAAATTTAGAAAATGGAGCACTTTCTATTTGCCCACCATAACTATATCAAAAATATTGAAATTAAATTTTTTTAACATGTATATAATTTTCCTATGCTTGGGATGGTATAGGTTTTTTCAACAATTTTTACACTTGTACAAAAAAGAGCAACTCAACTTTGATATAATGGATAGCATTGGTGAAGTATACCTAAGCTAGGGGAGATCACATCAGATTATGTTATTATTGCTGATTTATTTAAAAGATTACATGAAATTTACAACTATGTGTGCTGTTACAAAACATAATAGATCACATAGTCTGCAATTTCATGACCATCCTCAGAAAAAGAACACAAGCCCCGAAGGACAATTATGTTGTCTTGATGAGGACATCTAATTGCAGAGTAGGTGAAGTGTAAAGTTTTGGAACAACAAACATAAGTGCAGATCACGAAAAATCGAGTTCATTACTGAATGTTACAAGTTCTATTCAATGTTCTTTCCTTCATGATTAAGACATTCAATTATGTTACTGAGTTGTTTAGTTCATTATACAATCCATACAGAAAGTAGAAATGCAGAAAGAGATATACAACTCATTTACAGAATTCAATGCTTTATTCACAAGGAGAGTCAAATGTTTCCCACACAAGCCATGGGATGTAACTGAAAAGTAAAATACAGCTACTGAAAAGAAAGATACACATGCATGAAAGAGAAAGCAAAGGAGTATGAGTGAACCCATCATTGCCTTGTATATTCTTCATTGTGCAGAGCATCTCCTTGCCAACTCCTTTCATCCTCAAGGCATGGTACCTGAAAAGCAAAAATAAGGAAATCATCAATAAAGAGCTCAGGGTTAATCCATATTCCTACACTATCCTACTTCGTGCATATGAATCTTCCCCTAAGCAGGAGATGTATTCTACTTGAAGGAAAAACTGCATACATGCTTTATTCACTCAGAAAGAAGGAAGTGAAAAGAAAGAAGAAAACATGGACATAAGAGAGGCCAAAAAGCCTAAATATTTTCTAACTGTTTTCCTAAGTGTGCAGGTACAGGTTGCAGCCAAAGAGAGAAATAAACAAGTCATAAGTGCATGTAAGAAAAGGAAGAATGTAACTCAAAGTTCCAATAGCTATTCTGAAATGGAAGAAGTTTCAGTGCAAAAGAGAGAGTGGAAGATAGAAGTACATTTTTAGTTTGCAAAGAAGAGGGAGAATCAGATTTCAAGAAGCTGAAGCTAAAAGTAAAAAAGGGATTACAGCTGAAACAGGATGAGAGAGAAGATTCTAGGAAAAATTTTGACAGGCTTCACCATGTAAAATGGACATTTACAACTTTTCATCATGTTGTTTCAATTACTACATGCTTTAAAAGAACTATGCAAATCAAATAAGTGATACAGAAAGCAGAAAAGCATTACATGATCAAGATAAACAACTATCATGTTTTCAGTTCTCAATTGCTATATCAGTTCAGCATGAAAAGTGTTACTTTCTGTATTCTGGATCAGAACATATAACTACTATTTCTGAAAATGCATTAAAGAAAAGATTCTGAAAAAAATTTGTCAGGGCTTCGCCTTATAAAATCAACATTTCAGATTTTTCAGCATACATATCAGAGCTGTAATGAAAGGAAATACAATATATAATGCAGAAAAGAATTCTTTATAACTTAAACAGCTGAAGAGAATTGAAATTCCAAGATAATCTTACAAATTTCAGCTTTTCTAAGTTGCAGTTTTCAAAATAAAGCAAATATGAGAACACAGAGATACTATAATGTCATTGAAGTATATTCATCCAAGCAAATAGTACTCATCTATGACATGATCAGAAGCCATTACAGGTAAACAAAGGAGCTATCTCATGATTACATTAGAAGTGAGAAGTGATCCAGGTAAAATCTACAGTTATAAAGGGCTTCAGAAAGAGATAATAACCTGGATTTAAGATATAACTATCTTCATAACAGAGTAAAGGATGAAGATCTCTAAAAGATAAATAGTGAATCTAGGTTCTATTGTTCCACTCAGTCAAACAATCAATAGAAACTCATACAGAAAGGAGGTAGAGATAGATAAGAAGAGAAGCAACACCAAAAATCATGGTGGCCCAAGCCACCCTTCCATTCTTTAAGCCTCCAGGGAAGATAATTGCAGCTACAAAGATAAAAGAGTTCAATGTACAATAATGGTCACTCAGGATAATACACCATCCAGACACAAGGTTTGAAATGTATTAACTTAGCTTCATCCTCCAGAAAATACTCAAAGCATGGCCATAGAATATAGCTCAGTAGTCACATAAATGGTAATTTGAGAAAAATCGAAACTCATATATGGACAATCTATCAAATTCGAGCTCGAAAGTAAATGGATAGAGATACAGAAATCTAATGAGAAAGTAGTCGTAGTGGCCTTTCTCAGGCACAATTCAGGTGAATTTGTAGTCTTATTATGGGTGAAGATTTCGGAGTAGTAGAATCAAAACAAAGAGCAAATACTGATACGCATAGATCTACAATTACCTAGATTAAGCCAAAGTGAAACTTATGCAAAGTCCCGAAAATGCGTACAATGGAAGGAAAAATACAGGTGGCTATAGCTTCAGATAGATACCCTAGATCTACTCTGAGAGAGGCACAAAATCTACTATACAGATCTACAAGATATCAATGGTGCCGTTGTTCTAAGTAGAAAAGAGAAACGACAAACTTTATACTCAGAAAATAGAGATTTACAAGATTCTAGATAACAAAATCGAGCTCAAAGACTCAACATTCATGACTAAAGCTTGGAGACCCTGACCACAAGAACAGAAATCGAATGGCCGAGGGTAAGCCCAGGGATCACATGAGGTGCAAGGAGGAGAGAAAATAAAACAATTACTAGATGAACAGAGTTTGAAATAACATTCAGAGCACAACTCAAGTGGAGGATCTTCGAATAGAAAACACATGCATATCCAGGTTAAAATATGTTTGAGTATTTCAAATAAAATCATCTCTCGAACTGAAATAATATTCAAGTTTCAATATCAGAAGTACAGATCCAGGCCACTAGTCGGAAAACCCATGGATGGGTATCAAGAAATTATAGAATTCACAAACATCTTGAAATTTTTAGAAATATATCTAAGGAAGAAAGATGAAATGGAAATGTACGTGTGCAGAAGTAGAATTAACTCACCAATGAACACTCGTGGTAGTCGATATCAACTAGGGTTTGCTCACAAAACTCGAAATCAGTGGCCGCATGACTTCGCAGAGCTTCACAAACTTACAGAGACCATTTTGTAGAATAAAAATATCTAAAACGATGATAACTGGTAAAAGATCAACCAAATATTGCTTAGGAGTAGCTGAGAGCTCAAAATCTAAACCATACCAGCCATTAAAAATAAGACCAAGCTCAGAAACGACTTTCAACTCAAAGACAACCAAGGCCGAGCCCGAAATCACACAAAGAAACCTCAAAGAACCCCGTAGAAGGTAGAAAACCTTTTCATCAAAAATATGATCTCAAGACATTTCAACAATGGCGGTAGCATCCAAAATCACCTCTCTTGGAGAGCTCGAACAGAGCAGAACAAGAAATCAAATGCAACAGAGCTCAGAAGGCCAAAAGAAGCAGAAATGGCTGAGCTTCAGAAAGAAAAAATGGCGTCCAAGAAAATTTTGCAAGGCTTTACCGCTCTCTCTGCAAGCAAGCCAAAAATTATCAAAATGAAAGGGTTCGAGCATTTTTACTCATTCACCTCAGGTGAGTTAATAAAACCCTAACCGAGGGTCAAGCATCAATGATCAAGCTTCAACTAGGTACGAAGATCAACGGCCGGTGATCATTCACGAATTCAAAGCAACCAACCACAGTTAAGCAAACCGACCACAATCAATGTAGATCGAATGCGAGTAACCATAGGTCGAGGATCAACGGCCACAGTAAAAAAGGACAGAGATCAATGAACGTGAGTGAAGCCAGGTTCCAATGCAAACCTAGGAGTTAACAAACCCTAACCGCAGTTAGGTCAACTTTAAAAACAGAGCCACCGACAAAGCGTATGAGGGGTGAGTCACCGTGGGGAAGGGGCCAGCCCACGTCACCAAACAAATTATCATTTGCATTGACTTTTATAAATTCTAAACCATAGTCCAGCACGAATGATGCAAAACCGACCATACATAGCAAGTAATCATCATTCAAAAGGTAAAAGCATAACCTTAGTCACTTCAAATATGCAAAAGCTAACAAGAAATTGCAATGCAATATTAATCAAAGGTGGTTGGATGAGATATGGTCCCCTTTTAAGGGTATCCTTGTATTATTTTTAAAACCATAGTATATATGCTAAGTCCACAAGAGTGGCCAAACCCAACGAAGGAAAGAGTTCACAACCACAAGTGGCCCCCACTGATGGTGATAGATTGTACATGAATTGGAATGCATTTTTCCATGTGATCACTAGAAAATAGAATAAGTGTCAACATCAGAGACAAAGGTGGTCCCAATCAGGATTAATGTTTGGATGAATTATTTTACAAAATATTGCAATTATTGTAATTATTTTGTTCACTCAGAGGGAGTTGTATTTTTGCATGCCTTCACAACAGGACAGAATAGAGAAGAAGACAGAGTTGCATGCCCATGGAGAGAGACTTTCTAACAACCAATCTTATTTTTAGCAAGTTATTCACCTTCTTTTCTTAAAAATAGAACAATCAACTTCAGTTTGACTATATTGTAATTAAGGCCAATAATGCCTATTTGTAATTGCATGCTCTATTTTTATTCCTTTATCTATTATTAAATAAAGGATAAAAATAAGATGCATGGGCGAGTACAAGCCTTAGTCTATTTTTAGGAAGGGTGGGAAAATTTATTTTGCTATATATTGTGTGCCTTTGCAAAGCACAAGGGATTCTAATTTGGAGGACTTTTGGATATATGAGTACTGAAGCAATTTTTTCCAGTTTTGCCCTCTGAGTGTGAAGTATTTTCTGCCTTTCCAAGTTATTTTGTAGTCTTGTGTATGTTACATTAATCTTGTGAATGCAAATTCCCTGATCAACCACTTTACCCTGCTGCAAAATTCAATATTTTCTACTAAATTTTAATGTGCATGTTAACTTATTAGTACTGTTGTGATTTTCCCTCAGTACAATCAAGTGTTTTCCCTTAGATATTCTCGTAGAAAAACTATTGGTTCGTGCACCAAGAATCCTTCATAAATCAGTTGTGCATATACTCAGTCAAAGCCCTCATACAAATTTGGTGTATCACCTTAGTTTTAATCATTTTTACAGTCATCTTTTACTCTCAAACTCACAGAAAGTAGTTTAGGATACACCAATAAGGAACCGGCCTTGATACCAAAGACTCGCCTCAAAATAGGTATACCCACAGACCTGAGGTGTTTCCATTGTATCTACAAAAGAGAGATCATTTGTGCAAGCTTAGAAAACCTGTAGCCATGTCTCTACAAGGTGCACTTTCGAGGATACTAGTTTTATCACATTTTAATAAGTGAAACAAAAGTTGCAGTCTTCAACGTAGACATGAACATTCACGGGAAAAAATGTCTTAAAGACCTATTGTTAGTAAAATTTATAAAATGATATTTATCTTATTCTATTCACTTTAAAACCAAGATGATATTTCTACGAAGCTAACAGTCTCCCTACGTGATGGCACCATTTTTGTGAGATGTTTTCATTTGTCAAGCATGGTTCAAGTCCATGAAAGAGAAAATTTGAAGTTTTAACCTTTTACATGTCATAATGACCTCCCATAGCTTTGGTTGGGGAAAACAAATCTTTCTCGAGCCTTAAGTTCAGATTTGATCATAAAAATATAACCGCGATCTTGGTTTATAAACCGCGATTTCGGCTTTATAAAGCAAATACCATGATCGCACTTTGTAAACCGTGATCGCGGTTTACAAAGTGTGATCGTGGTTCATAAAGCGTGATCGTGGTATTTTCTATAAAATCACGATTGTGGTTTATAAACCATGATCACGGTTATATTTGTATCATCAAATCGACCTAAGGCTCGGGAAAGCTTTGTTTTTCCCAACCAAAGCTATGGGAGGTCATTATGGCATGTAAAAGGTCAAAAATTCAAATTTTCTCTTCCGTGGACTTGAACCATGCTGAAAAATGAAAACATCTCACAAAAATGGTTCATAAATCATATTTACATGTATCCCAACATTTGAATTACCATGTGATTTTTACTATTTTACCTTACTATATGAATTACTATAAAATTATGTCACTTTCTACACATTTTTCTTATCACCGGAAGCAAAACATCATGGGAGACAAGAAATGAAGTCAAAAAGGAAGTCAATAAGTAAAAAAACACCGCATGAATTAGAGGCAAAAAGATTTCAAAATGTTGAGCAAATGCGGAATCTTTGTGAATCAAGAAGAGGTTCATCTTCAACCCCTACTATTGTAAGCAATGAGGAACCAGGTAATGTTTCTACTGTCAATGTTGAAGATGAATTAAATACTCGTGATAAAGATGTTTTTATTGTCAATGTTGAAGAAGAATTAAATACTCGTGATGTAGTTGATGTTGAAATTGAAGGAAACAATGAAAATGTGAATCAGAAATTCAGGTTGAAACCTGTAGACAAGTAAAATTTGACAAAAACACCTCCTAGGATTTTACGTAAGAAACCTAATTATTTTATTGAAATTGATGAGAAAATTTTGAAACCAATGTCTAACAAACTTTCTAAATGGAAAATCAGAAGAAAAGCCACTGAAATTTTGGATAATCATTTTAAAATTTTAAATGATTCCCAAAAATGTCATTTGTTGGTTAGTTTGATAAAATTGATTAAAATGGGACCTACATTAAACACCTTAGAATTGACAACATCTAATATACATGGTCAAACATCTACAATTGTTGAAAACCTTCATGATGCATATCACATTGTTGGTGTCAAGAGATGTACTAGGGATAATAATATTGTGTGTCATGTACTTGCTTATTAGTGTTGTAAGTGAATCAATAAAAACAACGTTTGATTACACAAAAAGTCGAATGTTGAAAGTTAATTGAAAAACTCTATTGAAAACAATTGAAAGACGTAATATCCTTCAATCACTAAATAACATTGATTTTTGGGCATTTTCTACTAGAGCACTACGTAAAGACAAATATATATATCTGATGCTATAAGACAAGTTATTATTCAATTATGGCATGATAACACTAGAGTTTCACTTAATATAGGATATGTTGTAAAACGGAGAGTTAGTTCTACTAATCGCAAACCACATCCAAAACATTTTTAGATATGACTCAAACTCAATTTTTCATAAGTTTGAACAGGATATCTAGAAATTAAAATTAGTCAACATTTTTTGAAATGTTAAAACCATTCTATGTGAAAATCAACCACGCTCGCACAACTTGTTGTAGGCAACATGTCGAATTTACGATGCATTATGCTAAATTTGTATGTATTCCTTCGATTTTCATTTTGAAACTATATTATCGGAATGTGGTGTTCAAGTTCCACCAATATCTTTGAGGATTTGATGGTTGGATGAACAGTTCAAGATATGCAAGGACACATTTCCTATTGATACTATTGTTTGGTGGTCAATTTTGTAGAGAATTACACATTACAACCACAAATGGAGGTTCAATCACAATATTACAACTCAACATAGGTTGTCATTTTTGTGCATATAACATTTATATATTCTCCGATAGTATAGAGAATGATCAAAAATTTTAAGAGAGTACCACTTTTATATCGGTGATGATCGTACTCATTCTATCGAATTTGTGTAACAATGTTTCCAGTTATTTTATGTAAACTTGTTTGATAGGGACATCCGCTTCGATCAACATTATATATGGTCGAGATAATTACACGTCTCAATTTAAGAATGCACGAATGATTTATTGGATGAGCAGGATGCACGTCAAGATAGGTGTGCAACATATTTAGAGTTTCACTGAGGATGGACATGGAAAAGTAGAGCATGACGGTGCAGGGGCATGTGTTAGAAGAGCTCTTGCCAGATAAGAGTTGAAGTATGCAAATCGTGCTAAATTGAAATATACAAAGAGCATAGTGGAATGGTGTATTGACAACATGGCCCAAGGTTCTCAAGAAAATTCCACAGATTCACCAATATTTTTGGTTGATAGAGGAACAACAAATTGCTAACTACAAGGATTGTATGACACTCACGAGTCCGGTGATATGCACTCATTTTCAGTAAGCTTAGACGCTACTTCAGAGGCCACATGGACAAGAAATTTGTCATGTTTTTTTGCATCTAGTATTGAATTTTTCACTTTTGAGTGTGATTCACAAGAATGGTTGGATGGATGAATTTTTAAGCCTCTAACTCCTCTTCTCGATTATCAACCTCCATAGGCTTTATGAATTTTTCTCTAGATGAAGTTGTAAAATCCAAGAATTTGACAAAATTTCGATTTTGGTACAATAAGGTAAATGGTTATTTACAATTTTGTATTCAGTTATGTATGGATTGAAATTAATATGTAATTTAAATTTGATTTGAAACCTTTTTTTTTTAGGACATGTGTTTACAATTATTGTGACATGAAAACAATAAAGAAGGAATAGAATATTTCTTATGTTGTTACATCGAGGAAAGAAAGAAGTTGACTTCTCCTGTTATAGATGGTAAAGATATTGAGTACCCTATAGGGTCAGTGGTAGTTACTGGAACTTGGCTTCGATGGTATCCATTAAAAAACTCCTTTGTTTGGGTGTTTGAAGACTTTGAGACACACAGGAAAATACTCTTATATTCGCATCTAGTTCTAGCGACAAATATTTAGCCAGTATAGATATCGAGGAAGACTTAATAACAAGATTCTTTTGAAGATTTGAGAGTCGAGATCATGAAGTAATTTTTTTTCGCTATTCGAGTAGATCCGATCCTAATGGTTCATTGGAATGAATTTACATGCTCACGTCTGGTATATATAATTTATTTGAAGTGTTTAATTTTGACAACCAAATCATTCAAGTTCATATATTTTATTAAATTTGTGTATTTTGTATATATCTAGTATATGGTTTTAATTCAACTTAAATTTATTTGACTAACACTTTTATGCAGGTTAGTGGTGCCAGAAAAGCTTCCACTTTCACATCCTGATGGTGAACATTGGAATGAATTTACCTGAGCTCATCTGGTATATATAATTTATTTGAATTGTTTAAATTTGTCAGTTCTAGATTCAAGTTCATATATTTTATTAAATTTGTGTATTTTGTATATATCTAGTATGGTTTTGATTCAACTTAAATTTCTTCAACTAACACTTTTATGCAGGTTAGTGGTGCCAGAAAAGCTTCCACCTTCACGTGGTTGGTGTTGGTATCCAAATTTGTTCTCCCTTTCAAGCCGAGAAGCATCACATATTTAGCATGGAGCTTAGAGACAGATAGATTGAGATGTATGTCGATTTATAGCCGAGGATGAGATCTAACTGGCCCTTTGTCACTCAGATTTGTGGAGAGATGGATAGCACCTTCAAGAGGATTTGACCTATCCTCACTACTTTAGGTCATGCCTTTCGACCAGGGTGAGAGGACCCGTAGTGTAACCTTTGTTTGATGAAGGAGATGGAGATATCCTTCTTTTGCATAAATTTTATGAAGAAAACCTTGGGAAAATATGGTCAATACTCCATAATTTAACTCTTAAGAGTTGTCACTTCTAAAATATGGAGATACTTTCAAAACAAGGCTAAGGTTACTAAAGACATTATGAGATCCTGATTGTTCTGCATATTTTAGTAAATAGATTTTGTTCCTTTATTGATATACAGGGAAAATAGGGGTAATTCAAGATGGATTCATGGTTTTTGAATAATTTTGGTGGGAGATTAAGCAGGATAAAGTTGATTATACCAAATCTTTGAGAAATTTCACAACAATGGACAACTCAACAACATAAAACTTTAGAATAGTTAAGATGTTCCTTCAACCAGAAGGTGTGCTTCAATGGAGGCCCAGATCAACACATTTTCACACAATCTTTGAGAATATAGCATGAAAGCTCAAGTTAAAATACTTAATTAAACACCAAAATTATCTTATCAATCACGCCTAAGGTACACCTAAAGACTTACAGACAATATTTATCAAAAAATGACAGTGGAATAATTTTAAATTTGTTTATCTCATCACAGGATGAAGGTTCTTCCTAAAATGAAATTGAAAATGCCCTTTGAATTGTCACAGGATAAGATCCTGTGTGATTTCACAAATATTTCAATGTAAGATTGCAATAGGAACAAGAAAAACTACTTGCAGACATTCTGAAACAAAGCCAGACACTAATTGCTCTAAGATTGACATAAATTAATTCCAAAATTTCTTAAATTCATCGGTAGGGGAAAGCTTCCGAGAGCAATCTAAGTGCTCATCAATGGCTATACATACGTAATCAACTTTACATGATAGAAAATCTAATTAACCAGGTATCTCGAGATGGGTTTCTCGAATACGTCTCGGTCTCGATGCAGCGAGTTGTTAAAAAGTTGAAGGATCAGTGGAAGGCACCATGTGTCCAGGTCCGCGACAGTTTTCCTTGGCCGTTGAAAAGTCCAAGAAAAGGAAGAGTGAGTGGAAGCCTCCAAGTTTCCTCTTAGCGCTTCTTCAAAATAAAAATTAGGGGCTAGTCCCCAAACAAAGCGCAGTCCCTCCACATGTCCCAAGCCTTAGAAAAAATAATTGAAAAGTTTAAGTATAGAGTGGAGTCGACGAAGCCTCCACATGTCTCCCTATCGCAATTATTAAGGTGGGACCCTAAGGTGGATCCTCAAATGAGCATCGTCCCTCCACGTGTCCATGGTCGCCAAAGTTGCACTAGCTGCATGAAAAATTTGTCTAATTCTAGGCAAGGTAGCGGAAACCTCCATGTTTCTCCTCAGCGCAACTTCAAGGACAAACCAAAAGGTGAATTTTCAGATGAGCATCGGCCCTCCATGTGGACAAGTTTTGGGTTGAAGTGATCCTTAGATTTTTTAAAGTGTCCCACCAAGCCACATCCAACCAGAAAAGGCCACGTTCCAACTGATGCTAAGGTATGAATTTGACCAAGAAAATACACCCGTCAAACCGTAAAATGCAGGAAAATCACCATTTGTGCCCGGAAATGAATCCTTCTTCAAGGACAGAGAGTTTAGAAATGATATAAGGCCCGAATGTGATCCTTTAAGCTGCATCCAATCACATTTTCACGAGATATTGGGGACAAAAATGAAAGGGACAAAAAAACCTCGATTTGTAGAAAATAGAAGGAAAGGAAAAACACGAGTTTTACACCCAATTCTGATTCTTCTCATGGATATAGGAACAAAAATAAATTTTAGACTTTTAAGTGATCCTCGACCAAGGAAGGGACTGATCATGGAAACCAAATGGAGTACATAGTTTTTATGCATCAATATAGGGAGATAGAGAAGAGGACATAGCCTCGTAAACTGAAGAAATTTAAGGAAAAATGGGGCGAGACCAAATTGAGCACCAACGGTTGCTTGCTATGTTAGTAGAAAATTTTATATTCTCGAACCTAAGAGAATTTTTCATTGTTTCACACGAAAAGAGAAACAACTAACAACAATTTATATACCTGTGAAGGGGGTTCTTGGCTCAGGAGGAGGAGGTAGCCCAAAAGCACTTGGGAGTGTAGAGAACCGAAACGACACCTCCTAGATTGTTTATAAGGCCATCCCTACGTGTGTGCACATAACCCACCATTTGCAAAATATAGTGTTTGTGACCTTACACTAGCTCAAACGGCACTATTTCGTGTGTTTGCTAATAATAGGGTAGAAACACTTGATTAGAGATGGAAAAAACCGATATAGGCTATTGTATAGGGTCTCTACGCCAAGGTTTAGGATCAATGAGGCGTCTCTAGGTGCCACGAGTCCGAATATTCACCCGTCGAAGCCGAGCGGTTTTTGGTCTCGGGGCTCTTAAGGGACAACCCCGAATGAAGTAGCTAAGCTACAACATTGTCCCGCACCAAAACAATGTCTCCTCTAGCAACAAATAGGCCACACGAACATGTTGGCACGATCGTTTGGTGTCATGACCCACCGTTTGTAAAGCTGTAGCATTTGATAGCCTTACACTAGCTCAAACTACACTATTTTACACATTTGCAAACAATAGGGCAGCGAGAGCACCTTGATGAGAGACGGAAAAAATTGATTAAAGAAGTAAAATACCAAGATAGACTATTGTAGAGGGTCCCTAATCTGAGGTGTAGATTCAATAAGACCTCTCTAGGTGCCACGGAGTCTGAGTAGTCACCGTCGAAGTTGAACGGTTTTGGTCTCGGGGCTCTTAAGGGACTACGCCAACGAAGTATCTTAGAAGCAATGACGTTGTCTGCGCACCAAACCGACGCCTCCTCTAGTTTTCACTTGGCCACTTGGACGTGTTGGCGTAGTCGGTTTGGTGCCACACCCTAATTCTAACCTTAAAGGATAATTACAATAAATGCCCAAAATGAGGGACTTAGTAAATGTGAAAGCATCTTGTATGGATACAATAAGTTTGTAAATTTTTATTCTGAGAAACAAAATGGTGCCCAAAATGGGTCTTATAAGCATCCATACTTAGGGAGACAAGTTGTCCCTATCAACCAGATCGCCGAGTAGGCAAGTGAGCTTGGTCCTCCAATACAATGCATTGCACTATTATATTGATCCCACATTCAAACTGCAAATGCACAAATTGTCACATATAATGAAAATAGGTGAATGCCTCATTGAATAATTTTTTTTAAAACTTATTAGGTAACTTAGAAATAACTATGCATATAATTAAATATTACAACAATACCTCTAAATAATCATATAAAAGTATGATCAACAATCATTTCATAATACAATGATTAATATCATATTTACTTCATATTCTATATCAAATACATGAGACAACAAGCATGTCCCTAGCCAAGTACAATGATATGACCATATGTTTTAGTACAAGTGATACACTATCAACTCATTCTTTCCAGAAGTTCTTGTGTACATGTATATCTCATTTGTACAACTGTTTAAAAGGAGAGCATCATTTGAGTGATTTTCCTCCAACCACAAAACAATGTGTAATATACCCAAATTCTTAAAATACAACCCATCATAAGATCATGAAAACCAATACCATCATATGATTCCTGACTAATATAGAACAAGGATAAGTGAACTAACAATGTATACAACTAGATACATTACTTTGGCTAAAGTTTTCTAGCTATGATAATGCAAGCTAGATCTTATAGTTTACATAAAAAAATTTAATATTTTTCATCCTTCACAACACAACTATCTCGTACACCACTTCCATAATCAATAATCCTCATCAAGAGGCAATACATTCCAATATTTAAAGCAAAGTTTTGATGTCATAATCAAAGAGGAAAAACAACCATCTATTCTAATTTTTAATCCATGTTTTCAGATTTTATAATCATAAAGAAAACAACCCATTTACTTCCTTCTACACATTTACCAATGCACCAAACAACCATCACTTATCTACTATTTTTCTAAAAATCCTTCATGTGTTGTTTCATATTTCACTAAATTTTTAATGCCTTTAATGTGATTTAAGAAGGAAGAGACTTATGTTATCACGCTTGTGGCTTCTCCTCTAAACAATATGTTAAACCATTATATAACATAACATCACATATCATATATCATTTAACAATAACATAACATCATATATCATATCCATAATGGTCACATAATCGAGGCCATCAAATCAAATCAAACAGATATCTTAATATGGTTATGAAAACATACATAGAAGGATATCATGTGTAAATGAAATCAAATCAAACATAGAATTAATATCGTTATGAAAACCAACATGGATATAATGTATCAAACTAAGTGTAGCACGAGTCTCTAAAAATATAAGTTCATAACATGTATCGAACTAAGTGTGTCATTTATAGGACGCATGTGGTCGCATAAGGCTATATACATGGACTATGAAAAATTATGTACATCTAGGTCTTATGAATCTAATCATGAAACATCTTCCCTCTCTTCGCCTCTACTAGAAGAAACATGTCCATGGCACGTGGATGTAACGGAAGGAAATGTCACTACAGATTTCATCCATGTGGTCTTAAGTGTCTCTAAGAAGGCTGCAACCTACTCCGCACATTCATAAACAACAAGTTTTTAACACGCAAATTTTTAAAATACATTCAAATTTCACAAACTTAGAATTTATAATGCATGTGAAATCTTACCGCAATCTCATGATCCCTATTAATTTTTCGTCGACACATTATAGGGTCAACGGTAAACTCACAAGGGTAGACTACATACAAATAAATAAATCAAATTAAATATTTCATGTACAAAATTTGATATTGTAGATAAGTAATAAGAAAAAAATTCCTCCAAAACATTAAAACATTTGAAAAATTGTACCTAAGTTAGTGGATCTCGAGATCTTTATGGCGAGTATCTACAATAGCCTCCACATTTTGCATATAGGGAGGAGTCTCTCTAGTTGTCATGAGCTATACAAAAAACATGTACAGATCAATATTAATCTACATGACTACCACTTAACATACCTAAAGCATAATCGACACATAAGCAGAACAATATATGCAGAGAAACTAACCTATGTAAAAGTCACGTGAGGCGTGTCAATAGCCTCGGTGCCCAAAGCGAGATGATGACCCGTTAGGATCCTATGTATAAAAGAAAAACAGATTAATATGTACATGTACACTTGAAAAATTATAATAATAAAAGTGCAATCAAATGAAATTTAAAATTTAAGTAACTTGAAACTTACGTCTGTAGCACACCCACTATGCAATAGCTAGTATGTCGATGTCGGATGTTTCCTTCATGGTCTTCTTGTTGTTTAAAATTTTAAAAAAAAAAAAGTTTTTACATGTATGTACATGACGTAATCAAATACATATATATTAAAATCTCAAATGAATTAAACTATTGTATATATAAATATTAAATATTTATTTGACATTTACCTGTGAAAGACCAACATCATTTCCACCGATTCCAAAAACATCCGCCATCATCTCATCTAGATAAAATAAATCATGTGATCCAAAGCGAATGATGTCTCGTCGCATGATGCATATGGCACTACATGATCCATAGTGGTGTGGTGTGCTAGAACTAGCACCGCCACTAACATCACCGAGATGTAATTTGGTCACTATGTTAGGTCAAAGTGTCGGTGAGCTCCCTTAATACATGCGGTGTGTCAATCTCCATGACCTCCTTCATTGTATGAGGGATAATTAAAGGCAATGGGGTTTTGGGGCATGGGAATCCTTGGTTGACCAACACGTGCACCAGATCTACTTTGTGCAGAGCCACCTCCTCGCCCATAAAAATAAAAAAATTCAAAATAATTTGGGACCTCATTAAGCATAAACTCATGATATAGTTTTTTCAAAAATAGATAGGAACCCCATTATTGTTGCATGGTGGATAATCAAAAACCATCCACCATCAGTCCCAAAAATTGTTCTTGACTCAGTCATCATGGAACCAATAGATTGGGAACCGTTTACAAGTAGTTCTTTGGGGGCATTGGTTCTCGAGTCGATAAATAATGCACAAATGTAGTCTTTTGCACCAAAAAAATACGGCCGCATGGGATAATTTATCTACATACCACCGCCTACAATCACCTCTAAATGTATTCCATCTGTGTATTTGGTTAGTTGAGGAGTCAACTTCACCAATCAATGTTTGCAATGTGTTGGCTAAAGTCATGTGAGGCAGATTTGTGGCATGAGTTTGTCTTATTGTCTGAATAAGGTTCTCAATAGCAATTTTATTTTGTCGGATTCTTCCAATCATATCGGTTTGTGTTCCCGCTGGTTCGCCGTGGGGACAAAAGAAGCCATAAGAGCGAGATCTATGTTTGGAGGAGGGTTTTGAGGAATGTTTGGAGGGTTTTGAGGAATATTTGGATGGTTTGCAAGATTACGAGCTTGTCAAGCAATTGACAAAACAAAAACTTGTATACATAAAAAAATTGTAAAACCCATGAAAATAAAAAAAAACCTAAAATACAACAAATTTGATCAAAATCGAGGGCTTACCTCTTCGTCTTGGTGACATTGTTGAAAATTTCGTGATCCAGAAGTCCGAAAAGTAATTTGCGGGGGGATTCAAAGCTCGAGTGCCAACAGTTGAGGAGAAATCACGGTTCGTAGGGGAAAATGGGGGAAAATGAGGGGTCGTGGGTCTATTATTTTTGTCTCAGAGGACCACGATCACGGTTTTAAAACCGTGATCGTGGTTTATAACCGTGATTGTGGTTTTCAAACCACGATCGTAGTTTTAAGTTCGAAAATCTCCAACCTTATAAAAAATACTTTGTGATCACGGTTTAGAAACCGCGATCGCGTGTACTCAAATTTCAGGTGTTTTTATGTCCACTTATTTTCCCACCAACTTGGTGTACTTTGATTTGAAATTTGGACGTCGGGTTTCGGAGCTTGCACCTTTTGGACCAGCGACGTTTTCATCCCGTCGGCCCTACCGATACCTTTGAAACTTTGAAACCACGAAACACCGAAATTCAAAATTCGGACTTGAGTTTGGACCTTTCCCCTTCAGACTTCTCTTTGTCTCAATCCCAAAACAAACCTCTCGAAACCACCCAACTCTAAATCCCTGAAATCGGGACCACCAAAAGTCCGAAATGCCCCCACGTTGACCCCCTAACTCAAGTTTGACCCTGAAACATCAAGCCCTTTCGGAATTCGAGTTTCAAGTTTTCACGCTTTGGCTCATGTTTTTCATTTATTTGGCGAAGACCCCGAGCCTCGAACCTCCGATTCCAAAATTCGGACTTCGGAGTTTGGACTCAAATCCCGATCCATGCCATTGTTGACCCCGAAAGGGGAGTTGACCCGAAATGTCGAACCCTTTCGGACTTTGGACTCTCCACATTTTAAACATTATTCCCATTCCATTTCAAGTTTCTCTTTTCCTCGACCCTTAAACAAACCCTCGAAATGCTCCTTGTGTTGACGCCGAACTCGACGTTGACCTCCAAAGTGTCAAGCCCTTTCGAACTTCGGAGTTTCGAGCTTTCGATATTTTTGCTTTGCCATTCCATTTTCCCTCCACCTTGTCTCTCGAAATGTCGAATGCCCAAAGTCCAAAAACTTTGGGCTTGGGCCTCCATTCTTTCGCTCGACTCGCTAAGTGAGTTACTTGTCTATACCCAGCTCGAATTCTTTCGAGCTCGCTCGAGGTTACCTAATCCTTTATTTTTCAATCTCCGATCTCCTTTGATGTTCCCTTGGCCAAGTTGGCCCTTTTCCATTCCTTTGCCAACCTTGCATTGCCATTGTCGAAGCTGCTACAACCTGATTTTGGAATCGAAATGTGAGCTCCCATGGCCAAATGGTCCCTTCAATTTCTCAGTGTGCAAGGTCGTGTTTTTTCAATTTTTCCCCTCGGGAAAAATTGGATAACATGTCCTTCTATCGTAACTTCTTCAAAGTATCTTTCTCTACTTGAGAAAGTGCGGTATATGTTGTTACATCGTGGGCTCTATGTACCCATCCTCAACAATCTCTCACACGTCCTAAGATGCGAATAGCGCCTTCATGGTCAGCGACCAATATTCATAATTCTTTCCATTAAATTGTGGCATCTCGCATACCAGATGTAGAAATCATAGTTTGTTACCAATTTAATAAGCTGCAGTAAAACAACGCTCCGATACCAATTTGTAGAAAATATCTACAGTCTTATACAAATGAATAACATAAAGAAAATAAAAAAACAATAAAATAATTTGCAAAAAAACATATTAAACATCAAACCAAAGCATTGTTGTGTGTTCTCCATTAATTAAATTCTTCATACCCAGAGTTTCGGTTCACTACATCCAATTTGTGCGTGCATATGTGTGCTTTCAATGCACCATACAAAACAACTACAATTGCTGCTAATAAATAACCACCTACAACTCTAAAAACAGAGCACTCTAAATCTAAACTATGCTTTAAAATAGTGCATGTTGTGCATGTAATAAAACAAATTTCTTTTATTTAAATTGACTTCCTAATAATATGACAAAGTGGAGTTAACAAAAGAAAACTAAATCTAAATTTATTTCTCCTAAAAAAACTACCGAGGAATTATCAATGCATGGCACATGCATATTTCCAACGAAACTCCATCTTATTGAGAATACATGACCAATATTTTGAAGAACCTTGTAAGGGTCATAGAGCTTTGAAGCTAGTTTTTGGACATCATATCCATTAGAAGAAATGTTTCAGCAATGTTAATTTCCTAATGTATCATGTGCTTCTAAGCCATATTGATATTTACTTAAGGGCTTGAAAACATGTTTTCATTCACAGAGGATGTTGTTAGCTTCTTACACATGAGAACATCCTAGAATGACATAATATAGGAGAGATTATGGCTTTTGACCATAGAATTCTTTGTACAAGGAAAAAATTTATGGTCATATGATTTATCATGTTGTACCATGTAATTTAGCAATGGGTACCCACTTAACCCAATTATATGTTTCACCCGGAGAGGTGAATCTATTATAATATGTTTCCAACAATTTAATTTTTTCTATCTATAAATGTGTATAAAATCTAGATCACATCTTTATTTCTCCCCTTTATTTTGAATAATTCTTTGAAGTAATGGATGGTAAAATCTTATTCGTAATAAGATACTTTAGGAGCAAGAATACCATATTGTATGTGGAAAAATTGGTCAATGAAAGTTTGGGCAATGGTAAAAGAGGTATAAGGATGGGCCAAGTCATTGAAATGGACATATATGGAGAGCAATTGAGATCACCAGCAATATGACTAATTTTCTCCATATATCAAAATGTCTTCAATCAATTCATTGAAATTAAGCTATAAATAATAAAAGGTGTAAAAACATTTTTGTTATACAACAAACATTGCAAATTATTGTTTTATATATTTTAATGAACAATTTTAATATTATAAAATACTTATATATTTTTTTCTCAATCTTTATACTAAACATCAGTTTAAGTATAAAGATTAATTATGTTCAAGTAAATGCAATTATACATATGATAAAAAAGTGTAATTAATGACAGTAGATTAATTAATACTATGGTATTTGTATTTGTCTTTATTAATTTTGTATTCATGTGAGGTGGTCAACTATAATAATATTAGTTTATTGATATTTTTTAATTGGTATTATAGTATTTATTTGTTAAAATTATATTAGGTTTGCATTTTTATTATTGGTACTAGCTAATTATACGTTATTTGTTAAAATCATACGACATTTACAATTCAAAGCTTATGCAAACACAACATAAAAATGACACAAATGTGGTATAAATGTAACACAAAACTAACACGAAATAAACTATGTAATCATGTCATTTTTACATCACATTTATGCTTCAACTCTCAAGGTAATTTCTTGCAATAAACAAGCCAAGTTAATTAACTAGAAAAATTAATTTTCTATACAAAAATAATACATAATGTAGTGCTATTTACACATTATGTAGTAGTGATGAAAAATGAACTTGACAGGCCTTCAATTCATAAATAGCTAAGGGGTGACTTGCATTCAAACATCTATGTCTATATAAATTTATAACATTTATTAATTTAACAATTATTAAGAAGAAAAGAATCTTGAAGAAAGGGTCCTTTCATGCCCTCCCCCTCTAAAATATTAGCTAAAACTTGAAGATTAGGAAATTGTTGTTGAATCTTGAAAAAGGAGTTACCAAGTTGCATTCCTTGCTACTAGATGATAATACCAATGGTGGACCAATTGTGATGCTTGTGTGAGATTTTTTCTAAAGATAGCTTCATAGTCAATAATTATAAATCCTTCAATATTGAGCTCAAAACTATTATTTAAGGTGTTACATGTTGTCGAATGAATTTATTTGAACATGAGATATGAAAAACATAATACTAATAAGAAAGTGGAAATTTAATCTTATAGAATACATGGCGAATTTGATGAATAACCTTATAAGGACCATATAAATTTGAAGCTAGCTTTATGACACCATATCCATTAGAAGGAATGTTTGATCATTGTTAATTACCCTTATGTTTCATGTTCATATTTTTACGTAAAGGAATTATGCGTGTGGTGTTGGTTGCTTACACTTGAGAACTTCTTTGAAGGATATAAGATAGGAGAGATGATGGCTTTTGACAATAATTATGTGTACAAGGAACATTTTTATGGTCTTATGATTTTTCTTGTTGTACCACCATTTAGCGATGGGTTCGGTATATCCAATGATACGTTGGAGATTTGCTTCCAAGAATTTTAGTATTTCTATCTCTTTAGTGAATAATATAAAAAATCTCATTTTTAATTGTTTTTTTTTTTTTTGGAATATTTTTTTCAAGAGATGGATGACATTATTTTATTCGTGAAAAATATCTTGTTGGCACACATGGGGAATACCATGGAGGTGGGTAAATTGATAAATAAAAGTTGGGGAATTTTTGATAGAGGTGTGGGGATGGGCCATATCTTAGAAGTAGAAAAGGACGTATATGGAGATGCAATCCACCTACAATATGAATAATGTCCACCATATATCATAGAGTCTTCAATCAAATCCATTTAAGTTTATTTATAGATAAATAAAAGGAAAACACCACCAAGTTAGATAATAAACATTGACAAATAATTTATTTAGACAATTAATGACAATAGTATAATGACAATAAATCCGCCACGTCTTCTCACTTAATGAGTTGATTTTTTCTAGTGGGAAATAATTTATAATATCAAACACAACTACCAAGTACTACTTATACTTAAAACGAGAATCAAATTGGTAGTACTTTTACTTAAACCTAAATCAAAGTAATTGAAAAAATGGACAACTTCGGTATGGAATTTGACCGCCAATCCTCCCCCGTGAAATGTAAATTTTATGATGGTTTGAGGTTTAATTGATTTTCATTTACGTTTTAATCAAAGTTGCATAGTGTCATTTTTTAATACTTGATTTAAAAATTACCTAATTACAATACTATTTGATATATACCAACATTCATACTGTCATTATACATAAAAATACCAAATTACTTATGAATTAATATTATACATTTGATATTTTATATAATTGTCAATGAATGGAAATTTCGTATAAAGTCCAAATGTATTGTGTACATGGAAAAATTTAGTGGTGAATTTTCGTAAAGTCGTGAATGTTACGGTCTCTTTCACATACCCACTACTTCCCTCGCCAACACTGTGAAATGTAAATTTTATGATGGTTTGAGGGTTTTAATTGCCTTCGGTTTACGTTCTAATCAAAGTTGCATAGTGTCATTTTTTTAATACTTGATTTAAAAACTACCTAATTACAATACTATTTGATATACCAACATTGATACATGCGATTATACATACAAATACCAAACTACTTATGAATTAATATTATACATTTTATATTTTATATAATTGTCAACGATTGGAAACTTCATATAAAATCCAAATGTATCGTGTAAATAAAACATTAAAAAAACATGATAATGAAACGAATATTGTACTTGACCGGTAGTTTTTTCTTTGACACACTAGATACATGTGAGCCTCCTTTTCCGAATCTTTTGGCATGTTATGAAGCCTTGTAGTAGTGAAAAGGAACTTGCATGGAAGGAATTCCATTGAGTGTGTTGTTCATTAGCAAGAGGAAAACCAACCTTGGATCAGCATGGAAGGCGGTTGCAACGTGTTTGGAGGAGGAAACCAGAGAAACATTGGCTTGAGAGAGTTTCTGTTTCTACAGACTATCCCTCAAGTACAAAGTCGTCAATGTTAAAGAGGAAGATCATAACCCATGTTTGCTTCAAGGTTTCTCTCCTTTCTAATGCCAAGTTGTTCAAAGGGTTGAATTATGCCACGGAAAATGAATATACTCACAATTCATAAGTTCAAAGAGATATCCAGAAATTGTCATTGACACGGTGATGCATCCAAATGGCACTAATGAGAGAATAAAATATGATAAAGATGATGTAAAATCCTTGATGTTGATCACACTCAACATCTCCAATGAGGTTCAACCACACGTACGAGATACGAAAACATCAAAGGTGTTTGGGGCTGCTCTATCCACCATCGGCGAGGCAAAGAACCAGATGAAGATCATCCATCTCGATCAAAGCTTCATACACTCGGTATGAAAGATGACACTTGAAAGTAGAACAGTTATTGTGTCGTGTGGCAAAACTATGAGTAGATCTTGGAGCGCTCAAAGAGAAGGTGAAGGAAAAACTATTGATCTCAATCACACTAAGAGCTCTTCCTTCCCAATTCAGGACTTTCATCACAACATTGAGAACGTAATAAAACAAGTGGTGCCATTTGATGAATTGGTAAATATGCTCCAGCAACAAAGAAGCCATCCAAATAGTGCACAAGGAGTTTGAAGACAAGGCACTTATCTCGAGACAACAAAAGAGTCACAAGTCTCGAAAGGGACAACAAGAGAAGAAGTCCTAGACGAAACCACAATAGAAAAAGTCTCATAAAGTAGATTGATGGTGTCACATCTACACTATAAATACATAAGACTATTATTTTTGGTATAATAGCCGGACTCAAGGCAATTCGGCAAAGAGAACACATCTAGTCACGGTGATTCATAATAATCTAGACATCATTCTCGCCACAAGAAGAAGAAAGTACATGTTGTGACTCAAGTAAGATGATTTCCCGAGAAGAGGAAGTAGTAGAGGTAGAAAATTATGACACACATCATAACACTTTTCTAGTCTCCCAAACATCGTATCCATTGCGACGTTTCTTTAATTGACTCAAGTTCACTAAGCATGTAAAGGTGATAGAAATATTTTTATTCATTGGATGATTAACTCACTGGAGATCGGGTTCGCATTGCAGAAAACAAGGAGTATGTTGCCCAAGAGATTTGCACTGTCACCATTCCTCTCAAGAAAATAAGTTGTACTCTATTTTGGGCTTGACAAAAATCTCATGTCAGTCTCTCGGCTCTTTAAGCACAAGCTTAATGTGGGTTTCATGGTCGCAAAAGGCATCAAATATTGTTTGATCTCATGATAAAGTACGATAATTGCTAAAGCTTTTTGAAGGATCATCTGTGTTAGTACTAGATATAATTTCATCATCTATAGTTATTCTATATATGCCTTTGAGGAGGATTCCACTACACTCTGGAATTATTAATATAGGTACCTTTCACTTGACCCCCTCTATCAACTCAATTCCAAGGAGATGGTTTAAAGGCTTCCTCTACTCTCCCACTCCATACATATTTTTTTAGATTTCGATAGGAAAACAACATCGGGATCCGTTCGAACCGAGTTCCTTCCATGCCAAGAACTGTCTTGAGGTTGTGCATACCAATATGTATAGACTATTTCCTACTTCCTTTTAGGGATTTCAATACTTTCAGTTATTGATAGATGACTATTCTCGCAAGACATGGGTGTTATTTCTCCTAGGAAGAAGAGTGAATTCACATCAAATAAATTCTTGGCATTCTGAAGGAGCATGGCATCGTACAACACTTGAATACCCCCTATTCACCCCAACATAATGGCATTACTAGAACATCGCAATCAAATTGTTATGGAGACATCTCATTGCATGCTTTTGACTGTCATATTGGAGAACATATTTTGGGCACAAGAAATCCTGACAACTGCGTATCTTTTAAACCAAGCACATATATAGATCTTGCACAGAAAAAACACCAAAAGAGGTATGGAGTAATTATAATCCTTTGATCTCCCATGTTACTAGTATTGGTTGTATAGCATACATGCATGTCTTATATAAAAAGAGGAAGAAGATCGATCCCAAGACACTCCGGTGTATATTTGTGGGGTACAGTATTACCTCAAAGGCCTATCATCTCATGGATCCTGAGACACAACAAATATATCATATTCGAGATGTGGTTTGTGATGATTCATCATTTAACTTATTCCCACACAAATAAGAGTCCGCACCGACCTCCTCTCACAAATCGGATGATGAGCAAGAAGAATCTTCACACAAGGAAAATAAGTTGTGTGGAGACTAGTTCATTAATCTTGATCCTTTGGAAACTCATCCTTCACATCAAGCCAACAACAACAGATGGCGTTCAAAATGGGTTCAAAGAACATTCGGGGACTCCCACATGAATTATCTCCCGGATGCTTTATTAGGAGACAAAAGAAGACAAGAGAGAAATGAGGGAAATCTCCAACTCATGAGTTCAATGGTTAATAGCACCAAAACTAATACGGTTCGAGAGGCACTCGGTTAGCCAAAGTGGAAGAAATTTATGGATGCAGTTCATATGACTCCCTGATTTAAAATCAGACATGGGAACTTGTCGATCTGCCTATAGAAAAGAAATCCATTAGCTGCAAATGGATTTTCAAAATAAAATACAAGTCGGATGGATCTATCAACAATTATAAAGAACAACTAGTTGTAAAGAGATATGATTGGTAAAAAGGAATTGACTACGAGGAGACCTTTGCACTCACTACAAAGATCAAAACCATCAAAGTTGTATGTGCACTAACAACACAAACGGGATGGAAACTTCAGCAGATGAACATAAAAAGTGTTTTCTTGAATGTTATCACAAATAAGAAATATATATAACCCATCTAGAAGGATTCGTTGATAAAAGAATCCTAATAAGGTATGTTGTCTAATTAAGTCTCTTTAAGGAATTAAACAAGCACCTAGGGCATAGTATATTAAAATAAATGATCATATATTATAACATAGAATCACCTGTAGCCCCGAGAATTAAATTTGTATATTAATAAGGTAGGCACCTTGAGATTTTCATTCTTGTTAAATTGTATGTGGATTATCTTGTGATCACATAGAACTCTAAAATTCTCGTCAAAGATGTAAAGTATGGTTTGAATAAATCCTTCGACATGACATATTTGGGGATACTTCATTATCGTCTTGGATTGGAAATATGGTAGAAGAAGAATCACATTTTTATCTCGCAGATGAAATATGCCAAGACACTCCTAGAAAAGTATAGAATGTCTGATTGTAAACCTGTGTCCACTCTAATGGAGAAAGGTTTGTAACTTTCTAAATTCCATATTCACTTCAAGTATCTATTACTCACTACAAATAGCTTATTGGGAGTCTCATTTACTTGACTTATACTAGACCAAACCTATATGCTTTGTTGTCAACTATATTTCCAGATTCATGTTGGAGAGCGGAAGAAATGGCATTGGGTATCTACAAAGAATTTTTTAGATATGTCTCGAGGTAGAGTTGATTATGATCTGGAATATCAAAAGAACTCTCAATTTTTTTATAGGGATATACCGACTCGAGACTATGCCAAATCTGTTGATGACATAAAAGAAACTTCGGATATGTATTTTATCTCGATTCAAACCTATCTCGTGGATTAACAAGAAGAAAACTTGTGTTTCTCTCTCATCCACTGAGGCAGAGTATCACGCCACATGATGAGCTATGTGCAAAGAGATTTGGTTATGTCATATTTTAGATGATAAGGACATTCCTAAATAAAAATCACCTAGTGTTCATTACGACAATCGAGGTGTGTGTTGAAGCTTGTGAAGAATCTTGTTTTCATGAAAAAAAAAGCACATTGAGGTCGAATGTCATTACATTCAAGAACAAGTCTTGAACCACCACATCCAACTCTAGTACTACCCAATTGATTCTCAAGTAATTAACATACTCACCAAATCTCTTGGCAAGGTGAAATTTGAGCTTTTTCGGCTATACATTTATAAAAACAATTATAAAGAACAACTAGCTGTAAAGAGATATGATAAGTAAAAAGGAATTGACTATGAGGAGACCTTGCACTCACCGCAAAGATCAAAACCATTAGAGTTGTATGTGCACTAACAACACAAATAGGATGGAAACTTCAGCAAATGAACATAAAAAGTGTTTTCTTGAATGTTATCTCAAATAAGAAGTATATATAACCCATCTAGAAGGATTTGTTGATAGAAAGAATACTAATAAGTTATGTTGTCTACTTAAGTATCTTTATGGACTAAAAAACAAGCACCTAGGGCATAGTATATTAAAATAAATGATCATATATTATAACATGGATTCACCTATAGCCCCGAGATTTAAATTTGTATATTAATAAGGTAGGCATAGAGATTTTCATTCTTGTTTTGTATGTGGATGATCTTGTGATCACATAGAACTCGAAATTCTCATCAAAGATGTAAAGAATGATCTGAATAAATCCTTCGACATGACATATTTGGGGATACTTCATTATTATCTTGGCTTGGAAATATGGCAGAAGAAGAATCACATTTTTATCTCATAGATGAAATATGCCAAGACACTCCTAGAAAAGTATGGAATGTCTAATTGTAAACTTGTGTCCACTCTAATGGAGAAAGGTTTGTAACTTTCTAAATTCCATGATTCACTTCAAGTATCTATTACTTACTACAAATAGCTTATTGGGAGTCTCATTTACTTGACTTATACCAGACCAAACCTATATGCTTTGTTGTCAACTATCTTTCCAAATTCATGTTGAAGGGGAAGAAATGGCATTGGGTATCTACAAATAATTTTTTGAGATATGTCTGAGGTAGAGTTGATTATGATTTGGAATATCAAAAGAACTCTCAATTTTTTTATAGGGGATATACCGACTCGGACTATGCCAAATCTGTTGATGACATAAAAGCAACTTCGGGATATGTATTTTATCTCGATTCGAGACCTATCTCGTGGATTAACAAGAAGAAAACTTGTGTTGCTCTCTCATCCATTGAGGCAGAGTATCACGCCACATGATGAGCTATGTGCAAAGAGATTTGGTTATGTCATATTTTAGATGATATGGACATTCCTAAATAAAAATCACCTAGTGTTCATTGTCGACAATCATGAGTGTGTTGAAGCTTGTGAAGAATCTTGTTTTCTATGAACGAAAAAGCATATTGAGGTCGAATGTCATTACATTCAAGAACAAGTCTTGAACCACCACATCCAACTCTAGTACTACCCAATTGATTCTCAAGTAGTTAAGATTCTCACCAAATCTCTTGGCAAGGTGAAATTTGAGCTTTTCAGTGTACATTTATAAAAACAATGTAATAAGGGGAAATTTTGGCGTAATACTATTAGTTGTTTTTGGTTACTTGAACCCGAACCATGACTTTACACCTCCCTATTCTCCCTGTTAGTTTTCACGTCCTTCAAGTGTTCTTTTAGAAAAATGAATAGAGAAGATTTTTTTATTAGGTAAATATGTGTATTTTAAAAGGCTCCCAAAACCTTATACAATTCAAAACAAATAAAACATTAAAGCCCAAACCAAAGAAAACATCCATAACATATGCATTCTAAATGCATCATATTGCTTACCATATCTTAGAAATCCCGACACAAATTTCCGTCTTCCAATAGTGTCCCAACACCATTCAATGATAGGGAAGCAATTCATCTGCAGTTCTTCCTCCAAATGGTTGTCAAGAACTAATTTTCTATCCTATAACCCCCTTTTTGGGAATGTAGAATCATATTATCTAGTTCTAGTGCCTTCTTATGATATCATTTTTCCTTGTTCACCACTGTCCAATCCTCCCTATCTCCCATCCTCTCAAGCTCGGGATCATTTTTATAATAAAATACAACTCAGAAATGACCTAGCCACCAAGAACTTCCTCTGTCAACGCCATGGTTTCCCATGCTCCTCATTAACATCCAATCCTTCCATACATGATGAAGACGATGTTTAGTCACCAGATTTGGGAATCACCCTCTCCGCCACTTCGACTTAGCCGTGCCTGCATTTGAAGCATCAAACATTTTACATGTTGTCTCCCAATTAGAGTGCACAAAATTGTTTACAGTATCTTCTTTTACCTTAAAACTATGTGGAAGTACTTCCTTCTACCAGGACATCGTTGTCTTTCATTTATAGATACAAAATCTTGCAGTCCGGTGTCTTATTTCAAAACATCAAAAAAATTGAAGGGTAAGCCCGCACAATCTAGAGGTTGGGACTAGGCATGGTCCTTAACTTTCATATCAATTTTAGCCGTCATTTCTTTACAAATATCTATCTCGAACAGAATGTGAGAAAATGTGGTATGAAGAGAAGATTCGATGGACGAATCCATCAACTGATACTTCCTATTTGTACGTAGCATGATTTTACCAATAACTAGAATGAGAGATGTGGCAGTCAAACTTAGATTGGTCCAGTATTGATAGTTTCAAATAAAAGATTGAAATTATGATGAGGTTTTATCAAATAAAAGGTGGTGATCACATGGAACTCATACAATCTCGTCAAAAATGTAAAGAATGGGCTTAATTATTGAAATTGTAAATTACAGTGGACTGATAACAACTATTTCAGTTAATTGACTTATAATCTTTGAATATAGACCACTAAAACAGATCTGGTTCTAATTTGTACCTACACATGCAATAAAATCTTGAATCGGCTCCATTAATTCATAGCAATGCTAATGTAATATGTATTGGACGAGTGCATGCATATGCCTGTGACACTGCAATAAATGTTGGAGATCTGATTATGGTTGTGAACTGTGTGAATTTATCTCAAATTTTAGTATCAGTCCTTGATAAATTAATTAGATATTCAACATTTTTAATAATAAAATGACAAATTAGATATGAATTACACCATTTAAACTCTCCAAATGGCTTCTCACACGCGTTTGCATTAAATCCGCTACGTCTTCTCACTTAATGAGTTATTTTTTCTCATGAGAAATATTTAAAAATATCAATGACAACTACCAAGTAGTACTTATACTTAAACCTAAATCAAACAAGAAGAACATTGATGCTACCAAGTACTACCGCAACAAAAATTGCAATGTGTAGGCTGGTAGAATGTTGATAAAGGTGTACCAATCGAGATGGACACCTGTCACTTGTATTTGGTGAAACAATGTCAATGTTTCATGAGGAAACCAATGTCTTGGTTCATGATCGCATTGCCCAAGATGATATCTTGTTCAATCATTTTTGTCAAACACTTCGTGTGCATACATGCGTATAAGAGGATACAGTCTTGGCTAAACTTTTTTCTTTCTTTCATAGAAGTTTGCGTATGGGAAAGTTAAATTCCATGTTACCGATGCGGGAGTTTATTTTTCTCACCCTGCGAAAGGGATTTTTCAGTAGTGCAAGTATTCAAGAGTGGAAGATATTTGGAAGATTTTTCAAGGGGTTGTAGATATAGTAAGGATAATGTGTAGTGCCTCCTTCACCAAGCCTTCTTTGATTATGAGATTGAGATAGGAATTGGATGGCGCATGATTATTTTACAAATTTACAAGTATTCCACACCTAAAAACACACCAATTTTTATGAAAACAACCATCAAATTTAAATCTAGTCTACACTACATATGAGATTCAAACTCTCTCTCCTTCACCGATGGATTAAAAAGTGGTTGGGAATGCGCACCTCCCTAACATGCTTTTACACGTTTCACCAAATGATGAATGCTTATTTTTAAAATTGTATTATGGCACGAGCAAGCAATCATAAAAATGCTTAGAAAATATTAAAACTTGCACGTTGTTGGCCTAGCACTTGTATTCATCACAGCAAGACAAGACTTGAGATTGCATCCATTCTTATCACTATAGAAAAACAATTTTAGGTGTTGTGAACAAGGAAAAGTTGTAAAAGCTATGAAATGAGGTAAGAACACTTAAGAAACCCCAAATCTTTAAACAACAAGTCCATGGACCATCATGATAAGAGATAAGAAAGAAACCATTACTTTGCATGCATTAACTTGAAATAAACAAGCAAACCTAACATGTCTAGATATTATCTACTCTTTGAAAGCTATGAAAATGAACCTATTAAAGGCTCTTAGGAATCAACTATGATTGTTTTATCTCCAAGGTATTTGAGAATGAGAGCTCACCATTAATGGCTTCTCTCATTCACCCAAAAACTTGAGTGAAGAATGCAATAGCAAATAAAATAGCTCAATAAACAATGAAGAAAGCTCTTAATCCTAAACAAAATACTATAGTTTATGCTAGAAAGGAGGAAGTGTTCTTAGAAAAGTAAGGGGGTCTAGTTCTATTTATAGGTTTCTATTTCCAAGAATGGAAGACTTTTAGTGCATGTGGGACAAATGAATAAGCCAAAAGCACTTTATGATTTAGAAAGAGGTTAAACATGTCTTAGACTAGTTAATCTAGGTTTAGGCTAATTAATCTTGATTAGTGAGGAATTAAGAGCCTGAGAGAGCTGTGAGAGGACTACTCAATCCAATGAAATGGATTGATAATCTAGGAAGCTAGTAGAAGTAGTTTAGAAGGATATAAGAAGGAGGTTCCGCTAACAAGAGGTTATATTAGCCCGATTAGTCAGTTATAAGAGGAAAATGACCCTAAAGTATGTCGTAAAAGGAGGGTTAGATAGGCCTAATTGATGAGGTGTCATCAATTTGTGAGGAGGATAATAGTTAGTGAAATATTAAGAATAATAGTGTTTTGATCAAACTGTATTTGTCTACAATTACCACGCATTCACTTCAACAACTTTAGGCTCTTTCAAAGATAGTCACCCCACCTCAATCCTCCCTAACTTTTCAGCATATAACATGCCTTAAACTACATCAAGATAAAGATTGGAAAGGATAGTTTTTGAGGATCTTCCTCGTGTATACACTTGAAGATAATGTACTCTTCCTAGTCAAGATTGAATGTCATTGCGAAAACTAGAAATTATAAAAATTCATTATATGTAAGTTATAATATTTGTTATGGACAGGATAATGGATGCTTTAAATCAACTATTGGCTCTATCAATACATAAATAGTGTGAAGTGGGTCACCACACCAAACCAACACAGTGAGAATGAAATGATCATTTTGTTAATCAAAATTTTATCCAAGAGAAATGAGAGTTAGATAATTTTATAATTTCTACACAATGATATCACAACTTGGAGGTAACCTAGGTGTTTTAGAGCAGCAGTTTTTTGTGGGTTTGTAAAATCCAAATCATGAATTTTTAGAAAATGTGTTTCATCAAGTAAATAATGGGGCAAGGTCCCTCATAGAACGATATGGAAGCATATAAACAAGTGTATATTTCCTATACAAATGACCTAAACGCTATGGTTGTTGACAATGATAAGTGCCTCTACCAGATATTTCTTGATTAATTTCAAAGAAGACCATATTGAAAGCCTAAAATTAATGACTTTGTGTGGATTTAGTTACGGTTCTCAAGGAAAATTAATCAATTATATAGGTTAGTAGTGATGGGTGAGGAAGAGATAGAGAAATTAATTCTTCTCCTTTGACACTTATGAAATCATTTAACTCATTGAAAAAGCAAGTGAGAGATGGCATTCCTTGTGAGGTCTAATAGTTTTGATGTGTTAGGAAACCAATGATTATGCATAAATGAATACGTAGAAAGTAGAATAAAAAAATACCATTTTACTGAGATAATTAGAAAAATGAAATATACAAAATACAAAACATGCAAGAGACGAACACTAGATTTACATGGTAAAATATCAAGCTGAGTTCTTAGGGAAACATCCACGGTGTAAGATATCAAGCTTTACTAACTCAAGATGAAAAAATTACATGTGAACTCATTATGAACAACTCTAGATCCCTACAAAAATGTATACACCTAATTGGCAAAGTATAGTTTGGATTCCTCCTAAAAATAGAGTGAAAAATTCCATTAGGATTTTCCTTCCTAAAAATAGAATTCGATTGAATTCGTCTTTCTAGAAACAAGGGATTGATTCCTTAATTTTTTCTTCAGGGGATTCACCCCCAAACCCCCTCCATGGGGGCTCCATAACATGTCGCCACCTCCTTGTACCCCCGTGCAACAAGAGTCGGGGGCAAGCCCCCCACCCCCCCTTTAATAAGTGAGGTACAAAACGCGCCGCAAAGGGATCCAAAATTTAACTTTATTGGTACATATCTAACAATCTCCACCTTGACAACAAATCCCCTTGATATCTTACACAACCAACTCATCACCTTTTCTATAATCTAAGAGAATCCAAACACAATTTTATCTTCTCTAATAGTATTGGTTTTGTGAACATATCAGTCAATTTTTTGTGTGTGGACCTTTTCTAGTGCTAATGTCCCTTCATCAATAACATGTCTAACAAAAGGATACTTAAATACAATACTATTTTTCTTACTATGATAATCCAAATTCTTGGCCTAATAAATATCACTTTGATTGTCACACAATACCTTAATCTTGTATTGATCTCTTCCAAACTCGTCCAATAGGCCTTTTAACCAAATTACCTCTTGACAAGCATGATAGGTAGCTACATATTTTGCCTCAGTTGTTGACACAATAGTAATCGTTTGAAACTTTGACATCCAATTGATAGGTCCTCTTAGAAGTGTAAAAACATAACCAGAAGTTGATCTTATTTTATCCAAATTACCTACAAAATATGAATCAACATATCCACAAATAGAATCACCAGTATTATTATAGGTAATGCAATAATCACTTGAGCCTCACAAGTAGTAAAACACCCGCTTCACTGTTGACCAATGTTCTCTACCTAGATTTTCCATAAATCTACTAACAACTCTAATTACATGTGAAAATTTTAGGCCTTGTACATACCATAGCATACATTAAACTTCCTACTGCACTAATATATGGTAAACGAGACATATACTCCTTTTCTTATTCTTCTCTAGGACATAAACTTGAATAAAGTTTGAAAAGGGAAGCAAAATGGATTCTAACTAGTTTCACATCTTTCATACCAAATTTGGTTAGTATCTTTTCTAGATAGTTATGTTGTGATAACCAAAGCTTACCATTTATCATGTCTCTATGTATCTCCATGCCTAAGATTTGTTTTGTATCTCCTAGATCTTTCATATCAAATGTCCTATCCAAATTAGCCTTTAAATTATTTATTTCTACCATTTTGTTTCTTGCAACAAGCATATCATCAACATACAATACTAATATAATGAATAAGCCATTGTCTAAAAACTTGAAATAAACACAATGGTCATACTCACTCCTTAGAAAATTTTGCCTCATCATGAAAGCATCAAACTTATTGTACCATTTCTTGGGTGACTGTTTCAGGCCATACAATGATTTCATGAGCTTGCAAACAAATCATTTTTTGCTATTTTGTAAAAATCCTTCAGGTTGTTCCCGATTAACTAAAATTAACTAAATGTAAGTAGTAAAACATACTTAATCTAATCTAGAAGGACATATAAACATAGTAAATAAATGCACTAAGATAATATGTAAATAAAATAATTAATAAAACTAATGAAAGTAAAAACCCTAATGTGCAAGAGGGAAGAGGAAATAACTCATCTAATAACAGATGTTTGTCGGAGAGTGTTGCAGAGGTGATTGGAAAAATTAGGATTAGGAATGATTACATATATGTCCCAAAAAGGATGGATATAGAGGATTTAACTAGACTTGAGCACTGGAAGAGGACTGGGGGGCCTTCGGGCACTCTAGTCTCATAATCTAGGTGTTCTAGTCACTGCAAAAACTCTGAATCCTATTTTCACAAAACTAGAAGATGACCTATAACCTTTGTTGCAGGTCACATCAACTTTGATATTATGCGCTAGATGTCGCTGTAAATATTCCAAGATGAAAGAAAGAATGTAAGACCCCAAAACAAGCATCAAACCCTAAAAATAAAAATACATATGAAGGGGTCAAATTTTCCTCAACTGCCACAATGGTGGACTTACTAACTGAGCACTACACTACATCTCAGACCCAATGTAGTTCTATGTGCAAGTGTGTGTGAACATGCCCTAGGTTTCTCTTGTTTCAGTTGCACTTTGTGAAGTAGCGAGCAATAACTATGTGTAGAAAATGTAATAGAATGTGTGCATGGAATAGAATAGAATCCCTCCCCCTATGAAGTGTGATGCAGATGTCCTAGCCTTGTGCCTTGATGATGGAGCTATGTGGATGCAAGTGATCTCCAATGCAATAAATGGATGCAACTCTAGATGGAGTGAAATTGATGTTAGGTCCCTCATTATGGTCTCATAACTTTATATTTATAGGATTATCTTGGTCTAATTTCATAATTAACCCAAAAAGGCCAACCACAAGAAAGATAAAGATGTCAAATGGCTAGAAAGAGCCCAAAAAGAGGTGGGAAAGATCTAGAAGGATCGGGGCACCCCTGGTGGGACCATGGCACCCACGGGCATCCGAGTACTAGTCTCCTGGGTGCCCCAGACTAAGGCTAAAATAACGTGAGATGATAGAATCTAACTGGGCATATGGTGCAAGAGGTTTGTAATGATGAAATAAAATAAAATAAAGTGGCAAAAAGATGGGGTTAATTAGTAATTTTTCCCTCAATAACCTTCTAAATAGTAGTATGAGACTGGGATAAATAAATATCTAAAGTGCATGATTTTGTGACTACATTTTTCCCCCACTTTATGTTGGTGAGCAAAAAGCTTAGTAACATAAAGTAGATAGAGATGTGTACCTAATACCGATGTAGAGTGATGAAGAAGGCATGTTGAAGGACTAGAAAAAATCATGGAGTGATAAAAATATAGAGGGGCATGGAAACTAAAAATGAAAAATGCACAAAGAAAAAGTGATGAGAGTAAACCTAGGGTGGAAGCATGTGTAGTATACCTTTGGTGTTAGTAAAGCATGTTTTATGTCGTGGTGTGTTGTTGTTGTCGCTTGTTGTTGCCCCCATTTGATTGCTTGTTTCTCATACGGCCGGACCTGCAAGGAGAAAATGATCAAGTAGTCAAATATGTATGTATGTAAGTGTAAAAACACTATGTAAAGATGCATGTGTATATAAATGTAAAATACACAAATGTAAATGTAACTGGAACATGTGCACCTCATCCATATCAAGAGAAAGTGTAGAAGGATATCTTGTACTATGATTTTTGGGTGATCTCGCGCCATAGGCTGAAAAAGTGTAGGTAGGAAATATTATGTGTCCTCGATGCTCTAACTTATTCCCTGAATGTGTGTAGAGATCTCTGTACGTCTTGGTTTTCTAGCAATCCGACATCATTGGCCGTAGTAGTGTAGAGAGGCATACCCATTGTAGCCTCCAAGCCTATAACTTCTTCCCATAATGCTATGGACACCATATCCTATAAAATCCTCTATGTATGGGGTTCGCAAATTGGTCCGAACCCACCGATTGTATGTAACCCACAATGCTAAGGGAAGAAAGTGCACCGAATCGAACCATTGTAAATGTGCTATGTTAGTATGTAAAAACCCCAAATGATGCCCCCTCTTTGGGGGCGCATGCGACGTCACTGATAGGAGTATGCGGCCCTAAAATAGGAAAAATCGCATGTAAGTTGAAACGCTAAAAAGTTATTGGTAGAAGCCAAAGCATGCACAAAAATTAAGGCTAGCCAAAAATAAGTGTAAACACGCATGCATGTAGAGAACATAGTGTATAAGCTATGAAAATAGTTTGTAAGCTACCAAGAAAATTAATGTAATCATGCAACAAGACAAGTAAGCCACATAAAGTAGGCTACAAATATGGGACATCACTCACGATGTCACAAGACACGCAATGCCATTATGGCTGCAAAGAACAAACAAGTGTGCATACCAAACAAAGGGCAAGACCCGTAAACAATAACAAACAATGTGATCAAACAAGTATGGAAATAAATATCCTTGCATAAAAAATCTTACACATGAAGCACCCGTTGGCATGTTAGAAAGATAACTAGTATGAAAAAAGCATGTATAAGCAAGTAATGTAAAGTGATAAGTACAAAATGAAACAATAGCACCTATGAGAGACGAATGTGGATGCCCAGCTGACTAGTGTAGGAAGGGTAGAAGGCGAGCATCCATGCTATGTGTAAGATACGTGTATCTACAATCAAAACTATAAAAATACATGAATTCACATGTGTGTATGATATAAAAATGACATATAAGTAAGCTAACTAGCATGTGTAATAAAGTGATCATGAACAAGCAAGAGTAAGAAATAATAAAATCAACCATAATATGCAATATGTTGTGGATGGATGGAATGAAATGCAAATGGAGTGAGAGGAGCCACGTGCCCCCAAGTGAATGGAAAATTTATATAGTGAGGTTGTTTTTTTTCCTCGATAGTCAAGAATGAACCGTAAATGAAAGTATGTCATCGAGAAATGGTTGAAAAGTGTGTGTTGTGTCTAGCACGTTGTGAATGAATGTGTATGTGTAAATTGATGATACGCAACCTAGCGATGATGTGTGCTTGAACCCTATAGGCGAAGCGTAAATCACAAATAGATGAATGTATAAGTGATGATTTAGCCTAAGCATATATCACTATAACATGAACAGATGATTAATGATTTAGCACTAAGTGTATATCACTACAAAATGTAAGGAGGGTGTGGTGATATAACCTAAGGTGTAGGCCACTAGAAAATGATAGAATAGGTGATGATTTAGCCTAAAGTGTATGTCATTAATAGATGAATGATAGGGAGTGGTGATGTAACCTAAGGTGTATACCACTACAATATGATGGAAGAGGTGAAGATTTATCCTAAATTGTATGTTACTAGCCTAGGAATGTCACATGGTGAAAGGTAGAGTAGTAAATGTGTAAGGTCCATTTGAATTGTAAACCCAAATGAGTCGAGTATGGACCGAGGAACTAAAGTGTGTCATCGGGTAGCAAGTGTAGCACATATAAGACAATGTAGTGTATGTAAGGATGAAAGATGACCATATGATGAGTGGAATGTGTAAGTAGGCTATATGAAAATGGAAATGGAAAATTGTAAAGTGATTAGAACGTGCAACTATGTGTGACGTATAGTAATACAATGTACAATGTAGAGTGTAATAGGTGTAGTTACTAAGAGCATGTAGTATTTAGAATGTAATGTTAGATGCATAAATCGTGTAAGGTGTAATTCATAAATTGTTGGCAAGAAAAATTTTGAGGACAAATTAGTGGTTATCTTGCCACCTCTCTAGGAATCTAAGACCCTCTACTTAACCGGTGTAGCTATTGTATGTGCATGCGTGAGAAAATGTGGATTTTGTGGTGGCCTTTCGACCGGGGATCCAACAGGGGCACTCCACTCGACCTGCTGAAAGAAAGCTAGCAATCTCTTGCTAGGGAAGACTTTTTCTGGATGTGGGAAAGGAGTGAGAATTGAAGTGGGAAAGGGAGTGAGAATTGAAGTAGTAGAAAATCGAGACTTGTGCACACCAATCAGAAGTTTCAACACATGCACTTAAATTTTAGAAGAAAACAAATCTGCAAAAAAAGCAACAAGACTAAATAGAGCTTAATGAACACAAAGTACTAATAAACTCCTCAATCAAAGAGGCTAAAATTCCTTCTTCCTTTATTGAATCTCAAGCAGAATTTGTACATATTGTGGGAATGGAAGAAATTTGAGAGTGGAGGAAAGTAGAAGAAAATGGCTATCTCCTTTGCTTTCTCTAGGTACAATGCACTCTTGAGTCTACAAGATCAATCGCCAACCCTTTGAAATGGGAATGGAATTACAATTTATAGAAGGAGAGGTGACTTATCGTCTTCCTCATGACCCTCCATATGCCTTATTTCCAACTTTAGACTATTCATATTCCTACCAAAATAATTAAGTCCCTTTTATAAAATCAAGGCGACTTAATTTACGTTATGTTTTTAAAGTCACTTTTAAGTGACTTAAAGGCATATCAAAAAGTGCAAACCCCAACAAATAATTAGAACATTTGAAAGTGAGAGAAAGTTGGGGGGAAGAGGAGAGAGAAAGAGAGAGAGAAGAAGAAGAAGAAGAATTATGTCGAAGGATGAGTTGCTACAGTGGACTTGGCTCCATTCTCTGACTGTTCTCCACTTCGTAATCCTGAGAAGGATTCTGACCCATCCACTTTGGCTTCATATCTCCCTTATAAAAATTAACTTACTATTTTTAGTAAGTATGAGAAATCAATTCCCGATCTTCAATTGGATGTTGTGGCTCAATTTTCCTCTTTCTCCCTGCGTTCCTTGTTCCTTCTGGATCAAATTTCTATTTTTAGCAGGTGCTCAAGGGCACACTTACTATTTTTAGTAAGTGCCAAAAATGTCCTGCTGGTGGATTCTCAGTTGTAGTGCACCTCCAATGTCTTCGTCTTCTTTGCAGGTTCTTCTATCGATGACTTTCCCAAAATAGCAGTTCCTATGTAGTAGACCTACTATTTTTAGAAAGTTTGCCTGGGAGTCGATTGATGTGGAACAAAGTTTTTGATATGGGTTTTTTCCCAATATCCTCCCTCTGAAATTTCGGGCCCACCCGCTTAATAGTCTAGGAGATTTTAAAGTTTTAATTTTCGGACTTAGCAGTGCTTCTGGGTACTGAGCCATTAATGGACCTCAAAATTGCAGGTCTGTTTTTCTCCTCTGTTTTTGAATAAAATTACATTTTTGATGTGTTTTTTTCTTCTGGTGCTTCACGTGTGATCTTACTTTGATTCGGCAACCGGTTTGATGGGAAATCCCACTTCTTTCTTCATTGAGCTGGAAAGGAGATTTCTTCATTGTGGATGCTTTGTCGCACATGGGGGGATTTTGAAGGTGTCTTCTTGATGGCCTTGGGTAGAGGAATGATCAGAAAAATATATATTGTTGTTTCATGCATCTGTCTTGCGAGATTTCTTCAACTTCTCATTTCATGGTTATGGAGTTTTCTCTGTTTTCTCCTTCTGTGCTCGTGCTTCTCCTTCTATGTTTGATGAGGATTCCTTCTAAGACCTACATGATTTCATGGAGTGGGAGGGGAGTGACTTTGTATCAGGTCTAGTTTTATTTCTTGTAATGGTGGAGTGATGGAAGAAAGTTGCAGAGGAAGTATGGAGGAATGAAGTGCACATACAACTGTTAGAAGTTAGAAGCAAAAAAGGGCACTTGGAAAAATTTCAAAAAGATATGCACAGGTAGGGCTTGGGTGCATTTTTCCATGCTTGATGTCCCTAACCTTAGGGACGTGAGGGACATCAATTTCCACAATGAGCAAGACGGCGACACGTGGCACTAGATCCAACATAGCAGGAATGAAGGAGGAAAAAGTTGATTTAAAGGAGGTCACATTAATGTCCAAATGACTACCTATGGGGGCTGGGTGCATTTTTCAAGGTTTGATGTCCCCTACCTCAAGTGCATAAGGGACATAACATTCCATGGTGGTCCTGGAGCTGACATGTGGTGCCCGATCCGACGGCGGGGATGAATGCTTCAAAAAAGCACCTGGGGGTTGAACTGTCAAGTCTGGAGGTCACATGAGGGTCCAAGAGGTCATATGAGGGCTAAGAGGGCTTCAAGGGGGATGGTCACAATTTTATAACCTTGGTGTCCCTGACCTTGGGGGATGTGAGGGACACAAAATCCCACCAGGCTCCTGGTGTTGACACGTGTCCTCCCAAAAATTTGGCTAAGTCCTGAACTTGAATGTGATGATAACTTGAGCTCTGATGGAATTTTTGGAAATATTTTATATGATCTTGACTATCAATGTCCTTCGAATCCAATGGTGTGGGTATAATGTCTTGATTATTCCATTTGATCCCTAAAAATAGGATTTTTGATTTTGTACTCCACCTGTACCTAAGAAAAACTACTTGTAGACCTGATGCGCCAAAGTGTTGTGAAAAATATTATTTCACCATCATGTATTTCTTGGAATCCTCTTTCTGGATTTTTATTTTTTTTCTTCTAACTCCATTCGGAGCTCCCGAAATCTTCTTCTAAAGCCCAGCAACTATTTTAGGCATGTGTACCTTTAGGCTTCAGGCCCCTATTTTTACTCGATCGCTCCAAGTCTTGAAAAACTTCCCCAAACCTTCAAAAATAATTTCCATGATTTTCTAAGGTATTCCATTCACCTCCATGTTGAATTTTTCCCTCTGTTCCACTCCAGGGGTTGAATCCAGTCCTGGGAAGGCCAGCGATAGCCCTTCCCAATACTGCCAGAAGATAGCATCTTTTAGAACTCCCTAAAATCACCTAGGTGGAATGAGTGGAATTTCCTAAATCACCTAGGGGGATGATTTAACATTGGTTGGGAGGTCATTTGGACTGACTGGATAGAACCGAGGTTGCCTAGGAATGATAAAACATGAAAAATTTGACATAGGGGTATAGTTGTCGTGCTTGGAAACTTCCAATTTCCCTGTTGCACATTTGCACGACAACATGTATGTAGGTAGAATATAAATGTAATGCTAGACTCCTAGATGATGAAGACTAGTATAATAAGTAGGATATGTGTGAAAATGTGCAATGTGATACATATGTTATATAAATGGACTATGAGAGAGATTCACGAGATAATGGTGTATATGAGTGACAAGCCCAATATATAAATATGATAACAACTAGTAGGAGACATCGCATGCAAGGTATATGCCTATAAATGTAAGATAGAAAATGTAAATGTATATGATGATGAAGATACCCATGTAAGAAATGTAATGTAAGGTATGCGGGCTAGCAGATATGTATGATGAATGTGTGTAATTTTTATGATGGGTGTATGTAACGTGCAAAGCGTGTAGACGATCAGTGTGTGATATGCAAAGGGGTGACAAAATGTAAAAGGTAGTATGTATGCTAATATGTTAGTGATATGTATGGTATTGATGTGTAGTGTGTGAGGTTCATGTGTCATAATCCCTCAACAATCAAGTGTGAACCATAACACCAAAGTGTGTCATCAAGTAGTGACACTAGAATTTGTATTGAGTATGCCTATGAATGGTAATGCAAATATGAAAGAGATGCACCTATGTTAATATGAGGAGGGAGGATATTTTGTTAGATGTCATGCCCCCAAGTATGTAAGCAATGGAAGTCTAGTCAAAAGACACTAAGTGGATCCACGTAAGGATTAGTTTCCTTAACAAAAGTGATGTGATGTAGAGGTGGTAATGTCGCAAACAAATTGAGTGGAGGGGTATTTTCTTTACCAAGATGATTAGAAAATGAAAGTGGAGTAGGATGGCAAGAAATCTTGAATGGTGGCAACTTTGGTGGTATTGATGACGCTACCGAAGGAGGAGGGTGATTGAATTTGAGAGGCGGTTGTGCACCTTGACTTGGTAATGTTGTAAATGTATTGGTGTTTATAGGTGGTTGCTTAGGCAAGTGCTTGTCTTTTCAAAGAAGGCGCATGAGGAACATTGGTGTGATGCTCATTAAGTGGAGAAGAAGCAACATCAGAAATAGGAGAATCATGTGATGGAACTATAGTATTTTTCTGACTAGGAGGAGAATCATTATGCACATGTGAGTGACCATCAATATCAAGCATGTAATGAATAAGAGAATTATCTAGAACTTCATTAGAAATATTAGAAGGAGGCTCACTAGTATTTGTATAGCATGGTGTAGCAGTTGTAGATGGGCATGCATTGAATGAGATAAAACCCTGACACTCAAGATGTTTGATCCTACGTTGTATAGCATAACAGTCATTGTCATTATGTCCATTGATTCTATGATAGTTGCAATATGGACGACCTTGATATTTTGTAAGTCGATAAGGAGGATAGCAATGAGTAGGTGGAAAAGTGATCAATTGATGACTAAGGAGTTGAGTAAGAATTTCATGTGGTGTAGTATTATGCTCAAACATAAGAGGCTCAGGAAATGGCATGTCTTGAGGTTCAGCTATATGACATGTAGTGGACATAGAGTGAAGAGGAGATGTAGAGGGAGAAAAACATGAGCCTAAGAAGTGTTCCTATGTTGTTGGATTTCAGATTTGAGAGATGTGATCATGGATTCCATAACCATAAAGTTGTCTTAAAATAAAGCATGTAGAGCTTGAATTGAGTTTAATAGGGTTTGAGTAGATGTAGACTCACTAGGATCATTAAATAGGCAGGATAGCATAGCACTTAGTTCATGTGGTGGCGTATCGTCATCATAATGCTTGGGGTCTAAAGATTTTTGTAAAGCAAACCGACAACTAGGGTGTCACCTAAGAAAATCAAATAGAGAAACTTGTCCCATGATAAAGGAAAATGAGGATCATAAACGTGAAATACGTCGGTTTCACCAAAATTATTAACTAAAATTAACTAAATGGAAGTAGTAAAAGATAGTTAATATAATCTAGGAGGACATATAAACGCAGTGAATAAATGCACTAAGACATTATGTAAATGAAATAAGTAATAAAAATAATGTAAATATAAACTCTAATGTGCAAGAGGGAAGAGGAAAGAACTCAACTCGATAATGATTCCTAACGGAGAGTTTCGCAGAGATGACTAGAAAAATTGAGAGTAGGAATGATTACACGTAAGTCCCAAAAAGGATGGATCTCGTAGGATCTAACTAGACTAGAGTGTTGGAGTTAGCACACCGGTTGAACATCTAATATATCATATCTAAGCATACATGCAAATAAAAGTGTATATTCTACGAGAAGAGTTATACGTAACAAGAGATCTAAATCAACACCAGATTTAACGTGGTTCACCCAAAGGTGGGTTATGTCCAAAGAAACAAGCCAATCTATTATCCAAAGCTTTGATAAGATATACAATTGAAGATTTGTAATATTCCACACTTCTCATATGTAGAGTACTTTCTTTCACTCAAGCTTTTGCTTCTTCTCCAAGAATTCTCTCACTCACAATAATCATCAACCTTTGCAAGTTCTTCTTAATTAATACTTCTAAACCCTAGCTTTCATGCTTATGTAGGCGTATATACACTTAGGGTACTTATCCATGCAATTACAATTAATAGTTCTTCTTTAATACTAAAAATAGATCTAATTCCCAAGAGCTAATTAAAAAACTCCCACACAGGTAACCGATGTCGGTTATCCCTAATAGATGTCGGTTCCTCCTTGCCCGACCGATGTTGATCATAGGTGACCGATGTCAATCCCTCCTAATCGATGATGGTTACTGTGTTTTCCAGCAAGTTTTACATTACATGCTAATCTAAAGTAATTGAGCTCTACAACTCAACAATCTTCCACTTGGAGATTAATTACTACACCATACCTATACAAAGATCATTCTTGGATCCTTCCTTAGCTTTGTTTCATCCTCTTCAAGTCTTAGACTTGAAGACCAACATAATTAGAGTGTAGCTCCAACTTCTCCTTTATTAATGGATTCATTAGCATATTCGCAGGGTTCTTGCTCATATGAATATTTTCCATTCAACCGCCCATCCTCCAATACCGCCATATGAAGTGATACCTCAATCGAATGTGTTTCATTATCAAATGAAACATTGAGTTCTTTTCAAATGAATTGAACTTTGACTGTCTCAAAACAATTTGCAATCATCTTGCTCCTTTCCCAACTCTTCCATGAACCTAATCATCCATATCATCTCCTTGCTATCCTTTGTAGCTGCAACATACTCGCCTATGTACTATACAAACCCACAACCTTCTACAATCTTTAAATCTAAGTAATTGTCATCCCACCTACTGTGAAAATATATCTAGTAGTGCTTCTCCTACCATCCAGATCTCCAGCCATATCCAAATCAACATAGCAACATAGAAATATCCGAACCTCCTAACCACATGTTAGTTGTCCCTTTCAAACACCTGAGTATCTATTGGACTACTTTCCAATGTTCTTTACCTAGATTGGCCATATATCTACTCACAACTCCCAATGCATGTGCAATGTCTAGTCTGGTACAAACCATAGCATACATGATACTCCCAACTACTAAAGCATATGGCACTCATGTCATGTATTTGACCTCCTCATGTGATGATGGACACTAATCTTTGCTCAATTTGAAGTGTCTAGCCATAGGTGTACTAATAGGTTTTGTATTCTACATCTTAAGCCTTTCTAGCACCCTATAAATATATTTCTCCGAGACAAATACAATTTCTTGTTTTCCCAATCTCTTTGTATTTATATGCCAAGGATTCTTTTTGCAACTCCTAAATCCTTAATAGCAAACATGTGAGCTAGCTTTCCCTTAAGCTCACCAATGTCTTACATACTAGAACTTGTAATAAGAATACCATCCACATATAGTAACAAAATAATATAACTCCCATTATCAAGCTTCTTGAAATAAACACAATGGTCATATTCACATCTCAAGTAACCATGATCATGCATAAAACTATCAAACCTCATGTACCATTTCCTTAGAGCTTGCTTGAGCCCATATAGGCTCTTTTTCAACCTACACACTAATTTCTCCTTACCCTTGACTTCATACCCAAGTGGCTACTGCATATAAATATCTTCATTCAAATCACCATGAAGGAAAGTTGTACTTGTCTTCACATCTAGTTTCTCTAAATGCAAATATTATATCGCAACTAAACTCAATATAAGTATGAATAGAAGACATCTTTACAACAAGAGAACATATTTCAACAAAGTCAATACCGCTTTCTGGCAAATCCTTTTACTAAAAGTCTTGCCTTGTATATTTTTGTCCACCCCCTTCTTCCTTGATCCCATAAGCCCACTTGTTCGAAATGTCATTTTACGTGGCTTTGGAAACATAACCAAATACCAAGTCTAGTTCCATTATAAGGAGTCCATCTCTTCATCCATGTCATGCTCCCACCGCACATGGGTCTTATCCTAGATTGCTTCTTCAAAACTCTTTGGTTCACCATTATCGGTTAATAATAAATAAAATAGAGAAGGTGTAAATATTTCTGGAGGTTTACTTACCCTTTGTGAGCTTCTCACATAAGTTTGGGGTACTGGAGGCTCATTCTGGACCTCATGGACATTTTTATCCAATTTTTTTAGTGAGCGACGTCGATCACCTGTAATCTACATCAGTTTTGTTAAGCGATGTTGGTTCCGATCTTTTTGTAACCGATATTGGTTCTGCTGACTGATGTCGGTCAGGGGTCAACCGACACCAGTTACTGTGTAACTCTTTTGGTATTACTTTTAAATCTAAGAGTTTATTTTTATTCACAAACTTCTCAACTAGTTCATCCTTGGGTACCAAAATTTGATCCCTGTACATTCTCTTTTCATTCCATTCAACATCATGACTCCTAATAATTTTAAAATTCTCTAAATCCCAAAAATGGAATTCGAGATCACCAGATATATAACCAATGAAAGTGCATCTCTTGGATTTTGCATCCAACTTTTTCTTATTTTCCTTATCAACATGCACTAAAGCTTCTAAACCAAAAACTTTAATAAAAGAAATATCTACCTCTTTTCTGATCTAAGATTCTTCTGGTATTCCTCCATATAGTGAACTTGAAGGTCCAGGTTAATCAAATAAACCCCTGTATCAACTACTTATGCCCAAAACTGCAAGGGCAATCCATAATGTATCCTCATATTTCTAGCACATTCTATGTTTTCATGTTCATTCTTTCTCGCAACACCATTCTCCTATGGTGTTCTTGGAACCTTTCTTTCTCTACGTATCCCATTTATCGAACAATAATCATTGAAAGCCTTACTACATTATTCACCGCCATTGTCAGATCTAAGGCACGTTAACTTTGAATTTGATTCATTCTCAACAAGGGCTTTCCATCTTTTAAACGTTTCAAAAACATCATATTTACGTTTAATACATTAAACCCATACCTTTCTTGTAGCATCATCGATGAAAGTAACATAATATTGATATCCTCCATGAGAAGCTACCCGAGCTAGTCCCACACATTTGAGTGTACAAGCTCCAATTTTTGCTCCTTCTTAGTTGCCCCATCTTTGTTAAATCTCACTCTCTTTTGATTTCCAAGGACACAATGCTCACAGAATTTCAAATCTGATAACTTACCCTTATCCTTTAATATTTGCATTCTTTTTAACACATATGTCCCAACCGATTATGCCACATGCATGCATCCGAATCAAGTAGATAATGCAGAAAAGAAATCAAGAATACAGGGTAGATAAATATAATGTTCCTACATTCTTACCTTTTGCCACAACAAGAGCACCCTTGGTAACTTTCCAAGAGTCTCCTATAAAATTAACCATGCAACTAGCTTCACCGAGTTACTCTGCTAGAAATAAGATTCTTTCGAGGCTTGGCACATGCCTCACATATTTCAATACCCATGTATTTCTATTTTGTAATTTTATATGAACTTCCCTTTACTAGTAATCTTTAAGGTTCGTTGTCACCCAAATAAACATGCCCAAAATTTCCCTAGACATAATTTCTGAAATAACCCTTATTAAGGGTTACATGGAAAGAAGCTCTTCAATCTAAACCCCATGATTCAATTATATTATCTAAAGAAATAATAAGAGCATCTTGCATTACCTTTGTTACAGCAAGATTTTCTTCTTTACCTTTGTCTGGTTATTGGTTCTCTTTATCCTTTGACCAACAATTTTTGTTTACATGTCATTTCTTTCTACATTTCCAACAAGTAAATCCCTTACCTTTGGATTTAAAGATTTGTTATCCCTTGACTTTTATTTCCCTTTACTCTTACTTTTGGATCTCTCCTTCCGCCTACCCCCTGCTTTCTACATTCAAATAATTCACGGATGATGATTCCTCCGTACTCTTCTTGTGAATTTCTTCATTCAAGATTATACTAACCACATCATCAAACTTAAAAATATTATTAGTAGATGTTGTATTACCGATGATACCATTACCAATTTATCCCAACTATCATGCAAAGAACATAAGAATAAAAGTGCTTTCACTTCATCATCAAATAGAATATAAACCGATTTTAAGCGATTTACAATAGATCTTAAATCATTCAAATGACTAGATGAAGATCCACCTTCATGCATCTTATAACTAATTAGTTTCTTCATCAAATAAACTTTATTTGAAGCTAATCGCATTTTTCATATAAATTAGCAAGAGATTTCATTAACCCTACCATAGAAAGTCTTCGTAATATTGGAAGCCACGGATGTTTTCAGTGCTCAATCTTGTAGATTCCAAAGCCTTTCTGTCAAGAATATTTCATTCTTCATTAGTCATCTTTGTAGGTTTAGACTTCTCATCCAATGGTAAACACAAATCTCTTTGATATAGATAATCCTCAATCTACATCTTCCATAATTAATCATTTTGGCCGTCAAACTTCTCTACCTTGTATTTTTTTCATCTCTGTCATTGTTGTAGCTGCCACTCAATCATAAAACCCTCGTGAGTAAATCATCAACACACAAACCCTCAAACAAAGCTTTGATACCAGTTGATAGGATTAGCACATCGGTTGTATAGATAATATATCATATCTAAGCATTCATGCAAATAAAAGTGGATATTCTACGGAAGAATTATACGAGAGCAAGAGATATAAATCAATACAGATTTAACGTGGTTCACCCAAAGTGTGGTTACGTCCACCAAGAAACAAATCAATCTATTATCCAAATCTTTGACAAGATATACAATTGAAGATTTACAATCTTCCACACCTCTCAGATGTATAGTACTTTCTTTCACTCAAGTTTTTTCTTCTTCTCCAAGAATTCTCTCACTCACAATAATCATCAACCTTTACAATTTCTTCTTAATTCTTACTTCTAAACCCTAGCTTTCATGCTTATATAGGTGTATATAAACTTAGGGCACTTAGCCATGCAATTACAATTAATAGATCCGTTTTAATGCTAAAAATAAATTTAACTCCCGAGAGTTAATTAAAACACTCCCGCACAGGTAACTGATGTCGGTTAGCCTTAACCGATGTCGGTTCCTCCTTGCCTGACCGATGCCAATCATAGGTGATTGATGTCGGTCCCTCCTAACTGATGACAATTATTGTGTTTTCCAACAAGTTTCACATTACATGTTGTCAAGTAATTGAGCTCACAACTCAAAGAAGTCCCAAAAAGGATGGATCTCGGAGGATCTAATGGACTGGAATACTTGCGGGCACTTTGGTTTGCACAAAATTTTAAAATTGGTTTTTACTGAGCCGAAAAAATGACTTAGAACCTTATTTTCGTGCCACATCAACTTCGTTTTCCTACGCTAGATGTTGTCAATACTCCAAGATGAAAGAAATACCTATAAGACCCCAAAACAAACATCAAACCCTAAAAAATAAAAAATGCAATGAAGGGTTCAAACTTTCCTCAGCTTGCCATAATGGTGTACTTACAAACCGAGTGTCAGACCGCATCTCGAGATCGATGTAGTTTTATGTGCAGTGTGACTAAACATACCCTAGGTTTCTCTTGTGTCATTCGCACTTTGTGAAGTAGTGAACAATAACTATGTGTAGAAAATGTAATATAATGTGTGCATGGAATAGAATAAAATCCCCCCCATGAAGTGTGATGCAGATGTCCTATCATCATGCCTTGATGATAGAGTTATGTGGATGCAAGTGATCTCCAATGCAATAGATGGATGCAACTCTAGATGGAGTTATAATAGTAAGTGATGTTAGGTCCCTCATTATGGTCTCATAACTTTATATTTATAGGGTTCTCTTGGTCTAATTTTGTAATTAACCCCGAAAATTTCTACCACAAGAAAGATAAAGATGTCAAATGGATAGAAAGAGCCCAAAAGAGGCAAGAAATCTCTAGAAGGATCGGGGCACCCCTGGTGGAACCGGGGGTGCCCACGGCACCCTGATCGAGGCTAAAATAATGTAGGATGACAGAATTTGATTGGGTATATGGGTGTAATAGGTTCGTAATGAAAAATAAAATAAAATAAAGTGGCCAAAAGACGGGGTTAATTAATACTTTTTTCCCTCAAGAACCTTCTAAATAGTAGAATGAGACCGAGGTAAATTAATATTTAAAGTGCATGATTTTGTCACTACAATTCCATATATATATATATATATATATATATATATATATATATATATATATATATATATATATATATATATATATATCCCCTTCCAAATCTCCATGTAAGAATGTTTTTAACATCTAATTGCTCTAAGTCTAAATTGAGTAAAGCAACTAGTGCTAAGACTACTTGAATTGAAACAAGTTTAACAATTGGTGAAAATATTTCATGAAAATAAATACCTTCTTTCTATAAAAATCCTTTTACTACCAATCTACCCATGAACCTTTCAATTTTTTCATCAACACCTATCTTCCATTTGTAAACCCATTTCGCAACCAACGGAGTTTTCTCCATTTTGGAAGCTCTACTAGATCCCATGACATATTCCTTTCCAAGGCATCCATCTCTTCCTACATTACTTTTTTCCATTTGGCACTATCCACATATTCCAATTCTTCCTTATAAAAATTAGGTTCCCCATCATTAGAAATCAAAGCAATTGAAATATCGGTCTTGTACCTACTAGGAGGATTCCTAACATGTGTAGATCTCCAAATTAGATTTGGATGTGATTCCTCATGTTGTTGTGACCTCCATATTGAATGATCAAGTGTTTCCTCAAGCTTTTTGAATATTCAACATCTACAAATGATTGTTTTTCTTCCTTTCACTATGTGAAGATGGTTTTGTTTCAACCTTCACATTTTCATGTTTAGGTTCTTGTTCTTATTTTCTTTTAGCATCTTATTTTAGGGGAGGAGACTCCTCAAACTCTACATCTCTACTAATGATGAATTTTTGTGTAGTAGGATCCCACACTCTATATCCCTTAACACCATCTACTTCACCATATGTAACAAAGATGTAGTTCTTTAATCTTAGGTCTAACTTTGAACAGTGGTTTTTATTAGTAAGAGCATAAGCATTACAACCAGAAATTTGTATGTTTGAATAATCACATGGATTAAGTGTGCATACCTCTTTAGTAATCTTGTAGTCTATTGCAACTGATGGTGAGTGATATATTAGATAACAAGTTTTACAAATTGCTTCTTCCCATAACGTTGATCCAAATCTACATTTCTAAGCATGCTCCTTGCTCTCTCTAAAAGATTCTTATTCATGTGTTCAATAACCCCATTTTGTTGTGGAGTATAGCTAGTGGTTTTATGCCTTTCAATCCCAACTTCCTTGCAATAGTTATGAAACTCCAAAGATGTGAACTCACCTCCATTATATATTCTTAAACATCGAGTAAAAATATCGGTGAGCTTTTCAACCAAATCTCTAAATTACGTAATTGTATTTAAAAAATCATATTTTGTTAGGGTTAGCATACCGATTGTACAGATAATCTATCAAATCTAAACATACATGCAAATAACAATGTATATTCTACGTAAGAATTATACAAAACAAGAGATATAAATCAACACTAGATTTAACATGATTTACCTAGTGTGGGCCACATCCACCAAGAAACAAGCCAATCTATTATCCAAAGCTTTGACAAGATATACAATTGAACATTTACAATCTTCCACACCTCTCAGATGTACAGTATTTTCTTTCACTCAAGATTTTGCTTCTTCTCCAAGAATTCTCTCTCACACGATTATTCTCACAATAATCATCAAATTTTTCAAGTTCTTCTTAATTCTTTCTTTTAAACCCTATCTTGCATGCTTATATAAGTGTATATAAAATTAGGTCACTTAGCCATGTAATTATAATTAATAGATCTCGCTTTAATGATAAAAATATATCTAATTCCGAGATTTAATTAAAAACTCCCCGCATAGGTAACCGATGTCGAGTTATCCCTAATCGATGTTGGTTCCTCCTTTCCGACCGATGTTGATTCCTCCTTTCCGACCAATGCCGGTCATAGGTGATCGATGTCGGTCCCTCTTTAACCGATGATAGTTACTATGTTTTCCAAAGCAAGTTTCACATTGCATGCTAATCTAAAATAATTGAGCTCCATAACTCAAAAATCTCCCACTTGGAGATTAATTACAGCACCATACCTCTGATTGTATCATTCTTGGATCCTTCCTTATCTTTTTTTCTTCCTCTTAAATTCTTAAACGTGAATACCAACGAAGTGGAGTATAGCTCCAACTTCTCCTTTTCTAATAGCTTTGTTATCATATCTACGGGGTTATCACTCATATGAATCTTTTCCAGATTCAACTACCCATCCTCCAATACCTGTCGTATGAAGTGATACCTCAACAAAATGTGTTTTGTTTTCAAATGAAACGTTGAGTTCTTTACCAAATGAATTTCATTATGACTATCACTGAACAGTTTACAATCATCTTTCTCCTTTCCCAACTCTTCCATGAACTTACTCATCCATAGCATCTCCTTACTAGCCTCTGTAGCTGTAACATACCCTGCCTATGTACTATACAAAGCCACAACCTTCTGAAATATTGAAATCTAGCTAACTGTTGTCCTACCTATTGTGAAAATATATCTAGTAGTGCTCCTCCTACCATCCAAATCTCTAGCCATATCCAAATCAACATAGCCACATAATGAAATATCCAAACCTCCATAGCATAACCGCATGCTAGATGTCCCTTTCAAACACCTGAGTATCCATTAGACTTCTTTCCAATGTTCTTTACCTAGATTGGCCATATATCTACTCACAACTCCCACTGCATGTGCAATGTCTGGTCTGGTACAAATCATAGCATACATGAGACTCCCAATTGCTGAAGTATATGGCACTCGTGTCATGTATTTGACCTACTCATGTGATAATGGAAACTAATATTTTCTCAATTTGAAGTGTCCAGCCATAGGTGTACTAACAGGTTTTACATTCTGTATCTTGAACCTTTCTAACACCCTGTAGATATAATCCTCTTGAGACAAATATAATTTCTTGTTTTTCATGTCTCTGTGTATTTTCATGCTAAGGATTCTTTTTGCAGCTCCTAAATCCTTCATAGAAAATGTGTGAGCTAACTTTCCTTAAGCTCACCAATGTCTTGCATACTAGATCCTGTAATAAGCATACCATCCACATATAGTAACAAAATAATATAGCTCCTATTTTAAAGCTTCTTGAAATAAACACAATGGTCATATTCACATCTCAAGTAACCATGATCATGCATAAAACTATCGGACCTCATGTACCATTGCCTTGGAGCTTGCTTGAGCCTATATAGGCTCTTTTTCAACCCGCACACTAATTTCTCCTTGCCCTTGACTTCATACCCAAGTGGCTACCGCATATAAATATCTTCATTCAAATCACAATGAAAGAAAATCATCTTCACATCTAGTTTCTCTAAATGTAAATCTTCTACTGCAACTAAAATCAATACGGTATGAATAGAAGTCATCTTTACAACATGAGAAAATATTTCACCAAATTCAATACCTATTTTCTCGTGCAAATGTTTTTACTACAATCCTTTTCATGTACCTTTTCTGTTCACCCTCTTCTTCCTTGATCCTATAAACTCACTTATTCTCGCAATGTCCTCTTACGTGTTGGCAACTTAACCAAATCCCAATTTTGGTTCTGTTCTAAGGATTCCATCTCCTCATACATGTCATGCTCCCACTACACGTGGGTCTTATCCTGTATTGCTTCTTCAAAAATTTCTGGTTCACCATTATTAGTCAATAATAGATAAAATAGATAAGGTGTAAATCTTTCTAGAGGTTTACTTACCCTTTGTGACCTTCTCACATGAGTTTGGGGTACCAAGAGCTCAACTGGACCTCTGGACATTTGTATCCAAATCGACAATGACCAATGTTGGTCACTGTAACCAACTTCAGTTTTGATAACCGATGTCGGTTCATCTCTTTTGTAACCGATATCAATTCTCATTGGACTGATGCCGGTTAGGGGTCAACTGACATTGGTTACTATGTAACCCTATCGGTATTACTTTTAAATATGAGAGTTCATTTTCATTCACAAACTGCTCAACTTGTTCATCCTTGGGTACCCAAATTTTATCCCTATACATTCTCTTTTCATTCCATTGAACATCACGACTCCTAATAATTTTAGAATTATCTAAATCCCAAAAACAGAATCTAAAATCACCAGATCCATAACCAATGAATGTGCATCTCTCGGATTTTGCATCTAACTTTTTCCTATTTTCCTTATCAACATGCACAAAATATTCTTAACCAAAAACTTTAAGAAAAATATAAATCTACCTCTTTTTCGGTCCAAGCTTCCTCTCGGTATTCCTCCATCTAGTGAACGTGAAGGCCCATAGTTAATCAAATAAACCACGGTATCAACCGCTTCATCCAAAACTCGCAAGGGAAATCCAGAATGTATCCTCATACTTCTAGCATGTTCCATGATGGTCATGTTCATTTCTCTCTGTAACACCATTCTCCTATAGTGTTCTTGGAAATATTTCTTTCTCTACGTATCCCATTTCTTGAATAATAATCATTGAAATCCTTTCTACAATATTCGCCACCATTGTCAGATCTAAGGCACTTTAACTTTGACTTTGATTCATTCTCAACAAGGGCTTTCCATATTTTAAAAGTCTCAAAAACATCATATTTACATTTAATACAATAAACCCATACCTTTCTTGTAGAATCATCAATGAAAGTAACATAATACCGAGATCCTACATGAGAAGCTACCCGATCTAGTCCTCACACATCTAAGTATGCAAGATCCAATTTATGCTCCTTCTTAGTTGCCCCAACTTTGAGAAATCTCACTCTCTTTTTCTTTCCAAAGACACAATGCTCACGAAATCAAGATCTAAATATTTCAAAACTGATAACTTACTAGGTTAGCCTTTAAGATTTGCATTCCTTTTTACTCATATGGCCCAACCAATTATGCCACATGCATACATCTGAATTTGAAGTAGATAATGCAGAAAATAAATCAGTAACACAAGCAGATAAATATAATGTTCCTACCTTCTTACCTCTTACCAAAACAAGAGCACCCTTGGTAACTTTCCAAGAGTCTCCCTGTAAAAGTAACCACACAACCAGATTCACCGAGTTTCCCTACGAAATAATATTCCTCCTAAGGCTTGGCACGTGCCTCACATTTTCAATACCCATGTATTTCCATTCTGCAATTTTAGATGAATTTTCCCTTTACAAGAATATCTTGCAAGGTTCATCATCACCCAAATAAACATGCCCAAAATTTTCCTAGAAATAATTTATTAAGAAACCCTTATTAGGGGTTGCATGGAAAGAAGATCCTGAATCGAAAACCCTTCATTCAATTCTATTATCTAAATAAATAATAAGAGCATCTTGCATTACTCTCATTGCAAAGCAAGATTTGCTTCTTTATCTTTGTCCAGTTTTTGGTTCTCTTTATCCTTTTTCCAAAAAAAAAAAATTTTTGCATGTCCTTTCTTTCCACATTTCCAACAAGTAATTCCCTTACCTTTGGATTTAGATCTGTTATCCCTTGACTTTGATTTCCCATTACTCTTACTTTTGGATCTCTCCTTCGCCTACGCCCCTACTTTCTACATTCAAAGCATTCATAGATAATGATTCATTTGTACTCTTCATGGGAATTTCTTCATTCAATATTATACTAACCACATCATCAAACTTCAAAATATTATTAGAGAGATGTTGTATTATCGATACCATTACCAAGTTATCCCAACTATCAGGCAAATAACATAAGAATAAAAGTGCTTTCACTTCATCATCAAATGATATATCAACTAATTTTAACTAATTTACAATAGATCTGAAATCATTCAAATGACTACATGCCCACCTTTATGCATCTTATAACTAAATAGTTTCTTCATCAGATAAACTTTATTTGAAGCACTAGGTTTTTCATATAACTTAGCAAGATATTTCATTAACCCTGCCATAGAAGTCACTTCTGTAATATTGGCAGCCACAGATGCTGTCAGGATCAATCTTATAGATCCCAAAGCCTTTCTGTCAAGAATATTCCATTCTTCATAGGTTTAGAATTCTCATCCAATGGTAAATACAAATCTCTTTGATACAGATAATCCTCAATCTGCATCTTCCATAATTGATAATTTCGGTCATCAAACTTCTCTACCTTGTATTTGTTTTCTTTTGCCATTGTTGTAGCTCCCACTCAATCAGAAAAACACTCTGTGAGTAAATATATCAACACATAAAACCCTCAAACAAATCTCTGATACCAATTATTGGGGTTAACATACCGTATTATAGATAATATATCAAATCTAAGCATACATGTAAATAAAAGTAGATATTATACCAGAAGAATTATACAAAACAAGAGATATAAATCAACACTAGATTTAACATGGTTCACCCAGTGTGGGCTACGTCCACCAAGAAACAAGCCAATCTATTATCCAAATCTTTGACAAGATATACAATTGAATATTTACAATCTTCCACACCTCTCAGATGTACAAGTACTTTCTTTCACTCAAGCTTTTGCTTCTTCTCCAAGAATTCTCTCTCACACAATTATTCTCACAATAATCATCAACTTTTGCAAGTTCTTCTTAATTCTTACTTCTAAACCCTAGCTTTCATGTTTATATAGGCGTATATAAACTTAGGGCACTTAGGAATGTAATTACAATTAATATATCTACTTTAATGCTAAAAATAGATCTAATTCTTGAGAGTTAATTAAAACACTCCTGCACAAGTAACTGATGTCGGTTAGCCCTAACTGATGTCGGTTCCTCCTTGCCTAACCGATGTTGGTCTCTCCTTAACCAATGATAGTTACTATGTTTTCTAGAAATTTTCACATTACATGCTAATCAAGTAATTGAGCTCCACAACTCAACAATTTTCTCTTAAGAAAGTAGACCCATACTTTCTGGAGTAATCATCTATAAAAGTAGCAAAATACAATGTTATGCCATATGAAGTTAAATGTGTTGGACCCCAAAGATCAAAATGAATATAATAAATAATACCTTTGCTTACATGACTCTAGCTTTAAAATGTTTTCTACATTGTTTCCCAAATACACAATGCTTGCAAAAATTAAGTCTCGAAACTTTAAATCAAGGAGTAACTTACGATCTTTCGTAACCTTTAATCTGTCTCTGTTATGTGCCCCAAATGTAGATGCCATAAATGAATAGAATATTTTGTTGTTTTACATACCACGGTTGTTTGGTGATATCTATACTCCTTGTAATATGTAAAGATTCCCTACTTTTAGAGCCTTCATTACAAATAAGGTAGCTTTAGACACCTTTAGAGCTCCACCTTGACCTCTAAACTTATAACCACTAGAATCTAATTCACTCAAGGAAATCAAATTTCTTTGTTGATTTGGTACATGTAGATTACTTATGTTAGAGTCCTTACTATACCATCAAGAATTTTTATCTTGATGCTACCAATCCCTTCGGTTTTACAAGAAACAATATTTCCCAAAAGAACATAACTACTCTCAAGGGGTTAGTAAGAATAAAACCAAACTCTATGCAGACACATGTGATGTGTAGCACCAAGATCCAACAACCATTCATGATGATAAGAGGAAACATTACAAATAGATAAAACTTCATTAGTCATACCTTTACTGTTGTTTCTACTTGATTTTTTTTTTTGGTGAAATATTCCTTCTTTTCTTATTATTTCCTCTTCTAGTAATCCTTCTGAAGATTCCCTGCTTTTCTGCAATGCTAGCACCTTTCCTTACTCTAACCACCTTATGACTTAGATCTAGATGCACCTCTTGAATTTTGACCTCTTTCTTTAGATCTGCCTCTAACAAACATAGTTTCAGGTGTAGAGATCTCTCTAGTATATTTTCTTCTCATTTCCTTAGCCAACAATGTTCCTACAATAGAATTATAGTCAAGGTCTTCATGAGTACTAAAACTAATAGAAGTTACTATATGATCCCAAGAATCTGATAAAGTACATAACAAGGTGATTTCCTTGCCTTCATCCTCCACTTTCACATCAATAATCGTCAATTGGCATAATAGAGTAATGAAAATATTTAAATGATCAACAATTTTCATACCTTCTTTCATCCACAATGCATGGACTTTCTAATCTAGTCCATAATCTTGCCACTGCCTTCTTTTCTCCTACAATATTGAAAAAGCTTCATCTGTTGAACACAACTATATTGCACTAAGATATTTTGTATCCAGATCTTCCCAATCATCATCATCCATCCCTATAGGTTTCTTTTCCTTTCCATTAATGTCTTTGTGTATCCCATGTTGCATCAAGTACATCACGGGCTTTAAGTTTTCATGGCTCAAAGTTGTTTTTTCCGTTAAACTTCTCCACCTCAAACTTTCCACTCGACACTATCACCATTTGATGTAATAGCAACACCAAATACAAAATAATTATTGTAAATCTGAAAATGGCACTCTAATACCACTTGTTGGAAACCACAAATTATGCAAAAATAGATACGCAAAAAAATAGAATAAGGAAATACCACTTTATAGAGATAGAGAAAAATAAAATATACAAAATACCAAACATGTAAGATACGAACACCAAATTTACGTGGTAAAACCCCAGATGAGTGCTTAGGGAAACATCCACAATGCAAGATATCAAGCTTTATTAACTCAAGATGAACTCGATTGCATGCAAACTCATTTTGAACAACTCTAGATTTCCAAAAATACATATGCCTAATTGGCTAAGTACTATTTGGATTCCTCCTAAAAATAGAGTGGAAAAAAGTCATTAGGATTTTCCTTCCTAAAAATAGAATTCAGTTGAATTCATCTTTCTAGAAACAAGGGATTGATTCCTTAATTTTTTTCTTCTTGGGGGCTCCATAACATGTCACCGACCCCCTAACCTCCCTATGACAATAGTGGGGAAAATCCCCCACACCCCCTCTTTAAGAAGTGAGGGGAAAATTGCATCATCGCAAAGGGATCCAAAATTTAACTTTGTTGGTACATATCTAAGATGATGGTTGTTTGTATAAGTCCAATTTGTAGATTGGGTTGTGCACATTTTTCAGGTAATAATTCATTCCTCTTGCAAATATCCTTGTTCTAGCCCCATATTGGTCCACAAAACACCAACCAACTCCATATTTAAAGGAGTGGAATACTATATTTTTATCTGCTAAAATCTTATGTTTATGGAGCAACAATGATCATGGCTACTTTTCTTAGCTCAAAACAAAGCTAGCTTGTATATTAAAGATTTTATACATAGATGTGTAAAATAATATCTCCTAAATCCTTTCTACCAGAAGAGCCATAATATTGAATTATCATTTTCCTTTTGCAGCTACTCAAATTTAGATTAAGCCCAAAGTATTGACATAGCAAAAATATCGTTTACATATAATAATTTTTATGTTTCCAATCCACTATTAATGAAATATTTCAAACTTCCTCCCAGAGATTTGGATTTGTCTGAATCTAGAAGGCATTATGGGGGAGTGGGCGAGGGGTGTAGGTGTGTTAGTGGCTCAAAGTGATATTAAATTCAAAGGATAAAACATGGATTTTGGTAATCACATGCCCTTAGATGTTATGATATGGTTTTCTCCAAGGGTTTGTTTTACTACACAACTACTAATTTTCAAATGCGCAGAGTGGTATTCAATTTATACAAATTTCTGAATTGCAGGTCTTGTGATTATGTGGAGTATGTTGTAAAAAAACATATGTTGCAAATCTTATATAGAAAACCTTAAATATTTTACAAATAACACAATATTTTAAGCTTTGTGGGATCTAGATCCATGTCATTGGTTCTGAATATTTTTCTTAGATGGCCTCAACTAGAACTGGTGAAAATTTCATAACAATTGATTTAGGAAAAACAAAAACCATGACCTGATCTCAAATTTGTGACAGGATCCATGACTTTTCCTTTAATGGCATCGGTGCATTCTTATTCCTTATAGTTCTTGAAGGAGACATTTCAAAATTTCTTAAATTATATTGCCATCAACAACAAGAAATCAAATGATAGAGAGAAACCACTATCCCTCTCCTCCATTCACTTATCCTCCACTAGTCTGTTGAAACCATCTCCATCCGCATGTATTGAGGGTTTTCCCCACCTCATAAAAATTATTCATCTCCACTTCAAGAAATGGCCCTGGTGATTCATTCCATCCCTCCAAGCAATCCATGAGACACCCATCCAGCTTCCCCTGAGAAATTGCCACAAAAACCTTTTCAATGTCCTCCCCAGGTGTTCTACCCGTCGGCCCGCACAACAAACTGGTTCTGATCTCCTCCCGCACAAATTTATAAAAGGAATATGTTCTAAAATTGTTTATCTGGTTTAGATCTTAGAAATCTCCACCTTATTGAATTTTTTTCGGGATAAGTGGAACCCCAACGACTAGTTTTTTCCTGAGCTCTTCTTCAAACAGAGGTATCCTACTAATGATAGAGAAATCATTGTTTTATCCAAATATTTCAGTTCCTGGTCTACTAAAACTTGGCGAAGATGTAAAACTAATGGAGAAGAAGGGTTTACACAGTTTATAGGGTCTTTTATGTAGGTAAAAACATGAACCTTGTCCACAAATTTCAAAAGCTCCTTCTCGCAAAATTTGGATGGCAACAAAACGCCTTCCACAGTAGAATACAGTGTCTTTCTGGCTGCCTCGAAAACATCCTGCTCTACGTTGTCATGGAAATTTTCCTCATCATTTCTCACCGCCAGAAAAACTTGCCTCAGAATTAGCCTGGTTTTTTAAAGGAAAATTTAAATGATGTAAATAAATTTCAATAAATGCTCTGAAAACTTGCTTTCCTCAAATTTGTTTAAGGTTGCAATAACATGTAAATTTACAAACCAATCAAATTGAAGATAAATAAATTTTTACAATTATTTTGTTAAAAAATGTACAAGTTTGTTAATGTGAAAAGTGTATATTTGTTTATAAAAAATAATAACAATATCTTATTGGTTAAAAAGTACAAATAATAATAACTATTTAAGCAAATGTGAAACCTATAGTATACTTGCCTTCACGAAGAGCTAAACAATAAAATACTCTTAAAAAAACATTTGAAAATAGTATTTTTCATTTACCAATTAGGAAAATCATCAATCTCTCAAGTATATAGACTTCATATTCCCAAGGATATAACAAAAGAAAAATATGATATGTATTATCAAAACAAGGAAAACTGAAATTTGAAATGAAAAGACATATTTATGCATGTTTCAATGCATGTTTTTATTTAGAAGGGAAAAAAGAAATGATATGGTGCTTGAGAAAATAAGGGTTTGAAAGAAGTTACATTCATATATAAAATAATTACATATTCACAAGGTTTAATTGAAATCCATCGAAACTATGTAAGTGAATATCAAGTTATAGAACAGTGATGATACGAATATCATAGAGTTTCAAACCAATTTTATTTTTGCACGAATGATGGAAAATTATTTTCGAAATAGAATATTTTCATTAACTATTTTTGAAAAATTTAGATGTGTGTATGTATGTATGTATATATATATATATATATATATATATATATATATATATATATATATATATATATATATATATATATATATATATACATTTGTAAGAGGATATATATTTTAGAAAGGAGAAAAGCTGGAAGAGAAGCGATCTCGGATTCTTCAATCTTTCTTTTATTTACATGAGGTCTTTGAGACATTTTGTATAAATAGTCAAAGGAGAAAGGAGGTGAGATGAGAAGGTATTATAGTGAGGGGACCTCGGAGATAGCGGTGAAAGTAAGTATTTGTCTTTCACTTTCGCTAATATCAACGGTTTCCTTCGCAAAGTAAGCCCTTGCGATTTGTGGATTGTTAAATCCCAAGCCATTTTAAGTGGAAGTTGTTTGCAATACCCTCTTGTAATTGGAGGCACGGGAACATATGATGCATTATTTGTATCCCAATAAGGGCCAATTTACCTGTAAATTTTGATGAAAACAAAAAGTGGCAGTTCATGTCGGGAGGTGCAATCATTGTAGATGATGTCAATAATTGTTCCAATTACACCATTCACAAGGTCAGCTTCGACCTAAAAGTTATTTGTGAGGATAATTTTTTTTTTGGAAAGAATTATTTTATATTGCAATTGGTCATCATCGGTTCTTTGAAATTGTTATGCATGGTTCTCTCGAGCAATTGAATGGGCTACTAGAAGGTTTAATGATTTAATCATATGAAGGTTATGTTGATCGACAAGATAATTTGTTGCAAACAAATGGGGGAAAACTAGAAAGAAAGGAGCTCTTGTTCGGTAAGATGTGTATCAGTTCATGACATAAGCATCTTCAAATCTTCAATGCAAGGATTTACATCTCTATTGTGCGGGGAGAAGTTCTCATAATTGTGTTTGTGTCTAGCTTGAACCTGCTAGAGAAATATTGTCCATAATGTGATTGAAGTGGGAAATCTCCTCCAAAAAAATTTACCCATAGGAGTGACCCACGTATAAAGGAATATATTTAACGGGAGGTAATTGGCCAAGCTCACCAATGAGAATGATAGATCTATTACCAAACAAGGATGTTTTGAAATGAGGAAAAGCTTGGGAGGCGGTAGTCCACCTTAGCAAGTAATTTGGGACCAATATTGAATATGTTACATGGACTCCTGGAAGGATCACAATGTCTAGCCATGCAATGGTTTTATCTCTTTGATGGGGATGCACAAAGTAGCATATACAAATCGATACGCAGATATGTTGAACGCAGTGACCCGGTAGAGGTGCCTACAAAAGTAGGGGTGATTTTATTTCATTGTTTGAAGGTAAGAGTGTCATCCTTATCATATTTATGAGATATAATTTTCATGTTCCTACTGAAGCCTTGAATAGTATATTTCAATGGAGGTAGATGTTCTTTGTGCATGTAATGGTGAAGAATAGTATCAAAAAAATTTATTGTTTTGACGAGAAGGGCGAGGAAGGTGGAGTTGCAGAGCATCGAGAAAAGTCAATATTCCCTCCATTATTGTTGGCATCAATTAAAGAAGCACTAGTTTCTTGTAAAGCAAGAGGAATTCTATTTATTTCCCAATAATGGAGAATGTTGATTTCTCGGTGCCTTAACATATCCACATTATCAACACCCATGTTACTTTCATGATGGAGCCAAGAAAATATCTCCCATTCGTCGATATTACTAGGCATGTTTGATTTTTCTTCTTCTAATAGATAGATCATCATTTGAAATTTCATCAACTTCCGTGGGATTTTGGTCAACATGCCAAGGTTGTTAATTATTATGAAGAAGGTCCCGAGTTAGAAATGATTTGAATGGAAGTGGTCCTTGTGTCGGCTGAAATTTTTGAAATGGTTTATATAGAAGGAGTTCAAACAAACAATTTTTTAAAAAGATTTAGAAGTAGGAAAAGGAACTGAAAAAAGCGGGAAAGACCCTAAAGAACTACCGGATTTGGACATATTTTCCATATAATATAAACATTTTCAAGAATTTTTCTTGCAGATATTAGATTTTTGGCAAAATTTCTATCCAAGGTTTTGAAAATCGATGAAGGGTTTTTGCAACATGTTTTTCAATCAAGGAATTAAATGTTCCTATAACCCCAAAACCACTATGTAGTATTCAATGCACTATTAGCCTGTGCCACACATGGTGGATCAGAATATGCGGATGTCTTCTTAGCTTCTTTACAAAAAAATTTGTTTATGTGCATTTGCATCTAAAATGTATGTGTAGTGCCCACTCCTCTTTGACACTTATTATATTTTGATTTCTATTACTGTTGACTATAGACATGGATATTATCATATCATTTTGGTTTAGCATGATGTTAGATGATAGAGATATTCGACTATTGATGGATTGTGATTCATAGTATGATTTGTGTGGATTCTTAGAGACATAGAGAGACATTTTATATTGATGATGATGATGTGTTGTTAGCATATATATTTACTAACATTTAGAATTCTCGTCATATTGACTATGATTTAGCATTTGAACTAATCTCGTGATCTCACTGATATCGATGAAATGGTAGAATTGAGATGTTGTTGAAATTATAAACAAATGATAACATTGTTTAGTTTAGATGATGATTTAGTTATATGAGGATGTTTATTGATGGATGTGCGTATATTTTATCTTTTATGTATTTGATGCGCCACAAGGTCAAGGAGGTATTGTGTGATTTTGCAGGTAATTGTATCACAACAATCAAAAGGGGGTTAGGAGACCAACCACAACAGAATATTGGATGGATACAATGATGGTCACCATGGAAAATTGTGTAATGTTATTGTTGTTGATGTGTTAGTTTTGGGGAGGGGTCCCCATGGGGGAATGACCTCCAAATGTGACCATGGGCTATGTGTGTATTTTTCCCCTTTTCTTTTATTTATTGTGGAGTATGTGATTTATTTTGTGATGTAATTCATTTAATCATTGTTGATTAATGTGCCTTAATTAAGTGGATTAATCATGTTTATTAAGTTAATTGGGGATGTGACAAAAGGGGCCATTTATTAGAGTAGTTGGTCCTTTGGATCTTGTGATTTAAGTTGAGTGTATTTGACTTTGAGTGTTGTGCACTCTACCTTGCTTGGGAAATTCGGATTTGGGCTTAAGGGCCATTTTTGGAGGCTTGTGGGACAAGTTAAGCTTGTCCCACACCTCTTAATTTCATCTACCAACTATACCTATGGGTTGGGGGTAAAAAATAGACCCCATTATGTGAATTATAAGGTAAAAGGTGATATTTATTGCACCTTCTTACATGAGTTTTAAATTATGTCCTTTTGAGGTGTGGGTATGAGTTTGTGTGTGTAAGAGGCTTGTCATTTCTCTCAACCACCAATTTATTGTGCCTTGGGGTTGAGGTTTGACTTGTGTGTGGAGTTGAGGATAAGTGATGTGGCATCCTACATGGAGCCACCTCACCCTCCTCTTCTCTTTTTCTATATATGCAAGTTTATTTGTTGGTTATGGGGTTACTTCATTTTATTGTGCACTTGTATTTTTGGAGTTAGAGATTTTGGAGTGCTTTTTGAATTCTTGGAGCTTGTTGGATTTGGATTGAGCTTGAAGGAGCTTGGAGTGTGATTCTTTGAGAAAGTTCTTACTATGGAAAGGTAGGAACTACACCTTTGTTTTACTTATTTTTTTATATGTGTGTATTGCATGCAAGTGAATGGTTTGTGTGCTTATTGGGATCATGGGTAGAATTCCTAAGTATGGTGTAGGAGAAGGCTATGGGTATTTTCTATTGTAGGGAGGCATAAGAGTTTTGTTTCATGTTTTGGGAGGGAGTTGGGTTGGGTGCCCCACCTTTTTGATAAGAAAAATTTCTATTTTTCTTATATGGTTCATTGAGGAGACATAAGAGATTGTAGGGAGGAATAAGAGAATGGGAGGCATAAGATGATCTTGAGGGAGGTATAATAGTTGTGTAGGGGTTTTGAGTTGTGTTTGGGAGGGTTTTAATGTGGGAACCTGATCCCATTGGGAGGTATAAGTGATCTCCCCATAGTTCCTTGCTCTATTGGCTTTGAATTTTTAAGCCTTGTGTATCTTGAAAGTTACCTTCTTGTTATTGTTACCTTTGTGCTTGAATGTGTGTTAAATGGTTGTGAAAATGTGTATGAGTCTCGATGTTGAAGCATTGTGTTAGTTTCCATGGGTTGTATCCATTTCTTATTACAATTTGTTTGGGGGTCGGGGCCAATGAGGAGGATAGTTTTTTATCAAAGAATACTTGTCAAAGATCACACAAGGAGTACGCACAGGATAGAAGGCCGGAACCAAGGGTGTGGGAGAACAGGAGGACCCACGTGCGGAAGACAAGTTCATCTTTCAGGACTTAGCTGATTTTGAGCATGGAGAAATATTTTTAGAAGAAGGCGTGCAAAACACACCAACGATGCAAAGACATGCATGTCATGCATTATTTATCTTTGGAGGAGCGGATCGAGTGTTTTGTATGGAGACGAGATAAGAATAGGATTGACACTTCAGTTAACTATAAGAGGACTATAGATAGCACACTTGCATGTGTGGTTATGCCTGTAAATGGCGTGTGGCTATCAATAGCATGTGGCCTATTTCTAGAATAGATAAGTGGTGAAGGGAAAGTCCCCACCCTATATATATGATGTTAGGTACATAGTAGAGGTGTGTGTGAAAGTGTAACAGAGAATATATAGAGAGTATGTATGTATGTGTGATGGATATATGGAGGTATAGAGATATACGCATATGACTAAATTACTGTATTTGATCCATACGTGGATTGGTATAGATTTACAATACTATAAGGAGCTTTAGAATTTATTAAATAGATGGAAGATATTGACTGAATCTAAGTGTCATTCTGTGTGTAGTTGAGTAGTGCATGTTATTAATTCAATCATGATTATTGTTTAAGCTTGTTCTTTCATAGATCTGAGGGTAGCATGCATTATAGAATGATGGATTAGTTATGAATATATATGTTTCTTCCTTCATCATGCTAACATCCTGCTACAAAGAACCCTAAAGAGGGACTTGGTACCTTTGCGCGCTTCGGGTGAGCGCTCAGTCAAGGCTGAGTGATGTGTCAGCACGACTAGGGTGTTATCTGGTAAATTCTAGGCTGCATCATTGGTTCCATTTCTAGGACCTCTTTTTCAGTTGTTTTTAGGATGGTTTGTGATGAAGACGTATCGGTTAACTCTAGCAAGTATTGAGGAATGGATACATGATCTAGAGGAAGAATATGCATGGCAGTTCAGCATTGGATCTGAGTTTAACGCACACACTTGGGTAGAACAGAATCTGTATGATAGCTTATATGAGATATTTTTGCTATCTTTCCAATAGAACTATACGAGTGGCTTATTGCTTATGCATCTCAGCGAAACTAGAGGTATCATGCACTTGTATGGACACAGGAAGAATTTCAGCCCTTTATGATTCGATCGATCTCGGACTCACACTATGGATACATAGTTTTGCAGCATTCTAAATAGTTCCATTCCGAATATTCAATTTAAACGGACTCTTGCCCAGAGGTAACTGAATTCTAGTTTTTGCAGTATCAAGAGGAACATATTTGCAAGGTATTCTACTAGTGATCAAGATCTTGATGGTAACTTTGAACCTAGAGAGTAAATCAATGGCTAACTAAACTTCACCATGTGTGAGGGTAGGAATAGGTTTGGTTTAAGATGGTAGACCTAGTGGAAAAGAGGTAGAGAGAGGAAAGGTGGATTAAGTATAATGAGGCACACGAGAGGGAGATAGAGAAGCAACGTTCTATTGCAGAAAGTATGGCATGGAGGAGAGAGATGGCTCATGAAGGATTTACAACTCACATAGAAGATGTGGAGCCAGAGCATCAAGAACTCCCCCATCTTGGAAAGCATGATAGAGATCCCCCTCGGCCTCACATAGAAGTGCGCCAGCAGAGACTACCTGGACCACGGGTGCGCATATTACTCCATCTGGTGACCTAGCCCTTGCGCTTGGTTTTTCAAAGATATCTAGCAGTACGACAAGTAACCATCAAACTAACTTGGGAAGTAGGAGATCAAGAGTAAGTCAGGGATCAAGTACATCAATAATAGGATAGATGGATTCAATGTTATTTAGAGGAACATTAGTAGGCACATCATCCACACAGAATGTGAGCGTGCGAATGTTGGATTCACTCTCTGGAAGTGGAACTACCTCATAGATCGAGGGTTTCGAGTATAGTACTACCGTCGAGCACGTGGGGGGTACATCTACAGTCCTATTCCAACTACAAGTGGAGGATCGGGAGGTATAGGTGGTTCTATTTCTCGGTGGATCCGGTGGTTCTAGAGGCGAGAGGGAACACGGGAGGTTTTGGATCAGGTGGTCAAGGTCCGCAGTAACCACAAAATATCTATATGGAGATGTCTCTTCATCTCCTAGAATATAGAGGTATAGAAGATGATGCCGAACATATGCATGCTAAATGGATCACATTCTTTGAGCATAAGACAAGTCAATTCACCACTAAACTATAGGGCGTGAACATAGCTGGTATAGGAAGTTTGACCCGATCAAACTTGCATGGATTATGTAGCGAGGGATGCTTTCTTAAAATAGTTCCATATCCCGAGTTTGAGCAAAAGAGTATAAGTGCACTCAAGGATATCAAGCAAGGCACTACTGAGAGTGTACGTGAGTATGATACTCATTTTAAGACACTTTTATCTAAGCTATCTTATGATATTCACGCTAGCCAGCATGCACAATGATTTGTTGGAGGATTGATTACACCTTTTAGAAGGGTGTTGTCACATAAGACATACACTGATCTACACAACTCACTGCAAGCAGATTTGTGTGTTGAGGTAGTTGGGAGCATTGACACTGGAATTAGTCCATTCCTAGAGGCACAGATTGCAGTTATGGAAAAGTAGTTAGAAAATCTATCAGCAAATTCAGCCCATGAAACATGCTCAGGAATTTGGTGTACAGATTGTGAAGTGGAAGATCACACCAAGGATAGTTGCCCTCACAAATCTGTACACTCATTATTGTTGGACTATGAGATTTTCCATTTGAATCATGATGTTAGTCACTGTCCTTTGTTATAGCATGCGATAAGGAAGAATGTATCTTGCTTTTGCAAGATTTGCAGGTCCACGACCCATGATACTAAGGATTTTCGATTGATTGGTCAGATCCAGGATGTTATATACATTGGGGTATGACAGACAAGTATAACAGATAATTCTAAAGGTAATAATGAGCACCAAGATCGGGATCATAATCAAATGCGCTATGATAGGAATGAGGGGTGTTTTGAAGGAGGTCATGGAAGGGGACATGGATATCATGGTGGATATGGAGGATGAGGCCGTGGTGGAGGAAGAGGTGAGTTCCCTCATGGAACATGTTATATGTGCAGATCTCCTGACCACTATAGGCGTGAATGTCCTCAAAATATTGCATGTTCTTTTTGTGGAAAGAACCATAGCTATGAAGAGTGCCCAGACTTATATGAGCATTTGAGTAAGTAACATAAGCAAGAAAACAAAGGTGTTGGGATGGTTAGAATCTAGCGTGTGGTAGAAGATTAGTGGATGCCCAAGATAGCAGAAGGACCTGAGGCATTGACAGTGAAGATTACTACACGCACTAAAGCAGATGCACGAGAGAGGCATTGCACCAGAAGCCTACGATCACCAAGGAGGAGGTTTTACATGCAAGGTACTCAGATCCTTCTCATCAGAAGGAAGTTTACCAAGATACCATGGAAGTGCTAAGGAATCTTTAGGGTGAGATACAGTACCTAAATGAGTAGAAGAAGGCATCAGACATAGTCTAAACTGATATTGATGATCTACGATAGGTGTGCAAGATGTTGCACCAGGAGAACATTATTCCACTATTAGGAAATTGGTTAAAGAGGAACACTCACAAGCACAAATCTTGAGACCGAACGGTAGATTCTACATGCAAATATTCCCCTAATAGCATTGACTATGATAAATAAATTACTCAAAAATGCTTTTATGGATGGGTGGTTGTTGAGAAACATATTTATTGATACAAGTGTGGAAGTAATTTGCTTACATTAGATGCATGGATACAAATGGGGAGGCCTCCATTACAGCCATCATCTAATGTGTTTTTACGGCAAATCTGGACTAAGGCCACTCCCATAGGAGTTTTGAAAGATGCATCTAGAACTATACAAGGGGCCAAGTTCACTGGGGATTTTGAGGTATTAGCACTTGCAGAAGCAGAAAATTTTCTAGCCTTGCTTGGATGCCCTTGGTGTTATGCGAATAATGCTAACTTGAGATTCAATAAGGGGTATATCAGCTTTGAAAACAAGGAGGAAAGGGTTGTGATACCTTTGAAAGATGGAAATTCTACACCATATGTTGAGCCTCTAAGTGAGGAGGACTTAAATAGAGTTTATGTATGTGTTATTCAGGACCCAGAGGTCAATGAGCCATCAAAAGAAGGCATCCTACAGTGGGAGGATTCTCATTCTATTAGTGATACTATGATTATTGCTTGCGAAAATTGGGCTCATGGTACATATGAATTAGTAGGACGTGAGGTGAAAAGCATGGTTACGCATAAGAATGGACTTCATTTGATTTGATGGATAGGTAGCACAGTACCTTGGTATACAGGGCGGTAAGATCTTCCTACATTTTTAAGTCCATGGAAACATAGTGTACATATCAAATTAAGAGAAGATATATGTTAGTATATACGTTGCATGGGACCACAGCGTGCTGATGGGTAGTCCATAGAGATAATCTTATAAACTGGGAAGAGATTGGAGTCGCTTTGTCTACTAGGTTTATAAGGAACAATGCACTTACGTAAATTTGCACTTATCTGGTGATCAACATGTTCATCATCACATTCAGCAAAGGTGAGAGACTCGGATAGCAAGATAGGAAGCATTACCACCTTCACTCTGGGTGCATCGACTGTATTCTACACTACAAGGATGCGTACACGCGTGGTATGTATATGTAGAACTACATCAAAAGACTAGAAAGCGACAAGGTTTGACTACAAAAATGATCCGGACTTGTGACTACTTCTCAACTAAACCTCCTATAGAAGAGGCATTAAAAGTTACCAAGCTCTTAACTATGGGAGATAGTGCAAAATCAAAAGAGCATATTTAGGAATTATTTGGTGAGGCGATTTTGAGCACATTTTGAAAAGGAAGAAGAAATAGACTCCATACTACTTGAGCGCTGCCTTGAGAAAGAGAAAGGAAAGATGGTTTACATCGTGAATGATGAGGAAGTTGAGAACCTGGAGATTGAACATTCACAAGGGGTGTGCGAGGTCTTGGAAAGTGCAGACAAGGATACGCGTGCCAACCAGAACCCATAAAGACAAAGAAGGTAAATATAGGTTCAGAGGCTGAGCTTAAGGAGGCCATAATTAGAGACTACTGGTCAGTCTCAGAGGTAGCAAAGATCATCGAGTTACTCAGGGATTATCAGGACTTATTCCCTCAAGGGTATCATGAACTTAAAGGCATGCATGAATCACTTGGGGAAATGAAGATAAAACTTAAATACGGTGCACGGCCGATTCCACAAAGAGGCCTTACATAATGAATCCTAATTTTCACAAAAAGGTAAAAGAAGAAATTGATAAAATGTTGAAATCTAGAATTATCAAGCCCTTGATAAGTCGAATGGGTTAACCAATGGTGATCGTATCGAAGGACAGACAAATTGGAATATGTGTGGACTACGGGGAGTTGAATCGCATGCATCACAGATCCATTCTCTACTCCATTTACTAAGGAAATACTAGAAGGAGTTGCGGGCGTGAAATATATTCCTTCACAGATGGGTTTTCTGGGTATCATCAGGTTAGGATTGCTCAGGAGGATCAAGAAAAGACAACATTTACTACTGAATGGGGTAGTTTTACCTATACTGTGATGCCTTTTAGATTGAAAAATGGACTGTTGTATTCTCATGCATAGTTGTTCAGGCATTCAAAGATTTTATTCACAACTTCTTACAGTCTACCTAGATGATTGGATAGTATATGGGCTTGTGAAAGATCATTGTGACAATCTACGCTTAATGTTTGAATAGTGCAGACAATTGAGTATCTCTTTGAACATCAAGAAGTGCATATTTGCTACACCATTTGGGATACTGCTATGACATATAATCTACAAGGAAGGTTTGTTGGTTGATCCAGCCAAGGTTGTAGTCATTTTAGACATGAAAGCGCCTACTAGTCAAAGTGAGGTGCGTGGATTTTTAGGTCATATAGGATATTATAGAAAATTCATCAAAGGGTATGCCAAAATTGTTGCACCCTTGGAAGAATTACTGAAGGGGAAAGGTACATTTTATTGGGGAGAACTGCAGCAACATGAATTTGAGATATTAAAATAGAAACTTACTATCGCACCCATTTTGTGCTTTCACTCATGGGATAAACCATTTCATGTGTATGTGGATGCTTCTGACATGGCCATTGGTGTTGTGTTAGCTCAACCTAGTGAAGGTATTGTAGATCATCCAATCTATTTCGCTAGTAAGTGACTCTGTTGAACGGAATTATAAAACTACCAAGCAAGAAGCTTTGTCAATGATCTATGCATTGCACAAGTTTCAACAATACTTGTTAGCAACACCATTTGTGTTTTATACAGATCACATGGCATTGAAGTACTTGGTAAATAAGTCCATCTTACAGGATGCATATGCAGATGGGTGCTCTTATTTTAAGAGTTTGACTTCATAATTATGGTGAAGCTAAGGAAAAGCAATTCTAGACCAAACCATTTATCTAGAATCAATTCAGGAGAGGATGCACAGACAATTGAAGAAACCATGCCAGATGCATAGTTATATAGGTTACAACACGCACCCATGGAATTAGAGGACATTTTTGTCTTTCTATGAATAGGTATGGCACTAGAAGGAATGAAAGCATTAGAAAAGAAGTAGCTTGCTATACGTGTGGCACCATTTATGTTAATCAGTGGTGACCTTTACAAGCTAGGAAGAGATGAAGTATTACATCGTTGTGTATTAGAGCATGAGCGTAAGGATATCATGGAAGAAGCTCATGGTGGTATTGCAGGAGGCCATTATGTAGGTGATGCGATTACCCGAAAGATCCTACTTGTTGGATTATGGTGGGAGACATTGTATAAGGACTGTAAAGAATATTATAAGGCGTGTGATCATTTTCGATTTCTAGGAAAACCAGGGCAAAGAGATGCGATGCCTTTGAAACCAATTACTAGTTCCGAACTATTTGAGAAATGGGCCATTGACTTTGTAGGACCTCTTTCGACAGCCACGTGCAGAACTAGATCGCGTTATATCATTACTTGCATAGATTATCTCACACGGTGGGTAGAAGCAGCACCTACCAAAGACTGTATAGCAGCTACAGCAGCTAGGTTTCTATGGGAGAATGTTCTTACAAGATATGGATGTCCCTTAAGCTTGACAAGTGATAGAGGTACACACTTTTTGAATGAGACAATCAGGATCCTATTAGATGAGTTTATGGTTGCACACCATAAAACTACACCCTACCATCCTCAAGAAAATGGAACTGTTGAGGCCTTCAACAATATTTTGGGCCATACTTTGACAAAAAAATTTTTACTGGAAGAAAGGATTGGGATGAAAAATTGTCGGTTGTTTTTGGGCATATAGAACAACTTACAAAAGATGTAACAAAGCCACACCGTTTCGGTTGGTGTTTGGCGTGGAATCTATTCTCCTATAGAATTTATGTTACCTTCTTTGTGTATTGCATGTGCTAGAGGTCAAGTGATGAATAGGCTTTAGAAGAGCATATCAAAAATATGATACAACTGGATGAGTGCCGAGCCATAGCACGATGGATTCGGGAAGTATAGGAAAAGGCGTGTAGAAGGCATGGCATGACAAAAACATAAGGGATAAGAAGTTTGAGGTTGGACAAATTGTACTTATTTATGACTCAAAGTTCTTGCGCCATCCATGCAAGCTCAAAGTACATTGGTTGGGGCCATATGTCATCACTTCTATACTTGAATCAATTGCTTGCAAGTTAGAAGCACTTGATGGAACACGGCTACCCAGTTACTTTAACGGGAGTAGGCTAAAGCCCTACTATAAATAAGTCTTCTTGGTGTTTGTAATAAGGCAGTATTGCCATTTAGCTTAGGTTTTCAATTCTGTATTTCCTTAATGTATTTCCTTCATTGTTGCTATGCTTTTTCAATTTAGTTTTTGTTCTCGTGTAATAAGCACGCTTGCGCACATGAAGCTAATTACTATATGAAGAATGTTTATGCGCAGAGGACTACACATACCTTTAGTGTGGAGTGGTTTTAGTTATCCAAGTAAAAGACTGTGGGAATTGAAAGGTGAAAGGAATAAGCTACTACGGGTGTGCTTTAAGTCAAAAGAAGATTGTTTCTCAAAAGTGACTAAGGATGGAGATGAATGAAAGAATAGTATAACGTGAGGTAAGCGGAGGCTATGAAAACTACCAAGATAAGGTACATTGATAAGGTACTCGTGTGCATGATCACACGCTGATGAGAAATTTGTGACCAAAGGGTAGGAATGTGCGCTAGAAGGTTATAATTGGGGCGTGAAGATGTACCATGCGGAATGAATGAGAGGATATCTGGTAGGTGAAGGAGTAATAAATGCATCAAAATTTGAAAAAATTATATAAGGATGGAATGCAAATTCATTTTTACCTTTGCGACTAAGAGTATTTGAGGAAAGAGCCAAGTGCGAAGAGATGAGTGATTGAGTTAAGGTGCGAAGGGTGTGAAACCAAGCATGACAACCATATCTGTGTGACAAGAAGCTTACGTCCCTGGTGGTGAAGGGTTTGAGCAAAGCAGGGAGACAAAAAGAGTTAGGTTATGAATTTTCCACCTAGTGTAGGATTGAATCAAGCTAGGGTTTGATTTACAAGGTAAAAATGGCACCTAAGAAGGCATCTGTAGCAACAGTAAAAGGAAATAATAAGGTGGTCATTGAGGAGGAAGAGATGGCACCTAAAAGCCATTTTTTAGAAATGTAATATCCAGAAGGAGTCATCGTCGGCTAGGAATGGGATTCACCCATCAAAAAGAGAAAAGTAAGTGAATACAATCACAGGACTTTGAAGAATAAGAAGGAGCTCGATTCCTTGCTCACTGCTAGGATGAACAAGTGCACGGTGGATGACATGCCATTTTATGATGATACAGGCAAGAAGCTTCTGAAGAGAATTGGGGTCTACCAATTATATGAGCTTCCATATTTTGGGAAGTATGAGCCCTTGTATCAGTGGCTCATGAGCAAGGTGCACAAGGACTTCTTCTACTTTGCAGGACGCAGAGTTAGAATCTCATCTGTGCTTATCTCATCAATTTACATGTTTGAAGGCCACGGGAGAGGACATAAAAAATGATCTCACAGATAAATCCATGATTTTAAAGACCAGACAGGAGTTGGGGTACCTGAAGGGTCCGCGTGGAATGGATATAGACAAATTGAAGAACTATCCAGTTGTGCAAGTTGCAACACACCTTGTTACAAAGTTGAATGATCAGGAGTGGTGGTCACAGGTAAATACTATGTGGTTACACATGGCACATAAGATGTCAGAAGGGGAAATCTACAACATTATAGGCTATATTGCAGAGAAAATAGTTGAAGAAGTGCGCACAGGAGGGAAGATCAGCTTTGGGGCTATTCTACTATCACTGGTATTCATGGAGATTGGAGTACCAGATGGACCGAAGGAAAAAGTATGGGAATACCCCATGGAGAACAAGTCACAGTTGAAAGATTCAGCAAGTATCTATGTAAAGGGGCCATGATAGATGATGTAAAGAAAAGGGCGGAGAAATGGTATGACAGGCTCCGCACGACATTTGGGGAAGAGTGGCGCATCCCAAAGGACCTACCAGCAGTGGTAGGGAAACAAATTTTTTTGTATATCAGCATTTCTACATCGCATGCTTCCCAATAAAAGATGGAGTCTGGAGCCCTTGGTGTAAATTTCCTTACGCATTCACTGCAAGGTATTTCCAAGCATTTGTTCACATATTTACAGACACGTGCCGACTAGTATTCAATGTAGATAAGGTAGACTGCGACTACCATACATTGAGGAAGAAGTATGTGTATCCTAGCAGAAGTGCTTATACAGAGAGGATCATTTTGGAGGTGCTGAATATTAAGCCAATAAGTCTGGTTGTAGCAGATGTGGGGGCAGCATTGGTGTATCTCCAGCTGAAGCCAAAGATGGAGAATAACAAGTATGTGGAAGGTGATTTCACACTCCCAATACCTAAGCTCACAGATCCAATCAAAGTGGAGGAGGAGGAGGAAGAGCACGAAGATAGTGGTGGTTTGGAGCATAGAGGTATGATACATCCTACAAATAAGGGTGAAGTTGAGCACGCCATTACACCACCTTAGCCACAAGAGGGGGATGATGAGGACTTGAATGCATTCCAAGGGGAGCATAGGTTTAAGAGGGTGTTTAGGAGAACAAGGACCCAAGGTGCTACTCCAACCACTATGCGCAAATCACCCAGACTCTCCCCATAAAAGGAGGTAACCATGCAAAGAAGGAGGAAACTGAAGTTAAATGAGGAGGTGGAAGAGTCAAAGGAAAGCACGCCTAATTATCCTACACTTCTAGAGAACATAGAAGAATAGGGTGAGGCATCAAAGGAAAAAGAAGAGGATGAGAAAATACCAGAGGAGACAACTATAGAGAATGTTCAAGACATGGAGACACAAGTCCTAAATTTGGAAGCTAAAGTTCCTAAGCAAGCAACATTCTAGAAGAACAAGTGGAGAGCACATTCCACCAGCCATGGGGTATGTAGAGGATGCAGGAAAAATTATCTGCGCCCACTTCCAAAGCATGATAGCACAGAAGGATTTATTTGGCTATGAGCTAATGGATGAGAATATGGTGATCTGTGTGCACTAGAAAGCAACTATCATGGTCAATGCACACCCACATGGATGAGCCTGACATTGATGTATGCAAAGATTCATGTGTTTCAAGATGACTAAAGAAGGCAACCCAAGCTAGACACATGACAGTAAAGCCTACTGTTATGTCAGATGAGCAGGTCAGCAACGCATTGGTGAAGGTTTTTCTGTTGAGGTGGCTAGAAGAAACATGGACAAAGCTGCAATGATCAGAGTGCTACGTGAGGAGTTGAAGATAAAGGATGTAGAGATAGCGCACATAACACAAGAGAGGGACTTCACACAGAAGAAAAATGAGGTATTTATCAGCATCACAAAGGATATTGGGGACAATGTCATCAGAGAAAGGCCACACTTGGAGGCCAAGGTACCACAGATGTTTCCTTCAGTGATACACTATGTAGGAAAGTTGGTGGACTTGGTACTTGAAGATGAACCTCTGCGCATGCTAGCACCAAGGAGCTCATAAAAATATGTCGAACGAGAGAAATCATCAGTGATGTGAAAGATTACATCTTATGAAGGGTTGTTACAAGCATTACAGGAAGTATTGAAGAAAGCAGACCAGGCTTTAAACATATGCACAGCTCAAAGGCGCTTATCAACATAAAGACCCTAGAAGAGAATAATGAGGTCTAGAAAGTGATGAAGGATGAGACATTGGGCCGTATGAAAGATTGTCAATGGTTAAGTAGAAGCGTGAGGCCCTGGCAGTAGCACAAGAGCCACACAAGACTCAGTTGGAAGAGCTTGGGAAGCTAATTGTGTAAAAGATGGATCTTTTAGAAGGGAGAATGACATCAATGTCCAGCATTGTGTTAGTTCTATAGAATGAGAAAGGAGAGATTGTGAGGGATGAGTTGGAATCCATTGTTGTGGACATCCCATAAAAAGTAGAGCAAGCACTCACTGAATGGCAGGTTTTGGAGGCCAAAATAAAGGAGTATCCAGAGTTGATACTTCAAACTGATACAAAGGAGGTTACCTCATAACCTCATAGAAATTCTTTATTTATCTACATTCTTTCCATTCTTCTATTCTTTACTTAAATTTTTGGAGATACCCATTGTCGAGATGACAATGAGATTAGTGTGGGGTAATTTTGATCAAATAATACTTTTCAAAGATCACACAAGGAGTCCGCGTGGGATAGAAGGCCTAGAACCAAGGGCGAAAGAACGGGGAAGGACCAAATGCGAAAGACAAGTTCAGCTTTCAGGACTTAGCTGATTTTGAGCATGAAGACCTATTTTTAGAAGATGGTGTGTGGAACACACCAACGATGCAGAGACATGTGCGCCATGCATTGTCTATCTTTGGAGGAGTGGATCGAAGTGTTTTGCATGGAGACAAGCTAAGAATAGGATTGACACTTCAGTTAACTACAAGATGACTATAGATAGCACACTTGCATGTGTTTTTATGCCTGTAAATAGCATGTGGCTATCAATAGCATGCGGCCTATTTCTGGAATAGATAAGTGGTGAAGGGCAAGTCCCCACCCTATATATATGATGTTAGGTACATAGTAGAGGTGTGTGTGTGTAAGTGTAACAGAGAATATATAGAGAGTGTGTATGTATGTGTGATGGATATATGGAGGTATAGAGATATACACATATGACTGAATTATTGTATCAGATCCATACGTGCATTGGTATAGATTGACAATACTGTAAGGAGCTTCTATATTTATTAATAGATGGAAGATATTGGTTGAATCTAAGTGTCATTCTGTGTGTAGTTGAGTAGTGCATGTTATTAATTCAATCATGATTATTGTTTAAGCTTGTTCTTTCATAGATCTGAGGGTAGCATGCATTATAGAATGATGGATTAGTTATGAATCTATATGTTTCTTCCTTCATCATGCTAACATCCTACTACAACAACCCTAAAGAGGGACCTGGTACCTTTGCGCGCTTCGGGTGAGTGCTCAGTCAAGGCTAAGTGATGTGCTAGCGTGACTAGGGTGTTATCTGGTAAATTCTAGGCTGCATCAATAGCTTCTTCTCCTCATTAGATTATTGGTTGGGTGGAGAGTGTTGCCTACTCCCCATTTTTTTGTTGTGATTGAAGTGAAGAAAATGGTGGAGCTCTTGTTGAAGATTTGGGACTTGGAGCATTTGTAGAAGTCAAAAAGGAAATCCTTCATTGTAGAAACTTTTCATGTAGTTCCCACTTAAGGTGGAAGGCTAGTAGTCTTGCATTTTAAAGAAGGTTGTATTGTATATTTTATTTATCAAGTTGTAATGTATTGTTGGAAAGAAATATTTTTGTATTGTAAGAAAATGAGCTATGTTCATGAAAGAAAAAAAAAGGAAAGTTCATTGTTACTTGTAGGAGTTTGCATTATTGTAAGAATGAAGGAGAACTTGGAAGTTGTAAATCATTGAGAATGTATTCTTAGCAAATCTAAAATGTAATATAGTTGCTTGTGCTTTCTTTGAATAAATGGTTGTGGTTGTAATGGAAGAATGCACTAAGTTATAGTGAATTACCTTGTTGAAGGATTACATTCTTGTTGTGGAAAAGAAAGCAATGATACTTAGAAATAGATTGAATTTCATTCCTTCATTTGAGCTTGAAAGCAATTTTATTGGAAAAGTATTCTTGTAGTTGTTTTCTTATATGTTATTGAAATAGAAAATCTATGTAATTTAGTGATTTAAGTCATGGAATGAATAAATGGTATTAACCTATCAACTAGTGACTTTAGGCATATAAATTTAAGCTAAGGTTAAACTATAAACCACCCTAGTAAAATTTATTTTTGAAAAATTGATGAAATGATGGTTATGTTTTGGAAGAACAGGACCGCCGCCCTGTGCAGAGTGGCGGTCTCTAGACCACCAGCCTTATCGAGTGGTGGTCTCGAACCACCACCCAAGCGAGGTTGGCGGTTTCCAAATCATCACCCTGGAAGGGCGGCGGTCACGGGACCGCCGACACGAGTAGGGTGGCAGTTTCATCACTGTAAGGCGGAAAAGTAAAATCTGTGATGCAAATTTGAAATTGATTTAATTAAAATATGAACCTAGCAAACATAAAAAGGAAACCACCAGTAAACCATATGGGAACAAACTCATTGTTTAAGTATGTCAATCCTTGAATGGGCATTTAAGTGTATTAAATCTCATAGATTTAATGGTAATGGTGTTTTACCCAAATAAAGAACTCAAAAATGGAAATAACTAAATAACTACTCCAAATTAGGGTGGAATCCCTACAATCAACAAATAGAAGACATTACAATAACAAATCCATGAATAAACTAAACTAAGCTAGATCCAAATGAATCCCTCCATGGTTTCCTCCTTGCTTTCATGGCTTCCACTCCTCTAACCTGTAAATTAAAGAAAATAAAAGAGACCAAATGAGGAGGCTAGGGCAAGGAAAAAGGTTAAATGAAATTTCATAAGGATGGTTAGGGTTAGTTTGGAACTCTAGGATCTAGTGGCCACAATTGATTTAATCCAAGGGTTAAGAATCAACCCTACAATTGTTAGGTGAGAATATATATCATGGGATTTTAAATAATTTAAATGTATGTGAAAATGGGTGAATGGGGCCACTCAAGTACCTAGTATGTTAAGTTAATTATATAACTCTCCTAGTATGTTTTAGTAAATGATTCAATGGGCATTAAGGCTAATAATTTAAGGGAACTAAGGTAACTAAGGATAAGGGTTTAATAAATGTGGGTTTGAATGTTATTTTGAGAGGGGGAAAACTATTTAACCAAGTAAAATAATTAATGGACACTTTTCTAGAGGATTGTAATTGAAATTGACTTTAGAAATGGGTTAAGAATATTTAATTATTAATCTAGACCTGATCCATCCAATGTAATGTAGTAGATTGCTAGTAGGAGTTAATTGAATGTATATTAGGGTTTGACACCCTTGCAATCTTTTTAAACAAAAAAATCCGAAACTTTCTAGATAATTATTTAAGGTTTAATGTGGTTTTAGAACGTCGAAATTGTGGGCATTATAGTATGTTTGTTTTTATACTTTTTCTTTGTCTCCGAAATCAAGTACATGGGGAGTACGAGAAAATCGTTGTCTCATGTTAATTTCTCAATGAAAATGATATTTTCTCTTTCTTTATATTTCAATTTCTTGGATTTATGTTCTCTTTCTTTTATACTTTTAATTTTCAATTTAAAAAATCTTTTTATATTTTTGTATCATTTTAGTTTTGATTATAGTTTGTAAATTTTTTAATCTGTTAGAAATATTTTTTGGATGAATTTCTCATAGTTAGTTGATTCTTCAAAAACATTTGACAATTACATAAGCTGATTTTTTTGCAAAGAATGGAACTGTTAATTTTATTTTCGTCCTCAATTATTACTCAATGTATAGATGCAAGAATTTTGTATGCAATATATGCAAAGGTTGTAAATTTGGTATACATGGTGTTTACATTTTCAAAGTTTATATATGCTTCTAAATTTATCTTATTGATTTCATTTTTGTGAATAAAAAGTATTTTCCATGAAAAAAACTTATTCGAAAAATATTTTATTGCTTGTTCAAATTTATATTCATTTTTCGCTTGTTGAAAGTTACGTAACATTGTTAAGTTAAGTCGCAATTGTTATATATGTAAATTTAGGTGGTTGTAGTTAGCTCCAATTGTTTGTTGGTGTAAAAACAAATGTGGTGCACCAATGTTGCTCTTATTTCTTCTTTGGACCGTATATTAGGGCATGTGCCTTTGTCAAAGCTAGGAATCGTTATGTGTTGAGGGGGCTTGCCCCTTATGAGGCCACATTGATACGCCCCAAGCGGGGTATTAGAATTTACTACGTGAAGGTTGTTAAAGCTTCTCACCGAAGAGAATTCACCCCTTCCGATGTCATTTTTATCCTTCTCCCCTTTGACAAAATAAGACTTCTAAAATGGTTTCTTCTTCTTCTTGTTATAGTTTACATTATATTATGTGCCTTGTTACATTCTCATGTTGCTCCCTCTAAAACTAACATATCTTGTTTTCTTATTTTTACATGCCTTTTCTTTATATGGTTTCTTTATTGGTTGGTAGCAATGAAAAATCAAATCACCCTCCCTCCTCCTCCGATTGGAGTAACTTTGACAACGCCACACTTTAAAAGGGAAGAGGAATTTAAAATGAGCTAATTTTTTATTAATGTTTTACGTTGCGCAGATGAGTATACCTCTAAAGACAAATATTGCAAGAATGTTAACATATCGATTATGTTTGTTGGACACATGCAACTTACCTTTCAAGTTCCACACTATTCACCCACATTTCAAAGGATTGGGTTTATCTTATGACTCCATGGAAGATGTAAAACTATGAGCCTCCCCAAAAATTGAAGAAAATAGGAATTCCAATCGACAACTCAAAATCCACAAAGGAACCAAAGAAATGTGCCAAAAAATCCAAAGCATGGAATCAAAAAAATATCGTTAAGAAAAACATTCTATAGTTGTTTTTTCCATATTCGGTATTACATTTCCGATTTTTGGTTTCTTGTAAACCGAGAATTTTAACTTTGTATATGAAGAGCTTTTGATGCAGCCTAGAATTCACCAATACAAGCCTAGGAATGATGGCACATCACTCAGCCTAGACTGGGTGCTCACCCGAAGCGTGCAAAGGTACCAGGCCCCTCTTTAGGGTGGTTGTTGCAAGATGTTAGCATGATGAAGACTTAAAGCATTCGGAGATCTATTCCTAATATATCATTCTAAATAGCATGCTCAAATATAGATCTAGAAAATAATGAGACTTAAAGAGAACCATGATGAAATCAAACATGCAACACTGAACTATAATCATGATAACACTTTGATTTAGTCCATAATCTCCATTATATTAAATGTAGTAATACACAGAAGCTTCCTTACAATAACAATAGTATACGCTCATGCGTGTAATGATTTGTTAGCATAATCTCACTATACCCTAGTTCTCACACGTATATCCTATGCTACACAATTCACTACATATTTATAGGGGTGGGGACTTTCCCTTCACCGCTTATCTAATCCCAAAATAGGTCACATGCTATTATTAGCCACGCGCCTTTACAAAAATAGCCACACATGCAAGTGTGCTAACAATAGACTACTTTTGGTTAACTGATAGTAGTAGATCTATTCTCAGCATGTATCCATGCAAAACGCTTCATAGCTGATCCTCCAAAATAGCCAATATGTGTCACGCAAGTATTTGACGGTTTGTGTGCTCCGCACGCTATCTCTAAAAATAGATCCTCACCGTAAAAATGGCTAAGTCTCGAACTGTTTCTGTTCTTTGCACGTGATCCTTTTCGATACTTCCATGCCTTTGAATGCTCTCTTCTTTCCCATGTGAACCTTTTTATATTTTCTTCACTAAGTGCCAAGGTCAGTCGATCAATATTACCCCACACTAGTTGCATTGTCACCCCAATAATGGTTGTCTCCAAAATGAATCAAAGAATATGAAATAGAAAAATAGAAAGAATTCGATGAATAAAAGAATGTCTTTACCCTGCAATATCTTCTGCTTCAACCTGAATAATCAATTAGGATATTATTCTTTTATCTCCGCCTCTAAGGTCTATCAATCATTGAGTGCGGCCTCTGCCTTCTCTGGAATATCCACTGCAATTGACTCTAACTCATCCCTTGCAATCTCTCCCTTCTCATTTTGTAAGACCAACACAATGTTGGACATGGCAATCATTCTCCCTTCTAACAAGTCCATCTTTTGCACGATGAGTTTTCCAAGCTCATCCAGCCTTTCCTTGTGTGGTTCTTGAGCTATTGTAAGGGCCTCGTGCTTTTGCTTAACAAGTGTTAATCATTCTGTGTGGCCCAATGTCTCATCTTTCATGGCCTTCAGGACCTACTTCCAAATTGGTCTTGGTCCTTATAACGGCTTCGGCACTTTCCTTCTTTAGTTCCTCCTGTAAGATCTGAAGCAACCCTCATATGATGCAATCTTCGCATCACTAAATAATTTTCTCTCTCTACTTCCTGTGTTGGATCCTTTGGTTCTGGCATGCGTAGAGGTTCATATTCAAGCACTAAGTCCACCAATGTACTTACATAATGTATTTCCGAAGGAAATGTTTTGGGTACCTTTGGCTCTAAGTGTGGCCTAGCCTTCATGAAATTATCTCCAATCTCCTCTGTCATGTTGATAAAAATAGCGTTCTTCTTCTGTGCCAAGTCCTTTTCCTATTTTAGGCGTGTTATTTCCTCATCCTTAGTCTTGATCTCCTCCCTTAGCGCATTGTTTCGTCATGCCACTTCTATCTAGACTTTCACCAAAGCATTGCTTATTTGCTCATCTGACATAATAGTAGGCTTTATTGTTATGTGTCTGGCTTGAGGTGTCTTTTTCAACCTCCTTGATACGCATGACTCCTCACACACATCAAAGTTTGGTTCATCCATGTGCGTGTGCATCGACCATGACAATTTCTTCCTTGTGCGCATGGTTTCCATATCTTCATCCATCAACTCCCAACCATATAACTCCTTTTGTGTCATTGTGCTTTAGAAACGGGCGTGGACAATTTTACCTATGTCCTTGGCGTAGCCCATGGCTAGTGGAATATATTCCCACTTGTTCTTTTTGATCTAGGTTTCTTAGGAACTTGGGCTTCAAGATTTGGAACTTGTGTTGTTATGTCCTAAGCAGTCTCGGTTGTTGTCTCATCTACCCCTTTTTCTCCCTCTTCTCCATCCTTCATTTCTTCATCTTTTTATTCTTCCACGTTCTCTAGAGGTGTAGGGGAATTAGGTGTGCTTTCCTTAGACTCTTCCGCTTCCTCATTCAGCTTCAATTTCCTTCTTCTTTTCTCAGTTGTCTCCTTCTATGGAGAGATTTGAGGTGATCTGCATACTATTTTTAGAGTAGCACCTAGGGTCCTTATTCTCCTGAATACTCTTTTAAAATGGTGCTCTCTTTGATGCCCAATTCCTCATCATCTCCTTCTTGTGGCTAAGGTGGTGTAGTCGCGCACTCAACTTCTTCCTTATTTGAAGGTTATCTTCGCTCTTTGTTCCCACTATCTTCATGCTCTTCTTCTTCTTCATCTACCCGAATTATTTCGTGAGCATGGGAGCTGGAACATTCTCCATTGTATGCTTACCTTTTGGTGGCCCTGGGAGCGCAAAATCATTCTCCACATACTTAGTGTTCTCCATCTTGGGTTTGAGTTGTAGGTACACAAGTGTTGCTCCAGTGTCCCCAACTACCAAGATTACAAGCTTCATGCTTATAATATCTGAAATAATCCTTTCAATGTAGGCATTCCGCCTTGGATATACATATTTCTTTCTCAAAGTGTGGTAGTCACAATCTACCTTGTTTGCATTGAAGGTTAGGCGTGCATCTGAAAACTAGTGAATTGATGCTTGGAAATACCTTGCTATGAAGGCATATGGAATTTTGCACCATGGGCTCCAAGCTCCATCCTTCATCACAAATTATGCGATGCAAAAATGTTGGTAGACCGCAAACTAAACTTCCTTACCCACCACCGAAGGAAAATCCTTGGGTATGTGCCACTCTTCTTTGAACACCACGCAGAGTCTATCATACCACATCTCCACCCTCTGCTTGAATGGTCCACTCATTGATCTGTCACACAAGTATTTGCCAAATCTTTCCACAGGTGACTTGTGTTCCGTGGCATACTCTCAAAATCTTCTGTTGTATATATCTCCCTCCCGAGTAAATATGGACAAACAAAAGAATATGGAAATCAAAGAAACTCAAAACCCAACATTTACTTATGCCACCACTAAAGCACAAAGTTGAAAATTTTTGACATGAAAAAGGTTGCACCCTAGCGCAGGTTGAAAAATGTTGACATGAAAAAGGTTGCGCCTTGGCGCAGTTGAAAAATGTCGACATGAAAAAGGTTGCGCCCTGGCGTAGGTTGGAAGGCGCAGGTTGAAAAATGTTAACATCAAAAGGTTACGCCTAGCGCGAGTTGGAGGTTGGAAAATCAACACCACATTTTCAGCGCCTATGGCACACTTAAGAGTATGTTGACATGAGGATGGATGCGCGAGGTGCATCTTTAGGAGGCACAACATTTTGAGCGTTGACACCCCGAACCCGATAGAAAGCAAACCCTAACCCAGATATTCAAATGGCCATAACTTTTCACAGGGAGCTCGGATTCATGCAAGGTTGGACTTTTCGGAAATATTACAAGGTCCTCTACCCAACTATGACTAGATATATTTAATTGGGTGAGAAAAATTTCTTCAAAAATGCAAAATATAGTTTGCCATTTTTGGGTTTGTTAGGGTTCTCACCTACCACCATAATGAGATGAATTAAATACAATCTGGAGGTGGTTGGGGTAGATTTGGAATTCCTCTCTCTTCCCTCTCTCATTCTTCCTATAAATTGTAAGGAGGGGCTTCTTTCTAAAGGTTGGACATTCTTGTTTTCCCCTCCCTTCTTCTCTTTGGCAGGTGAATTTGTGGAGTTCAAACCTCCCATCTAAAACTGTAATGCAACTTTGCCTCTTGGCATTTTGTAGTGTATTGTATCAATCTTTGGAGAAAATAATGCATGTCTGTGGATGATTCTCAACCCTCTCTATGTTCATTTGCATCCTCCTGATCTTTCACTACAAATTTGGTTATCTGTGCATGATCTTGCATTGCATTTTAATGGTTTGTGTTTATTGGCAAGACAGGTGTTCTTCATTCCTCGGTGCATCACCTTTGTTAGTTTAGGTTTATTTTTATGCATCTTCTTACCCTATCTCCTTGGCAAGTTAGATTAGGTTTTTGAGTAAACCCTCTGCATTTTTATGTGTGCATCTGAACAGAGGAATAGGAACCGGCCTTCATCGGAGAGCTTTTCCGATTCACAAGGTCCCACACTTGGGAAAAGCTCCATGTTATGCAATCACACTGAGAGTCTCAACCCATCGAGTTGTAGACATTCAGGGGTGTTGTGATTCACCATCAATAGTTTTGGCATGCCGGTGGGACCAGAGGTCATTCCACAAGATTTGAAGGAATTTTCAAGAAATTTGGACTTAGAAATTGCAAGTTTTACAATTTTAGATTTTTTTCACCTTCAGGCTGAACTCCAAAATCAATTTTCAAGGGCTTAACTTGCTCAAAACAAGTCAAAATTTCACCAGTTGATAGATCGGGGATAATCTTCAAAAGGGTATTCTTATATTTTTGAGATTTTGACTTTCAAAATTTCATAGTTTTTAGTATTTCGGGTTTTCCCAGGTGTCGAGCATGTCCCAAGTTCCGACACGGTGTATTTCAGGTTTTGTAAGTTGCCTTGCATGACCTGAGTTTCACCTATACCTTTCGGGGATTAGTAGCTACACAACAAGACCCGATAACCAGAATTGAAGAACTGTATCTTCGGGTCCTTCAAAGTTTTAAATTCTATTTTTAATATTGTCAGGTTTGGTGTGTAACTTGGTAGAATCCAGCCTTTTGAGGCTCATTCTCTAACACATCTGGTGACTCGAAGGGATAGAATTCAGTGGTGTAGTAGCAAAAGTTTCCCAGGCACATGAGAAGAATTCGAACCAGGTCTGATACTCGAGAAGAGGGGCTATTTTTCTACTTGCAACTATCACCAGGCAGAGGAAGGAGAGGAAGAGGACCACAAAGATCACCATCTCCACCTAACCAGGACTTTGTCTACACCTCCACCTGGTAGACCTTTTCTCGCATCAACCAGAGTTCTTAGGCCAATCATAATGGCACATCTACCACCGAATCCCTTTGTCAATTTCACGGGCAGTAGTCCACTCGCCCTAAATGCTCAGAATCAGAGTTTCGGTTGCAGCGCTAAAGAATATCCCCTATTTCACAGGAGAAAATCATACTACTCCTATTGACCACATCCAGGATATTGCCAATGCATGTGTAATCCATGAAATAAATGAAATGGATGTTGCAGTCAAGTTGTTGGCTTCATCTTTTAAAGGTAAAGCCTTACAGTGGTTTAGGAGCCTAACAGGGTCTATTACAAATTGGAACCAACTTTGTTCAGCTCTTTGCAACCAATTCGGGGAGAGGGCAGACAATTTGTCTTTATTGGAACAACTGACGACAATCAAAAGAGCTCCTAATGAACAAATGACAGATTTCAACTTCAGATTCCAACGGACATGGGACAGGATTCCAATAGCTATTAGACCAACCGCTGAAGGTGCATTCCTTTATTTCTTAAAGGCTATAAATTCAGACATAGCCATGATGATCCAATCAATGGGAGGGACAACAAGCTGCGGGGGCCTATGACACATACTATCGAGAGTAGAGAACTATTTGATCCAAGCTGGAAAGCTTGCACCAAGGCCACCAATGCCTCTCTATCCGGATATGGGAAATCCTACTGACAGTCAAGCACCAGAGTTGAATCCCATTCCAACTCCTAGAAATCAAAGCAATAATGAGGCATCGACTTCTTCAAATACTTAAAAGGAATTTAGGAGGTTATGAAAAATTACTGAGAACCTTGGAAATGAGTGGTGACTATCAAAAAGACAGCAAGCTCAAAGTCTAGTGCTAGACCTATATCGACCTCGAAGCGCGATACCAGGCTAGGCCCCATACCAACAAAATAGACCACTAGCTCAGGCTACAAATCAAAACCAAAACCAGGGACAACCTCAAGCTACCAGGCCATTTCGACCGTATGATCCAAATGCAATGACATCCTCAAGAGCCTTGGTTCCAACACAAAACAACATGGCATAGTAGAAGTACAATGGTGGTGTTACCCTTGCAATCTACCTCACAATCAGTCAGCATGTTTCAATGGTGCACTAAATCAAGCCTTGATGGTGTAAACCATTGGTGTGTCTCAAGAACCAAGCCAAGCAGGGAATCAGCAGCAAGAAACACAACAAGAAGCACCTCCAACAGAAACCACATTGGCCAATTGGAAAATGGAAGACTTCTGTGGAGTTAACCAACAACCTTTTCAAGGCGTGGCTGTCAACACACGGTCAAAGAAGAGAAGCATAGAAGAGGGGAAACCATCTAATCCAGTTGTTTCTTAGCCCACTCCTACACAACAAGGGGTTAGTAGACCAAATGCAGTTCCAAATGTGCAAAATCAGCCTAAGGTACCTGTTGTAGCAACACATGCGCTGTTCAAGCTCCAGAAAAGGTTGCGCAAGTAAGGGACAAAAAAAGATAGATCATCCCCTTTCAACATCATCGATCAAATGAAGAAGACACATGTGAACATTTCCATGTGGGAATCACTGGCGATCTCAGGGCAATGAGATTTATTGCAAGCTGTAATGGCTAATTGGTCTGCCTCGAATGTATCAAACCAGGGGACAGGAGAAAGTTCTCACTAATGCAGTGCAACCGGGTGGGGGTCAACCAAGCAAGAATTTGAAGCCTCCACCATTCTATGTGTCATTGGTTGTTGGAAACCACTTGGTACACAACTGCATGATAGATTCAGGGGCAAGTAGTTCAGTGATGCCGAAGCAAATAGCGGATCAACTGGGTCTGAAGTATGAGCCAGTGTTGAAAGGAGTAGTACAGCTGGATGGAACAGTAGTTTGAATAGTTGGGGTCATAAAAGGGTTAAGCCTAACACTACATGCCTATCCTAATGTTACAGTTCTGCAAGATGTGTCTATGATTGACCTTCGCCACTCTTTGTGTTGTGTCTATCAAGAGACTTCACTACAAAAATCGGTGGATATTTATCTGCAGATTGGTCACACATGATTTTCAGGATGAGGTATGGGGCCAAAGCAACAATCAAGTTAGAACCAATTGCCAATTTCCATATTGAACCTCATGTGCCAAGTCCTATCAATGCAAATTTCTCAGCCTTTGATCAGGAGGAGTGTTCAAATGATCTAGAAACAGGTACTAAGGTCGAGGGAATTCCTGATTTGACTTTGGATGAATGGGCAAACAAGAGTCATGAATTTGACCCATACTAAGGAAATTGAAGAATCTGAATTGGGTGTGTATTGTGTACATGAAGAAAATTCACCCATTCCTGACATCATTCAGCCTGAACAAAGGATGACAATGAAGTTTGGAAACTATTTTTCGATGGTTTGAGAAGCAAGACAAGGTGCTGGAGGTGGTGTAATGTTGATTTCACCACAAGACATCAAATATTTTTCAGCTTTTTGTTTCCAGTTTTCCTGTTCAAACAACATGGCTGAATACGAGGCATTGATTCATGGACTTCATTGGGCCAGGAAAAAGGGCATAAAGAACTTGTAGGTGTTCGGGGATAGTGAGCTAATCATCAACCAAGTCAGGGGACAACATGCTACAAAGAATGACCTGCTGAAGAACTACAAGAACAGGGTATGGGACCTCATTGAGGATTTAAAGCTTTCAACATCATGTCCATACCCAGGAAGAAAAATGAAGCGTGGATAGGCTCGCAGTAGTTGGAGCAACGTTTGATGTGGTTGACAACATCAGAAGGGAAAAAACACAACCACATATCCATGTGATTGTGAGGCCAGTAGTTCCAGATAATAACACAAGCTGGCAGGTGTTTGAGAACGATCAACAGATCATCAATTTTTTGCAAGAAGAGGCTGAATTCTCAGCTAGGAATCAGGACAGACTAGAGCAGCAGTACGGGGATCAAGTAGTGCGTATGCTGGACAAACAAGCTTCCTAAGGGTTTAGTAACATTGGAGTCTATCTTCAACCCTAACGACCAGTTCCGTAAGGAAAAGGCTAACATACAGGTCAAGAGAGAAGATTCAGAGCCAATTCCGGTTGGGGAAGGCAAAACACTTCAAATTGGTAAAGTGGCCACTGAGCAGGAGAAATCAGATTTCATACAACTTTGCCAAGAATTTCCAGATGTCTTTCTTGGAGCTATGAAGACTTGAGAGGATTCAATCTGAAGTTGGCACAACATACCATAGAATTGGATCCAGATGTTAAGCCCATCAGGAAGAAGTAGAGACCAGTCAACCCTCACATTGAGCCTCTAATGAAGAAAGAGCTAAACAAGCTAATAGAGGCAAGCATTATATTCCCGATCAAGCACTCAAGTTGGGTTGCAAACTTGGTTCGGTCAGGAAGAAGAGCGAAGGAAACCAGGTTGTGTGTGGACTTCGAGACCTCAATAGGGCATCTCTCAAAGACCATTACCCACTTCCTTAATGGAACAAATATTGCAAGTGGTATCCGGTTCGGAGAGATTCTCTCTCCTAGATGGCTACTCAGGGTATAATCAGATAATGGTGAAAGAAGATGACCAGTTCAAGATGGCTTTCACCACCAAATGGGGCACCTATGCCTACAAGAAGATGCCATTTGGGCTATCAAATTTTGGAGCCACTTTCCAAAGGGAAATGGATATGGCATTCAAGGGATTGATCAATAAAATAGTTATGATATATCTTGACGACATCATTGTATTCTCCAAAAATGTAGCGGATCACCTCTTTCATCTGAGGTAGGTATTTCAGAGGTGTAGAAGATTTGGGGTATCATTGAATCCCAAAAAAATGCATATTCTTGGCTCATGAAGGAAAACTTCTAGGCCATATTGTTTCAAAGGAGGGGTTGATGATTGACCCAGAAAGAGTTGAAGCAATTCGAGCGTTGCCATTGCCAAGTCATAAGAAGGCTCTTCAAAGCTTCTTAGGAAGGATCAATTTTGTCCGAGGTTTGTTCCAAACTTTGCAGCTCTCGTAAAGCCAATAACGTTGATGTTAAAGAAGAGCATGGCATTTAAGTGGACATCTGAAGGCAAGGCAAGTTTTGAGGCAATAAAAGAGGCTATATCTCAAGCTCGACTCTCGTCAATCTAGACTTCTCCAAGGACTTCATGTTATATGCCTTCGGTGGTGGAGACACAATTTTTGCAATCTTAGTACAACAAAACAAAGAGGGATTAGAACAACTAGTTGCTTTCTTCAGTCAAGGCTTGGAGGAATATGAAACTAGGTACTCTTTCATTGAAAAGCATGTCCTTGCAGTGATCAGGAGCTTAAAGAAATTCAAGCACCTAGTCTCAAACAACAAGATCCAATTATTGGTCTCTCATGTGGGAGTCAAGGACTTCCTTCTAAACAAGGATCTGAATGAGAAATGTGTAGGATGGATAACCCGTGTCATGGAATATGACATCGAGATCAAGGTCACAAAACTAGTACGTGGAAAAGGACTATGTGAACAACTAGCTTTGAGTCGGCAAGTTGAAGCAGGTGATGAAAAAGAGACTGTCTTGGTACTATAGGATGGTCAAGAATAGGAAAATGATGATGTGCCTGCTCCTTGTTGGACTCAGAATATGATACACTTCCTACAGGCAGGCCTATGCCCTCCAGAATTGAGCAAAGAAAAAAGGAGATACTTTAGATTACAAGCCATTCCATATGTGCTTGTTGATGGTGTTTTGTTCAAGAAAGACATCAATGGAGTTCTATTGAGGTGCATTGGGATAGGTCAAATTGAGAGGGTGTTACAAGATTTTCATGATGGAGATTCGGAGGACATTTTGCCCCATGGATAACAACTCTCAAGATAATGAAGGCAGGGTATTATTGGCCCACAGTGTTCAGTGACTGCTATACATGGATAAGAAAGTGCAAGAAATGTGCACTCTTCATAGGAAAAGAAAGACTAGCAACACTTCCATTGCACCCAATTTTGGTTGACCAACCATTTATGCAATGGGGATTGGACTTCATCGGGGTCATCAATCAAACTCAAGCCAAGGCCACAAGTGGATTCTCACGGCAATGGACTATTTCACCAAGTGGACCGAAGCAGTAGCGCTCAAAGAAGCAAATGAGTCTAACATACTAGACTTTTATGAAGGAATAGTGACCAGGTTCGGTGTGCCGGCCACTATCATATCAGACAATGCATTGGCATTCATAGGTTCCAAGATTACAGAATGGGCTATCAAGAATGGAATCTATTTGAGCACCTCTTCAAACTATTACCCGCAGGGTAATGGATAGGCAGAGTCCACGAACAAGAATTTTCTAAGAATCATCAGAAGGACTCTGGATGAAAACCAAAGAACATGGCATACCAAGCTAAAATCAGCATTATGGGCTGACAGGATAACACCAAAGAGGTCTACAGGTAATTCTCCCTACAAGTTGGTTTATGGGAAGGAGGCAGTATTGCCTATATCATTAGAACTACTGCATTGGAGCTCATGAAGCAATTGGAGTTGTCTGAGTTTGAACCAATGGAGGCTAGGTATGCAGAGTTGATGGAATTGGAAGAAATCAGAGAACATGTAGTTCAAACGATTGAGAAAGATCAGGCCTTAGTAAAAAGATGGTTTGATAAGAAAGCAAAAGCAAGGACCTTCCAGGAAGGGGACCTAGTTCTGAAATGGGATGCAAATCGGGAAAAACCAGGAAGGCATTCCAAGTTTGATGCCATTTGGAGTGGCCCCTACATGGTCACGGGATGTAAAAGTAGTAATGCCTTCCAATTGTCTACATTGGATGGAGAAGAACTCCGATTCGGTTAACGGAATCTATCTTAAACATTGCTACTAAAAGGAAAAGGTTTACCCTTGTAAATATTAGCCTAGTTTTAATTCCTCTAAGTGCGGATGCACATTGTCTTGTTGTAGTTAGGTTTCAATTTCCCTAAGTGCTTGGCACAAGTTTTGTTGCTCTCAGGTTGAATTTCTATAGTTCAGCATGCTCTCGGAGAAGGAGTTGTGGTATCAGGCTCGGGATCAGATATCAGGTTGGTTTCAGGTTATTGCTTATGACTCCATGCCCAATGGATTGCTAAAAGGCCACTGATCTTCTACCTAGCAGGTAGGTGATCCGTTGAGTCACCAAATTGTTGTATATATCTCCCTCCCGGGTAAATATGGACAAACAGAAGAATATGGAAATCAAAGAAACTCAAAACCTGACATTTATTTACCACGCCACATTTCACACGGGTTGGATAGTGCGAGGTTTATGCGACATGAAAAGTTTGCCCAGCGCGAGGTTGAAAAATGTTGACATGAAAAGGTTATTGGTGCCTAGGAAGTTGGAAGGCACAGGTTGAAAAATGTCGACATGAAAAAGGTTGTGCAGGTTGGCATGAAAGTGTCGACATGGAAAAACATTGGCGCGAGTTGGAAAAATGTCAACATGAAAAGGTTGCCCAGCGCAGCGCAGTTGAAAAAATGTCAACACCACATTTTTAGCACCTATGGCGCACTTAAGAGTATGTTGACATGAGGATGGATGTGCTGAGGTGCATCTTCAGGAGGTGCAACATTTTGAGCGTTGACACCCGAACCCGATAGAAAGTAAACCTTGACCCAGATATTCAAATGGCCATAACTTTTCACAGGGAGCTCGGATTCATGCAAGGTTGGAATTTTCAGAAATATTACAAGGTCCTCTACCCAACTAAGACTAGATATCTTTAATTGGGTGAGAACAAGTTCTTCAAAAATGTAAAATACAGTTCACCATTTTTGGGTTTGTTAGGGTTCTCACCTACCACCATAATGAGATGAATTAAATACAACCTGGAGGTGGTTGGGGTAGATTTGGAATTCCTCTCTCTTCCCTCTCTCATTCTTCCTATAAATTGTAAGGAGGGGCTTCTTTCTAAAGGTTGGACATTCTTGTTTTCCCCTCCCTTCTTCTCTTTGGTAGGTGAATTTGTGGAGTTCAAACCTCCCATCTAAAATTGTAATGCAACTTTGCCTCTTGGCATTTTGTAGTGTATTGTATCAATCTTTGGAGAAAATAATGCATGTTTGTGGATGATTCTCAACCCTCTCTATGTTCATTTGCATCCTCCACGATCTTTCACTACAAATTTGGTTATCTATGCATGATCTTGCATTGCATTTTAATGGTTTGTGTTTATTGGCAAGACAGGTGTTCTTCATTCCTCGGTGCATCACCTTTGTTAGTTTAGGTTTATTTTTATGCATCTTCTTACCCTGTCTCCTTGGCAAGTTAGATTAGGTTTTTGAGTAAACCCTCTACATTTTTATGTGTGCATTTGAACAGAGGAATTGTGTTTACTGTGACCATCTTCCTTGGTCATTCAGACTTTGTTACAAGATGTGCAACTGCCTGCACTATTGGGTACTTCTTCAATTTTTCAATGTCCATGCCACCGGACCTTTGGTATACCCCAGCTCCTTTCTTATCTCCAAGATTATGGCCTTATCAGTTAAGTCACTATCTAGATCCACTCTTGAGGCCCTTAGTCTTGTCACAATTGAAATCAAAGCAGTTGTGATTCTAACCCTCCATCTTGCAAAGTAGAAGAAGTCCTCATGGACTCTGCTCATCAACCACCGATACAATGGTTCATACTTCCCAAAGTATGGAAGCTCATACAACTAGTAGACTCCATTTTACTTCAGTAACTTTTCACATGCATCATCGTATATTGGTATATATTTTGTTGTGTGCTTGTTTGTTTTTGTGCTCAGAAATGCATCGAGATCCTTCTTGTTCGATGGTTGTAATCATTGATTTTACATTGGTAGATATGGGAATCCCATTCTTGTCCCACAATCACACCCTCTGGATATTGCATTTATGAGAAATTACTCTCGGGAGCAATTTCTTCTTCCACTTCAACCTTCTTCTTCCCTTTATCTCCTATTGCGGGTGCTTTCTTTGGTGCCATTTGAAAAATATCTCTTTTCTTCCCTCTGTAATCAAGCAAGTCGAAACCCTAGTTTAAATCTTTGTGCCCTAGTGTAAATCATGTGCCCTAGCTCATTTATAACATGTCGTGTGCACAACCCTTCTCTCCATGTCTGGTTTCACACTCTTCGCACCTCTACACGATTGCTCGGCTCGTTCACACTTAGCCCTTTTCAAATTATCTCAATTGCAATGGTAAAAATGAACTCGCATCTCATCCTTATATATAATTTCAAAAAGTTAGTGCATTTATTGCTCCTCCACCTACCAAAAATCCTCTCATTAATCGACCATTTTTCATTCTTTCCGTGCAAGTAAATCTTCGCACCCAAGCTATAACCTTAGCGTGCCCTTCTACCTTTTGGCTGCAGACTTCTCTTCAGCGTGCTTCCATGCACTGAGTACCTCATCATTGTACCTTCCACTAGTAGTCTTCTCACCTCTGCTTACCTCATGTTATACTTGTTTCTTCATTCCTCTCTATCTATGGTCCTTGTGTTGTCTAAGAAGCAATCTTTGTTTTTAATTCTCCAACCTTGAATAACACTCGTAGATAGTTCCTTTCATGTGTACTTATTTCCATCAGTCTTGTACTTGGATATCAACAACCTACCCCACACTAAGGGTATGTGCAGTCCTCTATGCATAAAAATTCTTCAAATAGTAATTAGCTTAAGCGCGTAAATGTGCTTATTACACAAACACACCAACTAAATTGACAAAGCATAGTGACAAAGAAAGAAACACATTAAGGAAATGCAGAATTGAAAACCTAATCTAAATGGCAACATTTCCTTATTACAAACACCAAGAAGAATTATTTATAGTAGGGATTTAGCCTACTCCCGTTGAAGTAACCGGGTAATTGTATTCCATCAAGTGCCTCTAATTGAAAAGCACTGATTCGAGTATGTGAGTGATAACATATGGCCCCAACCAATGTACCTTGAGTTTTCTGGATGGCACAAAAATTTAGAATCATAAAGGAGCACCATTTGTCCTATCTCAATATTTTTATCCCGATGTGTGTCTGTCATGCCATGCTTTCTGCCTAGTCTTCTCTTGTTTTTGACTCCAACGTGTTATGGCTCATCGCTCATCCAACTTAATTAAATTTTCAATCCATTCTTCTAATGTTTTCTCATCAGAAAGACCTCCAACAGTGCATGTGCAATATGCAAAGAAGGTAACATAAATTCCATAGGAATAATTGCTTCTGCGCCAAACACTAACTAAAATGGTGTGGCTTTGTTCAACCTTTTATATGTTGTCCGATATGCCCAAAGTATTGCAAATACTTTATCATCCCAATCCTTCCTTCCAACATCATAGATTTTTTCAATGTCGGCTCAATTTTTTTGAAAGCCTTAGCAGTTCCATTTTCCTGAGGATGATAGGGTGTAGTCTTATGGTGTTCAATCATGAATTCATCCAATAAGATTTCTGATTGTCTCATTAAGAAAATGTGTGCCCCTATCATTGGTCAAACTTAAAGGACATCCATACCTTGTAGTAATATTTTCCCATAGAAACATGGTTGTTGTAGTCATTGTACAATCCTTTATAGGTGATGCTTCTACCCACCTTGTCAAATAATATGTGCAAGTTATGATATAGCACGATCCAGTTATGTGCGCAGCTGGTGAAATAGGACCTACAAAATCTATATCCCATTTATCAAACGGCTCTACACTAGTAATAGGGCTCAAAGGCATTTCATCTCATTGACTGGTTTCCCAAGACATTGACAATGATCACAAGCCTTACAAAATTCCTTACAATCTTTATACAGGGTCTCCCACCATAATCCAACAAGTAGAATCTTGCATGCAGTGGCATCACCTGCATAGTGGCCACCTGCAATACCACCATGAGCTTCTTCCATAATATTTGTGTGCTCATGTTCTAGTACACAACGGTGTAATACCTCATCCCATATTAGCTTATGTACAGTCACTTTGTTGATCAACATGTAGGGGGTTGCGCGTATATCAAGTTGTTTCTTCTCCAAGTATTTCATTCCTTCTAGTGTCATACCTGTTCGTAGAAAGACAACAATTTCCTCTAGTTCTGATGGTGCTCATTGTAACCTGTATAACTGTGCATCTGGCATGGTATCTTCAATTACTTGTGCTTCTTCTCCTGACTATATTCTAGATAAATGGTCTGGTCCAAAATTACTTTTCCCTAGTTTTACCACAACTGTGAAATCAAATTCTTGAAATAAGAGTACCCATTTGCATATGTGCCCTTGTAGAATGGGCTTGTTTACCAAATATTTCAATGCCATGTGATATGTATAAAAGATGAATGGTGTAGCTAGTAGGTATTGTCAAAATTTATGTAGCACATAGATCATTGACAAAGCTTCACACTTTGTAGTTGTGTAATTTTGTTCTACAAGAGTTAGCTCTGCTACTCATAAAAGAGATAGGGTGATCTATAATACCTTCTCCATGTTGAGCCAACACCGTGCAATGGCCATACCAAAGGCATCCACATGCCTGAAGTTGTTGGTCCCACGAAGGAAAACGTAGAATAGGTGTAGTAGTAATTTTCTCCTTTAATGTCTCAAATGCACGTTGTTGCGGTTCTCCCTAGTAGAATGTACCTTTCCCTTTTAGTAACTCCTCCAACGGTGCGTGAAACTTTGGCATATCCTTTGATAAACTTTCTGTAATATCGGTATGACCCAAAAATATACGCACCTCACTCTGATTGGTAGGCTCTCTTAGGCCTATAATAATTGCAACCTTGGCTAGATCAACCAACAAACCTTCCTTGTAGATTATGTGTCCTAACAAGTATTCCAAACGGTGTAGCAAATATGCACTTCTTGATGTTCAAAGAGATACTCAATTGTCTACATCTTTCAAACATTAAGTGCAAATTTTCACAATGATCCTTAACTAATCCATACACCATCCAATCATCTAAATAGACCTGTAAGAAGTTGTGAATAAATTCCTTGAATGCTTGAACAACTATGCACAAAAATATAATAGGCACATTTTTCAGACCAAAAGGCATTACAGTATAGGCGAAGCTACCCCATTCAGTAGTAAATGTAGTCTTTTCCTGATCCTCCTGGGAAATATGAACTTGATGATACCCAGAGAACCCGTTTTGTAAATGAATATATTTTGTCCCCTGCAACGCCTTATAGTATTTCCTTAGTGAATGGCGTAGGAAAGGGATCAGTCACACATGCAAGCATTCAGCTCCTGTAGTCCACACAGATCCTAATCCGTCCATCCTTCTTGATACTGATCACCATTGGACTAACCCATTCTGACTCGTCAAGGGGCTTGATGATCCCAAACTTCAACATTTTGTCAATCTCTTCTTTGACCTTTTCGCACAAGTTGGGGTTCATCCTATAGGGTCTCTTTCTAATTGGGCACACACCCTCTTTAAGCTTTATCTTCATCTCTCCTAATGATTCATGCATGCCTTTAAGTTCATGGTACCCCCTAGGGAATAAGTCTTGATAATCCCTTAGTAACTCTATGATTTTTGCCACTTCAGATTCTGACCAATAGTCTCCAATTATGGCTTCCTTAGGCTCAGCATTTGATCTAATATTCACCTTCTTTGTCTTCATAGGTTCATGATAGGCGTGTGTGGTCTTATTTGCACTGTCCAACACCTCACACCTACCTGTTGAATGGTTTACATCCATATTTTCTACTTCTTCATCATCCACTAAGTAGACCATTTTTCCTTTTTCTTTCTCAATGCAAGCACGTTGAAGTAGTGTGGCATCGGCCTCTTTCTCTTCAACAAGATGCGCTCCTAAGTTTCCTTCATCCAATAACTCCTAAAGGAGTTCTTCTTAGCCTTGGCACTATCTCCCATAGTTAAGTGCTTTATGAATCTTAATGCTTCTTTCACTGGAGGTTTAGTAGAGAAGAATTCAAACGTCTGTGCCATTCCTACAATTAGATCCTGTCAATTTCAAGTCTCTCTATAGAGTTCTGCATATACATACCAAGCACGTGCACTCCCTTGTAAAGTGGAATAAAACTTATGCACCCATAACAAAGGTGGTAAAGCTTCCTTCCCCTCTGTCTAGAGTCTCTCACACTTCTAAACATGGTGTTGAACATGTTGATTACCATGATAAGTGCATATTTGAGTAGGTGCATTGCTCCTGAAGAACCTAGTAGTAAGAGCAATCCTAATTTCATTCCATCCTACAAGATTATCCTTATGGGCCACCCACTAGCATGTTATTGTCCCACGTAGTGTATATGATAGCATATTTCTTCTTTCTAACGGGTCTATCCATTGTTCCTCCATGGCGCGCAGGAATACCATAGGATATCCTTCTCGGTGTAACAAGGTACCAAGTTGTTACCTATCCTCCTGACATAACGTGGTTTTCTTCCCTTAGGAAATATGCTCTTGACTTCGCGCCCTACCAACTCATAAGTGCTATGAGCCCAATTATCACAAGCAACACTTGTAGTATCACTAATAGATTATGCATCCTCCCACTAAATTATTCCTTCTTTAGTTGGCTCAAGCATCTCTAGATCTCGGATGGCACGTACATAAATCCTATTCAGATCTTCTTCACTTAAGGGCTCAACATAGGGCACAAATTTACCATCTGTTAAAGGGATAATAAGTATCACCTCCTTGTTTTCAAAACTGATATAACCCTTGTTGAACCGAAGATCGCATTATTTGTATAGCACAAGGACGCCGTAAAAGAGCCGGGAAGCTATCCAACTCTTTCAGCATTGAAACCTCAAAATCTCTAATGAACTTGGCTCCTTGTATGGTAATGGATGCATCTTTAAAACTCCGATGGGAGTGGCCTTAGTCCAATTAGCAATAAACAATACATTAGAGGATGGCTGCAATGGGGGTCTTCCCATTTGTACCCATGTATCCAAAGTAAGAACATTGACTTTTACGCTGTATCAATCAATATATTACTCAATAACCACCCATCCACAACAACATTCAGAGTGATTTCCTTGTCATAATCTAGACTATGAGGGGGAATGTTTGCATGCAATATTTATCGCTCGGTCTCAAAACTTACACGTGGAGTGTTTCCTTTTAACCATTTCCCTAACAGTGGAATGATATGTTCCTGGCACAATAATTTGCACACTTCTCTCAAGTCATCCATATCATTTGGACCGTATCTGATTCTTTCTTTTGCTCCATCTTTCGTGATTGCTCCTTCAAATACTATATTTCACCCTGAAGATTCATGAGTACCTCCATGGTTTCCTAATAAACCTCCTTCTGATGGGAAGGATCTGGGTACCGTGTATGTAGAACCTCCTCCTTAGTGATGGTAGGCTTCTGCTGTAATGCTTCTCTGGAGCGTGCCGCCTCGGCCGGGTTGTGAACTTTAATTAAAACACCTCAGACTCTACTTCCAACTTAGGCATCCACTGATTTTCCATAGCGCGTTATATCCTAACCATCCACTGTACCTTTATTTTCTTGTTTATGTTGCTTGCTAAGATGCTCATATAAGTTTGGGCACTCCTCATAGCTATGACTCTTTCCACAGAAAGAACATGTAATATTCTAGGGACATTCGTGCCTATAGTGGTTAGGAGATCCACAAGTATAACATGTTCCATGAGGGAACTCACTTCTTCCACCACCACGGCCTCATCCTCCGAATCCACCATGGTATCCTCGACCTCTGCCATGACCACCTTCAAAATGCCCTTCATTCCGATCATAGTGCGCTTGATTATGATCCCGATCTTGATGCTCGTTCTTTCCTTTAGAGTTATCTGAGACTCATGTCTATCGTACACCAATATCTATAGCATCATGGATCTGACCAATCATTCGGCAATCTTCCATGTCATGAGTCATGGACCTGTAGATTTTACAAGTAGCTTGAAACGTTCTTCCTTATCGCACGTTGTAGTAAGGGGAAGCGGCTAGCATCATGGTTTAAATGACATATCTCACAATCCAATAGCAATGAGCGCACCGATCTGCAGGGACAACTATCCTTTGTGTGACCTTCTACTTCACAATTTGTGCACCAAATCCTTGTGCGCGTCTCATGTGTTGAATTTTTCGATAGTTTCTCCAACTGTTTTTCCATAGCTGCGATCTATGCTTCTAAAAATGGGCTCACCCTAGTGTCTATGCTTCCAACTGCCTCAGCGCATAAGGCTGCTTCAAGTGCTTTACGCGGATCAGTGTATGTCTTATGTGATAATTCCCTCCTAAAAGGGGTAATCAGACCCCCAACGAACCATTGTGCATGTTGGCTTGCATGTATGTCATAAGAAAGCTTAGATAACAAGTGTTTTAAATGAGCATCATACTCTCTGACACTTTCAGTAGTGCCTTGCTTAATATCCTTGAGTGCACTTATACTCTTCTACTCAAACTTAGGGATGTGAAATTCTTTAAGGAATACATCTTTTAAAGTTGTATAGTCTACGCAAGTCTGATCAGGGTCAAAATTTATGTACCAATTGTGTGTGCATGCCCTTGTAACGTAGTAGCAAATTAGCTTGCCCTATGCTCAAAAGTCATGATTCCTTTTACACACCATAGTATTTCACACATATGCATATGTTCAGCAGCATCTTCTATGCCCCTATACTCTAGAATATGAAGAGACATCTCCATGTAAATATTCTGGGGTTAGTGCGGACCTTGCCCACCTGATCCAAAACCTCCTATGTTTCCTCTACCTCCAAAACCACTAGATCCGTCGAACTAGAGCTACCTATGCCTCTTGATCTTGAACTGTAGCTGGGGTCAGACCAGAAGATGTACTTCCATGTGTCCCAATAGTAGAACTAAACTATACCCCAATAGTATGCGAAGCGTTACCACTCCTAGAAGTTAGTCCAAAATCGGCATGCTTGTATTCTATGTTGATGATACACCCGAAAAGGTACTCCCATATAACAATGAAGCCATTTTAGACTTGTCATCATTGTACCTTTCATAAGACTCGCTCCTACTCTCCCACGCTTGAATTAGCTTGTTGACTATGTGTTATACTAGATGTTGGAAAACTAAGCGCAAAGGGCAAGGTTGCTAGTTGGATTCAGATGCACGCCCATGGCCTGTGTCATTTCTCCGGCATACTTTTTCATGACGCTAAGGAGGGATCCCTGTCATGATTTCCCAGATGGGGGAGTTCTTGATGCTCTGGCTCCATGTCTCCTACGTGAGCTCCAAATCCTTCACGAGCCATCTCTCTCCTCAACGCCATCCACTCTGCAATGTCATGTTGCTTCTCTACCTCCCTCTCACGCACCTCATTATACTTAAGTTTTCTTTCCTCTCTCTGCCTTTCTACCACTAGGTCGCCATTTTTCACCAACCTCGCTCCTTCCCCACGTGTGGTGGGGTTTAGTTAGCCATTGGTTTACTCTCCAAATTCAAAGTTACCATCAGGATCTCATCAGTGGAATGCCTTGTAGGTAAGTTCCCCTTGGATATCATAAAAACTAGAATTTAGCTACCTCTGGGCACAAATAAGTGGAAATTAAGTACTCCAAGATTTAATTGTTCAACACACCACGTATCCACGGTGTGAGTCTAAATCAGATCAGCATCATAAAGGGCCTGAAATTATTCCTGCATCCAAACAAGTGTGTGATACCTCCAATTCTTCTTAGATGCATAAGCAATCAGCCACTCATACAATTCTACTGGAAAGATAACGAAAAGGCTCTATATAAACTCGTCATACATATTTTGTTCCACCCACACGCGTGCGTTAAACTCGATCCAAGTCTTTGAACCACCATGCATATTCTTCTTCCAGATCGTATATCCACTCCTCAATACTTTCTAAGGTCAATCGGTATGTCTTCATCATGAACCATCCTAAAAACAACTGAAAAAGAGGTCCCGGCAATGGAACCAATGATGCAACCTATAATTCACCAATACAAGCCTAGGCACACTGGCACATCACTCAACCTAGACTGAGCGCTCACCCAAAGTGCACAAAGGTACCAGGACCCTCTTTAGGGTTGTTGTTACAGGATGTTATCATGATGAAGACTTTAAGCATTCAGATCTATTCCTAATATATCATTCTACAGTGCATGTTCAGATCTAGATCTAGAAAATAACATACTTAAAGAGAACCATGATGAAATCAAACATGCAACACTAAACTATAATCATGATAACACTTTGATTCAATCCATAATATCCATTATATTAAATGCAGTAATACACAGAAGTTTCCTTACAATAATAGTAGTATACGCTCATGCGCATAACATATTTGTCAGCATAATCTCATTATACCCTAGTTCTCACACGTATATCCTATGCTACAGAGTTCACTGCATATTTATAGGGGTGGGGAATTTCCCTTCACCACTTATCTAATCCCAAAATAGGTCGCATGTTATTATTAGCCGTAGCCACGCGCCTTTAAAAAAATAGCCACACATGTAAGTGCGCTAACAATAGACTGCTTTTGGTTAACTAACAGTAGTAGATCTATTCTCAGCATGTATCCATGCAAAATGCTTCGTAATTGATCCTCCAAAAATATTCATATGTATGTATCGCGCAAGTCTTCGACCGGTTTGTGTACTCCACAAACTATCTCCAAAAATAGATCCTCGTCGTGAAAATGGATAAGTCCCGAACATGTTTTTGTTCTTCGCGCGCAATCCTTTCCGATACTTCCGAACCTTTGAATGTGCTCTGCTTTCCCACGCGAACCTTCTATATTTTCTTCACTAAGTTCCAGAGTCTAACCGATCAAGACCCTCTTTAGGGTTGTTGTTGCAGGATGTTAGCATGATGAAGACTTTAAGCATTCAGATCTATTCCTAATATATCATTCTACAAAGGTGCATGTTCGAGATCTAGATCTAGAAAATAATAGACTTAAAGAGAACCATGATGAAATCAAACATGCAACACCGAACTATAATTATGATAACACTTTGATTTAGTCCATAATATCCATTATATTAAATGCAATAATAATACGAAGTTTCCTTACAATAATAAAGAGTATACGCTCATGCGCATAACATAATTGTCAAGCATAATCTCATTATACCCTATTTCTCACACGTATATCCTATGCTACTGAGTTCACTTTGCATATTTATAGGGGTGGGGAATTTCCTTCACCACTTATCTAATCCCAAAATAGGTCGCATGTTATTGTTAGCCACGAGCCTTTAAAAATATAGCCACACATGTAAGTGCGCTAACAATAGACTCGCTTTGGGTTAAGCGACAAGTAGTAGATCTATTCTCAGCCTGTATCCATGCAAAACACTTCATAACTGATCCTCCAAAAATAGCCAATGTGTATCACGCAAGTCTTTGACCAGTTTGTGTCCTCCACAAACTATCTCCAAAAATAGATCCTCGCCAAGTAAAAATGGATAAGTCTCGAACATGTTTATGTTCTTTGCAGGATCCTTTCTAATACTTCCACGCCTTTGAATGCACTCTTCTTTCCCATGTGAACCTTTTTATATTTTCTTCACTAAGTGCAGTCTGTGATCAATGACTTCATATTTTGTATCTAAATATGTTATCAAATAATCCTTACTTTTATAATATTGTATTTGACAAATATTTTTTCATCATACATGCAAAAATGTATTTTGTTTTTGGAACAAAGCTGTTAGTGCAAAATCACAAGCACCCTGGATGTAGATCAGGCTTCTAGGTTGATCACTCAGGCATCCAGTGTGATTGCACAACATGGAAACCTCTCTCCAAGCGTGGGACTTGTGAAACTGAGAGAGGAATCTCCAGAGAAGGCTGGTTCCTGCTCCTAAACTACCTGCCACAAGCTATTCCAGTGCAGGAAAGCTAATCTAATCCTAATCTAACAATGCCAAGGAGACAGAGAGAGAGAGAGAAAGGAAAAGAACAAAAGCCTACACTAAAACGGTGATACACCAGAGAAGGAGAATGTTGAACATCTATCAAAACTGCCATGGGACAAAGAGAGGTGAGCAATGGGAAGGATGGACAGATGCATCACAGGCCCAAGGATAGATTTCACACAGAAAATGTCCCAAAACTCCATGAACACAGCTCCAGATCTGCAATGAACATTCAAACATGCACAAATACCTGCAATGAAGAGAGGCAAGAAGAAAACAAGCAAAAACGAGAAAGGATGGACAGATGCATCACAAAACACATTTTTGTTGCTTCAGAAGTTTGCACAGAACATCATTTCAATAGTAAAAGGCAAAAATGCCATTACAGAGCAAGGAGGAGGTTCGAACTCCATTTTCAACCCTAGAGAAGAAAAGAAGGGAGGGCAGAGCCGAAAAGATGAACAACTTGTCATGTCTCTTCTTTGAAAGAAGCCCCTCTGTACAATATATAGGAAGAAAGAGAGAGGGAAGAGAGGAAATTCGAAACTACCACAACCACTTCTAGGTCGCATTTTAAATCATCTCATTATGGTAGAAGCGGTGGATCCCGCAAAATGGAGGGTCTGTCGCCGCATTAAAGCCGGGTTGTTGAAGCGCCACTTCGCATTACCATGCGCCGAGCCGTTTCTTAACTTTCTCTCTCCACACTACACCAAAATGGAAGATTGATCCTAGAATCATATATAGAATTTCAACAGCTTTCCGTTGATATAAAGAACGTGCAAATCCGAGCTCTGGATCAAAAGATATGACGATCTGAAGATTTAGGGCACAAAACAGTGAAAACGGATTTTTAAATTTCTTCCCGCGCTCTGCCACCTGGATGACACGTGGCAGTTATAATTCACCGAGCAATTCTCTCTCCTCCACCTCTCGGTGGGCTCTCTTTTGAAATTTCCTTCAGGCCCTAAATGGGACACGTGGCACTATCCCATTGGTTCGGGCTGACCCTTCAAAACTCGCCCTTTGACCTTTTCCCTTGTGACACGTGTCATGATTTGGTTGGTTCTCGGCCCTTTCGGCTCCTTTGCATCCACCGCGCCCATGCCGGTTCGGTCCATTTGTCCCGAGATGTCCCAAATTCTTCGCTTGGGACAAAATCCTCCGGTTCGCCCGATTCGGCCGGTTCGCGTCCTCACGGCCCGGATGTCCCAAAGCAAGTGCGAAAGTTCTCCTTTTCCGCCGATCCGGGCTTTCCGCGTCCACCGCATCCATTTGTCCCACTTGTCCCTTTGCTGTTTGGGCCGCCTGTAGGCTTTTCGGCCGATCCGCGCCTTGATGTCCCAAATGTCCCGACTGTCCTGGGACTAGGACTTAGCCATTTTTCGTGATTTTTTCTGGCCTGAGCCTGTCTTCTGCAACTTTTTTCACATTTTCTCAGAGCTTGCTCTTTCCTTCTTTGGTCAGGGGAGTTAGAAAAAATCTGAGGGAACCCCAGAAACATGATGTTTGCTCTGAATCAATTATCTACCTGGGACTTGAGAATTCTGATGCATGTTATCAAATTAACCCTGGGGGGTGAATTTTGGATAACAATTTGGCGACTCAGCGGGGTCATCTGCCTGCTAGATGAAGTTACCAGTTGCCTGAAGCATCCATTGGGCATGGAGTCCTGAGTTGTAACCTGCAACTGATCTGAACTTTGAAAACTTCCCTCTGAGCCACTTGAAACCCATTGAACCTGGAGTGTTCTCACCAAGATGCCACTGAAACGAACTGTGCAAGAGCAGAACCAACAACACCAAAACTATGTACAAAACTGAAAATCATACATGTCCCAAATGGAACATGCAGAGTGTGCACAAGCACTTCTTCTACTGAAAGAAAACCTACCCACTCTACTCTAACTGGAAGCAAAAGCAAGCTAAACAAACCCTGCAATTGGTTGTGAGAAATAGCTTCCCTTTCTCAAAAGTGGCAGCCATGCAATTGATTTGGCACTGATCATGGCTGTTTGGATGGATGGAAAATCAACAAGAAGCTGGTCTTCTATCCAAATCATCAAAGTATCAGCTGAAAACAAATCCAATACCTCTTTTAGTTGCTCTGCATTTGGATTGAAGAGGTATGGCAGCTGATCCTTGGTACTTTGTAGCTCACCCTCATGCTCAGAAGAAAGCATGACTGGTTGTGACTTCTCCTTTGGCTCCAATGAAGCCAAATACCTGATTGGGCAAGGTATGGTCCTTTGAGTATGCCCATTGCTGTGATTTTCAACCCCAAGAATGGAGTCTTCTTGTAGACCTTCTTGAATGGATGGTGTGGAAGAAATGGTGAAATTCCTCTGTCCTCTCTCTTCCTCCAATGAAGAACGTGAAAGATTAAAATCTTCCAATCTTGATTCCGAAGAGCTATTATAAGATGCTGGCTGTTGTAAATGAATGCCCTCCTTCATGACAGCAGACTCAAGTGTTTGGAGTGTGGATGATGAAAGAGAGAAAGGTGGAAACTCAACCGGCTCTTCTCCATCAAAACGGTTCTCCAAATCTGACAGATAAACTACCTTATTGTTGTCCTGCTGCAAATATTCAACTTCCTCCATGGTGTCTTCTTGATCTGTAACTTGACCACCATGGTTTCTTTCTCCCTTCAACATTGAGTTTGAGAGGTCAAACTCCTCTTCAGCACTGGAACTTGAGAGAGGTGAAGTAGAAAGAAGAACTGAAGGTTCTCCTGTAGCCTGCTTTGTGCTCAGAGCTCTTGGATCTGCAATTTTCTCCCCCACAGCTGGAATGTGCTCCTCTTCTTTTGGATTTGGAGCAGCTTCTCCTTCCTCCAATGTTTGAAGACAATCTTGCTCTTGATTGAACTCTTCCTCCAGCATGAAGTTTGTCAAGTCAAACTCTTCAATCTGCTGCTCTAGAGGACAAGTTGTGACTGCAAGATCTTCTTCTTCTGCTGCAACAAAATCAGTCCTAACCACCACCTGTTCTCCAACCCTAGCCTCTTCTGTAGGTTTAACCATCAAGGGGATCTTTGTCATCCCAAATCTAAGAGCCCAACTCTTCAGACTTTGAATTTCTTCATCTTTGTTTGGCTTCTCTTTTTGTTGTTGTTTTCCTTGACTGGCATTCTGATTTTCATCCTCCCAACATGGATTTGGGAATGCAAGAGGAGGGATGGGTTGTAACTCAACTGATTTGACATTTTTTTGTGGTGGCGGAGGAGGTGAAACCTCTTGTTTCTTTGGAGTGGGAGGTATTTCATTTAGCTCTTGTGGAGAGGATGACTGTTTGGAAAGAAAAAGGAAAGAAGAATTGAGGTGTGGTGGAAGACTGAGAGGTGGAGACATGGGATCGACATTTGGGACAGCAGATGGAGAGTTTAAAGCTTGACACTGCTGAGATGAAACAGATTGGGAAAGAGGAAAAGAAAAGGCATGAGAAGGTGTGCTTACCCGTTGACAAGGTTGTTGAATACTCCTCTCATACACCTCTATTTCTTCAATCCACTTTGCAAGCAAAGGCAAGCATTGCAATCATGAAGTCAAGCTTCTCCTGAGGGCTGTAATGCCTTGGAAAAGGTCCCACCCATGGACAAGGTGCTCTGCAACCGATTCCAAATGCTTTCATCTGTGCCTGAGCCCTGGACTGCACTATGTTTACCTCCATCTTTTGGATCTTCTCCAACAGACCGGCATCTTGCATCTGATGGTCTTCATTGTATGCATACTCTTGCTCTTGGAAGGCTCCATAGCCAAACTGACTTTGGCACTGCTACTCATATGGGTATGCATACTGATCTTGAATCTGCTCAAAATGTTGATTTGGAGGATTTGTAAAACATGTTGGAGGTGGAATATACTGCTGTTGTTGATGTGAATTCCATGATGGAAATGAAGTCATGATTGCACAACTTCATAGAATGAGAGAATGATGGAAGAGATGGAAGGAAGAATGGATAGAAAAAGAATGAAAATGAATGGAAAGGAAGGTCTGCAACTTCAGAGATGGGTTGTTGACCAGATGGAGTCGCCAGATGTGTTTGCAAGTGCCTCCAAAGGCTGAAATCTTCACAGGAACACATCAACCTGCAAAAGATGAAGTGGAAGACCTCTAAGGTCCCACCGGTGTGCCAAAACTGTTAGTGCAAAATCACAGCACCCCTGGATGCAGATCAGGCTTCTAGGTTGATCACTCAGGCATCCAGTGTGATTGCACAACATGGAAACCTCTCTCCAAGCGTGGGACTTGTGAAACTGAGAGAGGAATCTCCAGAGAAGGCTGGTTCCTGCTCCTAAACTACCTGCCACAAGCTATTCCAGTGCAGGCAAGCTAATCTAATCCTAATCTAACAATGCCAAGGAGACAGAGAGAGAGAGAGAGAAAGGAAAAGAACAAAATCCTACACTAAAACGGTGATACACCAGAGAAGGAGAATGTTGAACATCTATCAAAACTACCATGGGACAAAGAGAGGTGAGCAATGGGAAGGATGGACAGATGCATCACAGGCCCAAGGATAGATTTCACACAGAAAATGTCCCAAAACTCCATGAACACAGCTCCAGATCTGCAATGAACGTTCAAACATGCACAAATACCTGCAATGAAGAGAGGCAAGAAGAAAACAAGCAAAAACGAGAAAGGATGGACAGATGCATCACAAAACACATTTTTGTTGCTTCAGAAGTTTGCACAGAACATCATTTCAATAGTAAAAGGCAAAAATGCCATTACAGAGCAAGGGAGGAGGTTCGAACTCCATTTTCAACCCTAGAGAAGAAAAGAAGGGAGGGCAGAGCCGAACAGATGAACAACTTGTCATGTCTCTTCTTTGAAAGAAGCCCCTCTGTACAATATATAGGAAGAAAGAGAGAGGGAAGAGAGGAAATTCAAAACTACCACAACCACTTCTAGGTCGCATTTTAAATCATCTCATTATGGTAGAAGCGGCGGATCCTGGCAAAACGGCGGGCTGTCTGCTGCATTAAAGCTGGTTGTTGAAGCGTCACTTCTGGCATTACCATGTGTCAGAGCCGTTTCTTAACTTTCTCTCTCCAGACTACACCAAAATGGAAGATTGATCCTAGAATCATGTAGAGAATTTCAACAGCTTTCCGTTGATATAAAGAACGTGCAAATCCGAGCTCTGGATCAAAAGATATGACGATCTGAAGATTTAGGGCACAAAACAGGCGAAAACAGATTTTTAAATTTCTTCCCGCGCTCTGCCACCTGGATGACACGTGGCAGGTTCTGATTCGCTGAGCAACTCTCTCTCCTCCACCTCTCGGCGGGCTCTCTTTTGAAATTTCCTTGTGGGCCCTAGCTGGGACACGTGGCACTATCCCATTGGTTCGGGCTGACCCTTCAAAACTCGCCCTTTGACCTTTTCCCTTGTGACACGTGTCATGATTTGGTTGGTTCTCGGCCCTTTCGGCTCCTTCTCGTCCACCGCGTCCATCGTCCCGATGCGTTTGGGATGTCCCAGTCTTTGCTTGGGAAAAAATCCTCGGTTCGCCTTGGATTCGGCGGTTTCGTCCTCACGGCCCGGATGTCCCAAAGCAGTTAGTGCGAAAGTTCTCCTTTTCGGCCGATCCGGGCTTTCGCGTCGCCGCATCCATTTGTCCCACTTGTCCCTTTGCTTTTGGGCCGCCTGTGGGCTTTTCGGCCGATCCGCGCCTTGATGTCCCAAATGTCCCGACTGTCCCTGGGACTAGGACTTAGCCGATTTTTCGTGATTTTTTCTGGCCTGAGCCTGTCTTCTGCAACTTTTTTCGCATTTTCTCAGAGCTTGCTCTTTCCTTCTTTGGTCAAGGGAGTTAGAAAAAATCTGAGGGAACCCCAAAAACATGATGTTTTCTCTGAATCAATTATCTGCCTGGGACTTGAGAATTCTGATGCGTGTTATCAAATTAACCCTGGGGGGTGAATTTTGGATAACACAAACTATCTGCATTTTCAAAAAACCGCAACATAATAAAATAAATGTGCCAAAAAAACTTCACAGAGTAAATAAACTTGTTGTCATTGTGAAAAGAAAATTGGTTCATCTGTCTCCATGTTCCATGTTATCACTCAAGTGCACCCTGGATGAAGAAGTGCAAGCAACTCTTCACTTCGATTGATACAATGGGAACTCCTTTGAGCTATGGGTGACTTGGGTTGAGGAGAACCTCCGGAGGGGGTTGGTTCACGGGATCAATCACATAAACTAATTCTATGGTGGGGTTGAGGGAGATAAATAAAAACAAATTAACAAAAACATGTAAAATAGGTGATACACTAACGTTTTGGAGACCTATGACAAAGACAAAACGCATTGAATTGACTACTAAAGACCTAAGAACATTCACTTCATCTATTGTTTGATGGGCTTTTACACTTCAAAAAAGGCATTAACATATACTTAAAGTGATCTGCAAAGCTTGCAAAATTGCTTAATGGGGATGTTTAAAAATTATGAGCATGCAAAGCAAAAGACCATTCACTAAAACATGCCATAAACTTGTTGTAACACGCTCACAAAGTTACAAATGGAGGAAAATTAGTCTTTTATTGCTTCAACAAGGTGTTGTAGTACAGAATTTTGCATAGCCTAAGCATGACAAAAAAATAATCATCCCATCTTTCTTGAAAAGTAAGGTCACATATAGAAAAAATAAAGCGGAGTAAATTCAACTCTTTTTCCAAAAATAGCAATCCTAACCTTAGTTTGACTAGTTAGCTAATTGGAGACAAATCCAATATTAGCAATTATTACATTCTCATGCATGGTTTGAACCTTTTCATTACAAAAAGAAGTTGCAGTTTAATGATAACAAAGCCATTATTGGCTAAAAATAAGATTGCATGGTTTATTAAAGGCAAAAATATGGATTGTATGGTCTAATTCACCTTTTTGACTTGATTGACTTGGCCAAACTCTAATTTTGCAAGAATTAAGGTAATGGTATGGTCACTTCGGATAAATTAAGGTAATTTTTCTTTTCCTTGTTTGGTTTAGCATGCACAAGGCAAATCATTGGCTTGTATTGATTGTGCTAAGGCATGCATGACATAGCTAAGGTAATTATGTGTTTCCTTGTTAACTTTGGGGCTAATTGATTCCCCCTCCCACATGCAAAAATCGTCATTTAAAACATTGCAAAAATTACATCTACGTGGGAAAAGGAAAAAGTAATTAAAACCCTAATAGACTATGAGTTTTAGCCATGGTCAAAGTTGACCATTGTTAAAACTAATGGTCGACTACTTAGTAATAGGAAAAAACCTAAAAAGTTATCATTTGGTCTTTTGCATTGTGGAAGCTTACGGAAGAGGGGGAAACTCTGTAGAATTTTTCTAGGGTCATCATTTCTCTTACCATGTGTTGGATTTTGGTTTTCGTGTTTCTTGGACGCTATTAATGGTTTTAAGATGTTTTGTGCTCAAGTTTTACTAGTTTCGGGTTGTTTCTTTCTTTCTCCTCCTCCATTTCTTCTTGGGTGAGCTAGGGTTTATGTGGGCTCAAGTGAACTCTATTGTTGGCTTTGTGTTGTTTGGATTTGGTTGTAGTTGTACCCGAGTTAGTTGAGTGCTACCATTTTGTGCTCTGTTTCAACGAGTTGTCATGTTGAAAGATTGGATTTGTGAGGCTCTCATTGTTTTTTTGCATGGTCGGGTTGTTGTATATGTGTTTAACTTCAACTCTTTGGTTTTGTTGAGTTGGGTGTTATACGCAATGGTTTAGGGAGATTTAAGGAAGATTTTTACACTGAAAAATCCTCCAGATCACTATGGGTATCACTATATACATTATATTTTTTATCATCAAGAGTAGAAACACATGCATCATTAACCTTTGTAGATTTTGACACATCATGAGAAGAATGAGTACTAGTATCGCCATGTTGCACATAAGTGGGAGAGGAAGAAAGATATGTCTTTTAGGGCACAATATTCATTACACAAGCACGTTGTTAAGAATAAAGAGAGGGAACATGATCATCATTATCAATAATTGGTGAAACCATATGAGGGGTAATACAAGAAGGGTCATCCATGACTATTTGTGCATAGATAAGTGGAGAATGTATAAAATAAGAAACAAGGATAGTACCATTTAGAATAGCATCTACTACAACATTAGAAGTATGATCTTTTTGTGTATGGTTATCACAAGCATCATCAACAAAACATTCCTCATCCGAAAAGTTAACTAAAACCTATGCACATGTATCATTTGTAGAAATAGAAACAATATCACTATCACTTGCACAATAACTAGTAGTGTCAATAGATGGCATTTTTGAAACATCAAGATCATGTGATAAGTTTTTATAGGAAAAGGAAGTTTGTTTGTATCCCTAGGACCATATGCCTTATGATAAAATTTGGATTCTTCTTATGCATTTGCAAAATAGGGTTGAAGACCAGTTATAGGGACATAATCATACTTGGGTGGTTTGGTCTTGGATGATACAATCACACAACATATTTCAATAAGCCATTATAAACAAAGAAAGAAAAATTAGAGATCCTCTCGAAAATCTAGGGTTTAGTCAATCAACAGAGTTCACCAAATGATTTAACAAAATTTAAATCATAATCATAGGACTGGACTAAATCAGAAACATCAAAAACATGCAATATGTCAACATACAATGATAAAAATTGCAACCAACAAGAGGATAAGAGTGACTTATTTTATATCCGATTGTTTGGACTGGATGTGCTTCGTTTAGAGAAGAGTGATCAGAATATCATGCCGACATAACTTCTTGGATCTAGACAGATCGCCGGGCGCTAGTGTCCTAGTGAGGTGTACATATATGGTTCTTTCAGTTCTTGATAATGTTAACTTCACTTTAATTTGTGTCACATCCACTTTGTTGTAAGGTTCTCCTGGTGCATATATACCGTAAAACAAACCCTAGCTACCTACACAAGACTCAAACACACATTAGACTAAATAAAAATATGTAAATTTTTTAGTCGAATGACCTCGTGATCACTTCAATGTGATTTTCACCAAGTGTTGCACTACATTTCAAACTCAATGTAGTTTTGGTGTGTGTGTTTGTGTGAGATAGAAATTGTTTCCCTTGAAACTAGGTTTCCCTTGTGCAAGTTGCACCAAGATAATGGGATATAACTACTTATCCCCAAGATGAAGTGTCTTTATGGAATTCAAAATTTGCCCTTCCTATGTAATGAATAATGCAACCCAAATACAATTCTTAAGAAGTTCCTTTTTTCCCAAGTGGTAGATAGATAATAATAGCCCAATTGCCCTTTAGAATAGTTAGTAGGTTGTGTATATATATGATTCCTTTTCTTTAATTTTGACACTTAATGACACAAAATTCCAACCCCAAATATGAAATAGGAATTAGAAAAGGTTTAAAATCAAGCACCAAGTGGTAAATTAAAATATAAGGAAGCTTGGGCAAAAGTTCCATGAAGGGACACTAATGCACATGTGTTATTGTCCTTGTTGGGTGCTATTGTCCTTAAGACAAGAAGAATAAACCGAACCATGGACAAAGACAGAGATCGTTATGACAACTAAAAAGCAAAAATCTAAAAAGCATAAGACAATGTCACAATCGAAATCAATATAAGCGTTAGGAGAGGTGTCATCGATTGTCTAATATTCTCACTTAAGAATCGTGCATATAACGACATACTAGAGGCATAATGCAATAATAATAATTGTATAGTTTTATGTTTGTAGTTCCTAACCCACACACACTCTTTGTGTGCACTGCTAAAAACAAAATGAAGAAAAGAAATCAAATAAAGTTTTAAATTTTTTCAAAGTATTTACTTTCTTAAGGGTGTTTTTGATAACCTCCACTAAGGCCATGGGTGTCGAGCTAAAAGTGGAGCAAGGCCATGATTATAACTAAATATATATTATTTGAGGCTATAGACACCATGTTGGCGAGGCACGAGGGGGTTCACTTAGTTATAGTATGGTATATCACGTTCGTTCAAAGGTTATTAAAAGTACTTGTAATGTTAATTTTTGCCTCCGATTATTCAATTGATAATACACCCTCCGTTATATTATTAGAATGAAAATACCCCCTATTTTTTCCATGTGCCTTACTTGCCCATTTTCCATTACAATTTTATTTACCCCTTTTTTATTTCTACCCTAATATATCAAACATAAAATATATCATTCTTTCCACTCAATTATTATTTTCTTAATATGATTTTCTCTAGAAATAGATTTTGAATCCATTCAAGACATATTACCAATTACCTTAATGTTAATCTTTAATCATTTATCAATAGTTATTCAAATAATTAAGATGGTGAAATAATATCATTTGTGTTGAAAAACATAATCAAACATAGTTTTCTACAATATTATTATTTCTTGGTTAAGAATCTCCTAATTGAGTTTTCCTTATTCAAAAAGATATTATAATTTAACTTTATGACCACACTCCTTTTGCAATTTTAAGGTATTTAGTTTTAAAAATTAAGGTTCAAATGTTTTAGTTTTATATTAAAATTAACCCTACTTATCCTTTGGCCCACCTCTCTAACCCACCCCCAATACCTAATTCAAAATATTAGTAAATTAAACCCTTTCACCCCTATTGTTTATATATTGACTTGATTTTATCAATTTTAATTACCTCAATACGAATGAATGTGCTAGGATATTGCCTAGTTAATGAACCCCCCGTGATGACAGGAGAGAAATGCCTTAGCCTCCCCCTCCATCCATCCCCATCATAATATCAAAAAATAAAAATAGAATAAGAAATGTTAGCAAGCAAGCTATGTCTTCGCTCTTTCCGCTAGATTAGAAAGCCTACGAGATAAGGTGAATGAACTTCACACGCACAAGTTTGACTCTCTATAAATTTGAAAGCTTTGTATGTTGCATGTCAATTTTGAAGCCTTTGATTATGATTTTAATTTGAAAATGTAAAGTCTTCTTAGTTAAGTATTCTATTTGTTCCTTTTTTAACCAAAGATTCTAGGTTCTAAATTCTCGAGAGCATTTCCTAGCCTGAGTCACCATTTGTTTTTATGTCCACAACACATGCCCCTAATTTCTTTAAGGGAATCAAGGAGCCTATTTTTCCCTCTCTCTAAAAGCAGGATTCTTGTATGCCCCAATTTCCCATCTTTTGCACAATCCTTCTTTCTCCCCTTGGGCCTCTTCATAATATTTATTGGCTCTTATTTTTTAATTTCTTTGTGTTTCATGCACATGCAGTATTACTTGTGGAAATGCTCATTGCCCTAGTGAAATCTCTCTTCTCAGTACACACCATTCTAAGAACTTTACGCAATACCATTGTTTGGCATTCCTTCACTCACACAATATTTCTTGATCTTCTCACATTGGGTTCAATCTTTGTGTGCATCCCTTTGCATTTTTAGGAATTCCCACTCGCATTCCATTACATGGATTTTTCTCACCTTACACATTATTCTTCGCACAATATCTTAAGCCCCACGTGCAATGGCCCCTTAAGTTTGAGATTGTGTAATTCCCTTTATGTAATTTCATGTGCATCATGTTTCTTGGCCCTTGCTTCATTGATTCACCACAACATTACGCAAGCCTACATCATTCAAACTATATTTTTGCAATCTTTTTGCATCCAAACCTTGAGTCCTACAACCTCATAATGCTCGTGACATCCATTCACCTACCCAATCTTCCCATTATACACTATGTGAAAATTCCCATACATATCTCGTAGTTATATGTTTGAATAAGTTATGGACCACTGGGAAAATCTAACAACTAACACTTGATTTCTCTTAGGCTTTATGTTGTGCAAGTATTATACACACATTTGTGACACATTGAAGACTACACGAAAAAATTGTTAGACATTATTCTAAGGAAGACAATGCACATAGTTTGACATGCAATCCTTGGATTACGCGGACTATCGAATATCATGTGCATTCTTGTGTGATCGAAATACAAACGGAAGCAAAGCATGCACGGTTTATTTATGTTTTATTTATGTGCCTCCTTTTATATAACTAACTTTGCACTCTTCTTTTTCCTTGTAGGAATTGAAGGCATGATCACATAAGTTTCCCAAAGGAGTACTCGAGAAATTTAGAAATCCTAAGCACACCGAGTTGTGGCACGTGTTGGAAATCGGGACACTATGTAGCAAATTTGATACTCGGTGACTAAAATAAAAAATGCACCCCAAAGTCAACACCAATTGTCGATTCGACATCCACAGTATCTAGAACTAACATCATGTTTTGAATCTGATCTAGTTTATTCTTCCAAGAGGAATATTTGGGGATGTTATCGTCAATCACCTCATGTTAGAGGTCAAGTGCCTCCTAGATTCAAATGAAGCTTGACTTGCACTTCACGCCATATATGCACGCCATCTCGTATTGAATGTTGTCTGAAATAGACTAATTATCAAATGTAACATTCTTCTAGATCTCTTAGGCATGCATTCAATTTGATTGGTTTGTATGGCCACCCATGTATCTACCATGTCAAATTTGCTCTGCATTTTTGGTTGAGGCAATTAATATAACATTTTTAGTGTGCCTCAAGTAGTTGTGGTATCTCCCTATAAATACCCGGCTAAAAGGCATTATTATGGTCGGATCCTTGTAGAAAGAAGCTTTGAAGGTTTTAATTACTTACGAAAGGCGTGTTCTCTATGGGAAAAGGCTCCCCCTCTCTGACATCGACAGCGACAGCAATGGCTCCGATGATTTGGTCGACGACGCACGGCAGTTTTCTAGCCTTACACTTCGCATTCGACGATTTGCTCCTGCACATTCTTCCGTCTCTTCACGGGACACCTGTTCTCACGACTGTTCATATTTTGTTTTTCCCCAAATCGTGGCTTCCATTATGAAAATAGGTGCTTCATTGCAGGGGTGGAGGAGTCGGGGAAGAGTGAGCGCATGGTAAGAGAGAGGAGTGGCAGAAGTTAGACTGTCCACAATAGCATATTCAATTTGAGCAATTACAGAGGTGGAAGGGCCGTTAGGAGGAGGAAGCCCCAGGGGCAGGGAGTAAGCGGCAAGGGCAGGGGACAACATCCGGAGGCAACGCTTGTGAGGTGAAGTCACAACATACACTGTAAATCCTTCCTTGGCCCTAATCTTGCTCACTATTTTAAGGGAAATCTCAATAGGAACAAGGTGGAGACACCCAGAGTCCTGATCCTCTGCCCAGGAAGTACAGACTTATCAATTTTCAATGTAGATGTTTTATATACCCGCGTGTGGACAATTCAGTATTGACTGAGGAGAATGTCGGGGCCACGGTTTTATTATGAATCAACCGCCCGAAGAATCCATCGTCTGCTTCTGCTGCTGCTGAGATCAGAGAACTAGAATGGGGTAGAAAAACAGAGGACTGGGTATTCAGTGATTGCTGCTGTGTTTTCTTTTTTTTACACGGAGTGTGCTTTTAGTCACATTACAGCAATGGAACCTCTGGTGGGAGATAAATACAGATTGGGGCGCAAAATTGGTGGCGGCTCATTTGGAGAAATTTATCTGGGTCGGGTACCTCTGAATCTCTGACAAATCAATATTTTCTTTTTCTGATATATGAATGGTTGGATAGATTTGGGTTTGTGGGTGACTCTGAAATCATCAAGTTCGTACAGTTTTTCATGGGTTCAATAACTTTATCTTTGTGGGCACCTCCGAAACTCAGACAAATAAATTATTCTTTGATCAATACACATGTTTGGATAAAATTTTCTTTGTGAGTGCCTCTGAAATTCTGAGAAATGAATCAATTCTCGCAATTTTTTATGAGTTCAGTAACTTTGCAATTTTTCACGAGTTCAATAACTTTACCTTTGTGGGTGCCTCCAAAACTGGGAGAAATTAATTATTTTCTGCACAATATGGTTTGTTTTATCAGGGCTTTTGGATGAGACATGCTCAACTATGAAAACAATCTTGAATTTCTTTTCTTGGGGGCTTGTGTTTTGTGTATAAAGTTATGTTTTAGAGATGAACACCATTGAATTGAAGAAAAGCATTTAGTTGCAACCACTAAAATCTAAGAGATTCTTTCCAGATCCATCACTTGGGGGATTGAATTAGTGTTATGACAAGGTGGCTATGATAGCTGCAACCATTAGATTAGGCAGGAACCAGAAGCCTCAAGGTAAATGAAACTATGTTCTACCAAAAAGAACACCTTGAATTGTCAGCTCATTAATGAGATACTGTTGTAGCAAATTCCTTGCAACGGAGATATTTGATATTCAGCTTGAGCACCCGCTGGAGAGTTAGATTGTAAGAAGTATTCGACTAAGGTTCTGCTTGATAGATAATAAGTTCCTATTTATGATTTAACATTTCCAGGAGGACACTTTTTGGCTTAGAAGCCAAGAATTGCAGGTGATCCATCCTCTGGACTATCAAATTCGTTTAGTACGATAATTTCAATCTTAAAATGGAAAGAATATGGTCTATAGAAAAATCTCAGGTTCTATCGATAGTATAGTGTGCATACAAATTCTGTAATTAAAAGTATAAAATTAGTGTAAGGATGTATATGATTGTTCCACATAACCTCTCTGTAAGTGTGTTTTTTTTTGCATTCTTGTCTGTAGTTAGTTGCGAAAAAGGTTTCCTGGGCACTGTTAACTGCAAAAGCGCTTCCTGCTGGTCATAATTATAGCTCAGGCATAATATGGGCTTACATATTATATCTACTTTGGAAGTCAAATGATATATCCCGACAACTGTTAGATAACTGTGGGTTTTGAACTTTGAATGCATGAACTATTGAACTAGAATATGTTCTGTTATGTGTTTGTTAGTTTATGTCTTTGAAACATGTTATTCATGATATAATCTATGGCTTATTTTCAGGAGTCAACATTCAGACTAATGAAGAAGTGGCAATCAAACTTGTATGTCCATCTTATCCTTTTTCTAGGCTCTGGTAAAAGTTAGATTCAGTTAATCTGTTAAACCACTTATGGAGATAATTTTGAGTGCCTTCTAAAAAACAATTGTCACTTCTTATGATATGCAAGTCTTATTTGCTACGCCACCTTTACCAGAGATGTGGATTTCATGCAATTATGAAATGTAATCTTTGACTACATTTCCGCAATTAATTTATCATGTCTATGCTATCTGTCTATAGTATATGATACATTTTCTAAATTTTCTGTTGTCATTCTTTTTAACCATACATGTGGATCATTTTCCTTTGCATTCATTCTTTTGCATATACGTGCCATTCAGCCTTCTTGGTCCTTGCTGCCCTCTACCACATCTTGATAGATTTCGATGAATAATGAGACTCCACATCAATTTTTGTGTTGTATTCCCGAATGGCAACATCAGGAGTCCATGTGCTAGGAATTTATTTGGGCCGAATGGCCATTTTTACTATAGAGCAGGTACATTCACTAATTTAATATAATGAATCATATATTAGCAGTTTTTAATATATTGAATCTTATATAAACATTGTTTAGTATATTGAATCTTATATCTTTTTATTCTCTGCACCTCTGAGCCAATCCTTTACCTAGTTAGCACTGCAATTTTTCTTTCCCACTGATGAAGATCTAGTGTACTTAAGCAGCTACTTTGAGGTATATAAAAGTTTTGTTGTTGTACATTTTTGGAATATAAGTAAAAGGGTCTTTGCTCAATTTTTTGTTGAGACAATGATTATGGGAGGAAAGTTGGTTACATTGTCAACCGTGGGCCATCTTTCCAACCATCATTTACGCTAAATGATGATGGGCTAAGCGTGTAAAGGGTGATCATTCCCATTGTATTTATTTTTATATTGGTCAATAGGTAAATAGTTAGGGTTAGGTACCCTAGATCCGCATATGCACAGTGGATGCTCTGATTTGCAGGAAAATGTAACGCAGAAGAGAAAGATGGAATTCAGGCTCCTGAACTACGTTGCTTATGCAAAATCCTGGTTTGGACGATGGGGTTACAGATTTGGCCGTGAAAGCTTTGGGGTGACTCAACAAATGTACACCAAAGTCATCCCGTGGAATTCCTTTAACGCTCATAGTGCAGCACTTTGAAATGGCAGATGTTCAAGTGCTCGGAATCGTACATGGCTACCAGAGAATTAGTGGGAAGCCGCTGCAAACAGTTAGAGATTTCAATGTAGTACGTGTTCTTCTTGCATTTGTCTTTCTACCCACAACATGGACATTCCTGTAAGTGCTTTTTTTCTTTTCATTTCATCCCAATTTCATACAATTTTCCATTGCTATTATATGGAAGTCAATTCAATTTTTCTTTTCATGGAAGCAATGTTATAATAAGTTCCTGGGTGCCCTGATTTTCAGTGGTAGCAAAATTTAAATGTTTCCTCTTTTTCTTTTCTTTTTTCTTTTAAGTTGATTTGCTGTTTCAGAGTTCTGTGATTTGATGTGGAAGTGGTTCTTTATATATATTTTATACTTCTTTTTCTCAGTTGGGGAACCTCTTTCAGAGTTTTGAGTTTTGAATATTATGTATTGGCCAAGGGAAAACTAACACAAGCATGGTCCTGTTTTTACTTTGTATCCCGCGGTATGGATTCCCTTTCACCCTCTTTTATTATCCTTGGGGTTCATCGTTGTAAATCTGTGTTATGTTAATATCTCCAACAAACTGAATAGTAATATAATTGATTCTCTTCGTTAGAAGTAGTCCTAATAAAGTGCAGGTGCAGAGAGAGTATGAACAAGCCAACACAGAAAGTAAGAGTCTTGGCTTTTCTGTAACTTAAAAGGGGTTGTTTACATTTTAGTCTCTTGGGGAATTTCACAACAACAATACCGTGAACAATTTGTTTTTATGAAGTTATTCTTCATTATTGTACCTGATTCATTGATCCTTTACTTGTAAATGACTAACTAGTTGCAAAGAATTTTGGAAGGATACAGGTACTGAAATAATTAGAAACAAGCCTGTTTGAGGCATCTGTAAGCTTCTGACGAACTCAGTTATGGAAAAATAAGCCGCAGCTGTGTAACTGTAATATAATTGGTTTAGTTTGGAAGCATGCTCAAAGTTAGAGTTTGTGAAGAAAATTTTCACGGCAGGCTAGATACTGTTGCATGAAGGGACGTGACTGTATAAACAAGTCTGATTTACAGTAAAGTAGGGATTCAAATAATTCCATGGCTGCTAGCCTGCTACTGATTTGCATGATATATGTTGGGTGAGTGGGGCACAATCAACGCATACCCCACCCTATATAAGATATTGTCTCATGCATTGAACTAATTCCACGTCCACCAACCTTTGTTGTGTAGGTCCAATACAGATCTTAATAATAGTGACTATCCAACAACTCAAAAGTGGACGTTATAACTAATGCCATTAATTAAGGAGCTCCAAATCCCATGCCTCACAAATTCTAATTCTACCACACAGGTCTTTGAATTAGTCATGATGATGTTGCACTCTCCCACCCACCCATAAACTCAACTACCTTGCTGATGCACAATACTACTAGTACTTATTATTAGTAATCGGACTGTTAAATAGAGATGTTTCTCATCAATCTACCAACTGCGACCCATGATCCATCAAACACTTGATTTTTTTCAAAAATATAACATGCGGAATAAAAATAATTTCAATATGTTATTCCCGCTGTATCTTTGATTAATCCACCTTTTACATCTGATTTAATGTAGACTTAATCTTTACACAAAATTTTAAGTGTTTGAATTTGTATAGTTCCGATAAGTTATCGATTGATATGGTATTACAAAATTTGGCTACTGTATATACTTCATATCTTCTCAATTGTAACAGTATTGTATTCTTTTCCAAATAGCTTATTTTATTTTTTATACAGTTCACTCACTTGGAAGTTATAGGTATCCTCCCTTGGGGCTTTTTTTTCATGCATTAACTGTTGATGGAGAAGGATTTGCAGTTATAAGCACCAAGGGAGGATATATGACATGGGCATATATAGATACAAAAAGTCATATTTCCAGAGCATATGATTTGTATCACCTCATCTAAATTCAAATTCAAATAGAACCACAATAATATCCATACATTAGAGTTGTCAGAATCCATCCTTCTGTAGCAGCCTTAAAGGCCTATATATGGCCTTGATATAACTCTATCTATCATACTAATGTTGGTTCTTGAGGTGGGGAGGAAAATGCCCTGTTCTAAGTCTCCCATTTTGAAAGAGGTTGAGAGGATGTTGACAAAGGTTTTGGCCTCTGGCTTTACACTTTCCGATTGCATTTTCCTGAAAATCCCCAAGGCCTTTTCAACAGACCCATTTTTTGCATATCCCATGATCTTTGCAGTCCATGAGACCACATATCTTTTAGGGTTTTTTCCGAACAGTTCACGTGTATTTTGTATGCCTCTACATTTTGCATTCATGTTTACTTGGGCACCTACCTACATATCTAAAAAAACTGCCTTCCATGATGCTTCGATGGACGTCAATACGCTGTTCTAATTCTCCCGATTTGGCACATGTTGGGAAGACAACAGTAAATGTAGTGGGGTATGGCTTCAATCCTACATATTGTATTTTATTGAAAGGTTCCAACACAGTTTCGAAAAAATCATTTTTTGCATATCCTGTAATCACTGCAGTCCATGAGTCCACTAATTTCGAGATGAACATGACATGGATTGTGGAAACCAACTATATAGATGTTGGTCAAATGGAAAAAATTTCTATGTCAAATATACTACATTAGAAGTATTTGTGTTCCTTTCCAAAACCTCCAAATAAATCCTTCAATTGGTTTCCTGTGACTCCCAATGTAACCTATCTCTTATTACTTTGGTTTCTTGATGGTAATTTTAATAGCAGCAAAGAGCTTCTGAATTTTAATATCTCATGTGATACACAAGGAGTGCTTACTTAGAAGGTTCAATCCATCCCTTATCGTGAAACTATACAATGGACCAGTGAAAATATTTTGATTAGCCCTGGCGGTGTCCTGTATGTTTGCTTGATTCGAATTTGTGACGACAACGATCTTTTTGTGTCTGTAATTCAGTTGAGGAGACTTTTAAGTGGGATGTATGGTCTGCAGGTTAAGCTTGGAATAATGATGAGATATGATGTTGGTAGTAAAACACCCAACCGTATCAGGTATGTCATGTTTATTTTATAGATTTTAGTTGTGTATTACAGAATAATTGACAGTAATCCTAACTTAATTTTGAACAGAACCCAAATGCATCAATGATTGAATTGAGAAGCATGTGAGAAATCTTAACTTAAATTTCATCATTGTATTTTTAATAAATAATTTATTGCTATTTTGTATTGTTACAAAGTGTATATTTTACATTTATTCATCTACTAAGTTTTGTTTTAAACAGTTCTTTTCAGGATTACCATTTATCAGGATTTCTACCAGATTTATGCAACTTAGAAATATTGCAGATATCGTGAGTGAAGTCTAATCAGATCACTGATAACGGTTTCAGAATTTTTAGTTTATTTATTTTTCAATACTTTTCATTTTTGATGTCCAAGGTTCACAGAAAATAACAGTTCTTTTGACATGTTCAGATGTATTCAAAACAACAACAACATCTATCCTAGTGAAAAACTTGAAGGTGTCATCCCAAATTATTTTTTCTATTATGGGTTCAGTGGTGTCATCCCAAACTGTCTATCCTAGTTGAAAAACTTGAAGAAAGTGTTATTTTAGTAAATTTTATTATTTTTTCTATTATAGGTTCATATCGGCTATATGTGTAAGAAATTGTTAAAATTACAATAAGCATTATGTTGTTTCATTTGAATTTTTTGTTTTTTGCAAAATAAATTATTCTTGCATGACTAAAGAATTCCAACAACATTTTCAAGCATGTATTACAATCAACTGAACTATGATTTTAATAGAAAAAATGGTCAGCCATATGGGCGAGTTTCAAAACATTAGGTTTCTCCTTTTCCATATCCAATCCAAGGAAAACTACTTTTTTCTGTTTATGTATTATTTTCATGTTTGGATTTCAAATTTGATTTCTATAAATTTTCATGTAAATATGCATATGTTAGAAACTGTTCAGCTGTAAAGTCTTTAACATTAAAATTATACTAACAAGGAGGCACATTAAACAAGATTAAATTTGCAACCCTGATCTTTGGACCTGTCTGCTCTAGTTGTTTGATGTTCTTGCATATTCAGGGTCGGTGTAACCAATGGTACCCATAACATGGTAGAAGTTCTTTACAGTGTTTTGTGAAATCACCTCACCAAATCTCACAAACAAATGCCCATCAGAAGTGTTGGTTGTGCTCCCTGTAACATCTCTGTGCTTACAATGTCAAGAGAACCTGAGAGGCTCTAAAGGATGCACAGTCCTTCATCACGGGTATGTTGTGGTCTTCTTTCAATGCACTTATTAAGATGGCAATTACTATTTTTAGGATCCTAGTAGAGCAGTCCTACCTATTATTGTTGAACAGAGTGTTCATTTTACATTGAAAGAAATGCAATTAAGCAACCAACTGCCAATTATTGTCACCTGGAATAGAACAATCTTGATTCAAGTTAATATATATACCCACACCAGTCTTAATATTCATTATGCAAGTTTCATCACACCTCACATGCATAATTTGATTGACCTTGTCAGGAAAACCTTGGTGATGTAGGTACCTCTACCAACTGAAATATTAAGATATAGGACAAAAAATATTGATAATTTCATGCACCAAAGGAAAAACATGGAAAGGAGATTTAAAAGTATAGGGGTGAATTCAGGAAAACATGCATAAGATGAACACATATATTTCAATATATTTTATATCCACTGTTATTAGTTCAGGTGTTTCTCTTTGTTTTAGGACTCCAATTCAAGGCATTGGGAAAAAAAGAAGAAGGAATTCTATTGTAATCCCAAAGAAAGGAAATACAAATAGAACTGATGGCCACCAAAGACAAGGGATGACACAGGATCAAAGAAGCCGATATTACAAGGTCAATCTCCATCACAGTCAAAGAGTGACTGAACATCAAGAGACCAAACTGCCATGCTCAATTAATTAAAAAAATAAGGAGAGTTCAACACTTCTTTTAAATCAAAATCACTTCGATCTGGTAATGGGGGAAAGCCCAATTGAGGAAATGTGGTCTGGAAATATTCCAGCAACTGCACATTGATTCAGTGCAACCATCATTAGCTTCATTCATATAAATTCATCTTTACACCTTAAATATCAGCAGGTATAAAGCTTTGGTATTTCAAATAATTTTCACTGTTCTGAATAAATATCAGTGTTTATCTTTATTCATGCAAGCTTGAAACTTACATTTTCCAGTATAGGATTACTGTACAATTCAACAAAGTTCTCCCTGAGTATCTGGTTCATTTTGTCCACATCGCACGCATGTGTCCAATATGAATCTTGTACTCCTGTACATGAGGCATTGAAATAAGATCTAATTTCTAAAGAATGCAATATTTTCATGGATATTTCTATAACAATCAGGCAAGCAAGTTACCTGCAAAAGTTAGGCCTGCTGCATTGCAGGCGATAGCTGTCATCATCATATGAGAACCATCAAGGGAGTGCACAAAGTTTGGAGGGAAAGCAGATTTTTGCCGATTGATCATCACCTGAATAGGAAGCATAAGAAAAGAAAAGAAAAAGTATAATTATGAGTTCAATAAGCAACACTTCAAAATGCATCATGCAGGTTCAGAGATGGCAATGTCTATAGTGTATATGAAAACATGTAACAGAAACATACAAGTTTACATTATTGACTATGGAAGCCTTAAATCTTTAATTTGCTTGAACTATTTCACTTATTCAAACATCCTTTTGCAGTTAATGTTTTCCTTTTCAAAACTGTAACAAACATTTTAGTACATTCCTTTAAGAATTTTGTTGAAGTTTTACTTCTTTTGTAGTTAAAGCTCAGGCTATAACTTGTAGCTAGTGCAAAGTAGACCACGTGTAACATAACCTTGCCATTTCTGTTATGTAAGGTTTCTTTTATTGTGAAGGCAGTCTTCTTTCTACTGAAATCCATGTATTTTATGTCGCTATTTCAGGAACTTAGTGCTATTGTTCCTGTTCGAGAAAGACAGACAATTGTTAGAACAGCTGTGAGCAAGGTATGTGGTTGGATTTTGTATTTTGTGTGCTAGCCTCAATTCAAGAAAATAAATAGCGAAGTCGCTATATTTTAGAGACTTCTGAGGATGGCAAAGCTTTTTACTTGTATTTAATTCATACTTTTATGCCATATGGCAATTCCGAGCAGCAATTCAACTGCAGTTTGATTTTCATCGAGCAATTTATAACTTGGGGACAATGCTGGTATTTACTTTCCTATGCTTCAATACTAATCTTAGAGAAATAGAATTATCATTTTCCCTCTATATGAGTAGGAATTTGTAGGTTTTTAAAGAAACAAATCTTCTCAGGGTATTGCAATTGCCTTTTGGTTCGTCCAATTCTTCTTTCTTGAAAGTTTAGTAACAACAATTTTCATGTACCCTGTATCATTGACTTCATATATTTTGCAGTATGGTTTGGCAGAAGACACTTTAAGAAGTGGGCGGAAAATGAACTCAAAGGAGATGACACCAAATGAGCTTTACAGTCAATCTGCCATCTATATTGCTGTAGCCCATGCTTTGAAGCCAAATTATTCGGTATATGAATAGGGGCCTACTATCTATAGATCTCACCCGTACCTAACCAATGTAGAGATCTGATCTGGGGAGGGGGGGGTGGGGAAGTTGGCCTAATTATAATATTTTTCTACATCTACATTCCATCAAAATTTCATGTCATTCCAATTAAAAATGTCACACCAAAGTTGTCTACGAGTGTTTTCACATAATGACTATGGTAAGGTGAAATTTGGTCTGGGTAAATTTATGTTGCATTGGAATTAAATTGAAAATGCCTTTAGCCTTTCGGCATTGTCAGAAATTACTTTAGCTTCTTTGTCATTGCACCACATTATTTTGATATATTTAATGAAAGTGAAATCCTACAAAGTTAGGTAGGAAAAAGATGCCATTCTACTTTGTGGTGGCCACATGAAATATTTTTGATTTCCCAATATTTTTCATGTTGACATTGTGCCTTGAATTTTACTTTTTCAATTAGCCAAATTTTAAACCTTCATCTGCTTACTAGAAATAATATTTTCCTATCTGTTTCTTTTTTTTGGGTAAAATCGTGCATTGTGACATCCTGTTATAAAGGCTGCATATAATTGCTAATATGTGAAGATCTCTTACCCTAGCTGTAAGGACTCCTCTAAAGTTACAGAAAATTATTTTGCTTGCTAATTTCTTCATGAATTTGCATTAAATTTATAACATTCGCTTTGATACAAGAAAGTGTTCACATAATTGAAAATGGTTTGTTCCCTATTTCAGGCTTAGGAACCTACCGTTACGTAGGATTCAAGTATGCTGTATTGTCTGTTGATAAACCATCACAAGCTTCTTGGCTTACAGAAGTTGTCTTGCTCAACAGTCACCAGGTGAACTCATCAGGCTTGAGACCATTTGACACATTTTTCTCCTATTCTATGTGCTTGTAGATAATATATATCTCCATGAATACCATCCATTATATGTGACAACTCTATACTTAATACTTGAATGGAAATATTATTTTTCTCGCTCTCTAATTCTTAGCCTTATCTTGATGATTACGTTATTTTATTAAAGAGAAATATATATAATATCCAACTCTTCCTCCTTTAGATTCTTATTAATATTTTTTCAAAAGGTAAAATTAATTCCATGTCAGTGTTTATGTTGACCCATTAAATGAAAGGTTTCAAGGATACTATGAACAAGGAATGCAAATATATTAAATCCACAAATATCATTATATGTAGTTATTCTATTTTTACATGTTAAAGAAAGAATTGTTTTTTTATTTATACGAACTTCCAAATATAACTAGTACAAATGAAAGCATCTACAACATAGCATACATCAAAAGACAAACTTGTAGGAGCTTGTTGCAGTGAAATTGTATTATGTGATAACTTACCCCAAGTATTTTGGTCATTTCCTGTAAACTTACTGCAAAAGTTAGAATACATGCAAAGTTTTGAATGGTAATAAAATATGTAATGGACGTACTGACATCTTGTAGCTCCCCACATTATTGTTTTCTCTATGCATTTCTTTCACATCTTGATTTCTCTATGCATTTCTTTCAATTTCCTTCTCCATACTCCCTTACTTTAGTTTCGGCGTTTTCATCGCACACTTCACGTGCGATTGCTAGTGTATTGTCCTTTGTTCACATGTTTTTACTATGTGTTTTACCTTGTATATTGATGCTTTTGTATACTCTTTCTACCTCTTTTGAAGTGGATGTTGCTCTTAATAGATATATATTTCATTGTTGTTATCTAGAGTTAGCATTTGTTTAATGTGCGTCTGACGGTGTTACGTTCCTTCTTACTCCGCAACACATTCCTTAAACTTGTGCACTGCTCATGTCTTGATTGAGCGAATGTCGGTCTGAAATGGAATATGGTTTCCTAGATTTATCTTCGCTAACCGTAAAGGTGTCTTTTCCATGCCATCAAATCCATTTCTTTGTCTCCCTACCCTACTCTATTTTGCACGTTTTTACAACTTGGTTAGAATAGGACTAAAGCTTCCAATCAGTTTTTATTGACTATTTTTTTATGGTCAGTAAGTGATACTCATTGTGTGTAATCCTTCACACTTGCACCCTCTTACACACGCAATGAACGATTGATTCACCAAACTCCCGCACACTCCCACTTATCATCCCGAGGTTATTTCCCATTGTTTTCCCATTGCACACTCTCATGTGCGGTCCCACCGAACCTACGAACAAACTAGAAAATTCCCTCGTATAAATCATAAACATCCACTCTCTTTTGTCTTAAGCTATTCCTTAGCACATATCATTTGGCCACCGAGAGATAGTGAGATGGGAAAGAAACATTGGAGAAGGAAATCCCACATTCACGTTGAATTGTCCATTGCGTCTTCTTGCACATGTGCCTTCTTTTCAAGAGAGGTAGAGCATCGCATGTTTTTGTGAGACTCTATCTAGGTTTCATGCGCTTGCACATGCCTTGACCACCTTCAGAAGCATCAACATCTCTTGGGGTTGTGGGAGCAGAATCAAAGTGCGATACTCGTGGAGATCAACAAGTCCCCACTTTTTGTGAAGAAAATAAGAGCATGTTGTGTGCAATAGTTTTATTTTCATAAGCTCACAAATATATTCTTACATGTTATTAGGTTTTAGGGTTTAGTGGAGCATATATTTAGAGGTTTTTATGGAGGATGATCCAAATGGAGTTACAAAAATATCATAGAAGAAGAATTATTTACGAACTATATAACACGGAATAATAATTCATATTCAATCTCATTGAAAAATAATCAAGTATTACATACATCCACATATATAGGTAATATCTCCCCTATAAATAAGGAGGTAGTTATAACCTCTCAAACCATCTCAAATTTATCTACATGAGTATTCGAAACTCACATAAAAATATATTTGTTATAGTTGTTTAATATAACAACATATAACAAATATTTACTAACTCATAATAATAATTACTAATGTAATTATTATTTACCAACACATTTACTAACTTACTCTTCCAAGATAATAATTACTCTTGTAATTATTATTCACCCATATGGAGCACTAACCATAGATTTCCTAACATTCCCCCATTAGTGCGAACATGGGGAAAACCTATCTTTGTACTTACACTTGCTTTCATGAATAGGTGATTTTCATAGGATGATCACAAACCCGACGGATGGTTTTACATACGGTTGACCATGAACCGAGAATGGTGGTTTTACAAAGTGGAGTACCACAAACCAAAAAGGTGATGGTTTTGCATATGGTTTACCAACAACCAAAAGTGGTGGTTTTGCAAAGTGGTTTACCACAAACTAAAAATGAAGGTTTTCAAGTGGTTTACCTACAACCACATCATGATGTGCCAAGTACTATTATCAACCCTCATCAATATCTCATTGCAGGGAATAACATAGGAAAACTGCTCACACATAACAAACTGAAAACATGAAATGGAACATTAGATCATGTTCCCCCTCAATGTGAAATTTCCACTTATTCACACCACATATAGCAACAACAAGATCACTAAAATATGAAGCACATTGAAAGCTGGAACTAAAAAACATGGCGGAAAGCACATTGCAAAAGCGAAAGCAAATACTCACACCACAAAAATGCCACCATAATTGATATGTGGCCCCATCATTGGTGACTAACAAGAGGTCATTAATTGACCTCCAACCTTCGATGCCTCCAACCTCCAGATGTCATGTTGTTAAATCAGCCTAATTTATCTTTGAGGCTCATGATGCAAAATTTGTTGATCTACATGATGAAGCTTTGAATTTGACAAAAAAACACACTTCTAATGATTTGACGATAACTTGAGAACCAAAGCTCTGTTTTACAAACCGTAAAATGCGTCAGAAATTTGGTTTCAAGATCTTTCTAGTGGTGTAGAGAATCGGTTGTGATTTCTATGGAATCATTGGAAATTAAAAAAATGTTAGTGATTTTCCCTAATCGTTGGCGATTGTGTTTAGTCTGAGAATCATTGACGATCACTGTAAAAGTTCAACAAAGCTTTCCAGATCCACGTTTTTACACATGTTTGAAGTTGTTCAACTTTGGATTACTTCCTGAGATAGACGCCAACATGAAAAATCTTTTCTAAATGAATCGGCAGACTTAATAATTACAATCAAAACTATTGGATGCAATCTAAACACCAACTTTGAAGAAGGATGATGCCAAATTCAAATATAGAAAAAATCACTCCTTTGTCTCCTTTATTTAATCTATGCACACTTCTTACCAATTCACTCTCACAAAAATAATATATAATATAGTAGTTCATGCACTTCTATAAAGATTGCAAAAAATTCTAAATACTAAACTTTCATTCTCACAACTAATAAAGATTCACATAGGTGGGGCAACCATAACTTACAGCAGATCTACCCCTTCATTGATCTCTTCACAAAAACATACCTGCTCTAATACCAGATGTGGAGGATGATCCAAATGGAGTTACAAAAAGATCATAGAAGAAGAATTATTTACGAACAATATAACATAGAATAATAATTCATATTCAATCTCATTCAATCAATACTCAATATTACATACATCCACATATATAGGTAATAGCTCCCCTATAAATAAGGAGGTAGCTATAACCTCTCAAACCATCTCAAAGCTATCTACGTGAGTATTCCAAACTCACATAACAATATATTTGTTATAGTTGTTTAATATAACAACATATAACAAATATTTACTAACTCATAATAATAATTACTAATGTAATTATTATTTACTAACACATTTACTAACTTACTCTTCCAAGATAATAATTACTCTTGTAATTATTATTCACCCATATGGAGCACTAACCATAGATTTCCTAATGTTTTCATAGGAGTATTGAGTTCTTAAGAGCACTAAGAATAAGAGTTAATCTAGCAAGGTCTACCTTAATCTTTGGTGTGCTCATATGAACATATGTATCCCTAACCTTAAAATGTTCTTTATTTATTTTGATTACTTATTATGATGTATCATGCATTAGACTAGGATAGGGTCGCATATTTTTATTTATGACATTAGTATTTTCTTTATAGCACACATTTTACACCTAATCGCATTATTACCCTTAAGTTTTGGATCAACTTTTACTTAGTACCTTTGCTTTTCTCACAATCCTCAATATCCTACTAAAACCTCACCCTATATTTTTGATATAGGCTTTAGAACCCTATACCTTTGATATTGAGTGTGAATTACCCTTTTTGAATCCATGTATATCACCTCTTTGGCTAATCTTGTTTATGTGTTGGCTCTAGTATGGTCTTCTACATATAGTATATAATATAGAGAGATATCATTATATTAATTAGCACTTACATATAGACCCAACTATTGTGGCGGATCAAGAACAAAGGTGTTCTCACCACTTGTACATGACATAGTATAAGCATCATAAGGCCAAGGCTTGATTTCCATGTGTGGGCCCTTGATGTGTTGCTTATGAAAATGCAACTAAAATTGATCTCCAATCTTAAAATCATGAGGTGTACGATGGATTTCATGGTGTTCTTTGTACTTCTTTGTTATCGACATGAGGGTATTTGTTGTTCCTATCAATGAATCGTGTGGATGTTTTACAAGAAAAGGAATTACCTTACCTACTTTTAGTGCACATGAATATGTATTAGAGGATGCACAATAGGATATGAGTATACAAAGAAATACTACACAACAAAAGAAACAATACAAATAAAAGCAAACCAGATCTCTTCCTTCGTATCTCCTCTGACCTCGAATGAGATTGTTGAAGCTTGGAATGAAGTACTAAACTTGTCGAATATCTTGATCAAATGTTTTTCGATGCTCGAAGGTGTTCCGAATGGAAGTAGATTTCAGCTACAAGCAAAGTGATTGAGTGACCGATTTGATTTTCGATTCGTGATTAATTAGACAGCATAACATGGGAGATTGAATTGTTTAGTTGAGTTTCCAATTTGATTGAGGAGTTGAATTGTTGTTTTGTTTTTGAATATTTAAAACTTAGAATTAAATATTAATTCCATGTCTTTTGTTTTTTCCACCCAAAAAGTGACGTGAGTTTTAGCGTTTGGAGATATTTTCTTTAATTTTGAAATGACATGCTTTATGGGATATGTTTAATTAACTCAAATGCATGATTTGATTTAATTTAATATAAACTTGTCATCTTGCATATATTTAATGATTTAATATTTAATTGGTTTGTTTTGCTCTAGTTAACTTGAGATGTTAATTAGTGAAGTGAAAGTGAATAAGAGGTGAGGTGGAAATGGATATGAGCAGGATTTATTCAATTATTTTCATAGTAAATTAGCTAATGGGATAAGGAATGAATAATAAGAATGATAAGATTAATTAATTAATCATAGAAATGAGATATGAGTGTAATAGGGTTTATAATACGAACATTTAATAATTTGAGACCTATGTGTGAGTGATAAGAATGATTAGAGGGTTGCAGGGCAATGTCGTAAAATGTCATTAAAGGTGGTAAAATAGCGGAATATATCAAAAGTGGTGAAAAATGATCGTAATGACCTGTGAAGTAATTACAAGATGATTTAGGAGGTTTAGAGTGTGTAATGTGATATTTTAGAGTCTCTACAATGTCCAAGGGTGCTTTAGATATGTCTAGAATGTATTATGCCCCTATAGACTATACCTTGTATAGGTTTGTAGAGCTTTGTTATAGGCATGTTGGGTGTACGAGAAAATTATCATCCCAAGTGTGTGGATTGCAATGCGGTATATGCACAACAAATGAACAAGGGTGTGATTAAAAACTTTAGTTTGTTTATATGTATGAGGATGAAATTTTGTAGACTAGTCTAATTGTGAGTCCATCATTTCCCGCAAGGCTTACCAGAAGTTATTAACAAAATGTGGGACACAATCAAACACAATAGTTGTTGGCGGTCCAAAGTGAACCTAAACATGGTTGAAAAATAAGTGTGTGGTTTCATGCACGTCAATGCTCTTCTTACAAGCAACCATGATAGCCATCTATGATAACTTACCCACTACATCGAACACAATCATTCTAGTGATTCATTGTGGATAGTCCAATGATGAAATTTGTGTTGATAAATTCTTATAACCCCAATGGAATTGACAAAGATATGTAAAGTCATTGCTTCTTGTGTGTATGCCTAGTGATGCAACAAGGAATGGAAGACTTGATGTGGCATTCAAGTATGTGTGCATGTTAGGCCAATAAAAGTATTTTTGTAGCAATGTTTTGATAACGACAAAGTTTTATGTTGCCTTGTCATAACACGCCTTCTAGATGATTCTTTGGCAAGGTGCACCTTTAGGTACACATAGATGCCCAAACTTGTAGATAATCTTTTTGGACGTGGAATTCACAAACTTGCTTACCTTTTAACAAAGTCAGAGTAATATTTCAGGAAGTCCTTGTTTGTTGCATAGAGAGGTATACTCAATCAAAAACATTTTGGTTGCATGTGCCACACATTGTGATGAGTGCTTGATTGGAGGGCAACTAAGGCAATCTACTATCTTATTATCTTTATCTTTCTTGTGCTTAATAATCGAAAGGGCTGCTACTACAAGTCATCCTCTTCATGTGGTGTGCATTCTCTAACTCACGCGTGTGTAGGAACCGAAGGCAACTATGGTCAAAAAGCATGATTGTTTCCATGTCGGGGATGTATTGTAGCCATTGTTTACTTGCTTCCACAATGGCATACACCTCTTTTTCATTTGTGGACCATGATTGTTTCCATGTCGGGGATGTATTGTAGCCATTGTTTACTTGCTTCCACAATGGCATACAACTCTTTTTCATTTGTGGACTAGCACTATGTTGTGTTATTGAATGTCCATGATGTATGAGTGTTGCATTAAATACATAGTCAAATGAATTAGTTTGAATCCCAAAAGGGTTGGACAATGTTAGGCATTGCTAGAACCTATGTTGTAGAAAGTCACTATCTAAGCTCCTTGAACACACGCTACGCACATGAGTCTAATGAGAAGTTACTTTGCCACGCATAATTTTCAACTACCATTAAGAAAAGAGCTAGGCCTAATCTTTCCTTGATCAAAAAGCTCTTATATTTGACAACAAACTTCATCATTTCCTAATGGACCTAGGATTAAGCGACTATTTGGAATAGGGGACCCATGAAGTATTTGAGTTGGGGTTAAAGAGGCAAGCAAGGAGAGCCGAGTGGAAGGTGGTCGGGTTTGAAGCGGGGGTTGTAGTGTTATTCGCATTGTGCACCATGCATTTCCCATTTTAGGGCACCGAAACATATCAATGTTGTGAAGGTGATCTTTTAAGCCGTCAAGGCAATTAACAGATAAGCAAAACCTCAAGTTGTCAAATCCAATTAAAGACTTGATGTCACAACTTGGAGCTTGAAAAGGCTTTGATGTAGGAACCGTCGATATGCAACGTACGTAAAAGAATGCATTGCTGAATAATTCAACATCATATTTTCACAAAACTTGTTAAAGAGTTTGGTGCATTGCTTCTCAAGGGCATCTCGAACAAGGTGTCCTTTTGTTGTACGTATATGTTCATGAAAGCTTTTGTTTTGATACCAATGATCTACATCACATAGACCAAGATGCCCAAGCAGGGAACAACCGTATAACTTTGCTAGACAATTGCTTGTTATAAAACATGACAAGTACAATTATTACAACAGTGAACCAAAATGCATGTTTGAATGCAAAAAAACATTTGCAAAAAAGTGCAGCTTCTATTCAATGAGAAGGAATAGAGTATATGGTGTAAGATGTTCATTAAAGTTGAGGATGAGGATTTTGTAATCTATATGGGGTAAAACCCTTCTTCCTAACTGATTTTCCTATACCGTTAACATGATTACAATGCTCAACCGATGATAAATACTCGGTGAATTTTTTCACAAAATGGTGAGACTTTTTAATTGATTTACTGAAACTGGTACATGATTACAATGATCAACCGATGATAGATACTTTAGAAATTCTAACTCGTAACAAAAATGGCCATGTTTATTTGAATTGTCATCACTGGAACATGATTTTTACAATGGTCAGTGATTGATATTTACAAATTTCCTGAATAGAAAGGGAGAAAACACTACTTACACACCAATTTTTCTTCAACTTGAACATGATAGCAACGATCAACCCATGAGAGATACTCAATGCATTGTAACATGTAACAAAGATGACAATGTCTATTTATGTTTTGCTGCCCTTAAGGTCGAATGGATATTTAGTATAAATTTACAAGAAGGTAGCTACAATAGACATTTGATTATGTACGAAGACTACCATAAGAACACACCGTAGTGACCCACTACTTATTCGACTCCAACACATTAATGAGATGACAAACACACTTACACGGCATTCGCATAAACAGTACCACTTGGCATGCAAAAAAAAATGAGTTGATGGTTGGCCACTAAGGTCAAAGACTTGCACAGAGAACCCAATTGAAGCATACAATGTGCCGAAAAATAAGTCACCGATGTTCAAATTTAACGTGAGATTATTTAGATGGTACAAACTTTACGAGGTGTTGTGCAAAATTAGAGATCTGCACAATATCCCAAAAAGTGTTGCACCATTACACCAAAGTACAATTCTATAAGTGTTTGCACTGCAAGATGTCATGAGAACTAGATGCTCGGGGTCTATGAAAAAGTGCATAGAATTGAGAATGAGAATTGATCACTATTTCTTTGTGTCTACCTACAAACGTGTTATTTTAACACTATTAACAAGTCTTCTAGAATGTTACGCCTTCCATAATTTATTGTGTTTTTTCTAAAAAATTGTATAATATCGCACTATTTTCAATCGGGACATTCCACCTCTAATCATTTACACCTGGACAAAATGGTGGACATGAACATTTCCTATAATTTATGTCATTTGTTTAATCCGTGTTTTTCAAACTTTCTCATCTATAGACATACTCCCTTGTTAGAATTGCATTAACAATACATAGATTCTCCTCCAGGAATATGGCACAACAGTAAGCTGTTGAATTAGTGACCAGTCATTTGCCTACAGTGGGTGAAGCAGGAAATTTGAACACTCTTCCAAAAGCTAAATCATTTTGAACAAAAATATATATATCTAAAAACATACAACATTAGATGCACACGTATCTGCCTTGCAACATGTTAGGAATCACACTCGAAGCACAAGAGTTGATCCTTTTTATTGAAAGTTAACCATAATATTTCAGTTTTACCCTAAATAGTCCATTAGGGCAAAATTTCTATAGCATATATATTTTACAATGTTCTTAACACTGGCTGCCGACTTCCTCATTATACTGTTCATTGCAGAAAAACACAAATTAACGTTGGTTGTCTATGGCTGATTACAAATAATCATGTAGAAACAATATGGAACCAGTCATCAGCCATAATATATCAGAAAGACTAATTACAAATAAGTACAAGCAATATGGAACCCGTCATCAGCCATAATATCAGAAAGGCTAATTACAAATAAGTACAAACAATATGGAACCCATCATCAGTCATAATATCAGAAAAGGCTAATTACAAATAATTATGTAAAAACAACATGAAACCAGTTATCAGTCATTATATATCAGAAAATGTCATCTTGGAAAGAAAAACTAATATACAACAAACTCATTTCCATTTATGCGCTGGCCATTAAATTGTACAGTTAACATACCTATATAGAAAAACAAGGATCATAAAGATAACATCTCAATAATTCTGAGTTAGCTATTATGATCAGACATGCGACAACCACAATCAACAACGCAAGTTGTTTTGAAAATAAACTACAGATTCAACTCACAGTCACCAATTAAGAAGTTGTCCGTAAATAATGAAAGCCTAAAGCCTCCTGTCTACTTACACAAACCTTCAAATATATCTGAACTCTGAAGACATACTAGCACAACCTTCAAATACATCTAATGATTAATTACCCATAATAGCACATGCACAAATATAACTTTATTCGATAGTTTCACAAAGTGCGTGATAAAAATCAAATCCTTATCATGGTCATTATCCCCAGGACAATTGTGTACCATATATCCATTTACTTTATAAGAGTTTTAGTAAATAAAACGGTTTTCTGAAGATATCGGGCACCTGAGTGCAGATATCAAAGTCACAGCCACAAAGAAAATTACAAAATGTGCACAAAATTGTTCGGCACTAAACAAAATTGCCAATGCTCCAGCAAATTTTTCAACTTGTTTCACGAACAAAACTCTATCAAGTGGACACAGCAGCAGTTAAAAAAGCTCTTCCAGATTGCCTCCTTGCTAATGGTCCGTGACATCCCAAAAGCTGATTCCAAGATTAATTATCACAAACAGGTCAGATTATTATATATAATAAGAAAAGGGTTATTACTTTAGACAAGTGTAAGAAAAACTGGCCAAATATACAAACCTTAGCATTGACTCCATCATTAACAATCCGATTCTCTTCCTTCCACTTGAGGTAGTCAGTGCGAGAAAACTTGGTGAACCCCCTGCAGAATCAGTCAGACACGAACATTATTTGAAATTCACACAGCATATATGATGTTTGCCATTAAGAATTGACAACTCAAAGACTGAATTCAAAACATGTCTCACCATTTCCTGCTGACAATAATCTTTTGCCTCCCAGGAAACTTGAACTTGGCCCGGCGCAGAGCCTCCTGTGCATGAGTTCCATTGTTGTCTTTGCAACGCACAGACAGGAGAACCTGTCCAATTGCTACTCTGGCACATGTTCCTTGGGGCTTTCCAAAGGCACCCCTCATTCCAGTTTGGAGCCTAGAAACCAGGTGAAATTTTACCACTATTAAGTATGAAAAGAAATTAGTAAGTCACAGAAGGGACAAAGAATAAAAGGATCCAGAAAGGGGTTTTCCAAAGTTGAACCTATCAGCTCCAGCACATGAAAGCATTTTGTTGATACGCAGCACATGGAAAGGATGAACTCTGACACGAAGATGAAAGGCATCCTTTCCAGCAGCCTTTGTCATGTATTTATTGCAAGCAATTCGAGCAGCCTCAAGTGCTTCACTGCTCACATTTTCTTTCTCCCAACTCACCAAGTGAACACAGAATGGGAATTCGTCAACACCCTTCTTCTTCATTCCAACATCATAAATCCTGATCTTTGGATCAGGCACACCTCGACAATACCGAGACTTGGGGTAAGGCTTATTTTTTATTTGACGGTAGCATCTTGCAGGTCCTACACAAGAGTAGAAGAGTCAACTTGGGATTTACTAGAAATTCTATTACAAATCTTATAATCCAAATTCCATGTTTGTTCACACTTTTAGCAACTAACAAATGGACAACAAGATAAGTATGACATTATTCAGCATTACACATTACACAAAAAGAAGCTTGGCATACCCCTTCTAAAGAAGCAAAAAGATAAGTATGACCATATGAAGTTCAGTCTCAAATAAGTACTGGAAGTTACCAAAAAAATAAAAATAAAAAATTGTTAAAAAGGTACAAAATTGGTGCTTTTAATATTGAAGCATTAGCTGCTGACGAGCTTTGGCTTAGTCATGAAAATGGAGCTAAGGCACAAAGAAGGTGATGTGCTCAACCTGAACCTGTTGCCAACCCAACTAAATAGAGCTAAAGTCAACAATACCAAGACTTGGGATAAGGCTTATATTTTATTTGAAGGTAGGCATCTTGAGGGTCTACACAAGAAGGCGGTGGTTCAAACTTCTACAAACCTACAAAGCTAACATTCTTAGGGTTTCAGCTCTAGATCCATACTGAGAACACATTCTATCAATCAATGATTGTTTGACAAGCTGACATACAGGTAAACACCCATGTATTCTATATGCATGCATACATAAGTATGTGCATGCATATATAAGTATGTGCAAATTAATATAAAAGTTGTGACTATTTGTGAAAACCAGTGAACCACCTTTCTTCAAATAAATGTTCATATCCATATAAATAAATTAATATGATTCAATGATAATGAGGTGCAACAAAGTTACATCAAGTAGTGTACAAGAAAAAATGGAAACAATTCCCCCTCCCCCTCCTGTGTTGCCTTGATTAATCAACCATTAACAAAATCTTGTTGAGGACTTTATCTTGTCAGGAAATCTAGAACTAGATGGGTTTTATGTCCTCTAGATTGTTGAGGACAACACAGAGCCTAAAAATCTACACAAAAACGCAGGATACAAATATTATGTAAAAAAATGAAATCAGGCAAATAACAAAGTACAGAAAAAAATGCATAATATTCTTTTCAGGCATATATCCCAAACCATGTACGTATGGTACTTTTTATGTAATGGGATTACTTCAATATAGATGGAAAACAGCATAACAGTGGTATGTATAACTGAGCCACTCTGAGGGGGCTACCTCCACAAGCTTACAATAAGACAATAATTCACAATATGACAATATGGAAGAGATTTACTCATCCATATATAGGCTAGGTCACCAGGTTTGTGTTCACGTTCAGCGAGGATTAAATTCAGATTAAGTTCGGCAATGATAAAATTCGGGAAAAAAAAAATCGTGATTAAATCCAGCTGTTAAAATTTTCATTTTTTAAAACAAGATATAAATGCACAATTTTTTAAAATAGCTAAAACATTACTATTAAAACTTAAAATCTATATACAAAGATGTCTCTATTACATTTATAAACCATGCTTATCAAAGTTAAACTATGAGGAAAATATGAAATTGTCAAAAAGTTACAATTAAAAAAATATTCACAATGAGAATTCTCAGTTTAATTATTTTATTAAAATTAAAACATTAATAAAATAAAAACAATTAAAAATATATATACCTAAATGTATAAATATAAATTATAAACCTAATCCTATAAATATATAGACCTAAAGTTTAAACTATAAATAAAAATAATAAATATATACACCTAAAATACAAATATATAAACCAAATAGAAAAAAATCATAAATTATAAACCTAAACTATTATAAAACCTAATCGAATAAACTTAGGAAAGGAGAAGAAACATACCTGGCCGGCGATGCTACAGATGGCAAATCTCCACTCGGTGCTGGCGATGGAAGAACACCACCAACTCGGTGTTGGCATTGGTCACGAACTCAACTGTCTCCACCACGAAAATGAAGTCGGTGCAACTCACCCTCGCAGATTATTACAGTCGAGACTCGAAGCAAAGCAACTCACCCTCGCAGCAAAGCAATTCACACTCAACAACTCACGAACTCGACTACTGATGATAACACTCAAACTACCCGCTGCGTTTTAAGGTTTTTTAGGGTTGTTTTAGGGTTTTTAAAAAGCGCTTTATGGGTTTTGTTTTAATGACAAATTTCAACAAATATTCATCTATTTTTCTTTGGTCAAATGAGGTTCGGCGATTTTTGAACTTCATCTCCAAGAATCGTCGAACCCTGTGACATAGTATATAGGTATAATTACATAGGGGGTGACCTCCACAATCTTACAATATGAAAATAATTCGCAATATGACAATATGAAAGAGATTTACTCATCCATATATAGGTATAATTAAGTAGGGTCACAACCCTTCGACCTTAATAGGTCATGAACAACACCTAATGAAAGTAGATATAAACATTATGTAAGCCATTAATCACACACACATATCTCAATATATGCTATAGGCTAAGGGCTTAGCTAGCCACCCCTTAAGTTCATATCAATCTTGTTGAGAGTTGTGGGCCATTTAACTCTATACAATAACACTTCCTCCAATGGGAATGACAAATATAAGGCTATTCAGCTAGTCCCCCATGGTAATTTAATACTATGGCATTTTCCGAATCTTGAATAATACTCCCATCTACAACCAAGAACTAAAATTTTGGTGTTGAATAGAAAGTAGTTTAAATGATAAGCCAACTTATTATATAGACAAAATTCAGCGTATTTTCCAAGTCAATCAATAAGGTCAGTTTTTATTTTTTCAAGAAACCTGCTACCGAGGGTTTGTCGAGTGCTAACACTTAAAATTGCATGGCAGGAGATGGTAGGGAATCTCCTAACAATCTCCTCAACCTTTAATGGTTTTTTTTTCATTCTCTAAAATCCTTGAATCGAAGCCAACCTAAATTGCGTTTCTCTTAGTTGTGGTTGCATCTCCACGGGCATGCACATCACCCCACCTATAGCCTCGTCACTTTAGTTTTTTCAAGAAACCCAAAGTTTGTTGAGAAATAACACTTGAAATTGCAAGGCAAGAGGTGGTAGGAAATCTCTTGACTCATGCTTCTCAACAATCTCTAATGTTTTTATTTCATTTTCTAACATCTCATAGTTGAATCCAACCTCAAATGTGTGTCCTCTTAACTATGGATGTGTCTTCACAAGGCGGCCCATCACCACCTATAGCCTCATATATTCCTAAAAAAATTATCTTCTATATATGCTTATGTGGCTCCCATCTTGAGACTTTGCATGTGCCTCTACATAACCCTACACAATGATTTCCACTTTGTCTTCAACATTTTGTCCTTGACTTTTGAGGACCACACTACATCATTCTTTAGTTACCATAGGTTAGTCACATTGAACACTAGTGACATGTGTTTAATTTTTGCATACAAGTGATGGAGTTTTTGTCAAGCTCATTCAATCAATGATTGATTTTGACCCTATTAGACAATATGTTGTGCACATTATACTCAATCTAGTGCACTTCGAGATCCAGCAAAGGAAACATCATGTCTAATGTCCCACCTAATCCTACCTCTAATTCATCTTTATGAGGAGCATTCCACATTATGTATGAATTTTTTTATTTTTCCCAAGATCTAGTATGCAGACCTGCCATGTTGAGGCTTGACAAGCCATAATTTGATTTTACATTTGACCAAACGATTTTGGACTCCAATCAACCTTAAATCAAAAGTTTCAAAAGAAGAATCAAACTCCCACTAAATTTGGACAGGCTTTCTAGAAATGTAAAGAAGTCAAAGCAAAATCCGAAAGTTAAGTGCTATAACACCAAATTCATAATAACTTCCTTAAAAACAAATCACAACCTTAAAATTTCAACTATAACTTTCTTGAATGAATCTGCAAATTTCCAAAAAAACAATCATAATGTTGTTCAAGATATAGGTTATATAGGTTATTCTTCCAATGTTATGCAAGGACATACCCCTCCCCCCAAAACCAAGTGTCTGGGACGCCCCAGGCATGGCGGGAAAATGTCCCCCAATGTTTCTATAAGGGCAGGGAAAGAAAGGGGACATCTCGGAACATCCCTGAATATCAAGGGACATTTCGGGGACATCTCTCTTTTCTCGGGGACATCGGGGACATCAGGACATCCTCGAGACACCCTAGGGACATCTCATTTTTTTGTGTTTTTTTAAATTAATTTCTGAGTTCTCTTTAAAAACTGATTTTAAAATTATACTTCCGTAGTATAAGATTGTTTTTGGAAGCCACTCATCTCTATTCGAAAAAAAAGCTTGAATGTTGTAACTTGCATGTATAAATCTGATTAAAATTCACTTTGGAAGCTCAATTAACTTGAAAAACATGTATATTTCTATATGAAGAGAAAGGTTGTGTAGATAAGAAGAGCAGTAAGGCATAAGATCAAAACATTTACCGGTTAACCATAACCTGACCGTTATTACGTAGACATATTAAGAATCAAGAGTGATATATGAATACAAAAAAATTTGAGCACAAATGCACATGGTGAACTGTCACACTGTTATTCATAAATTTTTTAAAATTTATGAATATATTTTTAATATATATTATTTTAAAACCATCCCCCGCTGTCCTGGAATTTCGCAAATTATTTGCCATCCCAAAAAATCCATCCCCACGTCCCACCCTCCCAGAATCTTAGATAACAATGGATTCATCTAAACTAGGATTTTACCCACACTATTACCCAACTCAATGGTCTGATACTACTTGTAATGGAAATACTTTAATATAAAAGGAAAAATAGCAGAGTAGTGAACATATAATTGAGTCGCTTTAAGGCAACATTCACAATCTTACAATAAGAAAATAATTCACAGTATTACAAAATGGGAGATCTACTCATCCATATATAGATATAATTACAGAGGATCACATCTATTCATCCTAATTAGGTCAATCTTAAGAAACGCTAACTAATGAAAGTAAATAGAAGTGTTATATATTTCATTAGTCAGCCCCTACAAGGCTACATGTATCAATAAATGCTTTATAGGCTAAGGGCTTAGCATTTAGTTTAGGATAAACTAAGGTTAAATAAAAAGTTGATAAAAATTGAATCCCCTTTCTTCAAAGAAAAGCATTTTAATGTATATGTGATATGACCAAAAAAAACAAGATTTTTTTTTTCAAACTAGAGAATTTTTAGCTACCCATGCACATCCCTACATAACAATGGAACAAAAAAGTGACGGAAACAGAAACATGACAGATATCGAGGATTGGTGGAGGTTGCACATGAAATGAATTGGAAATGGTTTTTAATACACATCTTTTCACCCTAAGTATGGATTGTCTTTCTTGTCAAAACTCATTTACACATTCTAGCCAACACCATTGCCATTGCAAAATGCGTTCTTTCTGCAAGGTGTCTGGCTAATTTATATTTATTAAATTATAATGTCAATAAAAAAAGGATAAACCGTGAAAATTCCACCACTGTAGATCCAATTCACCATATCCTAAATAATCCCCTCATCTTATAACTTGTATCAAAAAGTTACATAAATACAATATACATATAAAAATAATGAATTAAACAAACAAGAATACATTCCCATAAAAATTAATAATCGAGAATTTCAGATTCCCACACTCCATAAATCATGGAAGTTATACAAACAATATTACATTAAAAACTAATCATTAAAATATGCATTAAATAATATTTTAATTAAATATATATGTACAGCAATGTCCTAAAATTCCCCATCTCCTAATGTCCATCTATTTCAAAGGACATATTCCCCAAAATATTATATGATGATGACAAACACGAAAATATTCTGTTCTAGTATTACAAAGGATTTCCTTAATTCATACAAAGCAATAAGTTTTATCTTCATTTGCTGCTCAGTGGAAACATAGTGTCTCTATGGAGATCCTTGGTTTTCTTCCCAAATAAATGAATTTTGCTCAAACTGCTCACCCTTGACAGACATAAGAATCTGCGTACTTCCCAGCTGAAATGGTGTTTGCTCTAGTTGCTAGGCCTAACAGTCTGAAGAGTCATGAAACAGAAAATCATATTGGTTGGACAGAGGAACATTTTGATACAGACGGAAAACAGCCAAACCCACAACAAATGTTTTCCATTACAGATGGGTTTTTCATCAAAAAAACACAGAACAGGACCCAACCATATTTCTTACAACCAGACCTAGAAGGTAATATCGAGAGTTAATTTAAAGCATTGCAAAGGCATAGGTCCTCACCACAAGTACAAACCTGAATTAGCAGGATCAGATTAAGCCTACCCACAATTAGACAACTTAGAAAGTGATACATTATTAAAATTTTGGCAGGACCAGATTAAGCCTAACCACAGTTAGACAACTTTCTAACTTAGAAAGGAATACTTTACTTAAAATTTTAGGTAAAACACGGCATGCTCATGCTGGCACCGCAGCATGACCAGGCTAAGGGGAATTGGGTAAAATACACAAACTACGGCTAAAGTACACATCCAACTCAACAACGATTGAGATACTACAGGGGACGAGGCCCAGGGCAAATCATGTGAGAATTTTCCCCAAAACCTGTCCCTCCATCCCAACAGGAGATCTGACCCTTTTCAAAAACCCTATTTTGAGGATTCGCCAAATCAAACAAAAGCATATGGGTGTGGTTCAGCGGTGTGATCAAGGGCCTAAAGGTGGGTCACAGGTTCGAGTCACACGGACGGCTCACAATAAATCTGGAATCAAAGGGATGGCCGAATCCATTCATTTACCAATCCAAAATAAAGTTTACACCTTTGTGTGATCATTACCTATTATGTTTCATGTGAGGATAACCCATTATATTTGGATTTGCGTTTATAATCGTTCAACAACTGATTACAATGATTCAAATCTATGATATATTAAGTTCAAATATGATAAAAACTTGACAATCAATATGGGTTATGCTTCACCGTACTATTTAAAATAAGATAACTAGTTCGAGACATTCTAATCCGTTTTTCCCAGAGCCATATCAATGTTTTGATCATATTTTTGATGCAATAATGGAAGGAAATGAAAAACCCAGAAAACCTCTGATAAATCTTCTACATATACAACAATAGCAGTACCTTACAGGTTCATAGGTTGCGTTAGAAAATGAGTGACTTACTTCGACCCATTGCAGCTTCTGAGTATTATTTCTCCTCCTCTCTATTTACGCCGCCTCCGATTTGCAAATGAAATAAAAATAACTAGGGCAAGACTACTTATACAAAAATCAAAAACCTTGCTAGGGTTTGACCCGTCACTTGTAGTTTTTGGTAAAGAGGAAACTAAGAATTGTATGAAATGAAGAGAAGAAAAAACCAGAAAACAATGCATTAAAAAAGGAGAACATTTGTGAGAACGTAAGGAGTAATGAGGAGCGTGTTGGTGTCGAAAACAAGGCACCCCCGGGACTCCGCAACGCGATCGTTTGAGACTCCCAGTGCGATTGCACAACATGGAGCTTTTCCCAAGTGTGGGACCTTGCGAAATCGGAAAAGCTCTCCGGATGAAGGCCGGCTCCTACTCCTCTGTCCAGATGCACCAATAAAACGCAGAGGTTTACCCCAAAAAACCTAATCTAACTACCAAGGAGACAGGGAGAGAAAAATGCATAAAAATAAACCTAAGCTAAGGAGGTGATGCACCGAGGAATGAAGAACATATGTTTTGCCAATTAAACACAGACCACAGAAATGCAATGCAATATCATGCACAGATAAACATATTCACAGTGAAAGATCAGAAGGATGCAAAATGAAACACATAGAGGGTTGAGAATCATCCACAGACATGCATTTATTTGCTTCAAAGGTTGATACAATACACTGCAAAATGCCAAGAGGCAAAGCTGCATTACAGTTTCGAATGGGAGGTTTGAGCTCCACAACTCCACCTGCCAAAGAGAAGAAGGGAGGGGCCAAAACAAGAATGTCCAGCCTTTTTTAAAACAGCCTCTCCTTACATTTATATGAAGACAATGAGAGAGGAGAAGGATTCGAAGCTTCCCCAACTACCTCCGGAACTGCACTTAACTCCTCATCGTGGCGGTAGGTAAGAACCCCAACCACCGAAAAATGGCGAACTATATTTTTTGAACCGGGTTTGAAAGAAGTCCCGTCATATGCTTGTTGTTCGTGTATTCCCGACTTCCGGTTCTGCTGCATTTTCCAAGTTTTCCCTTGTTTTCGGGTTCGGAGGTATGACTCGCATGTGCATCGGGTTTGGGCGGTGGCGCATCATGTTTTCCCGCATGCTCCTCCGCCATGTCTTCCCGCCCCGGAAACCCGAATTCCCTTGCTGTCGGGTTTTGAAGACCCCGCGACATGTATTCGATGCGCCATGTTGTTCCGCCCACGAAACCCGGTTTGCCTTGCGTCGGGATTTGGAACCCTTGCGACATGCTCCTTTGGTGTCGGGTTTTGGTGGGCTCCCGACATGCTCCCTTTTCATGCGTTTCCGACCCGAAAACCCGATTTGCTTGGTGCGTCGGGTTTTGGAGACCTCCCGACACATTTCTCCTTTGTCGGGTTTGGAAGAAACACCGACATGTTTTCCTTTGCTGTTCGCCCGACTTGTTTTTCCGCCGCTTAAACCCGCGTTTCTTTGTGCGTCGGGTTTTTTAACCCTTCCGGCATTTCTTTTGTTGTCGGGTTTTGAAAGCCACCCGACATGCTTCTGCGCCATGGAAACCCGAATTGCATTCGTGTCCCGGAAACCGAATCCTTTGCTGTCGGGTTTTGGAAAACCCCCGACATGTATTCGTTCCTTGTTTATCCGACTCCTCTTTCCACATGGTTTTCGCGATTTGCCCTGGTGTCGGGCCGGAGAGGAAAAATATACAACAGAGCGGTGAAGAAGCTAAAATTATTTAGTATAACAAGCCAAATATTTACATAGTTGTTAGATGCAGAAGAGGAAGTGGAGGGGAAGTACCGAGAAAAAGGTGAAAAGGAGAAGGCGAGAATGCTATGAGTGGAGGATTTTACGGGGGCGGGCTGTTTGAGACAGCGAAGGTTATAGGGGACGGTGGTAGGGATTGGAGGCGAAGCTCTTCTTGTTTTCGGAATTGCAGGAGGGAGGCTGAAGAAATTCTTGAGTAGCGGTCAAACGAGAAAGCTGGGGAGATACGAATCTTTTCCAAGGAGGGGACACGCGAAAGAGCAGTAAAAGTAAGGCCTGGTCTCTCAGTGGATCCAATGTCTATGGTGGCATGACTAAGGGTGAGTCCTTGGGCTTTGTGAATCGATAACCCCCAGGCCATTTTTAAAGGCAGTTGTGTACGGGAACCTCTTGAAATGGGGGGAATGGGGATGTGGGTGGGATTTGACGGATTCCACGGTGGACCGGAATAGCGTTCAAAGTCGACAATTACAAAAGAAGGCAAAGAAGGTGGAGCCGAGGAAGGGGAATAAACAATGTCAACGACAGTGCCAGTTGCGCCATTAACAAGCCCGGTAGCAATCCATAAATTAGCAGTGAGCATGATTTTTTGGTCTTTGCAAAGGAGCACTATTTGTTCTAGTTGGTCGTCATCAGGATCATTGTAGTCACTTCTTCTTGTATTCAGAGCAATGGACAAGGCAACTGGAGAATTGAGTTCCTTCAGCATTTGTAAATTGTGTTTTTTAACAAGAATATTTGTTGAGAAGAGGTGGGGGGCATTGTGGAAGTATAGAAGTTCTTGTTGCGAGAGGCAAGAGTCGGTGCGAGACATCAAAGTCTCCCAATCTGGAAGGGTGGCCACACCATTTCGGATGTTGAGAAGCAAATTGCGAAAGGAAATTTGAGACGGAGCAGAGCCTTGTTGTCGGAATATAGACGTTAACGAGATTGAATTTAGAAATTTCCGCCAAAGGGATCCACCGTAGGAATTACTGGCATATAGCGGAATGTCCATAACGGGTGGAAGTTGACCAAGGTCTCCAACAAGAATCATTGATCTATTTCCGAAGGGGGAAGTACGGAAGTGCGGGAAGGCCTCACGCAGGCGGAAGTCAATTTTTGCAAGTAGTTTAGGACCAATGAAGCTCATTTCATCAATCAAAATGTATGTGACATGTTTTAAAGAGTCTTGAAAGGAGGTCAAAGTCAGCTTGGCCTTCAAGGGGCTTTAAATCACGAATGGGAATTCGGAGAGGTGGAATGAGCAGTCGATGCGGAAATGTTAAAAGCGGCCACACCGGTAGGGGCAAGCAAAAAGAAGGGGGCGAAATGGCGAGGGGGTAGCGAGGAGGAGAAGGCGGACCGGGAGAGAGTGGATAAGGAATGACTTGCCTGTTCCTGCAGTTCCTTGAATAATGAGAAGAAGGGGTGGTAGTCAAATTTGTGTGTGTTGAGGAAAAGTGGTCGAGTATTGTACTGAAGGCTAGTTGCTGGTTATCGGAAAAAGTCGACAAAGAAGGCAAACTAGATGGATTTGTATGGGCAGGGCAATAATTAGCCCTACCATTCTCGACAAAAGAGGGGCCGATGTCAACCAAATGAACCGGAACGTTGTTTGAGGACCAAACATAGCGGGAGTCATATTCTCGGAGGCCAAGCATTTCCAGATGGTCAAGACCTTCAGAATGTCCCGGACGGACGCCTGCCAGAAGTTGCCATTCATAGATTCTCTCGCTTTATGCGCATTGGAGTGCTGTGTCGATTGGGCGAAACATCTGGAGATGTATTAGGTTCCGTGTCTGTTCTTCTAACATGCCACGGTTTGTATGAACTTTTGAACAGGCGCCAATTGGAAGTAACAACATCCGGCGAGGAACCAACATCTGAAGGAATGTTCCGGAAAGGCTTGTACAGCAGGAGCTCAGACCAACAGAAAAGGTGGAAAGCCTCTGTATTAGTTGGCGGAATGATGGAAAACCTTGGGTACACGTGGACAATTGCTGGTGTAGTGCGTTGTTTCCATTTCTCTTTTTTTCGGTATTTGCTGTAATTCCACCCTCGAGCAATTTGGATAAGGGAAAGGGACTCCATTGATGGTGGGCGGACAAGGTACGCATCAACAAGCTGTGATGTATCTTGTTCATGAGTAGCCGATGCAGAAAGGCGCCTAAGTATTTTTTTGCCCACATTTAAATAGACGGTCTGCCGGCTGGACACAACAAGAGGAAGTTTGAGAAGCAAGTGACAAGTTTCTTGTGCACTTATGTCATGTTCAACAACACTTTCTGTGAGCATCTTTCGTATTGCAAAAGAGGAAGGGAAATCTGGGCTGGCATGCGAACAAAGCCTAGACAACATTTGGTGGTATGTCTCAGAGCGTTGCTCTGCTTTAGAGGCATACTTTGCAATGTATTTAAGAACAGCGTGCCGAGATAGTACAGGCTGACAGTCAATGTTTGCTCTCCATATAGCTAGCATGGCTTTATTGTGAATGTTTAATCTGTCATCATTCCTGAAAGGAAGGTATTTAACGCTTTTGTTGGCATCAATGGTCAAGGAAGAAAAAGACTGTGTTTCCCAAGGAGCACTGTAATGACATATAGTTCTGGAACCTTTTTTTCGGAGACATGTCTGTGTAGAACATTTGGTGTGGCGCTGAACCCGGTTTATAAGTTCCTCGAGGTCGTGCATAGGGTTGGAAGCCAGAACCTCTGAAGAGGAAAGCAAGCAGGGATCATCCTCGAGAGATCTTTGAAAGAATGTAGGTCTACATGCAGGAGCTCTAGGGTTCCATGCAGAAACATATTGATCAAAGTACAGTCTTGTTGTTTCAACAGAAGCATTGTCATTCCAATCTATTGTGTCAACATTGGGGGCGCCATCAAGCCAAAGGAAACCGTGAACATGTGCAGAGCCTCTATGTTGCCATTCGTACCTAGAGGAAAAAGGCAGTTAGAAATAAAGAGAAGCAAAAGAGTGGCAGACGAGGCATTTAATTTTTGTTTACCTGTACCAGTAGTCCTTGGCTCCAAGGTGTTTCTGCAGGACCTCCTCGCGGAATATTGTGAACCTCTGGTGCAAGTAAGCAGAAACACGATGGGGGTGGTCGATAATGTTGTTTGTTCTAAATCTTTGTGCGAACCGATGATCAGGAGGCGGAACACCAGGCATACAGCTATGCAAATCAGGCCATTTAGTATCTGCAGCACTAAGAGTGAAGAAGAACGTAGGTGCTCCCAATTGTTCAACCATATCCGATATCTCTCCTCTGTATTTGGACCAAAAGGAGCGGGTTCCGCGCAGGTTATTTCCAAACCGCATCAAGGTATCCGGAAGCGAATATGCAGGGTCTTCAAGCAATTTTTTTCGGAGGTCAGCTATAGTTGGCGGTATGGCATTTTCTAGGTTTTGTTGCATGAAAACGGCTGCTGTAGATTGGCTCCTATGCCGCATGATGAGGTTAAGCAAGAAATAGCGAAACCGGGGGTGGGAACCGAAGCGGTTATCATGGAAGCGGATTAAATGGAGGGCATATTCATGTAAAAGTACCTCTTTCATGCGAGGTTGTCTAAACATAGCCTTACCTTTAGGAAACAAAGTTGGGAATGCCATGGAAAATAGACCCTCAGTGGTGTATTCATTTATGGGAGAAAGACTCATGTCTGGCCAAGGCATGGTGAAAGGCATGTTTTGATCATGGGAGAGAAGGAACTGTGAGATATGCTCGTCTTCGGTGCCGGAGTTGTGGGCAGAAGGGACGAAAGAAGAAGAGCGGGCGCCAGTTAAATTGTAGAGAGAAGGATCATCGCCGGAATCAGGTGCGACATCATCTGAAGAGGCGGGGATGTCCATCGGTATGGAATTGAGGGAGGAGGAAATATTTGTTTGTTGTACGGGAAGAGCGTTGAGGGCCTCATTGTCAACAAGAACATCCTTGTAGTATGGGTCATGCAAAATTTTGTATTGAAGTGCCTGCCATACACGAGATCTACTAACATAGAAATCGTATTTTGTTTGTTGGGAGCCTGCCTTTTGCACAAGAAGTAGATCCAAATCACCGAGTCGAGGGAGGTACTTTGCTATGGTAGAGATATCTTGGGGGAAGCTTATAGTGTGCCCAGAGTATTTGTATTGTCCACCACGTGCATGGGTTACTTGGAGAATTGGGTTAACTCTAGCAATCAACATTTCTTCAACTTGTGTCAAAGATTGTAGTACAGATGGCTGGACGCCAGGGTCCATGTTGTTCCAAGAAGAAAACCGGTGTCCTTGTTTCTCAAGCCTGCACCTGGAGCAAAGGATAGATCCTGAACAACACCTAGTTTGAATGCCAGGGTAATTCTCCAAACAGATAGTGCATGTGCTTGCAGCGGAAAGGGAATCTAGCCTTTTGCGGAAACGCCTTTGTGCATCTGCGAAGGAGGACGAAGAAGAGGCGGATGGCTCGGAAGGGAACATTCCAGCAGACCAAAACCCTTCAAGGTTTTGGCATGTATTGGAAGCTGGGGAAGGCAGCACAACCGAATGCGAAGAGGTCGGCAGAGCATCAACAGGAAGGGAGAAAGCGGAGGACATTGGAGAGTACGAGGTCGATGGGGGGGAAGAGGAATGTGTCGCTCGAGAAGGGAAGTGTTGTGTATCCCAGGGTACATGGGCCCCATAGAAGGGAAGGGTGGAAGTGTTTTGCGAAAGGAAAGGGCAAAGTGGAGCGGAGGGCGGGGAGAGAATAACATTTGCGGAGTTGGACGAGGAGGCATCGCGAGAGATAGAATGGGGCGATGGAAGGGCAGGTGCTGGGGGCCTGTACGGGGCAGGAAGGGGGAAGAAAGATGTACAATGTGTGCTTTTTCTAGCATGGTAACGGCGGCGCTGATCCGCATTTATTTGCTCTTTGTTTTTGGCGTAGATTTCTCTTCGTCGAGCTAATCGTTGCTCTGCAGACATGGGGAATCCTGCAACGTTTTGCAGCAGGAACAAAAGTATGAGACAAGTAAAGGAAAAACTGTGCATCTAGCCATACATGGAGTAAAGGAAAAGAATACGAAAGTTGTTTTGCGCATGTATATTGCAAGTAAAGGAACATAGCACTAACAAAGCTCATTCAACGAAAGTTATGAATACAGGAAAGTGTTCAAAGGAAAGAACATGTCCATACAATATAAAAGACCATCACTAGTATTTAATTTTTAAAGGAAAAGGCTTAGGAATTCCAATTATTGATATTCAAGAACATAGAGAGTGTGACAAAATTTACAAAACAAAACGTATATATATCGGTATCCATTGAACCCGAGTTTACATAAGCAAAAGTAGAGCAAAAAGGAACAACTAGACATTCGTTTGTGCAAGAAAGAGGTACTGGAAAGGGTGCTAGCATATCAAGAGACCAAGAGAGCTTTAGAAGGGGGGAACACAAATGTAGTGAAGCCTGTATATTGTTACGCAAACGCAATTCAGGGAAGGGAAGCCGAAGCTTCAGGTTTGTGCGACTTTATAATGACACATTTAAACTGCTTCTTGTCACGGTATGTTTCAAGTTTGATGGAAAGCGTAAATTGATATTCGCGGCCTTTGGTCTGCAATTTCAGTTGGTGCACCATCATCTATGCTCAAAAATTGCATGTAAAGGAACATAGCACTAACAAAGCTCATTCAACGAAAGTTATGAATACAGGAAAGTGTTCGAAGGAAAGAACATGTCCATACAATATAAAAGACCATCACTAGTATTTATTTTTTAAAGGAAAAGGCTTAGGAATTCCAATTATTGATATTCAAGAACATAGAGAGTGTGACAAAATTTACAAAACAAAACGTATATATATCGATATCCATTGAACCCGAGTTTACATAAGCAAAAGCAGAGCAAAAAGGAACAACTAGACATTCGTCTATGCAAGAAAGAGTTATTGGAAAGGGCGCTAGCATATCAAGAGACCAAGAGAGCTTTCTGAGGGGGAACACAAATGCGGTGAAGCTTTGTATATATTGTTACTCAAACGTAAATCGGGAAGCGAAGCCGCGGCGGCTTAAGTTTGTGTGACTTTATAATGACACATTTAAATTGCTTCTTCTCACGGTATGTTTCAAGTTTTATGGAGAGCGTAAATTGATATTCGTGGCCTATCACTTGGTCTGCAATTTCGGTTGTTGCACCATCATCTATGCTTAAAAACTGCAAGTCTTCAGCTTTGACGCCCATTATATTTTCAGCAGTCTCATCAAATGCAGTTACGGATTGAAGTTCTCCTGTGCTATCTTGTAAAGTGACACGGAGTGCATACTTGTAGTCGCATTTCTGGATAGGAATATTACATTTCCCACAAAACCAGGACCCGTTTTCTAGTTTTGCACTTTCTTGCGACAACTTTGTGTACCATTTTTCACTAAAGGGCATGCCAAGTAATAAAAATTGTCCAATGAAATGTCTGTGATTTTTGCTGTAATTGTAGCCCATTCATTTTTATCTGTGTTACCCATTTGCAGGACCTGAGCTATTGTTGCCGGAGAGGACAAGGCAGATGGAGGCCCTAGAACCCTGTTTGTGATAGATGGTGCTAGGACATTGAAAGCATCAGATGCAATCCATTCCTGCAGAGGGAGGCTTTCAGGAATCATTGGATTTACAAACCATTTTGTAGTGGATATAGTATCGAGATGTTAGTTGAAGTGGAAATACGAGTTGTTTTAAGAGCAAGAAGCTGGTTTCTGCGGAATCGAAAGGAATTCTTCTAGCTCTTCTCAAGCACAGTTGAATGTTGACCCCACAAAGTGATGGAAACACTAAATCCGGACATGTCTTCAACCTACACAGTTCGCTTGAATGTTTCTGTCTGATCACGTCTGCGAATGGTGGATCGTGGAGAAATAACAAGAACTACACCAAGAATGTCAACAAAAGATCCGGCAGGTCTTCCAGGTATGTCTTTGATGGGGACAAAGTGGAAGTGGTGTAAAGGTATGATTTGATCGTTGACATGTAGAGGCCGGACAATAGATGCTGCCGAAAGGAAAATTTTGAGTGTGCGTTGTTCAGGTTGTTGAACTTTTCTTTTGCTTTTCCAATTCTTCCATTAGAGATGGTGTACGTTTGTTCGTTTTCTATTGTGCCATAGAACTTTTCTGCAATCTCATTGAAACAGAGACGCGGATTTCACCACCTCTGCCATCCACGAAGTCGAAACCAAAGAAACAACCATTGCCGTTATCATTACTATATATGCATGGAGTTTTTTTGTTGAATCGCTCGCCCTCATGGACCAAACACGCATGGTTGTGTTCAAGTCGTTTATGAAAATGGCCTTCGATGCTGGTCTCGAGGAAGCATAAATCTTTTGAGGCGGTGTTTGCGGAAACAAAGTTTTGGGCACACCCTCAGGGTGGTCAACACAGGCTTGTTTGCCCCGTACAACATGGCTAGGGATCCGGGAAGGAGAACCAACTTGTGGATATGTTTCTTTCGATATATTCATATCGGTTATTAAAACGGTCCTGCACGCATGCAATGCAAGGAAAGAAAATGTCAGGAAACATTGTGCGAGATAGAAAAGACGAGAGGGAAGTCAAAATATTGGCTACTTACATTTCATGGTCGACCATCCTGCAAACGGTTTTTTGCAGCTGAATTATTGTGCCTTCTATCAACGTTTTGTCTGCAACTAGTTTTGAAAACTTGGAGGGCAACAATGCCTTCTGGATGTGAATACCATCAGAAAGGTCAACTCGATCTTTGGGTGCCACTGCTATTGCGAGAGACCGCACAGGAGATATGTTGAGGAGCTGGAACGTGGAACCCGTGTCCGAGCAACCGGACATTAGGCGCGCAATACCTCCTTCTGTTAAAGTTGTGTCCATGGTTGCAATGCAACAACTAGAGGAGAATGGATGTGCTGCACGACAAATGCAACGATCAACGAAGAATGTGAAAGAAAACACCAAAACAAACAACCAAACCGAAAGCTACGCCCCCACCTAGAAAATCGAACACGATAGTCCGGTTCATTAAAAGCAAAAGCGGAAGGGAAGGTCGAAGCGGTTCAAAAGAATGATGCCAGGGTAAAGGATAGTAGCTTAGAGTTCGCAGAAAAAAGGTAAAATGTAATGCAATCCCACCAATCACAAAAGCCCATTTTTTTCATGATCTCAAAATAGATAGAAAGCCTCCTAACAGAAAAAGAGCCTCTCCTTACATTTTATAGAAGAAAAAGAGGAGTGAAGAAATCGAAATTTGTTCCAACCACCTCCACATCCGCACCTAACTCATCTCATTATAGCGGATTGTATTTTGAATCGGGTTTGAAAGAAGCCCCGGCATGTGTTTGATGTTTGCGTTTTCCCGAAACCCGCTTCCGCCGCTATTTTCCAAGTTTTCCTTTGTGTCGGGTTTGGAGGATGCCGCGACATGTTTTCGCCTCATGCGTTACCGACTCCAAAACCCGATTTGCCTTTGTAGTGTGTCGGGTTTGCGGAACTCTCAAGCATCGGGACATGCCTTGCGATTTGCATGTTTCGTGTCTCATGTTTCCCGAAACCCGAAACCCGAATCCCTTTGTGTCGGGTTTTGCGATCCCTCCGACATGTGCTTTCTTTGCGTTTGTGTCGGGTTTTGCGACCCTTCCGACATGTCCTTCCTGTCGGGTTTTCTAACCCCTCCGACACATCTCTTTGCTGTCGGGTTTATCCGCTCCTCCGACATGTTTCTGCCTGATGTTTCTTCGCCTCCGAAACCCGCCTTCCCTTTGTGTCGGGTTTTGAAGACCCCCCGACATGTGCATATTTTTTTTTCCCTTTTTTGGCATTTTTTTTTTTTGGTGAAAAAATCGCAAGGATGGAAAAAAATTTGCCATTTTTGGAAAGGGTCCGGGAAGATGTAGCAGCAAAAACTTGCATGTGCCATAACTTTCATTCTGTGGCTCCGTTTTAGGTGTCGTCTTCTCTAAAAGTATATATTTTCTCGAGCTCTACGCATTGATGGCAATATTTTTCTTATTTTCATAAAATCCATTTTTGTACCTTTTTGGACCAAGCAACTTCTTGCAATCTTTTGAAAGAATCATTATGATGATGATGAGATATCGGGAAACCTCGCACACAAGAATAAAGGCCAAATAGGTATCGCAAATGGTGACTACTTTGTGAAATGAAGCCTCCTAACAAAAGTTATGAAGAAAAAAGACTCTGAGCAGGGCTAGTAGGAGCAAGTAAGCTAGAGAAGAAGAATAGGTGATTGTAAGAAAAGTATAAGGTCCGGAGTTATACAATTTGGACCACACCTCGGGGGGAATAAAGGGTGTATGAAAATGTCTCTACTTTGTTTCGAGAGCTTGCAGAGGTGCTCAACCATGAAACCACCACAAGCTTGCCCTTAAGAACACAAAAAGGCAATTCTGGGCAAGATAGCAAAAGTAAACATAAAGTAAACATATCTATGGCCCGATACAAATTTGAGCAAAGACAAGGGGATGAAAAAACAAAGTCTGCAATTCGCCACCGCTTACCTTAATAGAAGAAGCCCCAAAAGGTCCTCTTCATTTGCACTCCTCCTGAAGTCAATCTCGTCAACTTTGCTTCAAGTGTTCAACAAGAGATAGATATGTGCAAAGGATACGCTAATACAGTGTGCAGGTGAATTTCCTCTTGAAGATTACTAAAGAAAAACAAAAGAAAATTTTCCATCAAGCATATAGCATATAGCAAGAACTTTCCGAGAATAAATCCGGCTCTCGAGTATCTTGTTGCGTGGCGAGATGAGGATTGGAACTTTACAACGAACTTTCCGAGAATAAATCCAGCTCCTGAATAGCAGGTTCCTAGGGAAGGCACTGTTGACGTGGACATCCCAGATGAGGATTGGAACATGATTAGATAGACTTATTTCCAGAAAATGGACAGCAGCATGGATTGTGGTGAAGGCTCTGGGATGCCATAAAAGCAACTTAGAACACAAACTGATAATGCACAACTGAAATAGCTTGACCCATAACTCTAGCAAGGTTGTAGTATAAACATTATGTGGTACATACACACGAGGCATGTTTAAAACCTTCAAAATGTTACAGGTGGCCGGAAACCTCAAAAAAGTTTTTTCGGCCAAAAAAGATCATTAAAAAATCAGGGGGAAAACAAATACTCAAAATAAAACAAACCTCATAATCAAACCCAAAACAACTGACACTAAAAACCTACAAAAAAATCAGAAACTCGCCTTATTCAGCTCATTGTCTGCCTCAGTCTTCTGTCGCTCCGGGGGCTCACCCAATGCAAAGCTATCAGAGCTGCTTTTTCCCACGGCCAGTCCAGAATCATATAAAAACTCCAGTCGCTCCTGTTTACTGCCATTAAAACCCCAAAACATATAAGTGAATATCAATAAATAAATATATCTCCATAAAACACAGTACTAATTTTTATTAAATCTAGAGTTCTAAGATTAATGTCAACCACATAATGCCTCAGTAGCATGATAGAAAAACTGGACAAGTACTCCCTTCTGCAAGCAATTCCAATTCCAAACCTACCCACGCAAAAGATTTTCAGGATCTGGTTTGATACGGATTTCCAAGTTACCCCCTTCTGCAAGCAATTCTGGCTCCGTCACACTAAAAAACCACAGCTTATCGAGAGCATCACCTGGGTTACAGTCGAAGAAGAGTCCAACCATGAATTATTTTAGACGAATGTAGATGCAGGCCTCTGAAGCACGCAAACCCCAAACCTACCAAAGCCCACGACAGGAAAAGAAACAACTGTGTTAGCTGCCATACGCGAAGGGTTTTATTCATTCACGAAGGCAACCAGAATTCCAAACCTACCCACAGAAAAGAGCAACAATAGCTACCCTTCACATAAATATTTAAACCTAGTCTCGTTTTTGGGATAACAGTGGCGTACCTCCTCCGCATACCTCCCCTTCGACGCAGCCATGCTTCAGCGTACACGCAAAAAACCGTGCAGCAGATATTTATCAAGTAACAGTTCTTTTGCGTATCAGGGTTTACGATCTCTGGGCAGGCATGGAGGTGTACAAAAAATACACCGAACCCTTACTGGCGCGCAGGCGAAATTTAACGACTAACAGTGCCTTCGCCTAAAACAATTTATGGTCTCTGTCCAGGCATGGAGGTGTACAGCGCATGGAGGGCCAGATCGCATCCGTGATCGACGTCGTCCTGACCGACCTCATCTCGGCCGTCTCCTCTCGACATTGTGTTGCAAATGATCCATAATCAACCTATTATGAGTCAGTTTTCCCGGTGTTTTGAGTAAATGATTTGGCAACATGAGAGTAAATGGGTTTCAACAATTGAAGCTTAAGGTTTTCCAACTCGTCAACAATTTCTATCATTACTCATAGTTGCTAGGAAAATACACGATTTCTTTCATTTTTGGTTTATTTTTCATCTTTACATCATTTCGATGCTTTTACTCCTCGTTTTACTCGCCCTCATTTCTACATTGAACGTTATAGTTTAGGCCTCTATGGATGAAAAACTTTTTTCCGTGGTCACCACAGATCCTAAAAATATGAGTACATTCTGAAAACCATGTTTGGCAACTACCCAAAAGGAGTTTATTATAAATCCATCTACGACTTTCTTTAGGGCGACAGTATCGTGAGCACAAAGCGGGCCATAGGGGGACCACATCATAGAGAGCATGATCTTTGTTTTGTACTCCCTTGTCGTTAAAACTCACATCATTCTCGCCCACCACTGCTCCATTCATGACACTACTTCTACGGTTTGTGGACGCCTCTAAATCCACTTCGCGCTCCACCTCAAACATCTTCTTCTTCTTTACTCTTTCCACAATTGCGCGTGCTTGGGTTCGAGGCGGCTTTGGGATGTTCAGAAATCGGATGCCTGGAGCTCACCATTAAACATGCCTTGGATGCGACAATGTTTAAGTAATTTTCTTTGTTGATCACTCTTGATTCTCTTTCCTTAAATTAAGTTTTTTTGTAGGTTCATCGCCCCTATCGTCGTTTGGAAAAGCATGAGATTTCTAGGCATGGGGTCAGAGGGGAAGCTCAATTTCATTCCCAAATTGTAATCGCCAGGACCTGTTCAAATGAATACACCTATTCAGAGGACCATTAACAAGATATGTTTCAATCCACAAATTTGCACAAAGCATGACTTTTTGGTTGACGCAGAGGAAAATTTTGTGTTGCAAAAGATCCATAATCAACCTATTATGAGTTTGTTTGCTCGGTGTTTTAATCAATTGCTCTGGCAACAACAGAGTAAAGGGGTTTCAACAATTGAATATTGTGGTTGTCCAACTCATCATCAATCGTTATCATTACTTGTAGATGCTAGGAAAATACATGATTTCTGTTTTTCTTTTTTGGTTTGTTTTAATTCTTTACATCACTCTGACGCTTCTACTCCTCCTTTTGCTCGCCTTCTTTTCTGCATCGAATGCTACAGTTTAGGCCTCCATTAATGGAAAAAAATTGTGGTCACCACGGATCGAGAAAATTTGAGTACATTCTAAAAACCATGTCTGACAACCACCCAAAAGGAGTTTATTAGAAATCCATCTTCAACTTTCTTCAGGGCGACGACATCCTGAGCACATATGGGATAGAGGGGGCACATTGTAAAAGAGCACGAGTCTCGTTTTGCACGCCCTTGCCTTTAAAAATCACATCATTCTCACCCACCATAACTCCATTAATGACATGGTGTTTCTCTGCTCGCCGACGCCTCTCAATCTGTCTCGCCGCTCTACCTCGAACATCTTCTTCTTCATTTCTCTTTCCACAATTATGCATGCTTGGGTTTTAGGTGGATGTGGGATGTTCAAAAAATCAGACGCTTGGAGCTCGCCATTAAACATGCCTTGGATGCGACAGTGCTCAAGTAATTTGCTTTGTTGCTCACTCTTGATTCTCTTTCCTTAAATTAATATTTTTTTCCAAGTTCATTGCCCCTTTCGTCATCTAGAAAAGCATGAGATTTCTAGGCATGGGGTCGGAGGGGAAGCTCGAGTTCATTCCCAAAGTGCAATCACTGGGACCTATTCAAATGAATACACCCACTCAGAGGAATGTGTTTGTGGACTTCATGCCATTGCAATAATTATTGTTTTCATCGCCACAGTTAGCTAAGGAGCGAGTAAGACGTAGAGCCCATGGTTGCCTCCACTTCTACTTCAAAACCCCTAACCGATGAATTTAGCAAAAATATTCTCTAGTAGGTACATGCAAAAAATGATTTATTTCTTATTTCAGAAAATATTTAACTATCGAACCATTGGCCTGCTCCAAAATTCTCTAGCAGGTACATGCGAAAAAATGATTTATTCCTTATTTCGGAAAAGATTTAAAATTGTTGAACCATTGGCTGCCATGTAAAGGGCATATGTGAGTTTGTGCATCGTCAACTGATTCATCTCTTGCGTCCATGTCCCATCGGTTGTTAGAAGGGGTGGAGCATTCCACATGTGCAAATGCCTTTCGACATAATGAAATTTTACGATTTCCAAGTTATATAGATATTTTAGATTTATCCTAATGTTGTATGCCATTATCAATATTTTCTTAACTAGGACAAGTTTAATGTAGGAAAATTATGGGTTTGCAGAGTTAGTACACATTTTAGATTTGTTTTTAGGGCATTCGATATAGATATTCCTTAGATTGATAACATTGCAAAACGCAGCTGCCGGTTAGGCACTCTTCAAAACCCAAAGCAGAACATGGAGCGCGACGCATCTTAAGCAACCTTTTCAGACCTGTCAACATTGACATGTTTCCATTAGAAGATGGTAGCATATTTTGCAACTTGTGCGATTTGATAATACTAAAATAGAAGACAACAACACTTGAAGCATTAATTTGCACATTAAAATAAAGAGAAAATACCTCAATTTTTTTTCATAATTAAGATATAAATCATGCACATATATGAGAAAAATTTGAAAAACATTCAATGACTTTTTTCAAACCTGTCAACATTGACATGTTTCCACTAGAAGATGGTAGCATACTTTGCAACTCGTGCAATTTGATAATACTAAAATAGAAGACAACAACACTTGAAGCATTAATTTGCACATTAAAATAAAGAGAAAATGCCTTAGATTTTTTTACATAATTAAGATATAAATCATGTATGTATACAAGAAAATTTTGAAAAATATTCACCCACAACACTAAGAACATGTCAAAATAGACAAGCTAAAAACACTAGTAGTGGTGACTGGTAAGAGATGTTGTAAATACTAAACATCTTTGGATCTTGTTAACTGTCATTTGGAGGTCACCCAAATTGAATGACCCACAAATAATAAATTTCAAGAGTAGTCTTACTATCAATTTCCATCAGAAACCAAAATGCGAGAATAAACAAAGAGAGGGGTTCTGATATCATAGAGGAGGAGGTGAGATTTTGCATCTAAAATAAAGCCCAAGACAGACCAAAATCTGTAAAACCCACGTTGAATGACCCAGCAAGTAATAAATTTCAAGAGTAGTCTTACTATCAATTTCCATAAGAAACCAAAATGGGTGAATAAACAAAGAGAAGGGTTCTGATATCATACATAAGGAGGTGGGATTTTGCATCTAAAGTAAAGCCCAAGACAACCTATAATCTATGAAACAATCATTGAATTTGTCGTTGTCTTATGTTTAAAGGAACGAATGCAACTGTAATGCAAATTGATGCACACGGGGAATGATATTAAACAATAATGTGCAGTGGCATCACATTTCTCAATTACAAATAGAAAAATTAAAAAAATCTTTTCAATCTACACCATTCTTTAGGTAACAAATATTCTATATTTAGAGGACTTGGGCATCGGTTCCACTTGAAATCAAATACCTGGGATGATGATGAGAGAACATAAAGCAAAATCATTAGCTTCCATTGAAATGATTATGTTCCACAGGCACATTTTGGTTTGTTTGACACGTGTCTATTTTTCCCATTCAACTTTTATTTTAAATACATGGAGGAAAAAACAACAGATACGATACGTTTAAAGCCATATGATTCATATCATATCTTTTCAACAACAATGTTATCAATCTAAGGAATATCTATCTCGAATGCCTTGAAAAACAAATCTAAAATGTGTACTAACTCTCCAAACCAGCAAATTTTCCTACATTAAACTTCTCCTATTAAGAAAATTTTGAAAAACAATGTCCATTACTTTGAACTCCATTAAGTATGGCCAAAACATATTGCTGAATTTCCACAATTAATATCATGTACCCAAGTTTTCTGTGAACAAAGACTTTAAAATTTCAGTCTATTTCCTTTTCATTAGAGTTGACAGAAGGTAAAATGACTAAATAGAGGTAGATAATAACAATAACATTAACAAAGGCACAGACTAAATTAACAGGCACGGGTCAGTGAAGATGAAGGCAATATGAACAATAATAATTAAAATTACTTGGCAATTAATAAGTTAAGTTGCAGATACAGGGGAATGAGAGTTTGTGATCTGACTCTCTAATCTCAAGAGATCAATGACCATTGTCACCATTTTCACAACCTAAGCCATACAACACGCCTGCATATTTTTCACTTGACCCATTGAAGAAACACTCTCTCAATTTCCTGAATGCACAAGAAGTTAACAAGCTATCAGAACCAGCCTGATGACACACCCCAATTCTCTTAACATAGAGTAACTCAGTGAGCTTATTCAATCCTCCATGCAGACTGTTGCAAAACTTCATGAGATGCTCGATATCATACACAATTGGAAAATACATGTTGATCAGATTGAAAAACCCCACCTGAATAGGAGGTAAGTTTTGGCATGTCAGAAGCTTCATCAGGTAACCAAAGTCATAGCCATTGTGAAAAGTAACCCAATGCACGGTATCGTACAAAACTATGCCAAATGACATTAGCAACCCCCCAAAGATCTGTGAATCAATACCCATCTCATTATTCTTCTTGAAATCAATAGCACTCTGCCTCAAAAGCTCAATGGAATCATTGGCATAAACATCTTGTTCAAGATTAAATTCTCTGAAATTCAATTGCCAAATACAGTATTTATCAGTGCCACATGTGGGAAGGTTTCCATCCTTATCAGAAAAAGTGAGACCCAGCTGAATAAGCTTGAGCATGTCCACATTAGCCTTGAGTGCACGATAATGATATTTTGAAGCTCTGTAATCAAACAAATCCTCCAGATGGGTATCTGGTTCAAAACTTACAAATGCACTTAAAAACCCTCAGTTGAAAAAAAAAGAGATCCAGACCTTTTTTGTATCTAGCCCACGAGTATCTTTCCCCATTGACAAGATCTTTACGAGTTTAATATTTGTGTCTAAATTAAAAATATTTGGTTGGTAACGATAGCATTTTATGGATAACTATGATTAAATTAAAAAGATTCGGTCAATATTTTACCTTGACACTAATCGCAGTGATATTTTTTTAACAGTTTTTTCGCATCTAAATTAGTCGATATCATCTAAACGCCTTTCGAACTCCCGTCACCACTGACCATCTGGGTGACTTGCAGGAATGCAGGGTGTGGGTCAATAAACAAAAAACACCAAACCCTCATTCAACATGTAATTAACAAAAAAACAAAACTGCTGAAAATAGTCGGGAATGCAAAAAGAAATTGTTCAAAATAGTCGGGAATACTGAGAACGTCAAAAAGGCCATCATAACCGTAATTTAGCACGTCAAATTTAACACAATCATGTGAATGTCCGCAAAGCCCTTTCCCATTGGGGAATGCCTTTGGTGTAACAAGAGAGTTTAGCATTGGAGGCATTAATGAAGAAGTGTATGTTGGAGAGTGTGAAATGTTATGCACGAAACGAAATCAAAGAGAAAAGAGAATAAATGAAGTTGTTATTGAAAGAGCGATAAACAAAAGCATAGAAGTGAGCAGCTCAATCTCCATAGTGTTCACCACGGAAAATAGATGTGCACATGCAAAGGTAAAATACAAATAAGAAACATAATTCGAGCGTATGGAATTCCATGCCCACGGGATAACAATGAAGCACATGGGACAACAATGATTTTTAGAGAAACAAAATGCTAATTATTCACCCTTAAAGACCACGCAGAGCCGAATTAAAGGTCAAGAGTGCCCTAGGCAATAGTTTGAGTGGACACCCTCCTCACAATTTTAGTTAATATTTTTCCACCAAGTAAATAAATAAAATATGCCTATATTCTTGTATTTTTAAATTTACATTATAGTCATAATAAAATAATAATAAAAATATCTTATTAAATTATCAGAGAAGGATGCAAAATATTCCATGGATGGAAAAAATTAATGGTAGGAGATGCTCAGAATGCAAAAATACTATATTTTATACAAGGCTTCTTAGAAGTCTTATTTAGCTATATCAAGTAGGTGACAGTGAACTCCATCCTAAAATAAAGCACCATTTTTACAAAGAAACAAGAACGTTTATGTATCTCCCATGGTTTTGTGAAGAGTTGTATTTGGACCAGCCTACCAGTTCCTCCATAAAAATAATAGACATTTCTAAATTAAGAATAGAGAATTAAATACTTTTTCCTTTCAATTATACTCACCTCTACTAGATACACCAATGACGTTATAAATAATACATTAACCTTTTTGTAGAACAAATTATACACCTACATAATCTGGAGCTACATCAGAGAATGGGTAATAATACCAACAAAATCATATGTGCTTATAAATATGTGATATTTGCTTTTACTTGCAAAAATATTACAAAACCTTTTTATTTGTATGCGTGAAATTTATGTTACTATATAATAATATCTATAAATGGGTTGATCAATATTAAATCTTCAAATAAAATTATTTAAAGATAAGTTCTAAAATTAACTAATAAAAAGGAAAATTTTAGATTCAGGCACCCCCTAATCTAGCTTTAGCGCCCAGGCAACCTGCCTAGTTTGCCTAAAGCTTAACCCCCTTGAGACCATGTGATGATGTGGACATGGACACATACATACAAAAAAAGGAAAAACACACAATCATATTAACAACAATGTGCAAAAACCCATATAATAGGCACTCATTTTTATATCAAAAACCCATACAACCAAATTGTTTTAATGGATGGGATAACTAGGTTGTTTATGTCGTCCTGGTGAAGTATTTCTACTTGATTTTGATAAATAAACTCTCATTGAAATATTTACAAAGCATGTTGAAAAAACACTTGGTTGGAAGGACTCGCTTCTGCATTAACATGCCATGAAGTGTGCTAGGTCATTGGGTCATCAACTCTTATAGCATTAAACAATAAATAAACTCTCATTGAAGTACTTCTACTTAATTTATTTGATTAGGCTTTCGTGATTTAATTATTTTCCTTATCACCTTCTCTTGTACATTATATATGAGAAAAGTAGAAAGCTGCGAAGAACCATGAACTCTTTGCGGGAAGGCCGAGAAAGGGAAGATGCGGGGGACCTTTGGTTAGAACTATGCTCCCACCAAACAGAGGAAATATAAAGTGGAAGATACGAAAACGATGTGGATTATGTGATGGCAATACACAATACTATGAGCAAAAAAATACCGAGAGGAAGTCTTACCCTATCTTCAATAAAGTGTCGACTTCCTCCAAGCACTGTAATCTCCAGTAACATGGTAGGAGGATGGCCATTAGCAACTGAACTTGTGTATTTATTATAGCTTTGTGTAAATAACAAGGTATATACTTTAACATTCAAAAATATAGAAAATGTTAAACAATCAATGCGGTAACTGAAATAATCATGGAGAATGGTAGAATGCATGGAAGCTGAAAATTGCAAGGTTGAATTGTAGGAAAATACGACAAGAGGATGGATGGCCATCAACAACCGAACTTGAACACGAACTGCATACTTGTCATGGCCTCATGAAAATAACAAGGAGTCCACGTTGAATATAGTACATATTTTTAACTTTCAAAAATACAAAACAATGTTAAATAACCTATATGTCAACAAACAATAATGAAATGGTCTTTTACGCTCCTTAAACAAATAGGTAAGAAAAGAGCTTAAACAAAATTGGGATTACACTCTAATGTGTATTTTAGGATATTTTTGGATGTGATAAGGAATTAAATACAAATGTATCACCACCAAACAAATTCTCAAATGGAGGGATGGCTTGAAAACAGCAGGTCCCGGATTCAATTTCACTTGCTTTTGATAAATATAATTTTAAATTGAGAGTCAAATAGAGGACAGTTCCCACGAAATCATCCAAAGCCTTATAATTATCTTTCATCAAAGCCTTATAATTATCTTTCATTTCTTGTGTTGGAGGTAAGTCGAACAATTTTTTCACCATCAAGCTCAAAACAATTTGCAATCACGGATTCCTGATTGAAGGCAAATCTCATCTAAAATGAAAACTACGACAGTATTTACAAAAATATATATAGTTGTTAAAGGGATGAAATCTGTTAATGGGACTATATCTAAAAGATTACCATATTCACGCTTTGGGCAGCTCATTGATAGAGAGTAAATTCAATTGTTTATAAATATTAAATAACTACCTTGAACAAAAATTGCAAAATGCAAATGCCCAGAAGATCTAACAATAGATACATTATATTGAGTTCTTTCCGACCTGGCAAGGGCAAGCGAAGAAAATGGGAAGCTTGTTGTCGTGGAGCGAGATGTGAGAAAGTTTTTCAAGGCATATTTCATGCATAATTAACACAAGTCTACAGTTTGCAATGATTTTTCTTGCAGTATGTATTTCATGCTCTCAAACGCTTACCTTGCAACAACGTCGTGCTTAGGAAACTGTGGAGACGCCAAGTGAAATGGTTTGAATGGTTTCAGCTAGATACTTGTCAGAGATGCAACAAGTTTGCGGGAGGAACAAATTTAGATGCCTGTAGAAAATCTACAGTCTTATACAACAAACAACATGAAAGAAATAAACATAATACTTAAATAACTTGCATAAACATATGAATATTCAAACCAGCACTGCTGTGCATAATCTCCATTAATAAAAGCTTCATCATACTCAGAGCTTCAGCTCTTTACAATCAAGCTGTGCATGCAGCTGTGTGCTTTCAATGCACATCCTTCCTTGCTTATGCAGATTTCACACCTTTGTGTGTGCATACAAAGCAATTACAATTGCTGTTATTTAAATAGAATAACTCACCCACTAACAGCTCTTCAACTGAGCATTCTAAATTTAAACTCATGCTTTAAAACAGTTGCATGCTATGCATGATTTAAAACAGATTTATTTGAATTAAATCTAATGATAAAAATAAGATAAAGCTAACTTAACTAAAGCAAACTAAAGCAAGACTAAAGCTAAAATTAGCTTTCCTAAAAAAGCTATAGTTGGAATTAAATATGCATCACATGCATATTTCCAACAATGCCAGTATCGAACCAAAAGAAAAGTTAAGCCGGGCAAGAATCGAAACCATCGAAGGATTGCGAGCGTCATTGTCAATGTGGGTCGATGCGGGAATGATTGAAAACTCGGATTCAACCAAGACAAAGATACAATGAGCCAAAAAAGTGTTCGCTTTAAAAGTGGTGGTATTTTGACATCTAAAGCCACCAAAAATGTCTAAACGCCTTGCAGAATCCAAAGCGCATGCAAATCGATGATGCTAGGATTGGAGAGAGAATGCGGGTGATAGAAAAGGCCGCACAAAAATATGGAATGTCATATAACGAGAATGCAATGCTTTATATCTAGACGCCGGAGAATGATATCCTAAGAGATTACGAGTGGAGACTTGGATTTAAATATGGAGATGTAGATTCTTTGGCTAAATGATGTCAAGCAGAGTAGGACACAGCCGTCATAAGTTTGAAATATAAGCGGGTATGATCGAGCGGACTACAAAGGTATGCGTATGGGAACGGGACACATCGAGCCACAACCGGTTCACGCTTAGATCTCAATGTGACCGTTGTAACCTTAATTTAATTTAATTTAATTTAAAAATTAATGTCCAGAAGTAACCAAAAAGGTTAAAGGGACTACAAGAGGAGCAAAGAGAACAAGACAATGCACGAAGGAAAAAAACAAATACAAAACAAAATACAAGAAGCAACAAGAAAGGCACAGGATGCAACAAGTCTATGTGCCATGCTTAAGAGGTTCTACGCTTGGTAGATCGTGACTATTGTGTGAAGTCGTGTGCCCGTTTATGCCTCCGGTGTTGTGTAGAAGGCTGAAGGAATGCACCAATATTCTGGGACCCAAGGCTGCCATGATGATGTTTGAGGAGGCCATATCTATGTTGGGTCATCTCCCTAATAAATAAAGCTACACACCTCTGGTCTTCATAATGAATAAGGGCACGTAATGAGCCTTGAGTTTCTCGAAAGAGACAATAGTACTTGCCACGGATCTCATAGTACACAGGACAACGAAATATAAAGTGCTCCTTTGATTCAAGTTCATTGTTGCAAAGTGTGCAAGTGTGTTGGTCTCTAGGAATGTAGTGCTCTATCTCCATGCGAAGCTGATGAGAGCAAACTCATAGTTGACCCAAGGGGAATCTCAAACCAAGTGGGAATCATTGTATTTGGGGGAATGACACATTCATCTTCAATTTGGAGATAATGCTCCAAATAGTGGTGCATTTTTTGTTGGCAATGGTTCTAATGGTTCAATCCACATTGATTTTATGTAAGCTTTGTATATCTCCTCTCTAATACCTCTATAAATTTCCCTTCTAGGCATGTGAGGAGAATTAATAGATAATGTGAGAGGAGGAAGATGATTAAGCGGGTCTCTGACCATTTTTATAGCACCTCCTCGTTACGCCGAAAGGCGTTGTTTAAGTTGGGTCAGGTGGGGCGGGGGGTTGGGGAGGGGGACATCAATGCCCACTTCAAGATCAAGTTTCTGTTTGACCTTCAAAGAACGAAATCATTGTTTGACAGTGTATCAATTGACACATTTATTAATATGTTGTCGTATGTTGGCTAGAAAATGACATGTTTATTTTTGTTGTGTTAACATGTGCCTCAATTTGTAGTCTTTATTATACTGTGTGTGCCATATCTCATGGACCTTAAGGGAATCATCAAGATATGATAATTTACAATCTAATTACATTCGCGTAATTGGGGAGATGCATTTACTTTACCACTTACACTCTAAACAATCTCTAATTGATTACAATATAATATCTTACATACTTTGAAGCATATTGATTATGCTCGGGAAAAGTTTTTTTCATTTTTATCTTGTCACATATTTAATGCCAATATTACGAATGTAGTAAAGATACACTCATACATGTATTATGTGGAACCTCTCTTGGAGCCTTTGTAACCATCAAGAAATGAGTAGTGGTGGTTTTTTCAAAGAAGAAATGATGGGCCGTTACATGCGTAACTATTGATAACATTCGGCTTGGATTTTTAATATTGGTGGAGGCACTATATACGGGATTATGTCACCGCCTTGAAGTTAGGTGACAACATTATTGTTGTTAAGGCATCGTCTTTCTTTCTTTATGAGAGCATGGAGATCTCGAGGTCTACACTTTAGTGGATGTTGAGGACTTGCAAATATCACCAAAGGGATTTCTAACAAGTGTGTTGGTATTGATATCTTGTGTAGACCAAAGCAGGGAAACAACAAAGCCCAAAGTTTGGTACCTGATTGCAAGAAGACTTGCAAATATCACCAAAGGGATTTCTAGCAAGTTTGTTAGTATTGATATCTTGTGTGGAAATTTGAGTTATTTCAAATGAAACAAGCTTCCAATAGTGGCAAGCAATCAAAGGGATTTTTCAGTGTAAGTTATGTTATTAGATTTAGTGAAACATCTTACTTTCTACTGGATTTTGTGATCTTAAGTGGACATGTAACAATGATAGTAGAAATTTAACTGCAAGATCCATAACAAATTAGAAATTTACCATGTTGATGGTATGAAATTTAGAAAAATTGATGTACATCCTAATGAAAATCAAAAAGATATTTTGTACAATCTCTTTCACATTTGAACTTCGCAATGCTTTAATTGAACTTTACAATGCTAAAATTGAACTTCACAATTCTAAAGATTAAGATAGTTAATATTTATAGGAGGAAACATTAGTTGTATATTTTTCAACTTAGGAATGTTTAGATTTATTTCTCCATAAATTACAAATGAATAGCTTTTAATCTTTGAAATTTATCATTCAAATATATTTTTAGAGATCATTTTCTCTTTGGAAGAGACCATTCTTCTCTTTGTTTTCTCTTTTCCATAACTTTTAAAATCGTGTGAATTCTAGCAGATATACCAAACCTAAGATCGTATCTAAATGTGTACAAATGAATGAGAATTGAAGGGTCTTTCCTAAGATTAGAATATGTGTTGGTCCAAACGCATATTCCTCTCTAACCTTGAATAACCAACACAAATTTTAATATCAGGGTGTTCTTCTTTGATACATCAATGAGACCTCATTGACAACACCGAGAAAAATGAATGGGCCTTAGTTTCTTGTAAAACTCACAAATATCAAAGCATGGATAAATTTTTTTACACAAAATGTCCTCTTAAAAAGGTGCCAAAAATGCAGGAAATAAGTGTGAGAGCATGGATATGGTTCATGGTTCTATTCGAGTTCACGTAACGCACAAGTTCAAAACTATGATTACGAGATAATTTCGGCGCAAGGAATAGCCAATGCACAAGTTTCATTCCGGAATTTACTCCTCCACATGTGAGATTCAACTCCTCTTATTGAGGATTGGGATCTCGTGAACTCCACAACCTTCATATGGTGAAAGCATTGAACGTGCCGACCACCCAATCCATTCTTTGATAGAAGCAGATGAGTTGAAAAAGGATATCCCGATGATGATCAGTTGGAACATAAAGTTCTGCTATGCAAACAACAAAAAATCATGCTTATTGCTAATTTATGGGTTGACGCAAGCCTCGTGAATGTTACTACAAGAACAATCATCGACATTGTCTACAACATAACAATGCCACCACCGACATTACCTTTATTTGTTGTTGTCAAATTTGATAGATACAATGGCCCATGTTGGGATCCCTTTTACCCATTACATATTTCAATACCCCTATTTCGAGAGGGAATCAAAGATAATTGTTGATTAAAATGGCACTGGGGATTAACTATCCACAAGTCCCAAGGAATTACTTTGCATAGAGAAATTGCTGACATTGGAACCACTGAAAGGAAAGGTCTGACATTCACAAGTTTCTCCAAAGTTCCTTCACTTGCAAATATGTGCATTTCACCTCCTTTTTCATTCGAAAGGTACTAAAAAATGACACACGTACCAACACTTGGAACAAGAAGAAAGGAGGAATCAAAACTACTATCACTCAACCCGTCGTAAATACTACCTCTACTTTGATAACACCTCCACTACTACTTTACTCAACACTTCTTGTATCCAAAGTGGCAATTGTTGGTGTAGGTGGTATACTTATTCACTTATTTAGTGTTATTCCACCTCACCGGGTGAGTCATCTCACTTAGGTGGACATGGATCTAGGTGTCATCTTAGTTATGACAGATTCTCTTATAGAATCTGTCATATGTGTAAGTGTGTCATAGGAGTTACATTCCCATTTGGGAAAGTAACTCCTCTTCTCCATTATGGAGGAATCTTCTCTTACATGGGAGTTACACATTCACTCCCCTATATGTACACCATCTCTTTTATCTATGTTAAGCCAATACAAGCTAAGGTAAGGCTTCCATTCCACTCCACTTTTGAATCTTGAGCTCTCATATGCATGCACATTGCTTTACAAAGCTTGCTTGCTTTAATCTCGCAACTCCTACACTTTGGTGAAGTGCAACTATTTGATGCTCGTGAATTCCTTCCAGGTCTTTGTCCTACACTCCTTCATGGTATCAGAGCTTGGGACCGGAATCACGTTGCTCACCATCGTTGCTCCACCGTGTAGTTACTTGTGCAAGCTCTCACTTTTGCATGTGCTTTACTTGCATATTTCAGATTCTTGTGGTTATTTTTTAGTGGTTTGTTTGTGTGTTTTTGTTGGTTTACATGTGATCAGGGCCAAAGAAGAAGTCTATCCAGCTTATTGTGTTGGAGAGCCAAGGAAGAATACGGCCAGCAGTCTTCTTTTGCACAGCAAAACATATTTCTGCGCATTGGTCTTTGTGTTCACCGGTCTGGCCCTTGCCTCTGTGTGCTCGTGCTTATCTTGGCGCCTCAGACTTGATCTCCAAACCTGCATGGTCGTGGTCATCTCTGCCCAGCTTTTATCAGAGGTATCAAGGCACAAAACTCAGTGTTTTTCTCCTTTTTTAACAAAACGTGGTCTGCGCATTGGGAGTTTCTTTGTCCACTGCTGTCCTCCACACGTGGCCTCTACTTCTGTGGACGTTTTATGTTGTCCTCCACACGTGGCCTCAGAATATAACAGTCCTGCTCTCTACTAAAAATGTTTTTGTTGTTTCCTTGCTGCTGTTCGTGGGTTCCTTTGACCCAAACATGTGGACACCTGCATCAAAATCTGCTGGAATCACGCTGGAATCACGTTGCTCGCTTATGTTTTAATAATTGTTCATTGCTCTTCCTAGGCCTTCCTACGCGTGTAACCTAGAAGATGCAAATTTTCACCTGGCATCTTGGTCCTCCCGTGAACGCACTTGCTTCCTCATGCCTTGTTTGGTCGGAAACCGATCCCACCTTCTCGGCAGACTCCCACTAGCTCGTGTTTTTCACCGTCTTTATCACGGCTCGCTTTGGCACGAATTCTCTCTAACTCGGCATTGGATCGTTTTCGTTGCCTCCACTCTTCCAACGGTTACATGACTCAGGAGACTCTGACACTTAGCTCAGACCGGTTCATACCAACAGATTACACCTTGGCACGTGGTCTAGCCGTTTCACCCCTGCCACACTCTCCAGCACTGTTGACATAACAGCTGACAACGGCAGATTGACACACACATGACAGCAGACTGCTGACTGCAGCACCTCCCACTGCTCGAGCGACCCCTCCTAGATACGTGGAACATCAGCTACGTGGGAACAACAGGAACCTTCTACCAGCTTGGGACGTGGCATCTCCCCACATGGCTTGACAACTCATCTCTGGGCCCACTTTCCTTTTAGACATTGTTTAGAGGTTAAAACAATCCCATTTTTTTGATGTTTTGACGATAAAAACACTCTTTATGGCATTGTAATAATTTTTGGGTTCTAATTTTGCTTGTATCATGCCCTTCCTACGTGTGTCGAAGACGGAGGGCGAGGTCCGGGGTTGGCAGGAGGCTAATCCCCCCTCGCAAGCAAAACAAACCCTTGCTAAAATTTGATGCCGTTTCCAACGAGTAGTCACACGACACCCTTTGCACCCATTTCAGGCATTTTTTTAATGTGTTTGCAGTGTCTAGTGCATTTTTCCATCAGTTGCGGGAATCGTAATAATGCCATAACTTTTGACTCGCAGCTCATTTTTGAGCGCTTCCTTGGTCAAAGTTGCATGATTTCTCGCACTCTATGTGATGGGATTTCCAATTTTGTAAACGCACTACTTTTATAAAGTGCCACATTGCGGGGGGTTGCTTGTACTCTTGGGCCTACACACGCAGACACATTATCGGCCGAGTCCGACGTCTTGCACCTTGCATCTTGCATTTTTTCATCATGGAGAGTGCTCTTTCCAGACGTGAGCATCGTAGGATCGCCTTATAGCCTCCGCCACTTCTCACCGGGAGAGAGACCTATTCAGCTTGGCGTGCTTCCATGGAACGTTACTTCGCCCATGAGGGTCTTTTACCCTTCTTGCTTGGGCCAGTTCTTGCACCCACTGATCATCGTCATCTAGAGGACTTCCTCGACACTTGTGACCATGTCTTTGGTCACATGATGATGCATGTCTCTCGTTCTCTCTGGTTTCACGTGGCAGACTCAGATCCACCTCATCGTGTCTGGAGCATTCTTTAGTCCTTCTATGGAGACCCTTCACATAATGCCACCATTGTTGTTGTTCTTTGATTCAGTTGTCTCCTCCATTTCTTCGTGTGATGACAGTTCCACTGACACAAGCTCGCTTGGTTCTACTTCTGATGACGAGGATTGTGCATCCAGTTCTGATGTCGAGAGTACTACAGAGGACTCTTCTCCTCTTTCTCTCACTATTCCAAACATTGTTATCACCCCCCACATCTCATCAGATATCGAGCAGTCTCATACTCAGTCTCACATCGTCATTACACCAACCTCCTTTCCACTTCCAGTGTGCGAGGCCCATTTCACTCCTTTACCTTCATTGGATGACTCATACCTATCTGACATTGCTCTTCTGTTTGTTGAGCCCCCTCATTGGGACGAGTATCTGCTTGACCTTAGTCGTCTTTTTGCAGAGTCCACTTGTGATGCTCTACAGGTCCCTCATCCATCTACAGGTGTTTCAGAGGAGTTCATCATCTCTATTGTTGGGAGTGCCCCTTAGAGAATCATGTCACTTCCACATTTCCAGAGACCTTCATTGATCCACCCTCAGTTGTGGATCCCTTTTCTGTTGTGGAGGATGTTTTGTTCCCTTCACATCACTTGGACATCCTTTCTACGGGTGTTCCTCTTCACTCTGACAGTTCTACGCACGTGGCATTACCTTCGGTTCCTTGGCACTCACTCGCTAGACCTATGTCACACTTCAGTGCACCAGACTCAGAGTTCTTCGTGTTGCTGCCTTCAGTTTCCTTTGTGGAGTGGGCGGACTTCCAACACGTCATTTATGTCCTTCCTAAGGGCAGGCACACAGTTCGTTGCGGGTGGCTCTTCTTCAGTCCAGAGGCAGAGGATCTCGTCATCAACATTCTTTTGGGAGACCTCCTAGAGCTGCAGAGTTCAGATCCGTCCATGGCATCTTCTGCATTCCTCTCGTCTCCCTCTTCTTCTCTCTTCTTCTTCTTTCCGAGAGATTGCCTCTTTGTACATGGGTACCCTTTCAAGCTCGTCTATGGCCGGGACCCATATTTGGCATCTTTCTTAGATTAGAGAGTGTTTTGTTCTCTTGTGGTGGGTGTTTTTCCCACTGGGTTTTCCTTCACTGCTTGGGACTTCTTTTTGTACATGGGTGCCTCATCAGGCTTTGTGTCGGGACCCATTTCTTGTTTCTGACTTGCCGCCTCATCCTAAGTTACGATGAAGGGGGGGTGTTGGTGTAGGTGGTATACTTATTCACTTATTTAGTGTTATTCCACCTCACCAGGTGAGTCATCTCACTTAGGTGGACATGGATCTAGGTGTCATCTTAGTTATGATGATTCTCTTACAGAATCTGTCATATGTGTAAGTGTGTCATAGGAGTTACATTCCCATTTGGGAAAGTAACTCCTCTTCTCCATTATGGAGGAATCTTCTCTTACATGGGAGTTACACATTCACTCCCCTATATGTACACCATCTCTTTTGATCTATGTTAAGCCAATACAAGCTAAGCTAAGGCTTCCATTCCACTCCACTTTTCGAATCTTGAGCTCTCATATGCATGCACATTGCTTTACAAAGCTTACTTGCTTTAATCTCGCAACTCCTACACTTTGGTGAAGTGCAACTATTCGATGCTCGTGAATTCCTTCCAGGTCTTCGTCCTACACTCCTTCAACAATGCCATTCAAGGGTTATCAAATGTATTCATGTTTAGTGAAAATAAAATTGCCCACTAAAGGCTACCATTGATGATATAAAATCTACAAATGTAAAAAGGTCTTCATGTATATATGTTTAGTTCAGATCTCATGATATAAGATTTCAGAATCAGTATATATATGAATTTGTAACAAATTTAATTGCACACATAGAACGTTTCAATGTAATGTTACATCTATATTCCTACACTACCACTATCAATCACATCCCTTATCAACATGTTATTGACTATACAATTTTTTTTTTCAACCACACAACCAAACAACCGATGTAACACTAACACAATTTCCCGAAATAATTACAAACCACATCAACTACAAAAGTAATTAACTATCCAAAACGATATCAAATGTATTCGTGCTTAGTGCAAAAAAAATGGGCCACAAAACGCTACCACACATGATATTAAATCTGCACATGTACATAATCAAATAAACAACTCCGCAAAACACTACCACTCATGATATAAGATTGGCAAATGTATATGTACGAACTTGTAACAAGTTAGAAATGTAGAGATAAAGCCTTTAAATGAAGTGGTTCATCTATATTTCTACTCTTACAAAATCAATTACACCCCTTAACAACAACTACAAAAGTAATAACTATCCCTCTAAAATAAATAACATATACCATTCAATGCTCACATTGCATTGTACACATGCGATTGCTAGTTCTTGTAATGACATTTAAAATACAAGCAACTAACTCACTATAAAATAGCAACGGAAGGGGACCCACTTTAAAATACAAGTATTGTAAAAATTTGTTAGAATTTAGGAAAAATTATGAATAAAATTCACCAATTCGAACCCCTCACCCTCTACCCTCTTTTCCACAAAAAATATTATCTAGTCAAATTATTTATGAAAGCCACCATCTTAAATGTAAACAGAGAATATTGTGTTAGTTCGTTTCCTTTTAATGCCTACTATTATATTGTCTTTGGTTAAATTATTTTATGGTTTATTAGTGTTGACTATTATTTTGTTATTATGCAATTATATTGTTGTTATGTTATCACATTCATTGTCTACTATAAACAAATTATACCATTCAATGAAACCCATTGCACAAAAGCCGTGACATCATAAAACAATCCATGTAATTTAGGGGAGAGGACCCTATAACCGTGCACCTAACTTTAGGGGCACGCAAATATATGTAGGTATGTCGGTAGCGTAAAAAAATTATATCATCGTGTAGCGTATGATCGTGCCATATTGACATTTTCGTTTCGCGTGTTAATTTGGAGGGAAAAGTAGTTTTTGAATTGATTTAATATGAAGAAAATCAATATAAAGCATTTGAAAGAGGGACCAATGACCGAGCGCCCTATGTGTCACATTCTCATTAACTCTTAAAAAGTGTAATTAACCAAAAAGTGAACAACTATTGGTGCTTTTGTCAACAACCTATGGTGAAAAGAGATGTACATGTTTTGGTACCCGCTCGGTTATAGGGTCCTCTCCCCTAATTAGTACAATTTTTATAAATTATGTCAAAAGCAACTTCAGAAAAGAAATTTAAACAAAACCAAATGCACAAAATTAATTTTTATTTCTTAAATTAAAGATACATAAATCTAGTAAGAAAAAAACGGGCACAGACAATTAAAGCTTTGACTGTTAGTGTGTTGCAACAAATGAAAAGATCTGGAATCGTCGACATGATACAAATTAAGAATGCCAATATATATTGTAAAAAGTATCTCTGGAATACTTAAATATTTGCATATATATTCATAAAACATGATCTTAACACCTGTGATAAATTACAAAGTGCATATTCAGCTTAACTATAAAGACTTGAATACATTGTTATTTATTTCAACACAACACCCCTTTAAACATAGTAGCACTTACCCTGACAATCCACATCCTTAGCAAAGGAAACTCAGAGATTCAGCCCTCAAAAAGATACGCCAAAATACCATCCATCACAGCAAAGCATTTGTTTCCCCATTTTCTGTGGAAGCACAACACTGCAATCACAGAAGCGAATCCCACCCCAAAACATAATCCCACTGCCACTTCCCACCATTTATCCATTTCATCTTCATCTTTCACCTGGGTGCCTCTTTCATCAACCCCAGAGCTCTGTGTTCCATTTTCCAGGGGAATCCATGAAGATTGGGGTTTCCTTGAAATGAAGAAGCCTCAAAAGTTGAAAATTGCTTCCCCGGGGAATTAACCCAGAAAGCATGTTGTCCGAAAGATTCAAAGCAGAAAGGAATGTGAGACTTAAAAGTTCTGCGGGAATCTTCCCTGACAGCGCGTTTCCTGAAAGATCTAGAGACTCCAATTGAACCATGCCTTCAAAGGATTTCGGAATTGAGCCGCTCAGATTATTTTTAGAAATGTTGAGAGCAATTAGACCCTGGAGGAGTCCCATTTCCAGAGGAATGTTACCTGACAACTTGTTATGCGACAGATCCATGAATTTGAATGATCTCCATATCTTCGGGTATGGAAGTTCCCTTCCTTTAATCCAGAGCGTTATTTGATCCACAAATATTGAGAAACGGATGGAGAAAGGGAGACTCGGACTAACAAACTCCGTCTCCATTCCCACAGTATATTGTGATTCAACACTTTGTGATTGATTGACCATAGCACTTAACTTTCCAAGATTTGTAGGAATAGTTCCTGTCAAGTTGTTGTGAGATAAATCTAAAACCTGAAGATTCTGCAGCTCAATCAACTCGGGTGGAATACTGCCTTCAAACTTATTAAAAGTCAAGCTGAGAATTTTTAACTGCTTCAGACCTTTGAACCAAACAGGAATAGTTCCTTCAATTTGGTTATGCCCTATGTCAAATACTTTGAGAGATGCACAATTTGTAATAGCTGAAGGAATAGTACCATGCAAGTTGTTTCCATTGAGATTTAATGTCTCAAGCTGTGTCAGATTTCCTAGCTCCTCTGGCATCTCACCTTGGAAATCATTTTGAGCCAAATTTAAAACTGCGAGATTATAACATTTCCCCAAATCTTTGGGAATGACATCGCTTAGACTGTTCTTTGACAAGTCCAAAATTCTTATGGAATCTGCTGCATGAGTACAAATAGAATGTGGAATTCCTCCACTCAGATTATTCCCTGATAAGGATAGATATGATATCCATGGGAAAGATTTTGTATCAGGAATAGAGCCATTAAACTTGTTGTCTGACAAATCCAACATGTCCATATCTTCAAAATAAATAGGTGGAATAGGGCCGTGGAAGTTATTATTATGCAAGTCCAGTACACTTATATACGTGGGCATCAAAAAGGCCGGTAGAGAACCTTGTAGTTGGTTGCTAGAAAGATTCAGCGCTTCAAGATTGGGAAGATCCCACAGCCAATTGGGAACATTTCCCTCAATCTGGTTACCTGACAGGTCCAAGTCTTCTAATGAATATTGAGTAGACAAAAATGTAGGAAAATTACCTTGGATATTACAAGAGCCCAATCCCAGGTATAACAGCTGCTCAAACTGGGGAACCCAATTGGAAGAGATGTCAACGGTCAAATGATTTTGTGAAAGGTCCAGTTCTTGAAGCTGAGTCAGATTTTGGAACATGGAAAGAGAAACACTGCCTGTTAAATTGTTGGAAGAAAGGCTCATCATTTTTAATCTAACAAGCTCTGAAATGGAATCTGGAATTGCTTCTGACAACTGGTTATTATCTAGTAAAAGATATCTAAGTGAGGAAAGCCTACCAACAGACAAAGGTATACTTCCCTTCAAATTGTTGTCTGAAAGATCAATGAGTGAAAGAGGGCGAAGTGCCCCCAGTACAGATCCAAACTGGGGTATATCTCCTGTCAAGTAATTATGTCCAAGTTTCAACTTTTGAAGTTTTTGAAAGTCTGCAATGGAGGGAGGAATGACTCCACCTACACCGGTATACTCCATAGAAAGGACGGTGAGTGAGGAAGAGTGGTTTCGAATGAAAGAAAGGTTCCCCCTCAGCTCTGGGTTATCTGACAGCTCAATGTTGTTCATGCTGGAGCGGTGCAAGAAGTTTGAAGGGATGGAACCATTGAGACCACAGTATGAGAGATCAAGGGAAACCAAGGACGAGACATTCTGAAACCAAGCTGGCACTGGGAATGGGAATGAATTATCTCGAAGTTGGAGATGGGACAAGTGAGTGAGGTTTAGGAGAGATGGGATGGTACCTGAAAGCCCACAATCAGAGAGATCAAGGTGGGTAAGATTAGAGAGGCTGCTAAGGGCATCACCCCAATTCTCAGATGCCTTTGTTAGATTCACTCCGCCCATAGACAGGTATTCCAAGCTTCTCAGATTTTTTATCCATGCTGTGAACCTCCTACTCTCCAAGCCATAATCATCATCTTCAAAATTTGTCGAGAGATCCAGGTGACGCAAGGTTGTAATGTTTCCCAACTCCAGAGGGATCTCACCTCCAAATCCAGCATGTGACAAGCTGAGGAAAGTAAGCCTGTTGAGTTTAGCGAAGTGAGGAGATATAGGAGTATGATTGAAGTAGTTGTATCCCAAATCCAAATACTGGAGATGCTGCAGTTTGAACAGTGATGGATGAATCTCCCCACTCACATTATTCCTGTATTCAAATGAATAATAGTAATAATGGTTATTGAGATGAAGGGCAATGACATGGGATGAATGGGAGTCACAAACAACGCCCTTCCACTGGCAGCAGTTGAATCCCTGCCATGAGGATAAGCGACCACCGAAATCAAAGAAACCCCCCTTGAAATCCAAGAGATAACTTCTTTCATCGCTTGGACATCCAGTAATGAATGGATAGCTGAACATCTGAAAGATCACAAAAGTCAGGGCCATCCAAAATGAAATGGGAGACATGGCTGTGTTGGAACTTGGGATTGCTGGAACTAGGTAGAGATTTTTAAGTGCTTTCTGCCTTATTATGATCAGTTGGAACACAAAGTTCTGTTATGCAAACAACAAAAAATCATGCTTATTGCAAATCTATGGGTTGATGCAGGCCTCGTGAATGGTGCCACAGGAACAATCACCGACATTGTCTACGACGCATCAATGCAACCACCAACATTACCTTTATTTGTTGTTGTAAAATTTGATAGATACAACGGCCCATGTTGGGATCCCTCCAACCCGTTACATATTCCCATACCCCCTATTTCGAGAGGGAATCGAAGACAATTGCCGATTAAAATGGCCTGGGGATTAACTATCCACAAGTCGCAGGGACTTACTTTGCACAAAGCAACTGTTGACATTGGAACCACTGAAAGGCGGTGGTCGACATTCTGACAGTTTTCTCCAAAGTTCCCTCGCTTGCAAATCTGCGCATTTCACCCGCTTTTTCATTTGAGAGATACTCAAATATGGCGCACGTACCAAAGCACTCGAAGCACGAACAAAAGAGGAAGCAAGACTACTATCACTCAACCCATCGTAAATACTAGCCTCTGCTTTCATAGCACCTCAAATACTACTATACTCAACATTTCTTCTATCCAAAGTAGCACAGTCATTCAAGGGATATCAAATGTAATCAAGTTTATTGAAACTAAAATTGCCCACTAAAGGCTACCACTCATGATATAAATACTGCAAACGTATACATGTCTCATTACGTGTACGTATACCTACATTTATTTTATGTTTCCAAATATGGTATGCAACTTTAAATGTACGAACCTGTAACATAATTAAATGTACACATACAACATTACAATGTAATGTTTCAACTAAAGTCCTACACTACAACTATCAATCACACACATTATCAATTGTATAATAAATGTTTCTCCAACAAAACACCAACTGAACAACCGATGCACAACTAACAACATCAACTATAAAATTGATTAACTATCGAAAACGGTATCACTAGTAATCATGTACGAATTTATAACAAGTTTGAAGTGTAGAAACAACCTTCAGATTAAGTGGATCAATAATAATTGTACCTCTAAATCAAATAACATATACCGTTCGACGTTCACATCTCATGAAACACATACGATTGCTAGTCAGTAGTTATGGCAACCCCAAATGGTAAAGCGAGTAACTCTGGAACTCGAAGTGAAAAATCCGATTCCAATGCAAATAATTTTAGTTATATATCTAATAATATTAAACCAGATTTTTTTTTAAAAAAAAAATTGTACAAAAGTGTTTCGAAGTTATCTTCTATGTCTGGAAAATATACTAACAACTGAAAGATATTTTGCATGTTTAAACAGTATTTCATTAAATTTTATTATTCAAATTTCTTTTTAAATTTAATGTTTTTCACTTATACTAAGTAATGGTTATAATTTTACTTTTGTTTATTTATTGTTCTCGTGCAAATAGATTGGCAAAATAATTTAATATATGGTTAAAGAAAATTCAAAGAGAAAGCAATTGCTAAGAAATGATTTTTTTCATATATGGTTAAAGAAAAATTAAAGAGAAAATTACTAAGAAATGATTTTTTCAAATACAAAAAAAGATAAAATAATTTAATGTATGGTTAAAGAAAATTGAAAGAGAAAACAACTACTAAGAAATGAGTTTTTCAAATATAAAAAAGACAGAATAATTTAATACATGGTTAAAGAAAATTGAAAGAGAAAGGAACTACTAAGAAATAATTTTTCATATATAAAAAAGACAAAATAATTTAATGCATGGCTAAGGAAAATTCAAAGAGAAAACAACTACTAAGAAATATTTTTTCATATATAAAAAGACAAATAATTTAATGCATGGTTTAGGAAAATTCAAAAGAAAGCAACTACTAAGAAATGATTTTTTCATATATTAAAAAGACAAAATAATTTAATGCATGGCTAAGGAAAATTCAAAAGAAAGCAACTATTAGGAAACGTTTTTAATATATAAAAAAGACAAAATAATTTAATGCATGGTTTAGAAAAATTCAAAGAGAAAGCAACTGCTAAGAAATGATTTTTTCATATATAAAAAAAGGCAAAATAATTTAATGCATGCCTAAGGAAAATTTAAAGAGAAAGCAACTACTAAGAAATGATTTTTCATATATTAAAAAAGAAAAAATATTTTATGCATGGTTAAAAAAATTCAAAGAGGAAACAATTACTAAGAAATGATTTTTTCAAATATAAAACTAGCATATCTATCTTAGAAAATTTATGTAAAAGACGTCGAGAGGTATCATTCTCAAGGTGCCTATCCCACTTATTTGTGGAATTAAATAGAGGCGCCTCGAGAATGATACCTCTTGACATCTTTACATAGATTTTCTAAGATAAGTATGTTAGTTATATATTATATAATCTAAAATTGTATACATAACATTATGTATATTTTATATTATAGCCACCAAACCCTAAATCCCTAACTTTATACGTATGGATTTTAATCTTTAAAGTTTTGTTTTTTGTTATATATATAGTTTTGGCTTGTAGGCTTTGGGAATAAAGAGGGAAAAATGGAGAATGGGGAGGATCGAATGGGGGTTGCGTATGGGGTGGAGAGGAGAGAATGGAGTGTGGGCGTTAGGTGCGGGGTGGATCAACGCGCCCACCCACCCTCTACGTTTTTTTTTCTTGTTTAATTTTTTTATGTTTTCAAGGTGTAGGGATTTGAATGACCGATGGTTGGCAGAGAGGCCATGAGGAAGTGGAGGGTGAAGTGGTCGGAGCGGCCATAACAGGGTAGTCGGGAGGCTCGGGGATTTGGTGTTGAGTGTGGGGTTGGGTCGGCCCAACGGCCTACCCCTATGGTTTTGTGTTCTTTTTGTTATTATAAAAATGATTATATGGGGTGTGGGCCTATATTTGAGAGGTATCATTTTTTTATGTCGACCAAAAAAATGAACCACTCACACCATTACAACCGTAGCTTCCGATGTAGGAACGCCTCGGCGTAAAAAAGACAAAATAATTTAATGCATGGTTAAAAAAATTCAAATAGAAAGGAACTAGTAATAAATGATTTTTATATATAAAAAAGAAAAAAGAAATTAATGCATGATTACATAAAATTCAAAGAGAAAACAACCTCCAATTCCGGCACAAATCCTATTCCTCTACCTCCTTCGCTCTTTCACGAGCAATGGTAGTGCTCGAAGGGAACCCTTTCTCTAAAATTCGCACCTCCGGGTGGTAGAACTCTGCGATAAAATTCAAATTATAGATAATTACAATGCTCTGCGCTCTCAAATACGTGCCCGTATGCACCTTTGGTTTAAAATGGGGGATCATGTTTCGAAGGAATTTTTTCTTTCCTTCAAAGACAAGCATTCCTTTTAGAAAACATGTGCCATCAATGATGGTGGTTCTTGGCTCACAGAACCCCAACTTATGCTACATGCCTTTGTACTCCATTACAAGTTGGTTTTTCAGGCTCAAGCACCTTCATATGAGCGTCATGATGCTTTGGAAGAATGCTTGGCCGCAGTGCCATGCAATCTTTCTAAGGCTCATAGAACCACCTACGATCGCATGCTAACCCTTGAGGACCTTCAAAAAGTGGTCATGCAAATGGCGAATGATAAGGCACCCGGTTGTAATGCTTTTCTGTACGAGTTCTACAAATCGTTTTGGGATACTATTGGTCCGGACCTCTTTAGAGTTTATCTCAAAGGTTTCTAGAATCAGTTTCTCAACACTCACATTAATAAAAGGAATATCAAGTTCATACCTAAGGCTGAGGACCTCAAGTTGATCACCATTGGAGACCTATCACCTTGCTCAATGTTTCTTACAAGATTATTGTCAAAGCCATTGCCATTTGGTGTAACTGCTGCAACACATTATGTCGCCCATTATTCATCAGATCGACTAGATTCATCTAGGGCGATACATTCTGCACAATATCATAGCCATATGGGAAGGTATGGAATGGGCTCACAAGTCCATTCAACCAACCCTCTTCATTAAAATTGATTTTGAGAAGGCTTATGACATGATAGAATGACCTTTTATCTTGGCCATGCTTCAAGCGTTGGGATTTGGTCAATATGTATTCAATTTGTCAAGATGCTCTTCACGAACGCCTCGGCTCAAATCACCATTAATGAGCACAACTCAGCTCCATTTGGCCTCTTTTGTTCTATACTGAAAAGGGTTGCCCTTTAGCGCCGACTCTTTATGTTCTTCGCACGAAAGGTATTGGCTATCGATTGCAAGGCCAAATCATAAGGGATTTTCGGGGAATTACCTTACCTTCTTTAGCTAATGCCCAACTGCTCAATGACCACTTTGTTGATAACTCTTTTCTTACGCTAATTGAGGATGAAAGTGACATTTTCAATGCCATGCAGTGCTTAGATACTTTCTTCTTAGCCTCACGATTCATCCATTCAATGGTGGAAAATGAAGTGTTATAGGCAATCCTTCCTTCCCGCGCCCCTAGATGGCTTCATATGATTAGAAGATGATCAACCATGGTGAGATGTTCAAATTTCTTGGCATCCCCTTTGCATTTCAAGCATCACTTTCTAATCTTTGGCAAAAATTTGTTCAACAAGTTACTAAAAAGCTATAGTATTGGATAACGAAACTGCTATCCTTAGTGGGTAAATTCCATATTTTCTCCAAAGTGTTTGAAGCTACACATGTCTATTATTCCTCATGTTGGGTCCCATCTAAAAAAATATGTGCAAAAGATGGAAAAAGCTTCTCAAATATTTTCTCTGGTCCAATGTCACTTCTAACAAATGGTTTCACAGAGTTGTATGGGAGACATGTTGCCTTCGAAGAGAATATGGAGGAATGGGCCTTATTGACATCTTGTGTCGAGGGTAGACGCATTGTGTAATTGGATAATTCACAACATTGAAGGACAAGAATCCTAGAAATTGATTTTGTGCCATGGCATAGAGGAAGGTTCCCTTTATGGCCGACCAACTTGGAAGGGTTTAGGTTTCGTCAATCTTATCATTGCCCCTGTTCTTGTCAAAGTGGTCGATAAATTTTTGTCAAAAGTATCTGGGAAGCATGGGAACAAATCAAACCATGACTTCAATGGAAAGGTGAAGGCTTTCGTAATGGCCTATCTATTAACCACCACTCCTTGTGGTGGTCAGTTTCCATCCAATTCTAGGATCGATGTCTTACGAGAGGTCCTTGGATCCTGCACTCAAGCTTTTTAAGCACAAAATTCACTCCATCCAGGACCTCTTTTGCAAGTGTATTCAAGCTTAGTGTCCTTGGAATGAGGTCAAGGCTGAGTTTAACCTTCCATTACATGATCAACCCAAAGTATTCCTGACATTATCGCCCTTGTTCCTAATCATATGAGCCAAAAATTTGTTGTTGTCTCTACCCATCCATGGTGGACAAAATTGAAATGGTTTGTGAATAACCCTTCCGAATTAATTTGCCAAAGAAAGGCTATTCTTGGTTGTCTCCCCATCTGCCCATGGTTGATAAAATCAACAATTGATGAGGGATTCATTCTTACCCTTCTAGTTGGAGAAGGAGATTCGACATTGTTTGGTACGCTTGTGTGGAACCTAAAATCACTCATTTTTGTGGTGTATTCTCCACCAAGGCCTATTGATTGGTGCCGTCTGGTTTAGATTGGTGTCTCAAATCCCAAATGTCCTTTGTGGGCACTTGGAAACCCTATCCCACCTTTTCTGGTTTTGTAGTAAATCCCAAAAGGCTTGGAATTGGATCCATTCTTTCTTTCTCCCCTTCAAACCATAATGTTTCACTTGACAACATATTATGTTAGGCGATAATCCTAGGATGCCTCACATGTTTGGCCAAATATGGCATGCTTTCAGAGGGGAAATTATTTTTTGGCTTTGGAAAGAAAGGAACTCTTGTTTATTTTCTCATGCTGAAGTTGATCAACATTTTTCTATTTATAATAAGTCAATGGTTATCTCCAATGTGTTGTTTCGGATGTAAATGCAAGTGAATAAAGTGGACATCGAGGTGGAGCACCTACTGAGACCCACCTTTGCCGGTGGGCGACACCCCTTGCAATGTTGCTAGGGATCCACCTTCTCCTTCTCGGTGATCTCCGTCTCACATTGGTCATCCTCAAGGTGGTCACGAGATCCGATCTCGGCGCCGCTCATTTAGCAAAGTGCTTTCTAATCTCTCGTGCAAAGTCACCATCCACAATAGAGCTTCTCTCCTCCACCCCACCTCATCACCGGGTTGGGGATCCTCCGCTAGCTTGCTTGCAGCTCGTTTGGGGATCGTCGGCTCCCTCGAGCCATACACTTATGACGAGTGGCACTTTCACCTCCTCCACATAAATTTCCCCACATGGCTTTAGCCATCTCACCTACTTATGACACTACATAAGATAATGAACAAGAGGGCCGTGATGAATGCGGATGGGAGGTCTTTGAACAATGGCGAGGACATTGTTGGATCTAGCTAGCTTTGATGACCATGATCGCCCACAACCGATCAAATTTTTGCAGCAATGACTTAATTTCATTTTCGTTGTGACTTTGTTATAGTTTATGTTATCGGTTCAAAGTGCACCTTGATCCGTATGGCTATCTAACTCTCACTTGAGATAGTAAAATGGGATCTCCTTCGAGTTGTGGGTGCCTTTGACCGAGGAGAACCTCTAGAGTGGGTTGGTTCCCTTGATGGATCACCTAAAACCTATTGAAATTGAAGGGGTTGAGGTTTAGGAATAAATTGGAAATAACTGGAAAGCGAGAAAAGGGCGATACACCAAATTGTTAGGGACCTATGCTTGTATAAAACATACTTAAAGAATGATAAAATAAATGATGATTCACTTCAATTGATTGTTTGACAAACTTTGCACTCACAAAAGGTGTTTAAACACACTTAGATGACCTGTAAAACTCACAAATAGCTTGATGGAGGTGTTTTGATGTTATGAGCATACAAGGAAATAATTAATTCACTGAAACACACTACACAACATATGTAAACACACTACACGAGCTTGATCAACGGAGGAAAATAGATTCTTTATTACTCAAAAGGTGTAACAAAGACAATAATCCTACATCACTAATATGAAAATAAGAATAATCCCCTTTATAAACTTGCACAAGAAAGATATATGGTAAAAACTCACTCGATGTTACAAACATAAAGTTGTTAAAATTAGCCAAGTTGACTAATAATAGCACTTTTTCATGCACAATTTTAATCCTCTTTTAGAATAAATAATAATAAAATATGCATGGTTTCCAAAAGCCAAAATTAGACCACAATCTTATTCTATCATGGTCAAGCTCTTGGTTAATTGATTTTGACTAAGTCAAATTCATCCTTTCTTGCAAAAGGCAAGGTAGATATACATTTTTTTTTTAAGGAATTAATGTATTGATATCCTTTATTTGTTATCCAAAAGTCCATTTTTGTCTCTTGTGAAAAAGTTTTTTAATCCTTTTACCACCTCGGATGACCCTGTGTAGCTTCATGTAGATGTGATTAATTAATTTCTTGGCATGCACGAGTCATAATAGTTTAATCCTTTTACTATTTGAACACATGCATATCAAGGCTTGTTAACTTCGGGTTAGGCATGTAACATGATTGGTTTATGATTTGAATCTTTAGATAACATGTCAAAGCTAATATTTTTGTCCCCTTCATGCTGAAAAATTCATCACTTAATCATTTGAACCCATTCATGGCATCTAATAAATCGAACCCAAGGTATAATGAATCAAACCATGATTAGATCTTGGTCGATGGATGCGGTTAGGGTTTGAACCCTAAAGTGCCTTTCCCTTTGTAATTTTTCTTTTGTGGAACCTTCGAGAGAGGGGAAATCAATGTTGGATTTCCATGGCCACCATGATTTAGTGGTTTTGAACTTTGGAGTTTCATAGGCCAACTCGGCCTTTGTGATCTGAACATGTCGTGCAATGCAAATAGCTCAGCCTTTCAAGGTAATATTGTGTTTGAATTTTTGTTTAATCTTGGGTTTGTAAACTCACCCTCTTGCATATTTATTGGTTTGGTTGTGTTACTACTGTAGAACTATGTTTTTATGGTTTGATACCCATCTCTTGTTGCTTTGATTTACGTATTTTTGCACTATTTGCTAGCTCTGTCATGTGGGATATATTTTCCTTGGCCTTGTTCTTCCATCCACGAACTGGTTTCATCGTGTTCCTACTATTCAAGTAGATTTGTATTGTAGTTCCTTAATAAACTCGCCATTTTTGTTATGATTTGGGATCGTTGTTGTGAGTTCTTAGAGTTAAGATTTGTATTACCTTTCCATCGTACTAGGTTGAAAATCTTGGGTTCTACATTGATTTTGGCTTTGCATAGATTTTAACAGAGCTCTATGACTTTATATGTTCTATATTTTACTTGATATCATGGTTGTACCTTGAGATCACTTTACCTTGAACCTCTAACATCATTTTAATTATAATACTCTTCTTTTTCTTGATATGATTTTGGAAGTTTGCTTCCTTCCTTATGATTTGCTTTAAAAATATACTCTACTTCATTGTAAATAGTTTGCTATGTTGTTAAATAGATATTCAAAAAAATGAAACTTAATGAAAACTCTTCCCAAAGTTTCAAGGTTGCTTGAAGAATATCTGTAGTACTGTCTTCCCTGCAATTTTGCTTTTGTATAAAGGATCTTGAATTCTTTCTCGTGTCTTAATTTCATTCTATTGATGTAACTTTGTCTATATGTACCCTGTTAATTTCTAATGCATTATTACAAGATATATGGCTATTCTACTCGCATTTGTTTTGAGTTGATACTGGAAACTTTGTCTTATAACACTCACCCTTGATGAAGTTTAAAATTCTTGAGGACTCAAATTTCTCTTGAATCTGGACATTGAACCTGTTGCTCTCCACAATGTACAGTTGTCACTATATTTTGAGATGATCATTTTGAAACCTTTGATTACACTCGAACTATATGTATTGTTTGTTTAAGAGTTCTTTGATCTCATCTTTGCCTTTTGATAAATTTGTATCTTTGTAAAACCTAAATATCTCTTGTAGGCTGAAATATTTTCTCAAAATATTATCATATGTTACAAATATGATCTATAATTTTACTAGTGCACACTTGTTCTCATGAACTACAAACTTGTCTTAGTCCCATGTGAATTTTTTTGTCATTCTGAAGTATTCATTTGCTTTAAATTGAAGCACATTTTGTCCTTTGATCTTTGGCTTGTTGTTTTGATGCAATTTTTTTAACTTTTATACTCTTTTGTATATATCGAAGCTTAAAATGCTCATAACATTACATTATGGTGTAGCTTACTTACATCATGCTTTCTTGTAAGAACTTGTAAGAATCTCTTTACTGATCTTGTTGCATACTTCCTTGCATTGTAAATAATCATTTTGTCCTAAAATTTGAAATGCATACTCGAATTTTAATGAGCCTTGACATTGCAAATATGAAACTTGCATTTGTACATCTTATGTGCTAGAATTCATGTTTGAACACTCACTTTCAGTTGGTGAAATATGTAATTGAATTATTGTGAAATAGATCAAAGAAGAACTTGTAGCAATAATTTTTCTTATAAGTTTGATTTGAAAATGACATCTTATGGGATGTATATCTCTTCCTTGTGTGCAACCATACTCTAAAATATGAAATTGAACATGTAGTTGCATGTCTATGCTTTGATTGTAACATTTATCATATATCAATGTTCCTTGCTAGAATTGTTATTTACATCTGTGATCTGCAACATGTTGAGCTCTTTCATATGTAAGTCTCTTATCAATGCAACGTTCTACTTCTAAAATACACTAATCTATCTCATTCTTGATTATCCATTCAAAACCTTGAACATTTCTTTGTACTTTTGATAATACATAGATGTATCTTGTATTCCTTGAGTTGAGCTATCTTTTTTTATTTCATGAATGTTTGGAAATAATTACAAGTTACATGGCTATCCTAGAAATTTATAATATCTAGAAAAGATGATTTTGTTTACGTAACTTGTTTCTTTCATGAATGTTAAGTGACGATGCATATACATGAAAAGTTGGTAACATAGGAATTTAGAGACCCCAAGCTCTAACTATTTTGATTTTTCCTTTTAGGTATAAAATAGATGAATTCTAAAGTGGACTGGAGAAGCTTGGAGTGGCCTTAAGATCGGGAATGATAGGTTTCTTTTTCCTTACGCTTTTAATTTTCCATTTATATGCATTTTCTTATTTGATATCCATATCCCACGACTTGTGTGGGATGAATGTACTCTTTCTTTATGAATAAATGAAATTATCTTCTATTATGAGTTGTTTAAGTTTCTTTTACATTTATTTTCCATAATCATGATGTGGAATGAACTTAAACAACTCAACACATAATGTAATTTCACTTAACCATAAGGAAATAATCTGAATTAATTGTACATGTACTTGAATTAATTTCTAGAACACAAGTAACACCAAAACTAAATCCCACCCTACAAATCAACAACCTGTATTTGTTGTCTCAAAGTATAATTTCAATGTATGCTACCCTTCCCACCTTCATCAAATCCCTACAACAATATTCCAAGGATCTTTGCGTAGTTTTTCTTAAGGCGACACTATGGGATGGTAGTATACATGAGGAATTGTATACGGAACAACACCTAAAGCTATCACTTGCCTGCAAGCCACCCCTAGTTTTTCCAAAACCAAGAAAGTGAAAAAAAATTTATTACCCCCTTCGATTATTGACAAAAATGGTCATCATATTTAACGAATTAGCTCACTTGGTTTCCTTCTAACCACCTAAAAACCCTAAAAATGACACTGTTATCATCGAATCAAAACACCCTTATGTTTACATAAGTGCATATACTTGAGCTCATGGTGTGATTAGATAACATGGGTATTATCTCCAAGTTGTGGGACTTGCTACTTGAGATAGACCTCCAGAGAAAGCTAGTTCTTGCTCCTAAACTACCTGCCACAATCTACTCTAATGCAGGCAAAAATATCTTTCCTAATCTAAATTTTCCAAGGGACTAAGGAGAGAGAATGCATAAAAATGAAAGCCTACACTACAACGGTGATACACCAGAAAATGAAGGGTGTGAGATTAGTCTTCTAATGTGTGAGATACAGAAGTAAAGTGCACACTAGAAGGGGTGATATGATTCTCCACAATCTAGCAAATGCATTCACAACAATATTTCATACATGCACAATGATAATAGATCCTTGCAAGAGCATAAAAATAGACACAATATTCTTGTAATGAAGGTTGAAAGGGCAAGAAGAGTGCAAACAAACATAGTAGGGGAAGATGCATCCACAAACTTATATTTTATTGCTTCATGATATGCATAGTTCAATCTATTACAAGATAAGGGCCTGAATCACCATGAAAAGAGTCCACTACAAGGGCTGCAACACATTGGCTTCACAAAGAAATTTTTGACAGAGATTTGCTAAAACAAAACTACCTTGCTTTATAATGAGCCTAACACTCCAATTTATAGAAGAATGAGAAGAGAGAGGGAGAAGGGGAAAATGGAAATCCTAAAATTTGTCCTTCAACCACTTGTAAGAGGCATTAAATGGAGTTAAATGATTATATGTTACTTGCAAAAGGCTCCCCATACTATCCCAAGTCTTTGTATGAGAGAAATAATGATGACCATGCCTCTTAATTGCACTCCCAACTACCAAATAAAACACTATCATGAACCCTAGACACGTTTTATGAAAAATTCCATTTATTTCTCATCAAATCCTAAATTTATTTATTTATTTGTGCATCGGGCTTGGAGCCACGATTCCAACAATACCAATTTTGTGTGATTTCATTGAGAAATGCAAAAGTTATGACCTTCTGAGTGCGGGTAGCTATTTTGGGTTTGCCAGGCATTTTTTGTCATTTGACGGGAATGAGCATTAATTAACTGGAGCTGAATATTTTTCTTTTATTTTAATATGTATACCCTCATCGAATTAATAAATCTAGTTTTTGTGATGCACAGGTGGTGGTCGTGCTCATTGCGAAAGTCTAATTTTATGAAAATCGGAGCTCGGAGTCAAAAGTTATGGCCGTTTGAAGTTTGGGAGGTCAAACATTGACTTTTCTCTTCATTGCGGCTATTTCGGCAAAATCGGGTCCGCGTGTCCTAGAAAAAATCTCTACATTGCCTGATTTGGGCTTCCTTGTCCCACGCGCCTGCTGTTGATTGGTTCGTGAGGGCCGTTGACTTCCGCATTCGCCGCAACGTATGGTTCCTTTTCCCGCATTTTTGCCTTTGTGCATCCCGCGCGTACTTTTGTCCCAACCGTGCTGGACACATTTCTTTGCACCACCCACAATGCATTGACTTGTGGGAAAATCAGCTTTTTGCGCCCCATGCGTATTCCTACGTCCTAATTGTCCGTGGACCTCATGGGACAAAAAGTTCCGCTTTTTCTAATTTTCTTTACCTGTGGTGATTTCGGCAATGCGCGCCCGCGTGTCCTTGTTGAACTTGTGCGGTTTGGGACACAAAAATCTAATTTAGCTGATTCCTTTGTATTTTGGCTCCAAACTTGGTATGACAAACCTTGGTATGATCCGCACTAGTACGATCCACAGACCTCAAACCCGCAATGCATTAAAACAAGCCTGCGACTTCAATTTTTAGATTTTTTCAAATTTTTCTAACTTGTTGGATTTTTTCCTTGGATGGGGAGTTAGAGAGAAGCCAAGGGGACCCCCAAAACATGATTTTGGGCCTTGAATCAATTCTACTTGCTCGGGCTGAAGAATTTGATGTATGTTATCAAAATTACCTCGAGGGGTGAATTTTGGATAACATGACCTTTTCTAGCCATGAAGGAAATCGGAAACTTATACCAAGCTCGACCATGCAAGCCAAAGGCTTCAAAATAATGATAAAGAATGAAAATCCTTGAAAATTTAAAAAAGCAATAGAAACTTGTGCGCAATGCACTTGGAGGAAAGATAAACTCCTACAAGGCATGCCATTTAAGATGGTAGCCACTTATTGAAAGCAAGAAATGCAGAAAATTGTGTATAAAACACTTAAAGGAAAGCATGGGAAAGTATAATATAATGTCAAATTATCTCGTTTAGAAACAATTCTTCAAATTTGAATCTCATTGATCGGGATCGAAGCTCTTCTCCATCTATTCTTGCAAGTTGGAAATAATTATGTGGCTTGCATCCAATGATGATGTATGGTCCACTCCACAATGAATCAAAATTTGTGTGGGCACGTAATTTTACTATCTTCAACTCACTTCAACACTAAGTCACCTTTAATAAAGACTCTATCCTTTTCCTTTTGTCAAATGTCATCTTAATTTGAGCTTGATTCAACTCCATAGAAAACATAGCTTGATTTATGGTTTCTTTAAGCTCTATGAGATGTGCATACCTCACCTCCATTGGCTCATTTTTTATTAATTCAACTTGATGCATCAATTCCAAAGCTAGAAGTTCAAGAGAAATGGGAAACTTAGCTTTAAGGCCATAAACCACTTGAAAGGTAAATTTGAAATTGATCTTTTATGAGTTATTCTATTAGCCCACAAGGTTGCCTTTAACTTGGTATGCTAGGTTCACTGATTTTCATATGTAGTTCTTCTAATTATCCTTAACATATTTTTATTTTTACTTTCAGCCAATCCATTACCTTGAGGGTAATAATTGGATGATGTGCTAAGATGAATAACATCCTCAACAACCCATGCAACAATCTTCCCGTACAAAATCTTTTGCATTATCTAAAATTATAGTAGAAGGAACACCAAACTTGGTAATTATGCCTTCGTAGAAGTCCAATATGTTTGTCTCATTAGCTTTTTTCAAAACAAGTTCACATTGGTCCGGATGGATATCGATTCGACTTCGGTTGGTACAATGATATCTCCTCCGAGTTGTAGGTGCATGACCGAGAAGAACCTCCAGAGCAGGCCGGTTCCCTTGATGGATCACCTAAAAATACTGAAATTTATGGGGTTGAGGTTTAGGAATGAATTGGAAATAAATGAAAGCAGAAAAGGGGTGATACACCAAATTGTTAGGGACCTATGCTTGTACAAAACACACTTAAAGAATGATAAAGAACTTATGATTCACTTCAATTATTTGTTTGAAAAATTATGCACTCATAAAAGGTGTTTAAACACACTTAGATGACCTGCAAAACTCACAAAATAGCTTGATGGAGGTTTTGTGATGTTATGAGCATATAAGGAAAGAAATAATTCACTAAAACACACTGCAGAACATATGTAAACACACTACACATGCTTCAATTTAGAGGAAACTAGAGTCTTTATTACTCAAAAGGTGTAACAATACAATAATCCTACATCACTATTCTACAAAAAATAATAAGCCCCTCCTTTACAATCTTACAAAAACAAGATATATAGTAAAAACTCACCCGATGCTAAAAAAATAGCAGTTGCCAAAATTAGCCAATTTGGCTAATAATAAAAATTTTATGCATAATTTTAATCCTATTTTATAATCAATAATAATAAAAAGATGCATGGTTTTCAAAAGCTAAAATTAGCCTTTCGCAATCTATTTCTATTATGGTCCAAGCTCTTGGTTAACTTATTTTGACTAAGTCAAATTTATCCTTTGTAAAAGCAAAGGTAGTTTGTATGGAATTTTTGAGGGATTAAGGTATTGATAGCCTTTATTTGTTCTCAAAAATTTCATTTTTGTATCTTGTGCAAAAGATTTTATATCCTTTTACCACCTTGGATGAAACTGTATAGCTTATGTAGATGTGATTAATTAACTTGGCATGCACGTCATACTAGTTTACTCCTTTTACTAGCTAAAAACATTCATATATAAGGCTTGTTAACTCTAGGTTAGGAATGTAACACGATTGTTTTATGATTTAAATATTTAGCTAACATGTCAAAGATAATATTGTTTTCCCCTTTATGCTAAAAAAATTCATCACTTAAGATTTTGAACCCATTCATGGCATATGAGTAAATCCAACCCAAGGTATAATCAATCAAACCATGATTAGATCTTAGTTAATGGATGTGGTTAGGGTTTGAACCCTAAATTTCCTTTCATTTGGTAATTTTTCTTTTGTGGAACCTTCGAGAGATGTGGAAATCAATGTTGGATTTCCATGGACACCATGATTTAGTGGTTTTGATCTCTGGAGTTTCATAGGCCAACTCAACATTTTGATCCGAACTTCGCGCACAATGCAAATAGCTCGGCTCTTCAAGGTAAGGCTGTGTTTGACTTTGTGTTTAATATTGGGTTTGTAAACTTTTCCTCTTGTATCTTTTCGGTTTTGATGTGCTATTACTATACAACTCTATTTTTATGGTTTGATATATCCATTGAGGTTGCTTTGCTTGCCATATTATTGCACTATTTTTTGACTCTGCCATGTGGGATATACTTTCTTTGGCCTTGTGATTCTATCCATGAACTAGGTTCATTGTGTTCTATTTGTCTGCAAGGATTTATATTGTAGTTCCTTAATAAAATCTCCACATGTGTTATGATTCGGGCTCATTATTGTGAGTTCTTAGAGTTGAGATTTGTATTACATTTACATCATAATTTTGTTGGAACTCATCGAGTTTTGCATTTATTTTGGCTTTGCATAGATTTTAACCAAGCTCTGTGACTTTCTATGTTTTATATTTTTCTTGATATCATGGTTGTACCTTGAGCTCACTGTACCTCAAACCTATAACATCAGTTTAATTATAATATTATGCTTTCTTCTTGATCTTCTTTTGGAAGTTTTCTTCCTTTGTTACTATTTTCTTTAAAAATATACTTTGCGTCATTGTAAATAGCTTGATATGTTGTTAACTAGATATACACAAAAATTATAACTTAATGAGAACTTTTCCCTTTTCAAGGTCTTTTGAAGAATATATGTAGTATTCTCTTCCCTATAATTTTTCTCTTGCACAAAGGATCTTGAATTCTTTCATGTTTCTTAAGATTTCATTCTATTTTTGCAATTTTGTCTATCTGTACCCTGTTAATTGATGATGCATTCTTGTAAGGTATATGGCTATTCTACTAGAATTTTCTTTGAAGTTGATATTAGAATATCGCTCTTATAACACTTACCCTTGATGAAGTTTAAAACTCTCGAGGACTCGAATTTCTCTTAAATTTGGACATTGAGACTTTAGCTCTCCACAAAGTGTACAAATTTAACTATATTTTGAGATGATCATTTTAAAACCTTTGATTACACTCCAACTATATGTATTATTGGTTTAAGCCTTCATTGATCTCATGGTGCCTTTTGATAAATCTATATCTTTTGAAAACACTCAAGATATCTTGTAGGATGAAATATTTTCTCAAAATCTTAACATATGTTACAAATATGATCTATTCTTTTACTATGCAAAGTTGTTCTCATGAACTGCAAACATTGTTTTGTCTCATGTGAAAAAAATTGGTCATTTCTGAAGTATATCTTTTCTTTAAAACCTGAAGCACTGTTGTCCTTTGTAGTAGCTTATTATTTTGATGCTAAATTTCTCTAGCTTTCATACTCTTTTTTATTTATCGAAGCTTAAAATCTTTGGGAACTTATAATTTTGATTTAGATTACTTGCATCATGCTTTCTTGTAAGAGCTTGTAAGATTCTCTTTTCGATCCTATTGCATACTTCCTTTCATTGTAAATCATCGTTTTGTACTGAAATTTAAAATACACACTTGAAGTTTAATGAGCCTTGAAAATGAAAATATGAAACTTGTATTTGTACATCTTATGTGTTGGAATTCATTCTTGAACACTCACTTCAGTTGATGAAATATGCAATTGAATTATTGTGAAATAATTCAAAGAAGAACTTGTAGCAATACTTTTTCTTGTAAGTTTGATCTAAAAATGATGTCTTATGGGATGTATATATCTTCCTTTTGTGCAAACGTACTCTAAAATATGAAAGCGAACATGTAGTTGCAATTCTATGCTTTGATTGTAACCTTTATCATATATGAATGTGCCTTGCTAGAATTATGTTTTATAAGCGAGATATGCAACATGTTGAGATTTTTCATCTGTAAGTATTTTGTGAATGCAACGTTCTACTTATGAAATACACTAATATGTCTCGTTCTTTATGAGCCATTCAAAACCTTGAATGTTTCTTTGCACGTCGATAATGCATAGTTGTATCTTATATTCCTTGAGTTGAGATATTTTGTTGTTCTTTCATGAATGTTTGGAAATCCTTGCAAGTTATATGGATGTCCTAGAAATTTATAAAATCTAGAAAAAATGCTTTCATTTCTGCAATAATGTTTCTTTGATGATTGTTAAGTGATGATGCATATACAACAAAATTTTGTAGCATAAGAATTTTAGAGACCTCAAGCTCTAACTCTTTTGACTTTTCCTTTTCAGCTATGACAGAGAAGAAGTCTAAAGTGGACCAAAAAATCTTAGAGTGGCCTCAAGATCAGTAAACGATGGGTTTATTTTTCCTTATGCTTTCAATTTTACATTCACATGCATTTTCCAATTAGTTATCATATCCCATGTCTTGTTTGGGATGAATGTACTATTTCTTTATGAATAAATGAAATTATCTTCTGGTATGAGCTATCTAAGTTTCCTTAACATTTCTTTTTCATAATCATGATGTGGAATGAACTTAAACAACTCAACACATAATGTAATTTCACTTAACCATAAGGAATCATTTGAATTAATTATACTTGTACTTGACTTAATTTCAAGGACACAAGTAACACCACTTATTGTAAAAAAATAAATCCCACTCTACAAATCAAAATCTATTTTTGTTGTCTTAGAGGATAATTCTGATGTATGCAACCATTCCCGCCTTCATCAAAGCCTTGAATTATTCTTCCAAGGATGTTGCATGGTTTTCTTTGAAGATGACACTTTGGGATGGTAGTATACATGAGGCACCGTATTTTAGAACAAGACCTAATGTTCTGACTTGCCCGCAAGTCATCCCTGCTTTGTCCAAAACCAAGCAATCGAAAAATAAAATTAGTACCCCCTTTGATGATTGACCAATTTTTTTAAAACATTTTTGGTGACTTTGTTGACTTGGTTTCTTGCTAACTTATGAGACCAAAATATGTCTCATTATATCACCAAATAACACTCTTATTCTCTCTCTTAAAATAAAACTTTCAAGTGAATTTAGATGTAATTTTAGTAACAAATATCATATTTAAGGTATAATATAGGATTTATCTTATCATCTCTTAAGAAATCTATTTGCAATCTAATTGTTATTTCCTAATATTTCTTCTAAAGGTCGAATGCAATAGTGTGTAGAAAACAGTCATAATCAAATCTACTCCAAGTTCATAGATCGCCACTTGAAAGTCTTCACATAGCTACGAAATGCCCAACTACGAGAAATTCTTCACAAAACTACGGAAACGCCCAACTACGAAATTCTTCACGTAGCTATGGAAACACCCAACTAGTGAAAGTATTTTGGTTTGTTCCAAAATAATGTAAAGGAGCACCGAACTATTCAACCCACTCTTTGCTTCCACATCATCAACCAAGAATATAGATCCAAACATGTGTGTCATGCATGCATGTGATATTACAAGAAGAATTCAAAGTCATGGACTTAGTACTCCTATGTTTTCTCTCCATGTTTCAAGGATGAGAAAATAGTGGAATAGTATTAGGAATGTTGAATAAGTACTCTCCCACTTTGTGTTCCTAGATTAAAGGGATGAGTTGTAGAAATATTCTCCATGATAAGTGGATGGTTGTAGTCAAGTTTGTTTAGGATTTATTGCTTTGAATAAATCCACCCAAGAATAGGTAGTTAGTTCTTGGTGTGTTGACTAAGTAAATTAGAATAAAGAGAAGATCAGATTGTATTCCTCAAAAAGAGGAGTTGGTTGGATGCATGAATTATAAATGCAACCTTCCACACTCTTATATGTAATCTTTTACCAAGCAATAAAAATTTGTTCTTTTCTCTCCAATATTCTGAAGTTTTGAATTAAGATCTTGGAAGCATGATTTAAATCCTCTTCCAAGGAATGAGCTGACCACTCATTCCAAGGAAGATGGATCTGTGTATTTGTGTTTTTGTATTGTAATAATTTATGTTTATGTTTATTCCTTTTTTTGTGATTATCATTTTGTTGTATTGTTTTTCTCCTTGTATTGTAATATTCATTTTCATTCAGTTTGTTGTGAACCTGTAGGTGTTTCATTTGATTATATTTATTTCCAATTCAACAATTTCCTTTATGTAAGTGTGATTTCATTTCTGCAAGTGTGATTTTTTTTATGCAAGTGTGATTTTAATTTCGCAAGTGTGGGTTTCAATTTATGCAAGTTTGGATTGTGTTTGAAGGAGTTATTTTCCAAATATCTCTTTCTCCTTTCAGTATACTGACCATCAGACACTAGCCCTAGATTGACATTATTAATGAAGAGGATTGACGACCCTCATCATTTTGGTGTCATTTTCAGGGGATCGTGGTGTTATTAGGAGACTCAGATTTTTCTAAAATAATATTCTAGTGACAGTAGAATACCTCTTGGAAAATTTTGTGACAGGAAGTATTTGGTGACAGTTTCTTTAAACTTTTATTTTCTGCAAATAGATTAATATTTTTTTCTACAAAATAGATTAACATTTATTTTCTGCAAATAGATTAAATTTTATTTCTGCAATTAGATTTAGAAACCTACTTGAAGATTTCCAAAATCAACCCCCTTAATAAAATGGAAAAAATCATTTCATGTTTATTATTTTCATGCAATGAGGTTTTCCTATTCTAAAATATTTCTTGTTTACATGTATTGTTACTTCTACAAAGATTAAATAACAGTTCATGCATGCGAGAGATGTAAAAAAACTAACTTTGTGCAGGTTAACAAAGACAAAGATTTATGTGGATTATTTGTGCAAGCAGATTGGGTGGACAAATGCAAAAAGAAATGGGGCATTGTAGAGGAGGTCAAAGATTTTTTTAGCTAATTTAATGAGTTTTATGGTAAAATAACAATATTTTCCACATAAAAACTACTCACATATCACAAAGAATTAGCTCAAACTATTTTTGGGTCTTATTCTACATGATTTGAGATTTCCAGATCATTTTGAATTGCTCATTTTTGTTGAGAAACGACCAAGATATCACAGTTTTACTACACGTTGCTAAAAAAATGTTGAAGACTATTTTGATAACAACATTTTCTAATGCAAAGTGCTCGCATCTCATACAAAAATAGCTCAAAATTTTTTCTGGGTCTTTTCTACACAATATGAGATTTCCAAATCCTTTTGAATCACTTATTTTCATTGAGAAATGACCAAGATATCGCAGTTTGAGTGCACACACTACTAACAAATAAATAACATGCTGAAGATTATTTTTTAAAAAAAAATCTTATGATGCATGCATGTATTCTTCTCATACTCCTCATTTTTAGTACCTGATTCATTCCATGCTACCCTCTCTATCTCAGTTTTTTTCAAAAGTCATTTTCCCAACTTATGGAACCACAAAACCTCGATATTTTGTAGTCAATGTTAATCCTTCTCATGAATGTAGAAAATACGGCTCAACTAGTATATGCTAATTGAAATGTCAACATACCATTTGTATTCTCGGGATCATACCCACAACCTCTCATAATAAACCATTCATTCCCAATAAATGAAGAAGTCCCGAACCATTCCATTTCCCATAACAATTTACCATTGTTTCTCAATTTCTAAATCAACTTTCTAAATTGGTTGGATGTTGCAGACACTCTGGAAGATTGCTTCCTGATTTTCCATCATGTTAACATTTCTCAAAAGGATAGTGATTGGTTAGAAAAATAGTTTACTGGCTGGCCAATTATTAAGAAAAAGAAAAAAAAAGAAAAAAATTACATTTCAAAGTCTTTCTTGGATCCATATGATTGCTTCTCTTATGCCGAATTGGTTGATGAAATTATTTGCTACTGAAAAGTTGTGTTGTAGAGGCTTTGACTTCATATCTATTTATTTTTTTAGTTCATGCAGATGGAAATCAGGTTATACTACTGAGTATGGTATAGTAACTTGTATTTTTCTATTCTTGAATATTGTTATTTGTTGTTTTAATTACAAATAGATTCACTTCTCAAAAGCATTAAAAAAAAAAAAAAAAAAAAAAAAGAGAAATTTGTCAAGATCTACATGTGTTGATCAAGTCAAGTAACAAAGCAAATGATGCAAATGACATCTTTTCAGTTTACAACAATTGGGATCTATAAGTTCTTTGAATAAAAAAAAAAAAAATAGTTTGCATGAGGTCATGCACAAAACTAAGTGTGGGGGAGACTCACTCTCTTCCAAATATTTTGAAGAATGCATGAGAAAACAAAGAGCTAAGTGTAGAAAAAAATCTTCCTACATTATCTACGAAAAACCTCATGAGAGCACGAATAAGAAAGAAGTAAAAATTTTACTTCTAGAATCTCAGTTTGCTACTATCATGAAAAAAGGAGAAGACACTTTGAAAGATGTAGAAGTATTGACAAAATCAGATTCTACAGGAAGATCAGTAGCTTGCATGAGGGCATGCAAGAAGTTAAGTGTGGGGAAATGATGAGACCAAAATATGTCTCATTATATCACCAAATAACACTCTTATTCTCTCTCTTAAAATAAAGCTTTCAAGTGAATTTAGATGTAGTTTTAATAACAAATAACATATTTAAGGTAGAATATAGGATTTATCTTATCATCTCTTTAGAAATCTATTTGCAATCTAATTATTGTTATTTCCTAATATTTCTTCTAAAGTTGGAATGCAATAGTGTGTAGAAAACAGGTCATAAGCAACTCTACTCCAAGTTCATAGATTGCAACTACCGAAAGTCTTCACACAACTACGGAAATGCCCAGCTACAAAAATTCTTCACGCAACTACGAAAAACACCCAGCTATGGAAATTCTTCACGCAGCTACGGAAACACCCACTAGTGAAAGTATTTTGGTTTGTTCCAAAATAATGTAAAGGAACACCGAACTATTCAGCCCACTCTTTGCTTCCACGTCATCAACCAAGAATATAGATCCAAACATGTGTCATGTATGCATGTGGCATTCCAAGAAGAATTCAAAGTCATGGACTTAACACTCCTCCATTTTCTCTCCATCTTTCAAAGATGAGCAAATAGTGGAATAGTATTAGGAATGTTGAATAAGTACTCTCCCACTTTGTGTTCCTGGATTAAAGGGATGAGTTGTAGAAATATTCTCCACAATAAGTGGATGATTGTAGTTAAGTTTGTTTAGGATTTATTGCTTTGAATAAATCCACCCAAGAATAGGTAGTTAGTTCTTGGTGTGTTGACTAAGTAAATTAGAATAAAAAGAAGATCAAATTGTATTCTCAAAAGAGGATTTGGTTGGATGCATGAATTATAAATGCAACCTTCCACACTCTTATGTGTAATCTTTTACCAAGCAATGAAAATATGTTCTTTTCTCTCCAATATTATGAAGTTTTGAATTAAGATCTTGGAAGCATGATTTAAATCCTCTTCCAAGGAATGAGTCGCCACTCATTCCAAGGAAGACAGATCTATGTATTTGTGTTTTTGTATTGTAATAATTTATGTTTATGTTTATTCATTTTTCTGTGATTATTATTTTGTTGTATTCTTTTTCTCCTCGTATTGTAATATTGATTTTCATTCAGTTTGTTGTGAACCTGCAGGTGTTTCATTTGATTATATTTATTTCCAATTCAACAATTTCCTTTATGCAAGTGTGATTTCTTTTATGCAAGTGTGATTTTAATTTTTGTAAGTCTATTTTTCCATTTTCGCAAGTGTGGTTTTCAATTTATGCAAGTTTGGATTGTGTTTGAAGGAGTTGTTTTCCAAATATCTCTTTCTCCTTTTGCATACAACCATTGGACACCAGCCCTGAATTGACATTATTAATGAAGATTATTGATGAACCTCATCACTAACTAGTTAGAACCCTTGGAAATGACCTTTTGCAGCCATGAAGACAATCTAAAAACTTATACCAATCCTGACCATGCATGCGAAAGGATGCGTAATATTGAAAAAGAAAGAAAATTCTCCCGAATCATCATAAAAGAAATAGAAACCTATGCACAACCGCACTTGGAGGAAAGATCAATTCCTACATGGTATGCCATTTAAGATGGTAGCCACTTATTGAAAGAAGGAAATGTAGAAAGATGTGTATAAAACACTTAGAGGAAAGCATGTGAAACTATAATACAATGTCAACTTATATCATTTAGAAACAATACTTCAGATGAATCTCGTTGACTAGGATCAAAATATTTTCTCCATTTTCTCTTACAAGATGGAAAAAATTATGTGGCTTGCATCCAATGATGATGTATGGTCCACTCCACAATGAATCAAAATTTTTGTGGGCACTTGGTTTTGTTGTCTTCATCCCACTTCAACACTAAGTCACCTTCATTGAAGACTCTTTCCTTGGCCTTCTTGTCAAATGTCCTCTTAATTTGAGCTTGATTTAGCTCCATAGATAACATAACTTGATTTCGGTTTCTTCAAGCTTCATGAGATGTGCATACCTCACCTCCATTGGCTCATTCTCCATTAATTCAACTTGATGCATCAGTTCCAAAGATGGAAGCTCAAGAGAAATGGGCAACTTGGCTTCAAGGCCATAAACTAACTTGAAAGGTGAATTTGAAATTGATCTTTTATGAGTTATTCTATCAGCCCACAAGGCTTCCTTTAACACAGTGTATGGTAGGTTCACTAATTTTCATATGTAGTTCTTCTGATTATCCTTAATAGATTTTTATTTGTACTTTTAGCCAATCCATTACCTTGAGGGTAATAATTGGATGATGTGCTAAGATAAATACCATTCTGAATAGCCCATGCAATAATCTTTTCCCCTATAAAAGCTTTTGCATTATCTAAAATTATAGTAGAAGGAACACCAAACCTGGTAATTATGCCTTCATAGAAGTCCAAGATGTTTGTCTCATTAGCTTCTTTTAGAAACACTGAACCTTGATCTGGATGACCATCTAACTTTGAATTCATTCGCACACTTGGGATCTCCTCCTAGTTATGGGTGCCTCAAACTGAGGAGAACCTCCAGAGCGGGCTGGTTCCCTTGATGGATCACCTAAAAACTACTAAAATTGATGGGGTTGAGGGTTAGGAATGAACTGAAAATAACTTGAAAGTGGAAAATGGGTGATACACCAAATTGTTAGGGACCTATGCTTGTATAAAACTCACTTAAAGAATGATTATTCACTTCAATTGCTTTTTGACAAATTCGTGCACTCACAAAAGGTGTTTTAACACAGTTATATGACCTACAAAACTCACAAAATAACTTGATGGAGATGTTGTGATGTTATGAGTATAGAAGGAAAGGAATAATTCGGTGAAACACAATGAACATCATCTGTACACACACTACAAAAGCTTCAATATGGAGGAAGATAGAGTCTGTTGGCAAGAAAATTTGTTAGGTGGACAAACTTGTGGATTTCTTGCCAACGCTATGGCAATCTAAGTCCCTCTACTTAAGCGGTGCAATCGCCATATATGCATGCACAAAAATGTGGATTTATGTGGTGGCATTTCGATCGGGGATCCAACAGGACACTCCACCGAGCTTGCGACAAATTTTACAGATACTGCAAGAGATAACTTTGTATGAAGAGAGGGAAAGGAGAGTGAGAAAAGAGGTAGGAGAACTAATGCTGTAGGTAGGAAATCGATTCCTGCACACACTAGTCAAAAGTATCATCACATGCATTTATGAGAAGAAACAACTTTGTAAGCATCATTAAGACCAAATGAAATTTGATGAACACAAAGTATCAAGAAATATCTTAGTCAAAGAAAGCTAGAAACTCCTTCTTGTATTAATTTCTCAAACAAAAGTTGTACATAGTGGAGAAATGGAGGAAATTGAGAATGGGGGAAAGGAAGAATTTGGCTATCTCCTTTGTTCTCTCAAGGTAGAATACACTCTTGAGCTTACAAAATTAATGACCAACCCTTGAAATGGGAATGACGTTACAATTTATAGAATGAGAGGTGACTTATCATCTACCCCCAATGGATTTTCATATGTCCTCGCACAACTTAAAACTTTTCAACTTCCTAGGAAACTTTTAAGTCCCTTTTTATAACATAAAGGTGACTTATTACATTATGAACATTAAGACATATGAAAAAGTGAAACCCCAATGCAAAATTAGAACATTTGAGAAGAGAGAGAAATTTGGGGAAAGAGGAGAGAGAAAGAGAGAGAGAAGAAGAAGAGGATATGTTGTTCTAGATGAAGTCCGTTGATCCTCATTGATGGAAAAATCCAAATGTAGTGAAACTCTGAATCTTTGAACTCCTTGCACATGGTGAAACTCCTTCAAATTAGTTCACGAATTCTCACCAATTTGAGTGAACAGTTCTGCAACAAATGGTTCATCAATCCACGCACTGGTTTGCAAGATATGTTCGAATCTTCATTTTATGGCAATGGGGATTTCCACTGTTCTTCTTCTCGGTTCTCCATTTATTTTTATTATCTCGATGAATTATTATTCTAAGACCTATGTGCCATCATGGAGTGAAGGATAATTTTTGTGATGGAGCTAGTTCAAGCTTTGGCAATGGTGGAGTGAGGTGTTCTCTATAACTTTTCCTTTGGTAGTGAGAAACAACAAGAAACAACGAGAAACAACAAGAAACAACCAACATTTGGAAAAAATTTCAAATTTTTGAGTTGGAATTGGGGAAAAAAAAAATTCCCTGATGTCCTTGACCTCAGGGACATGAGGGACATCAATTTCCATGATGAGCAAGATGACAACACGTGATGGTGATCTCGACAACAGGAGTGAGTGCTCCAAAATCAGCTTTAAATCACCGAGGGGCTAGAAACTGGTCATATGGGTGACCAAAACACTCTCATAGAGGGATGGGCACATTTTTCCATGTTTGGTGTCCCTCACCTCAAAGGGACATGAGGGACATCAAATTCCATGGTGGTCCTGGAGCTGACACGTGTCCTCGATCCGACGGTAGGGAGTTTGAGCTCCAAAAATGCACTTGGGGGCTGAATTCGGTCATGTGGGTGACCAAAAGACTCCCCACATAGGCTGGAAGAATTTTTCAATGGATGATGTACCTAACCTCAGGGACTTCTACGACATAAAATCCCATCAAATTCTTTGTGCTAACACGTGTCCTCTCAAAATTGACTAACTCCTAGACTGTCTCCAAGAGGGTGACTTGGAATGATGATAACTTGAGCTCCGGTGGAATTTCTTGGTGAAATTTTATATGATCCTGACTGTAAATGGAATTTTGAATCCAATGGTGGGGTATCATTTCTTTATTCATCCATTTGATCCCTAAAAAAGTGGAATTTTGATCTGAGACTCCACTTGTGCTTGAGAAAAAATGCCTTCAAATCCTATACACCAAGGTGTTGTGAAAATATGATTTCACCATCATGTAGGTATTGGAATCCTATTTTTGGTGATGTTTTGTTTTACTTCTAACTCCATCTGGAGCTCCCAGAATCACCTTTCGAAGCTCAGCAGTTGTTTTGGCTTGTGCACTAACTAGGCTTGTGAACCCTAATTCTGGAAAAACTGCCCCAACTTCTCCAAGACCTTCCAAAATATTCCTAAACCATCTCCATGATGTCCCAAGACCTTTGGATCACCTCCACATCCACTTAGGATCTTCTATTCCTCTCGTGAGGTTTCTCCAGCTCTAGGAAGGCCAGTGATAGCCCTTCCCACAATTGCCTGTAGCTTTGCAAATGAACTCCTAAAATCACCTAGGGGGAATGAATGGAATTTCCTAAATCACCTAGGGGAATGGTATAACATTATTCGGGAGGTCATTTGGACTTACTGGAAAGATCCGGGGTGTCTTGGAGTGATAGACTTGAAATTTTTTGCACAGGGGTATAGTTGTCGTGCTCAGAAATTGTCAATTTCCCTGTTGCACATTTACATGACAACAACTGGCTCTAGCTTGGGGACATGACATGGAATGAGTGTAGTGAAGACATGGTATGAGAACTCCCAGAATCTCAACTTACAACATATATGACCAGTGCCTTATCCATTGGGCCTTGCTGGAGTCACGTACAACTTACAACAAGAGAGAAAAAGAGAAGAAGGAAACACACACGCACACAAAAAGGAAACGACACACACAACAGGAAGGGAAACACACACAATAGAAAGGGAAAAACACCTAGCAATCACCTATGTACAAGGCGGGGGACAACCCGCTTTCACTAAAGCACTTTTCATTTCTCAAAAGTTACCCCTGAAGAGGCAACATTGAATGATGATGTTTTGTGAAGCCATTGACGGGTTCTAGAAAGTACCCTCCTCCTTAGTTGCTTATGAAAGCCAGGTGCTTTCACAATTATCTGTGTACTTGGTAGGAGTGAGTCCATGTGAGATTCTTGATGCTTAGGTCCTTGCTTGGAAATTCCATTGCCTTCATCCTCTTTGAAATTGGTTTCATAGTGCTAGTTACATTCCACATTTATCCACATAGATGATTCTTTGTTGAGCACGCTATTGCTGCCCCATGGCTTATTTTTCATTCAAATTACTTGAACATTTTGGATTCTTTTCTTTCCCAAGTCTATGCTCGTTGACCTCTTTTCCATGAGAAACCTCAGACTTATCCTTTTCCTTTACTCCACTGTGAAGTGCTTGAGTACTGACGAGGATTGGACATGACCTCATACTTGTCTTGTATGTCCATGACATGAGTGAAGAGATCAAGAATCATCTCGGGGTCTTCCACAACTTCGATGCATCCAAGATTTCTTACACGGATTTATGCTTTGTCATTTCCTGCAACTCCTCTTTGTATGCCTTTGAAGAATCTTTATTTTTCATCTCAAGGAAACTATCTAGAGGGATTACCTCATCATCTCAGAATCACTGCATTTTATCACTCCTTTGTCCATAGGGGATTTAGCTTCAAAGGCCTCAAAAATTCTTGCTTCTATTTCTTCATCATGGAGAGAATATTCTTCTACAAATGGGAAAGAAAATATCTCCATTTCGTCATCATATCCACCAACCATTGGCTCGAGAGGGACATCATATTTCTCATCTAGATTTATTTCAACATAGCCCATCTTCACATTAGTTGAGGTTTCCAAGTCATCTTCATGCTTGTCTTCAAGATTCATGGCTTGCATTAAAAGTTCAAGACTGATTTTAGGGTCTTTTGTTTCTTTTGTGGCTCTTAGTAGTCCTTGTACAGATAGTTCTTTCCCATTGTTTAAGGGTTCATTGCGGACTAGCTTGGTCTCTTCCTGGGTGACATGATCAAGGGATTCCTCATCTTTGAATGGGAATGAGAAAATTTCTTCATCACGGATAAACACATAAGTTGATTTTTCTGTTTGAAAATCATCAAGAACCATTTCCTCTTCTTCATGGTTTGCATCATCCGGAAATTTAGGGCTTCCCTCTTGTAACTCAAATATCCTCAGTGCTTATTCAATGTCCAAATCCCTCTAGGAAGGCACACCTAGACCTATCAAGATGGGGATATCATCCTCCTCCTCGGTTGCCACAAAGTGATTCATCCCCTACTACCCTGGTACAAAATGTTGGCTTCTAGGATTCAAGACTTTTACTTGTGCACCTCATATTCTTCTCAGGAAGTAATTTCTCCATGTCTCCCTTCACTGATATGGTTGTAGAAGACCAATTCATATGGATTTTCCCTCCCAAGTCTCGGCAGAAAGTTTTACTTAGCAACTTTCCGAATGAGGGTGGGATGCCTACTATCAAAATCATCGCTGAAAATTTCTTGTCTAGAAATCTAGTGAGAGCCACCTATACATCTTTGACCTTCCCTATAAGTGAGACCTCTTTTGATTCCAAAGAGTAACAAGAGCCGCTAGGTGGATTCATGGTAAGTTTGAGATATTTGGCAACCTTGAAACGCATGACGTTGTCTGAGGCACCATAATCTATTATGCAATTGTTCATTATATATTCTCCAACAAGAAGGGAGACGTAGAAAGGTTCAACTTTATCAGTCTTTGATGCACTCAGAGAAAGCATGTTTTGTGAGGGAGGTGTTATCCAAAATTCACCCCTCAGCGTAATTTTGATAACATGCATCAAATTATTCATCTCGAGCAAGTAGATTGATTCGAGGCCCAAATCATGTTTTTGGGGGTCCCCTCGGCCTTTTTCTAACCCTCCCATCCAAGAAGAAATCCCAACGAGTTAGAAAAAATGAAAAAAATGCAAAAATAAGGTTGCAGGACTGTTTTAAAGCATTTCGGGTTTGAAGGGTTCGGGTCGTACTGAGGTTCGTTGTACCAAGCTTGGGGCTGAAAAAGCAAGAAAATTGGCTAAGTCAAACATTTTAGTCCGGGCGTGTCCGCATGGACAGTTGGGACGTCGGGACGCTGTGGCCAAACGACCGAGAGCAGGGAAAATCATCTGTCTTGTTGCGCGCGGTTTGGGACAAATGGCCCGAGACAAAAGTACGTGAGGTACGCGAAAAGCCGAAATGGCCGAAAGCAAGAAAAATCATCTAAGTCTTTTGTTTCGCGTGGTTTGGGACATTGGGACAAAAGTACGCGTGGGACGTGAATTGGCCGATTTTGCCGACAGTCCATTTCAGGCGGTTCGGAGATATTTGTCCCAGGTAGTCAGGACCGGGACAAAAGTACGCGAGGGACGTGTGGGACATGAAAAGGTGAAAAGGCCGCAAATAGGAACAAGGAAGCCCGAATCGGCCGATGCGGGAGAATGTGTCCCAGGAAGTGGCGAGCATAGAGAAGGACTTAGAAAATTTTCCAAGTTTCGGTCAAAGTTTTCAAAGACAACAGTTTTGGCCCGCTGCCCCGGCCATCAAATGGAATCTTGACACATGTCATCCAAGTGGCAGAATGTGGGGAAATGGGAAATTTTCCCAAAGTGAAAAATGCCAAATTTTCGAAGGGCAAAGTGCGCCCCTCAGGCCCGAGCCAATAAAATAGTGCCACGTGTCCAAGTGGCAAAATTTTTTAAGGAAGGGCCCGAAAGAAATTTTCAAAGGATGAGCCCATGGATGAATCGAGCTCAAACATTGCATCCAAGTGGTGAAGTGCGGGGAAAATTTTAAAATTTTTCCCAAGACCAAAGAGGTAAAATTCAATTTTTTTCCCACCGATCTGTTTTGGGCCTGTTTTTGCCCTAAATCTTCAAATGGCCATAACTTTCGATCCAAAGCTCAGATTTTCACGTTCTTTATATCAATGGAAAGCTGGTGAAATTCTCTACAAGATTTTGGGGTCAATTTTGCATTTTGGTTCAGTTTGGAGAGAGAAAATCAAGAAATGTCTCTGGCACGTGGTAATGGCCAGAAGTGACGTTTCAACAACCAGTTTTAATGCAAAATGGGTCGCATTCTTCTCCAGCATGGCCAAAATGTCAGGGCATGGGTCTGTAAGGATGCCCATGCTATTTTAATGCATCTTCATTCAATGAGGAATGGCTCCCACATTTTTCACATTTTTTCTCTCTCCTGGGCTCGACCCATGCATTGTAAAAGCCAGATTTGGCTCATTTTTCAAAAGGTTGTTCATCTTTTCTACTATGCTCTCCTTTCTTTTCTTCCCCAGGGTTGAAAATGGAGTTTAAACCTCCTCCCCGATCTTTAATGGCATTTTTTTCCTTTTACCATTAAAATGATGTTCTGTGCAAACTTCTGGAGCAACAAAAACGTGTTTTGTGATGCATCTGTCCATCCTTGCTCATTTTTACTTGTTTTCTTCTTGCCTCTCTTCATTGCAGGTATTTGTGCATGTTTAAATGTTCATTGCAAGGTTGGAGCTGTGTTCATAGCAGTTTTGATAGATGTTCAAGCATTTTCCTTCTCTGGTGTATCACCGTTTTAGTGTAGGCTTTTTTTTTTTTTTCTCTTTTCTCTCTCTCCCTGTCTCCTTGGAGGTTAGATTAGGATTAGATTAGCTTGCCTGCACTGGAACAACTTGTGGCAGGTAGTTTAGGAAGAGGAACCAACCTTCTCTGGAGATTCCTTTCTCATTTTTGCAAGTCCCACACTTGGAGAGAGGTTTCAATGTTGTGCAATCACACTGGATGCCTGAAACATCAACTTAGAAACCTGATTTACATCCGGGGTGTTGTGATTTGGTGATAAAGCTTGGTTTTGGCACCCGGTGGGACCTTAGAGGTCTTTCACTTTATCTTTGTGGTGGTGTGTTCCTATTAAAGATTCAGATCTTTTGGAGGCACTTTCAAAAGCACATCCGCGACTCCATCCGGTAAATAACTCATTTATGAAGTTGCAGACACTGTTTTTCATCCATTCCCTTCCATCCCTTTCATTCTTTTCCATTCCATGAAGTTGTGCAATTATGACTTCATTTCCATCATGGAACTCACATTTACAACAGCAGCAATGTTTCCCACCTCCAACATGTTTTTTAAATCCTCCAAATCAGCATTTTAAACAAATTCAAAATCAGCATACATACCCATATGAGCAGCAATGCCAAAATCAGTTTGGTTATGGAGCTTTCCAAGAGCAAGAGTATGCATATAATGAAGACCATCAGATGCAAGATGCTGGTCTATTGGAGAAAATCCAAAAGATGGAGGTAAACATGGTGCAGTCCAGGGCTCAAGCACAAATGAACACATTTGGAATCGGTTGTGGAGCACCCTGTCCATGGGTGGGACCTTTTCCAAGGCATTACAGCCCTCAAGAGAAGCTTGACTTCATGATTGCAACGCTGCCATTGCTTGCAAAGTGGATTGAAGGAATAGAGATGTATGAGAGGAGTATTCAACAACCTTGTCAACGGGTAAGTATGCCATCTCATGCCTTTCTTTTTCCTCTTTCCCAATTTGTTTTATCTCAGCAGTGTCAAGTTTTAAACTCTCCATCTGCTGTCCCAAGTGTTGAATCCATTTCTCCACCCCCTAGTCTTCCACCTCATCTCAATTCTTTTGTCCCTTTTCCTTCCAAACAGTCATCCCCTCCACAAGAGCTAACAGAAATACCCCCTCCTCCAAAGAAACAAGAGTTTCTACCTCCTCCACCACCACGAAAAATTGCCAAGCCATTTGAGTTACAATCCACTTCTCCTCTTGCATTCCCAAATCCATGTTGGGAGGATAAAAATCAGAATTCTAGTCAAGGAAAACAACAAAGCAAAAAGAAAATCCAAACAAGGATGAAGAAATTCAAAGTCTGAAGAGTTGGGCTCTTAAATTTGGGATGAAAAAGATCCCCTTGATGGTTAAGCCTTCAGAAGAGGTTGGAGTTGGAGAACAAGTGGTGGTTAAGACTGATTTTGTGGCAGCAGAAGAAGAGCAAAAAGAAGAAGCAGATCAACAATCAGTTTGCTCAGAAAGTAGTGTCCATGTTAGCATTCTATTTGAAGAGAATGCTGATTCAATTCAAGTTACACAATCAGCCATGGAGGAAGAAAGCTCTGAAGAAGATCTTGTAGTTCCAACTTGTCCTCTAGAGCAGCAGATCGAAGAGTTTGACTTAACAAACTTCGTGCTAGAGGAAGAGTTCTATCAAGAGCAAGATTGTCTTCAAGTAGTAGAGGAGGAAGAAGCTGCTCCAAATCCAAAAGAAGAGGAGCACATTCTAGTTGTGGAGGAGAAAAGTGCAGATCCAAAGGCTTTGAGCACAAAGTAGGTTATAGAAGAACCTTCAGTTCTTCTTTCTACTTCATCTCTCTCAAGTTCTAGTACTGAAGAAGAGTTTGATCTCTCAAACTCAATGTTGGAGGATGAAAGAAACCATGGTGATCAAGTTGCAGATCAAGAGAACACCATGGGAGAGGTTGAACATTTGCAGCAGGACAACAATGAGGCAGTTTACCTATCTGATTTGGAGGACTATTTTGATGAAGAAGAACTAGTTGAGTTTCCACCATTCTCTCTTTCATCATCCACGTTCCAAACACAAGAGCCTGCTGTCATGGAGGAGAGCATTCATTTGCAACAACCTGCATCTTATAGCAGATCTTTGGAATCAAGATTGGAAGATTTAAATCTTCCATGTTCTTCATTGGAGGAAGAGAAAGGGCGTAAAGGTTCTACCTTTCGCTTCCGCACCATCCATTCAAGAGGGGTCTACAAGAGAACTCCATTCTTGGAGTTGAAAATCAGGGCAATGGGTATACTCAAAGGACCATACCTTGCCCAATCAGGTATCTGGCTTCATTGGAGTCAAAGGAGAAGTCACAACCAATCATGCTTGCTTCTAAGCATGAGGGTGAGCTACAAAGTACCAAGGATCAGCTGTCATACCTCTTCAATCCAAATGCAGAGCAACTAAAAGAGGTATTGAATTTGCCTTCACATGATACCTTGATGATTTGGGTGGAAGACCATCTTCTTGTTGATTTTCCATTCATCCAATCAGCCATGTTCAATGCCAAATCAGTTGCATGGTTGCCAATTTTGAAGAAAGGAAGCTATTTTGCACAACCAGTTGCAGGGTTTGTTTAGCCCACTTTTGCTTCCAGTTAGAGTAGGATAGGTAGTTTTGCTTTCAGTAAAAGAAGTGCTTGTGCACACTCTGCATGTTCCATTTGGAGCATGTATGATTTTTAGTTTGTACATACTTTTGGTGCTGCTGGTTTTGCCCTTGCACAGTTCGTTTTGATGGCATTTTGGTGAGAACAACTCCATGTTCAGTGGGTTTCCAAGTGGCTCAGAGAGGAGGTTTTCAAAGTTCAGATCAGTTTGTAGGCTACAACTCATGACTCCATGCCCAATGGATGCTTCAGGAAACTGGTAACTTCATCCAGCAGGCAGATGACCCTCTGAGTCGCCAAAATTGTTATCCAAAATTCACCCTCAAGGTAATTTTGATAACATGCATCAAATTATTCAGTCCCGAGCAAGTAGATTGATTCAAGGCCCAAATCATGTTTTTCGGGGTCCCCTCGGCCTTTTCTAACTCTCCCATCCAAGAAGAAATCCCAACGAGTTAGAAAAAATGAAAAAATGCAAAAAATAAGGTTGCAGGACTGTTTTAAAGCATTTCGGTCTGAAGGGTTCGGGTCGTACTGAGGTTCATTGTACCAAGCTTGGGGCTGAAAAAGCAAGAAAATCAGCTAAGTTGGACATTTTTGTCCCAGGTGGTCCGCGGGACAGTTGGGACGTCGGGACGTGAGGGATGCGAAAAGTCAAACGACTGAGAGCAGCGGGAAAATCGTCTGTCTTGTTTTCGCGCGGTTTGGGACAGCTGGGACAAAAGTACGTGAGGTACACATGGGACATGAAAATTTGAAATGGCCAAAAGCAAGAAAAATCATCTAAGTCTTTTGTTTCACGCGGTTTGGGATAGTTGGGACAAAAGTACGCGTGGGACGTGAATTGGCGATTTCTTGAACGGATAGTCCATTTCAGTCGTGTTCAAGATATTTATCCCGTGATCAGGACAGCCGGGACAAAAGTATGCGAGGGATGCGTGGGATGTGAAAACACAAAAATGCCGCAAACAGCAATAAGGAAGTGCGAATTGGCCGATGCGGGAGAATGTGTCCCAGGAAGTGGCGAGCAATAGAGAAAGACTTAGAAAATTTACCAAGTTTCGGTCAAAGTTTTCAAAGACAATGATTTTGGCCCGCCGCCCGACCATCGAATGGAATCTTGACACGTGTCATCCAAGTGGCGAACGTGGGGAAATGGGAAATTTTCCCAAAGTGAAAAATGCCAAATTTTCGAAGGGCAAAGTGTGCCCCTCAGGCCCGAGCCAATAAAATAGTGCCACGTGTCCAAGTGGCAAAATTTTTTAAGGAAGGGCCCGAAAGAAATTTTCAAAGGATGAGCCTACGGACGAATCAGAGCCTGACACGTGTCATCCAAGTGGCGGAGCGTGGGGAAAATTTAAAATTTTTTCCAAAGACCAAAGAGGTAAAATTCAAATTTTTTTCCCGCCAATCCGTTTTGGGCCTGTTTTTGCCCTAAATCTTCAAATGGCCCGAACTTTCGATCCAGAGCTCGGATTTTCATGTTATTTATATCAATGGAAAGCTGGTGAAATTATCTACAATATTCGGGGTCAGTTTTGCATTTTGGTTCAATTTGGAGAGAGAAAATCAAGAAATGTCTCTGGCACGTGGTAATGGCCAGAAGTGACATTTCAACAACCAGTTTTAATGCAAAATGGGTCGCATTCTTCTCCAGCATGGCCAAAATGTCAGGGCATGGGTCTGTAAGGATGCCCATGCTGTTTTAATGCATCTTTATTCAATGAGGAATGGCTCCCACATTTTTTCACATTTTATCTCTCCTGGGCTCGACCCATGCATTGTAAAAAGCTAGATTTGGCTCATTTTTCACAAGGTTGTTCATATTTTCTGCTTTGCTCTCCTTTATTTTCTTCCCCAGGGTTGAAAATGGAGTTTGAACCTCCTCCCCTGCTCTGTAATGGCATTTTTTTCCTTTTACCATTAAAATGATGTTTTGTGCAAACTTCCGGAGCAACAAAAACGTGTTTTTGTGATGCATCTGTCCATCCTTGCTCATTTTTTTGCTTGTTTTCTTCTTACCTCTCTTCATTCGCAGTATTTGTGCACGTTTAAATGTTCATTGCAAAGTTGGAGCTGTGTTCATAGCAGATTTTGATAGATGTTCAACATTTTCCTTCTCTCGGTGTATCACCGTTTTAGTGTAGGCTTTTTTTTTTCTCTTTTCTCGCTCTCCTGTCTCCTGGAGGTTAGATTAGGATTAGATTAGCTTGCCTGCACTGGAACAACTTATGGCAGGTAGTTTAGGAAGAGGAACCAGCTTTCTTTGGAGATTCCTTTCTCATTTTTGCAAGTCCCACACTTGGAGAGAGGTTTCAATGTTGTGCAATCACACCTGGATGCCCGAAACATCAACTTAGAAACCTGATTTGCATCCGTGGGTGCCGTGTGATTTTGTGATAACAGGAGGTGTAGGTGAGTTTGGAAGCATTCCTTTGGAACTAGAAGTTACAACATTGGGTGTTAGACTACCACTCCTGATATATCAGATGAACCTCTCAAATTATTTAGGATGAGTCCGCAAATATTCAATTTCGGTAATATGCACTTTGGCTTTATTTGCATATTCTATGAAGTCAAAGGGAGAAGATGTGGACAAGGGGGTGAAGGGATTGATTTTTGAGTTTGGATAGGCTTAGGAGTAGGATTTTATGTTTGAGGAATGTAAGGTATTTTGAATGGCACACTAGGAGCTTTTAAGGAATTAGATTTTGTAGGAACAAGTTTGGGTTTAGAATTAGAAGAGGTATCAGAAGACTTACTTGGAATAGCAGGAGCCTTCTTACTCACTACAGGATCAAGCTCCAATAATGCAGACTTCATGGAAGGAGGAAGTGGTGATCCTCAACTGATTATTTTATTTTGCGGAGTCTTCATAGGAGGATCATCAACCTTCTTTTCTTTACAATAGTGGAGGGGGTGCTCCTTTCTTGGACTGAGAATGAGTGAATACCGCGCATGAGAAAATGGGTGCATCTTCTTCGTCTTCTTCATAACCTCCAGAATACTCATAGAATCTGATTTGTGTATCGTTCTCAAACTCATCACTTTCTAGGAAACCACCACCTTCACTTTCTTGTTCAAAATATTCTTCAATTTATTGAAATATGAAATTTACGTTCATGGGTGAAGCCTCCAAGGCAAGCCTTTGGGTGCTCCTGCAATCTAATTTTCATTTCTTCTTTGAGAATAAACTCATTTAGATATTTCCCTCCTCAACGACACCATTTCATTCGCCATTTTTTGCATTAAAGGATCAGTTCTTTCATCTCCAGGATGTTGAGCTTTACCCTTTGAGGGATTCTTGATCTTTCTAGATAGGATGAGATCATCATCAAGTTCAATGGCCAATCTTTGTGCTTCTACAATATCCCTTGGTTGAACTCTTCATAGGAGAAATCCTACCTCTGGTGATTGAGAATTGATGAAGAATATCTTGACATTATTTTTAGATGGCGAATCCTCTTCTGTATCTTATGAAGTAACCGATTAAAACGAGCCACAAAGTCTCTCATAGTTTCATTTTATCCTTTCTTCATTTGAGCCAATTGCACTAAGAGGTCCTGATAGTCTTCAGTTGATTTAAATATCTTTGCAAAGGCATCCTTAAAGTCATTCCAACCCGTGATGGACTGAGCAAGAAGGATGTAAAACCATTCTGCTACTTTTTCTTGGAGGGACTCCATGAACAGTCTCACAAACAACGTCTTCATGTTGGACACCAAGAATTCCACATGATGTTGTGAAAGCAATGATGTGTTCTTCAGGATGTTGTGCGTTGTCACCTTTAAACTTTAGAAATTTCTTAGGGAACCCAGCTGGAAGATCATGGAGAGGTGGTTTAAGAGAAAGTGGGCATGTATTCCTTCCCATGGAACAATGGGTTGAGGTCTTTCTTCTTCATCTTCCATTGTCGTTTTTTGTTTCTTCTCTTGCTTCTACAAATTCTTCTTCTTCTGGGAACTCAATGACCAATGGTGGTTGAAAAATGGGAGAATTTGAAGGGGGAGTATCAACAGGAGTCTTGACAGGATTGTCAGGTGAACTGTTTAAAGAGCTAGATGGAGAGGAGGCTTGAGAGAAGAAGTATGGATTATCTCTAATTCATTCTTGCTGATTTTGCAAAGCCTCGAAATTGGAATCAACAACACCTCTCAACCTACTCAACCTGGTGTATCTTCCTTCAACCAAATTTTGGAAACTTTTGTAGTGGGAACATGAAAGGACACTGTGGAATGTGAAAATTCACGTGCATAAATATGCAAGTGTATCTTTTGGCAATGACTTTCATGAACTCTTTTTTTTAATTTTTCAATATTTGATTTTTTTGAATTTTTAGACCTTACTAGTCATATATTGGGTGCAAATGCTGCTAAATCTGTCCCACGATGGGTGCCAAAAATTGTTGGCGAGAAAAAATTTCGGGTGGAGAATGATGAAAAATGAGGCAATGTGTGGGGTGTAGGTAATGGTGATATCGGTTCGGGTAATAGGTAGTGGCATTCGAACACACACACACATATAGAATGCGATAAGGTACTAGGTTAAAGAGCTTGCAAACTCTACTTCATCAAAGGTCAATAAATTTATCCAAACAAGGTTGATGTGGTTCAGGTATCCAAGGTATAGGATACGATCTGAAACACAACTAGGAAAGGTGCAGGAATGGGAAGTAGGTTTGTTCTAGAGCACCAAAGGTTTGGTCGGGATAAACAACACAACATTAGGCAAGGTAAGGTCATTAGGCTGAACAACATGAGTAGTGTCATCGCAAGGTATAGTGAGTAAGAGAATTCGAGTGTCAAAAATGGGCAAGGTTGGGTTGGGTGATTTTGGCAAGGCCATACGTAAAAACACGGTGGAGGTAAAAACACGCCCCCAAATGATAGTGTGGTTAGTTGTAGGCTATAAGGCAATTAGGTTGAGTGGTAAGGCTAGGTGCAAACTTGGGTAAGGTGAAAATGGTTTCAGCAATCAAATGTGGTGATAAATAGTATAAGGGACTCAAACAGGCTAAGCGATGTCGGTCAAGATAAATTGATTATGGTACACTAGGGCACATGACCGATACCGGTCAAGATAAACCGACGTCGGTCAAGTCGGGGGTAGGGTAAAAAAAAAAATATGTATGTTATGGATTCATTTTAACCTTTCCATTTGTAGAAAATGACAAAGATGAGATTTTTAATGTTTTCATGGAGAAAAGAATGAGGCTCTGTAATAAGATGAGGTGGAGGTATCTCGAGTGGTGGAGGAATGAGGTAGACGGGTCCACGAGATAATTTAGAGTGATTTGATTGGCCGGAGGACTGAGAGTTTGATTTCAAACATGGCTTCATCAAGAAAAGGTGCTTGAGGTACACCAATTTAGAGATTGAAGGTTCCAACGAGGAGGAGGTAGCGTGTTGAGGTAGGAATTGATCCTATGTGTATTTTTAATTGAAATTTGAGGTAAAATGAAAAAAGGGGTGGGGAATTGAAAATTTGAAATGTGGGTAAAAATTGATGAATTTGGGTTGGGGGAGGTTGGAATGTAGATTAATTAGGTGGGAAAATGAATTGGGGTGGGGTTTAGGTAGGATTTGGGTAGATTATAGGGTAGTTTTTCATTTTTTTGAATTTAGGGGTGTGGGGGTTCGGCCTTAGGGCCAAACTAGAGACCAACGCTCGTAAGGCATTAACCAACATTGGTTGGCATGCCGACATTGGTTGGTGAAATATGTGACCAAGCACGGTTAGGGTAAGCTGGTGCTTCAGTCTTGTGAAAAGTGACCTAGCCTCTAAAAGGCTAAGTTATAGGGGAAAATGGATTTATAAGATAGATAGGTAGGTAAATTTAGAGAGATGGGAGGTAGAGTAGAATAGAAGTAGGTGGGTATGGGTTAGGTCGAATATCGAAGGAGAGAAAGTGATGAAATAGAACATGGGGACTTGTTTAGGCTAGATAAAATGGATGATAGGTTAGTGAAATAGTTAGGAAATGAATAGGTAGGTAGAGCAATGTGGGATGGGGGTAGGTAGGGGTGAAGAAATGAGTAAAGTAGGTAAGTACTTGACATTGTTGAGTGGTATGGATGCAAGCACATCACCAGTTGATGATGCGGGACAGGGTACCACCATTATTGGTGTAGATGTGACCCAGCGTCATGGAGGACGAGTGGACTCATATGTGAGACGCGTTTAACTAGTCGGCATTAGGTGATAGAGGCATATTATATGGGATCAAATGGTTACTCTCATCGATAGATGGGATGCAACAACCAATACCTTCCATCTACCCACCGGTGAGATGACAATCACATTGGAGGATGTATATAGGATTCATGCTTTCGATTGTTGGGGAACCTATTTATTCCATTTCATTAGATGAGGCATTCTAGGTGATGATTATAGTGTTTAGGGAGATGGCGAGTGACCCGACCGAGCACAATGTCGCCTGGTGTATGGGGCCATGTATATTGTGTACCCGTAAGAGACTCGGCTAACAATACTGATGATGGTAGTGGTGGGATGCTATGTACTCCCGACTCAGAGGGTGGCTGATTTCCTAGGGGATTGATGGGAGTTCTATGGGATATGATGGAGGATCAGGTATGTTTTGCATGGGCACCTACATATCTAGTGTAATTATATAGGGAGTTGTGGGCCTACCAGAGGATGCGGTGATACAACATCTGTTGTACATTCCTACTGCACTGTTGGGCATACAAACAATAGTGATTGTACGGCCATGGGGACTACATGTAGCGGATTGGTACCATGGTGGAAAGAGGGCTAGATACAAGAGATGGGTGGCAATAGGTGGACATCCATGAGTGGAGGAGGAGGTAGCACATGACGTGGATTACTATAGACGATAGTTGGAGGGTTTGCACACCATGGACATAGTATGGTGACCCTATGTTGGTTTTTCTACATTTAGATGTATGACCCGGGAGTTACATGGGCTACAACTACCGAGGTTAATATAGGGAAGGCATGCTGAAAAAATGAGATGATTCTCAGTTATGAGTCCGATGCCAATTCGAAATACAATAGGATATGCTGCCACTATTCTCGTAGTACAACAAAGATGATGTGGAGAGACCATTATCTCAACCCCATCCTAAAAATCTTGCAGGATAGGAGGAGGTGCTAGTTGATATCAGGTTAGATGATGTAAGGACCACTTTGTGGTATATAGAAAGTGGTGGGTAGCATAGTTACATGTAGCACCACCACGGCCATGTCAACTAGATTTAGCGACAGTGATGGTATAGAGAGATGCCTTACAGGATAGGTGACCGCTCTATGTGTATAGTTAAACATCACAGAATAGGTGGCCACCTTGATAGGGTAGGTGACTATTTTACGAGTGGTTATCTAGCACAGAACATGCACAAGCTCATGTGTAGGCTCTCATAGGGGATGGAGCATAGGTAACCACTTTATAGGCATATGTCCGAGGGTTACAGAGTTATTTGACCATAACCTAGGCAAAAGTTGTAGCATTATAGAACAGTAAGTAGCCAAAGGTTCCAACCGAGGCACCAGGATAGGCACCAGGCATGTTCTCATTTTATAGGTAGGAGGATAAGGGCTACTATTGTTAGGGAAGGGTTCACGAGGTTGGAGCCGGTCGATGGCGTTACCCCAAACAATATATATGGCTAGGTTCAAGGATGCCCTAAATGAGGCTCATTATTACCAGGATTAGTTGACCATGGCCGGTATTGATGTCCCATCATACGCTGATCACGGGGCCCAATAGACATCCACCGAGAAGACTAGGTCCCAGACTCATAGTTCAGGTAGCATAGGGGGTCATCGGCCTCAAAAATAAGGTTAGGGTGAGGTTACTAGCTCTCGTAGACCGAACCCGAGATGAGAGGGAAAGGAGGAGGAGATGGTAGGAGGATAGAGACCCCTAGAGGGTGGAGAGATGATGAGTGGGTGAGCAGGGGGGCGAGAGGAGGATACATGTGAGAGCGGAGATGAGGGCCTCGAGATGGGGATGAGATATCATGATATTTGATATTGTATTTTGATTTTGATATATATATATATATATATACTAGCCTATGTGCCAAAGATTATGAGATTGTACATGAGAGTTTTGAGATACTTTGATTATTTATCCCTATGTATATATGTATTGATACACAAAAACTCCCTTTTATATAGTTGATGATGATATTGGACTGATGATGTACTTTTTCATTTCCATTATTATTGTTATTATTGAAATTAGGTGAATTAGGCATGGTTGAGTATAGGTCATTTAGGTATGGTAGAGTTAGGTGTAGGCATGGTTGAGTCAGGTATAGGCATGGTAGAGTTGAAAATTTCCAAGTTACTGGATTTGTGGAAATGATATGTTGTATGTATGTTCTGTTTAAATTTCCAAGTAATTGATATCATGGAAATGTTAAATTATTCAGGTGCGATGTGGTTGATGTTATAAAATGGTAGGTATAATGAAATGATGTATGTTTTTGTGATATATTAATCTCTAAGTTATTGTGTAAATGAAATCTAACTAGGTTAGAATGTGAATGTAAAGGGGAAAAATGGTTAGTGGTAAAATTGGTCGGAGTGTTGTCTACATATCCATGGCTAAAAGGGGCCTCAAGATGATGTAGTACTCCCATAGGATAGGAAGAATATGATGAGGTAGATGAAAGGGTTGATCAATTTTAGGCATGATCGAGTTTAGGTTATTTAGGCATGGTGGAGTTGAGGTCATTTAGGCATGGTTGAGTCTAGGTTACTTAGGAATGGTTGAATGTTTTAAAATGATTTGATGAAAATAGAGTAGGAATGTTGAGGTAGGTGAGAGTAGAAGAAATCCCGAATGTAAGTGTCAAAGGTCTAGTTCGTGTAGTATAATCAATAAGTAAGAAAGGAGGTGAACAATAACAAAGGAAAATATCTTCAGAGTTTGTAAGGACCATAACGAGCATATCGAAGATGTGATTATGAAATTAAGTCCTAAAAGGAAGTGCATGATTGAATTTTCTAAGGTGAAAGAAGTTACATGATCATGAACTGTCGCATTTACGACACATCCCTTGAGTAGGTAAAAGATAAGAAAGAAAGGAAGGCAAGGTGAATTGGATTGTTTAGAGTAAACTTATTGTGAGACAACATGCCTCGTCTACAAGATACCCGAAAAAAAAATAGGAAAGTCCATGACCAAAAAGTTGTATTTTTCTTGATTTTTATTTTGTATTTTTCTTTTTTTCTTTTCATATAATTATCAATGCAAGAATTCTATATGGGATAAACTCCTAATCCATAGGCATGAGTAACTATATAGGGTCCAAGCCAATTAGGAGAAAACTTTCCCCGTTTACTTTTCTCCACTTTTGTTATATATTGATTTTCCTTCAAGACAAGGTCGCCGACCTTGAAGGTTCATTCTTGGGCATGTTTTTCATAGGCACATTTGATACATTTTTGGTAGATTTGAAGGTGATTAAGAGCATTTAGATGGTGCTCATCTAGTAACTCAAGTTGTGCCAAACGGTCTTGGAAAAATTCGTCATAGTTGAGCATATCTTTGAGTGAGATATGAAGATATGGAATTTGGATTTCGAGAGATAAGATAGCCTGCATGCACCGTAGACCAAAGAGAAAGGTGTGGCAGGTTGAGGTGAAAATACTAATGCGATAGCCCATAAGGTGAAAGGAATGTGTGTGTACTAATCCTTACCAAAGATCGTTAACCAATTTCATAAGAATTTTGTTTAGGGTTTTGTTAGTTTATTCGACTTGGACATTTGTTTGAGGATAATAAGGTGAAGAAAAATTGAGTTGAATGCCAAAGGCATCATAGAGCTTGCGTAGGGTTTTGTTTTTGATTTTTTTGTTATCGGTGATGAGGTGGTGAGGAACACCAAAGTGATAGATGATGTGATGGTTGATGAATTCATAGATTTAATTGGATTTTGTAGAAATGAGAGGTACATCTTCCACCCATCTAGTTTAATATTCAAAAGATAGCTTGAGTAATAATCCATTGATGATGTTGGGAAGAATGAGAGCTAAGCTCTCCAATGAGATCCAAACCCTATTGAGATAAATGCCAAAGGTCTCGGTGACTGTAAGGCACTAATAGGGATGTGATGAAGATTAGTATGTTCTTGACATTTCACACAATGTTTGATATAGTCATAACAATCTTGGTTTAGGGTTGTCAAAGAATAGTTGAGGTGAAGGATGTGCTTAGCAGCGGTGAAACCACATAAATGACCTCCACAAATCCCATCGTGAACTTCCTTGATGGTGTATGAGATTTCATAACTCGTAAGGCATCGTAAGAAAATACCATCAAAGCCACATTTGTAAAGAAGACCACCCATGATAACATAGTGAGAAAAAGTTTTAGGAAGGTTCGTTGGCCATCAGAAGTAAGATCCGGAGGCGAATTGAAAGGGAAAGGTAGTTAGCAAACTTCTTATACCAAATGTCACGTGGGTCAGTTTCAATTTTTCCTAAAAAGTTAACGGCTTGGAACAAATAAGAGGGTGATTGCAACCTTTATATTGTGACAAATATTTTTGAGTTTGAGGGTGAAGCGGGTATTTGAGAAGCAAGATAGGCCATGGTGTTCACAAATTTCTTAGTGGAATGCGGGGTGGATTTATGTTCATAATGGTCAAAGGTACTCAAAATCATGTCAACGTGATGCTTTTACTTTTGAACTATCTCGTTGCATGCATAATGGTATACACCATTGACTTGGTTTACAACCAGGTTGAGATTCATCAAAAATATTAATGGATTTTACATCTAAGGATATGATGGTTTGAAGACCTAATATGAGCGCTTCATATTCGAAATATTGTTAGTGCAATTTAAATCGAGTTTGAAAGATAAGGGCATAGGCTCACCATCAAGAGGGATGAGAATAACTCATGCACCACCCCCACACAGACATTTGGAACCATCAAATAATAAGGTTATCGATAAACAATATCATAAAGGGAGAGGGTAACAATGGATTCATCTAGAAAGTGGAAGTTGGAATATTGGTTTTCGCGCAAGAGGTGCGTCTACCATTTGGTCAGCAATGGTTTGTCCTTTGACAAAATTTTTATGGATGAATTCGAGATCTAGGTCTACAAGAAGCATGAGCCAATGTGCGACACATTGGTGTTGGTAAGTTTTAGCATACATGTAATGCAAGGGGTTAGTGTTGGTGACGACGAAGGTTTTATGGTTGAGTAGGTAATGGAAAAGTTTAGTAGCAACGAATACTAGGGATAGGTAGATTTTTTTTCGCTGTGGGTATATCTAGTCTCATAGTCTAGAAGAGTATGGCTTATATAATAAACCACTTGCTCCCTATGTTGGTCATCATGATGAAAGAGCATAACACCGAATGAATGGTTTGTAGCAGCAGAAATATAGAGGTAAAAGGGTTTGTCATCCTTTAGTGGGATGAGAAAAGGTAGTTGAAGGAGGTATTCCTTTAATGATTCAAAATATTTGTGGCATTCATCATCCCATTTGAAGGAAACATCATTTTTAAGAAGATGATGAAAAGGATGAAAATAGTCAGAAAGTTGAGAAATAAAGCATCGAATAGATTGTAACTTGCCTTGCAAACTATGAAGTTACCGAAGATTAGTAGGTGGAAGCATCTCGAGGATAGCCTTGAATTTAGTAGGGTCGACCTCAATTCCCGTAGAGATATGATGAAGCCAAGAATCTTACCTAAGAGAATGGTCAAGACACACTTCTTAGGTTGAAGGTGGACACAATATTTGATGAGACAGTCAAAGATGACCGTAAGAACCGTGAGGTGCTCAACTTGACATTTAGACATAGTGATAAGGTCATCAACATAGTCTTACAATATGTTATGCACAATGTCATGGAATATATAGGTCATGACATGATGACATGTAGCACTAGTGTTTTTAATGCCAAAAGGCATGACACGGTAATAGAAGGTTCCCTAAGGGGTGATGAAGGAATTTTTTTGTTGATCTTTTGGTACTAGTAATATTTCATGATAACCCAAGAAATTGTCCATGTGTGATAACATCTCATGGCCAGCAAAGTGAGATCAACCAGTTGGTCAATACTAGGTAGAGGAAAATCATCTTTAGAGAAAGCTAGGTTGAGGTTGTGGAAATCCGTGCATATGTGAAGTCCCCCTGTCACTTTGGTGACAATAACGATGTTAGAAATCCATTGGGGATAATCAATGGGTAGAATAAAAGAAACAAAAGGAAGCGCTCGAGTTCTTATTTACAAGAGAAGGGCAATGTGTGGATTCTTTTTGCAGCTTTTGTTTCATAGGTTTGGCATCAGGAATAGTTATGATATTGTGAACCATGATATTTGGGTCAATACTAGGCATATCATCATAAATCCAAGCAAAACCATTGTTATAGTCTCGTAGGAAAGAAGTGAAGGCTTCCTATTTAGTGGAATCTAAAGATTGGCCTGTCTTTAGAATGTAAGGGTTGTCCTGAGTGTGAATATTGATCTCTATGGTCGATTCATTCAACATGGTTTACGTATCAGAAGGTAATGAATAGTGGATATAAGAATCCTCCAAACCTAAATAGGTGAGAATGGAATCATTATCTTGACATTGAACAATGTTTATAGAAGTTGCGTCATCATCGATCAAGTCAAGATAAAGGAAGGAAAGAGAAGAGGGAACCTCACCATTGCACTAATAGGTCAGAGACGCCAAGGAAACAATTTTTATTTAAAAACAATTAGGAGGAATGGATTCTTGATCCATGGAATCCATAGGTGAAGGTGGTGGGGTAGGTGAATGAGGTGGAGAAGGTGTATCTTCCTCTATGAGGACGATATGAGATTTCTTAGAAGAAGGTTCTTTAGAGAATCCAAGACCACGACAATCTTTATGTTTCTTGGTGGAGTAAAAATGACAGTGTGACGGACTTGTTCATAGAGACCAAAGCCACAGCCTTTCCATGCAAAGTGATGGAGGAACATGTGGGTGAAGAAACGATTGGTAAGGTAATCTTGGAAATCAAATGAGAAAGGACTTTTTGGAGTGGATGGTTCTGGAGTATGTGAAGAAGCATCGAGTCCCCCATACGTCAAATTAATACAAAGATGAGGTGGACCATATGGAAATACCTCACCTACCCAATGGTTGTAATGAGGATGTTAATGGAGGATTTCATACTCTTGAGGAGTAAGAAAAGTGTTGATATTATAGAGGTGGTACTCCCCCAAAGTGAGGCATTGAAAAATAACTACTAAGGGATCAAAAGTTGGAATTTGGGTAGCGGGAATGGAAGAATCACTAGAATCCTGAGAAGAAGAAACATCAATTGCTTTGGAGAAGTAGATGGGCTGGTTGATGGACCAACGGTAGAAGCTTCAATAACAGTGGGAATTATGGATTTGGTTACGGAAGATGTGGCAATAGAAGTGGTGGATGAAGTAGCCCTTTGAAGAAGACACAATAGGGGTGGTAGATGGGATAACGATTGAAGAATAAGTGAGAGTGGTAGTAGATTCCTTAACTTGGATAAGGACATCGTTAGGTCAGAAGAGTATGTTACATGTTTTAAATGGTGAAGGATCGAAAAGAATTGTGTAGTTATACCCTTCATGTTCAAATTTTAAGCATTTATGTAAGGTTGAAGGAACACAACCCATGTCACGAATCCATGGTCAGCCAAGCAACATATTATATTGGAATTCCCCTTCCAATATGTAGAATAATTCAGGAATAGTACGGGGGCCCACGCGGATGTGGAGAATGATAGTGTCGAGGGTGGAAGTTATGGCATTGTTAAACAAATGCAGAATCACCTGGGTTGTTATGAATGTAATTGGATGGGATGCACATTTGTTGATACACATGGGATGAGATGATGTTGATACTAGCACCCCCATTGATCATAACAAGTTGGACGTGGGTATTCTCAATGTAAACGGAGATGGAGAGGGCGAGGTTAGGATCATCCGATTGGAGAAGGATAATCTCTTCGTCAGAGAAACTGAGAGTGGCTACTTGATGAGTGGTAGTAGGAGCAGAGGAAGGGGGTAAAGTGGTGAGATAGGAAACGTGATGAGGAGTGATAATGGAGGCAATAGGTGTAGGGTCATTAGGTGGAACCTCAATGGATTGCGTAGACCTCAATGAGGGCCTAACGATGAGAATCAGAGGTTTGGATAAGGTCGTATAGAGACATTTTTCGGGATGATTGGTGAAATTATTTAAGCATGGTATGATGAGCTACTTCATTAGAAATGGGATATATGCCAGTCCATGGATGGTGATTTTGGTGCAGTGTAGATGAAATGTTAGGTAAAGGTGTAGCGGATGGTTTATTTGTCTTCTCTTTTCTTTTGTCCTTTTGTGTCCGAGTGGTAACTTAAATCATGTTAATCTAAGGAAAAGAGGGAGATGAAGAAGGTGTGTCATGAAAGGTGTAATGGTAGGATGGGAAAAAAAGTGGTGAAGGAACATAGTCTTGTGAAAGAAGTAGGGCACACTGGCATTTTGGAGGAGTTTTGGCTAGTTCTCTAATGCGAGACCATGTTGATCTCAAATGTTGGAGGAGGGTAAAAGGGTTATGGAGGTGGAGATGGAGGTCACTAAATAGGTATGGGGTGAGGTTGTGTGGTGATAGGCGAAGATGGAATGGGGTCCTCATCTAAAAGATCATCATTATCAAAGTTTTCTTCAAGAGGACACAGTTGGAGAAGAATAGTCTTAAGAGCCTTACAATTTTCTACATCATGCCCTAGCACACGATGGTAAGCATAAACTTAGGAATCATCAAACCCCTCTGGTTTAGGTTTGAGTGGGTCGTAAGGTCTAAGCGATAGAAATGTGATGATAATGGGTTCCAAAATGTTATCCAGGATGTTGGCATAAGACCCTGCCAATGGATCACAATGTGAAGTGAGTATGGGTCTGGATGAAATTTTGGGTGATTTTGGTAGGAGAGACATCACCAGAGGTGAAATTGGTGGTTGAGTAAGTTTGACTACCTGTTTGGTAGATAGTAAGGTTTTGGTTTAGGTTACACCTTTTTGGGTAAAGGTGTAGTTGGTGAGTTGGTTGTAGGAGGTGGTGTAGGTTTAACTACCTTTTTGGAAGGTAGTAGGGTGTTGGGCTTGGTTTTCACCTTCTTGGGTAAAGGTGCAAAAGAAGGGTATGATGTAGAGGGGAAGGTAGATGGTGGAAGAGGACAAAGTTAGCCAAGGTGATAAAGGAGGTGCGGTGAAGACAAAGTGGTATGAGGCAATGTGAAAGGTGTTGGATGAAGAGAATGGAATGGCGTGGGTAATGATGAAGATATAAGTAATGGTGTGGATATAGGAGTTGGAAAATACGTAGGTAAAAATGTTGATTGAAGAATACTTTTTGAAGACCACACAATGAATCCATGTGGGATAGAAGGCCGAGATCAAAGGTGCGGAAGGATAGGAAGGACCCGTGCACGGAAGGCAAGTTTGATTTCAGGACTTAGCTGATTTTAGGCATATAGATCTACATTTAGAAGATGGCATGTGAAACAAATCAATGATGTAGAGATGTGCACACCACGCATTGTCTATATTTGGAGAAGTGGTTCAAAGTGTCCATACATGAAGGCAAGCTAGGAATAGAAGTGACACTCGGTTCCGTAAGAGGACTATAGGTAGCGCACTTGCATGTGTGGCTATAATTATAAACGACGTGTGGCTATCAATAGCATGTGACCTATTTCTGGAATAGATAAGCGGTGAAGGGAAAGTCCCCACCCTATACATATATGATGTTAGGTGCATAATAGGTGTGTGTAGATTGCGAGAGACAAATGTATGTATGATTCTTGACATGTGAATGTGTGTATCGAGACCCATACACGCCTCGATATAGATTGACAAGGAGATTCTATATTTATTAATAGAAGGAAGATATTGGCTGATTCTAAGTGTCATTCGCATAATTGAGTAGTGCATGTTATTAATTCAATGATGATTACTATTTAAGCTTGTTATTTTATAGATCTATGGGTAGTATGCACTATAGAATGATGGACTAGTTAATAATTTATATGTTTATTCCTTCATCATGTTGACATCTTGTACAACAACCCTAAAAAGAAACACGGTACCTTTGCATGCTTTGGGTGAGTGCTTAGTCTAGGATGAGTGATATGCCAGCGTGACTAGGGTGTTATCTTACAAATTCTAGGCTGCATCATTGGTTCCATTGCCGGGACCTCTTTTTCAGTTATTTTCAGGATGGTTCACGATGAAGACGTACTGGTTAACTCTAACAAGTATTGAGGAATGGATACACGATTTGGAGGAAGAATATGCACAATGGTTCAACAGTGGATCTAAGTTTAATGCATGCACTTGGGTAGAACAGAACCTGTATGACAGCTTATATGAGAGCTTTTTACTATCTTTCTAGTAGAACTATACGAGTGGCTTACTACTTATGCATCTCAGTGGAATTGGAGGTATCGCGCACTTATCTGGACGTAGGAAGAATTTTAGGCCCTTTATGATGCTGATCGAACTAGACTCGAGGGGTGGATACATGGTTTCATTGTATTCTAAAAAGTTATATTCTAAAATATTCAATTTCGACATACTCTTGCCTAGAGGTAGCTGAATTTCAGTTTTTGTGGTATCCAAGAGGAACATATTTACACGGTATTCCACTGGCGATCAAGATCTTAATGGTAACTTTGAACCTGGAAAGTAATCTGATGGATAACTAAACTTCACCATGCGTGAAGGTAGGAATAGGTTTGGTATTAAGATGGTGGACATAGTGAGAGAAACAAAGAGAGGAAAGGCGACTTAAGTTTAATGAGGCGCATGAGAGGGAGACAGAGAAGTAATGTTCAATTGTAGAAAGTATGGCATTGAGGAGAGAGCTGGCTCGTGAAGGATTTATGGATCATGAAGAAGACATGGAGCTAGAGCATCATGAACTCCCCCATGTTGGAAAGCATGATAGAGATCCCTTCTTGGCCTCGCATGGAAGTGTGCCAGTAGAGACTACTTGGGCCACATGTACACACCTTAATCCACTTGGTGACCTAGCCTTTGCACTTGGTTTTTCAAGATATCTAGTATGATAGGTAACCAACAAACTAACTTAGGAAGTAGGAAAATAGGAGTAAGCCAGAGATCAAGTACATCAATGGCGGAGACAGACAACTTCAATGTCATTTGGGGAGCATTCTTAGGCACATCATCCACATAGAATGTAAGTGCACAGAATGTTGGATTCACCTCTAAAAATAGAACCCTTCACAGGCATGTAGGGGTTATGTATAGTACTACTGTTAGAGCACAAGGGAGTACATCTATGGGCACTATTCCAACTACGGGTGGCAGATCAAGAGGTATAGGTGGTTCTATTTCGGTGGATCGGTGGTTACGGGAGGCAGAGGGAACGTAAGAGGTTTTGGATTAGGTGGTCAAGGTCCGCAACAACCACATAACATCTTTATGGAGATGTCTCTTCATCTCCTAGAGTATAGAGGTATAGAGGATGCTTTGCCGAACATGTGCATATGTGTGGAATCTTGTGGCGCACTAAGGGGATTACAATTGCTTGAGCGAAAGGAAAGTCAATTCAATACTACATTATAGGGGCACACACACAATTGGTATAGGAAGTTTGACCTTGATCAAACTTGCATGGACTATGCAACACCGAGAGATGCTCTCTTGAAGGAGTTCCATATCCCCGATTTTAAGCGGAAGAGTATACATGTGCTCAAGGATATCAAACAAGGCACTACCAAGAGTGTACGTGAGTATGATGCTCATTTTAAGACACTTTTATCTAATTTGTCTTATGATATCCATGCTAGCTAGCATGCACAATGGTTCGTTGGAGGATTGATTACACCTTTTAGAAGGGCGTTGTCACATAAGACATACATGGATCCATGTGAAGCACTGGAAGTAGCTTTGTGTGCTGAGGTAGTTGGGAGCATTGACACTGGCGGTAGTCCATTTCTAGAGGCTTAGATTACAGCTATGACTAAGTAGTTAGAGAAGCTATCAACAAATTCAGCCCATGAAATGTGCTCAGGAATTTGGTGTACGGATTGTAAAGTGGAAGGTCACACCAAGGATAGTTACCCTCCTAGATCTGTAGGATCATTATTGCTAGACTGTGTGATTTTCCATTTGAATCATGATGCGAGTCTTTGTCCTTTGTTAGAGCACGTGATAAGGAAAAATGTATCTTGCGTTTGTAATATTTCTGTGTCCTCGACCCATGATATTGAGGATTGTTGATTGATTGGTCGAGATCTAGGATGCTATAGACATTAGAATATGAAAAACAAGTAAAACATATAGTTCTAAGGCTAAGAATGACCACCGGGATCATGATCATAATCAAATGTGTGCTATGACAAGAATGAGGGGAATTTTGAAGGAGGTCATGGAAGGGGACATGGATATCATGGTGGATATGGGGGACAAGGCTGAGGTGGAGGAAGAGGAGATTTCCCTCATGGAACATGTTATACATGTGGATATCCAGGACCACTTCAGTGTGAATGTCCTTAGAGTATTGTATGTTCTTTCTGCGGAAAGGGCCATAGCTACGAAAAGTGCCCAGACTTATACGAGCATCTAAGTAAGCATCACAAGTAGAAAAATAAAGGCTCCAGGATAGTTAGAAACTAGTGCACAGTAGAAGACCAATGGATTCCCAAGATAATAGAAGGATCGAGGCATTGACAGTGAATATTACTACACATGCTGAAGTAACACACGCAAGAGAGGCATTACACAAGAAGCCTACAATCACCAAGGAGGAGGTTTTGCATGCGAGGTACCCAGATCCTACTCATCAGAAGGAAGTTTACCAGGATACCATGGAAGTGCTAAGGAATCTTCAAGGAGAGATACAATACCTAAAGGAGTAGAAGAAAGCATCGGAGACAGTTCAAACTGATATCAATGATCTGCGAGAGGTGTGCAAGATGTTACGCCAGAGAACATTATTCCACTTTGTTAGGATGTTGGTTAAAAGGAACACTCCGCGCGTAAGTCTTGAGACCGGAAGACAGATTCTACATGCAAATATCCCCCGATAGCATCGACTATGATAAGGAGATTACTCGAATCTTTGTTGAGCAATATATTGATTGATACAAAGCGTAAGTAAATGTGTTGACATTAGTTGCATGGGAACAAATGGGGAGACCTCCATTGTAGCCATCATCTAATGTGTTATTCATACTATACTAAGGCCACTCCCATAGGAGTATTTAAAGATGCATCTATCACTATATAAGGGGCCAAGTTCACTGGGGATTTTGAGGTATTAGCACTTGTAGAAGTAGACAATTTTCCAGCCTTGCTTGGATGCCCTTGGTGTTATGCAAATAATGTTGAATTGAGATTCAATAAGGGATATATCAATTTTGAAAACAAGGAGGAAAGGGTTGTGATACCCTTAACAGATGGGAAGTCTATGCCATATGTTGAGCCTCTAAGTGAGGAGGACTTAAATAGAGTCTATGTATGTGTTATTCAGGACCCATAGGTCAATGAGCCATCAAAGGAAGGCATCCTATAGTGGGAGGATTCCCATTCTATTAGTGATACTACAAGTATTGCTTGTGACAATTGGGCTCATGGTACATATGAATTGGTAGGGTACGAGGTGAAAAGCATGGTTGCACGCAAGAGTAGGTTTCACTTAATTTGATGGATAAGAAGCATAGTACCTCGGTATATAGGGACAAAAGATCTTCCCACCTTTATAAAGGCCATGGAAACACAATGGGAAGATCAAGTTACAAGGAGAAATATTTTAGTATACAAAATACGCGGGATAACAATGCTGGTGGGTAGTCCACAGAGATAATCTTATAAGCTAGGAAGAGATTGGAATAGATTTTTCCACCGAGGTTTATAAGAAATAATGCACTTATGCAAATCTACGCTTATCATGGTGATCAACTTGTTCAGATCACATTCAAAGAATGTGAGAGACTCTAGACAGCAGGACAAGAAGCATTACCACCTTCACTCTGGGTACATAGATTGTATTCCACGCTCCAAGGATACTCATATGCTTGGTATGTATATGTAGAAATACATAGAGAAACTAGGAACTGACAAGAGTTGTCAGTAGGTATGACCCAGACATTTGACTACTTCTCGACTCAACCTCCTGTAACAGAGGCATTAAAATTTGTCAAGCGCTTAACTATGGGAGATAATGCAAAGGTAGAAGATCATATTCAGGAATTATTCGGTGAGATCGAGTTTGGAGTATGTTTAAAGGGACAAGGAAATAGACTCCAAACTACTTGAGTGCGCTTGCCTTGAGAAAGAGAAAGGAAAGATGGTCTACATTGTGGATGATGAGGAAGTTGAGAACCTAGATATTGAACATTCACATGGGGTGCACGAGGTCTTGGAAAATGTAGACAAAGATGCACGCACCTACCATGAACCCATGAAGACAACAAAGGTGAATATAGGTTCGGAGGCTGAGCCTAAAGAGGCCATAATTGGAGATTACTGGTCAGACTCAGAGGTAGAAAAGATCATCGAGTTACTTAGGGATTTTTAGGACTTATTCCCTCGTGGATACCATGAACTTAAAGGTGTGCATGAATCACTTGGGGAAATGAAGATCAAACTTAAGGACAATGCACGGTTAGCTAGAAAGAGACCTTACATAATGAATCCTAATTTGCGCGAAAAGGTAAAAGAAGAAATTGATAAAATGTTGAGATCCAAAGATTATCAAGGCCCTTGATGAGTCAGAATGGGTTAGCCCAATGGTGATCGGTATCAAGAAGGATGGATGGATTAGGATATGTGTGGACTACATGGAGCTGAATGCTACATGTGTCATAGATCCTTTCCCTACGCCATTTACTGAGGAAATACTAGAAGGTGTTGCAGGGCGTGAAATATATTCTTTCACAAACGGATTTTCTAGGTATCATCGGAGTTAGGATCATTTGGGAGGATCAAGAAAAGACAACATTTACTACCGAATGGGGAAAAATTTCCTATACTATGATGCCCTTTGGATTGAAAAATGTGCCTTGTATTCTCGCGCATAGTTGTTCAGGAGTTCAAATATTTTATTCACAAATTCTTACAAGTCTACCTAGATGATTAGACAGTATATGGGCTTGTAAAAGATCATTGCGATAATCTACACTTAATGTTTGAACGATGTAGAAAATTGAGCATCTCTTTGAACATCAAGAAATGCATATTTGCTACACTATTTAGGATACTATTAGGACATATAATCTGCAAGGAAGGTTTGCTAGTTGATCTAGCCAAGGTTGCAGTCATTTTAGGCCTAGAAGTGCCTACCAGTCAAAGTGAGGTTTGCATGGATTTTTAGGTCATATAGGATATTATAGAAAATTAATAAAAGGGTATGCCAAAATTGCTGCACCCTTGGAAGAATTCTTTGAAGGGGAAACATACATTTTATTGGGGAGAACCGCAGCAAACACACGTTTGAGATATCAAAAGAGAAACTTACCACCACATCCATTCTACGCTTTCCATCCTAGGATAAACCATTTCATGTGCATGTGGACGCTTCTAGTATGGCTTATTGGCACCATGTTATCTCAACTTGGTGAAGGTATTATAGATCATCCAATTTTTTTGCTAGTAGGAAGCTGACTCATGCTGAAAGGAATTATATAACTACAGAGCGCGAAGCTTTGTCAATGATCTACGCATTGTACAAGTTTTGACAAGATACTTAATAGCAACACCATTTGTGTTTATATAGACCACATGGCATTGAAGTACTTAGTAAACAAGCCTATCTTACAAGGAACATATGTAGATGGGTGATCCTATTTCAATATTTTGACTTCATTGTTGTGGTGAATCCAAGGAAAAGCAATTCTAGACCAGACCATTTATCTAGAATCAATTCAGGAGAGGATGCATAAACGATTGAAGAAACAATGCCAGATGCATAGTTATATAGGTTATAATGCATGCCCATGGAATTAGAAGACATTCTGTCTTTCTACGAACAAGTATGGCACCAAAAGGAATGAAAGAATTAGAAAAGAAGCAACTTGCTATATGCACGACACCATTTATGTTAATCAGTGGTGACCTTTACAAGCTAGGTAGAGATGAAGTATTACACCATTGTGTGTTAGAGCATGAGTGCAAGGATATCATGGAAGAAGCTCATGGTGGTATTGCAGGAGGCCATTATGCAGGTGATGTGACTTCCCAAAAGATCCTACTTGCTAGATTATAGTGGGAGACACTGTATAAAGACTGTAAAGATTATTGTAAGGCATGTGATCATTGTCGATTGCCTAGGAAAACAGAGGCAAAGAGATGAGATGTCTTTAAGACCAATTACTAGTGCCAAACCATTTGAGAAATGGGCCATTCATTTTGTAGGACCTATTTCGCCAGTGCGCATAGGAATGGATCACGCTATATCATTACTTGCACAAATTATCTCATGCAGTGGGCGAAGCAACACCCACCAAATATTGTACAATACTACGACATCTAGGTTTCTATGGGAGAATGTTCTTACATGATATGGATGTCCTTTAAGATTGAAAAATGATAGAGGTACACACTTTTTGAATGAGACAATCAGGATCCTATTAGATGAGTTTATGGTTGCACACCATAAAACTAAACCTTACCATCCTCAGGAAAATGGAACTCATGGAGGCCTTCAACAAAATTTTGGGCCAGACTTTGACAAAAATATGTGATGTTGGAAGAAAATATTGGGATGACAAAGTGTCGGCTATGCTTTGGGCATATCGAACAACTTATAAGAGATTGAACAAGGCCACATCGTTTTAGTTAGTGCTTAGAGCAGAAGTTTTTCTTCCTATAGAATTTATGTTACCTTCTTTGTGCATTGCATGTGTTAGAGGTCTTATTGATGAAAAGGATTTAGAAGAATGTATCAACAAGATGATTCAGCTAGATGAGCGACAAGCCATATCATGATGGAGTCGAAGTATGAAAAGGCAGTAGAAGGCATGGTATGATAGAAACATAAGGGATAAGAAGTTTGAGATTGGACAAATGGTACTTCGTTATGACTCAAAGTTCTCACGCCATACAGAAAGCTCAAAGTACATTGGTTGGGGCCGTATATTATCACTTCTATACTTGAATCAGGTGCTTTCCAGTTATAAGCACTTGATGGAACATGGCTACCTAGTTACTTTAACGGGAGTAGGTTGAAGCCCTACTATAAATAAGTCTTCTTGGTGTTTGTAATAAGGCAGTGTTGCCATTGAGTTTAGGTGTATTTCCTTAATGTATTTATTTTATTGTCGCTATGCTTTGTCAATTTAGTTGTTGTTTGTGTAATAAGTGCACTTGTGCACATGAAGCTAATTACTGTATGAAGAATGTTTATGCGCGAGATGACTCGCACATAATTTTAGTGTGGGGTGGTTTTAGTGATTTAAAAGAAAGACAGAAAAAGACCGTGGGAATTGAAATATGAAAGGAATAAGCTGCTACAGTGTAATTTAAGTCAAAAGAAGATGCTTTCTTAAAGATGACCAAGGATGGAGATGAATGGAGGAACAATATAACGCGAGGCAAGCGGAGGCCATGTTAGCTACCAGGAGAAGTTGCAGAGACGAGGTACTCGAGCATAGGGAGCGCGCACTAAAGATAAGTTTATAACCAAAGGGTAGGAAGGCGTGCTAGAAGGTTATAACTGGGTGTGAAGATGTACCACATGGAATGAATGGATTTGGTCAATAAATGAAGGGACATTTGGTAGGTGAGGAGCAATAAATGCATCAAAATTTGAAAAATTTATATAAGGAAGGGATACAGATTCATTTTTACCATTGCAACTAAGAGTATTCACGAGAAGAGCCAAGTGAGAAGAGCCGAGTGATCACGTTAAGGTGCGAAGGGTGTGAAACCAAGAGTGACAACCAGATATGTGCTATAAGAAGCTTGCGTCCCTAGTAGTGAAGGGTTTGAGTGAAGCAGGGAGATAGATAAGAGTTATGCTACAAAGTTTCCACCTAGGGCATAATTGAATCGAGCTAGGGTTTGATTCGTAGAGTTGCAGAGTTGAAGAAGAGACAATTGCAAGGTAGAAATGGCACCAAAGAAGGAATCTGTAGTAATAACAAAAGGAAAGAAGAAGGTGGTCATCGAGGAAGAAGAGATGGCACCGAAAGCTATTTTTGGAGATCAATACCCGAAGGGGTCATTGTCGGCCAAGAATGGGATTCACCCATTAGAAAGAGTAAAGTGAGTGAATATAATCACAGGATGTCGAGAGAACAAGAAGGAGCTCAATTCTTTGCTCATGGATAGAACAAAAAATAGATGACATATGACATGCCAAAGTATATGACGATGCGAGTGATTTTTTGAAAAGAATTGGGGTATATCAGTTATATGAGCTACCATATTTCGGGAAGTATGAGCCCTTATACCGGTGGCTCGTGAGCCATGTACATGAATACTTCTTCTACTTTGTAGGACTTAGATTTAGAATTTTGTCTACACTTATCCCATCGGTGGCATGTGTCCGAAGGCCACGAGGAAGACATAAAAGGTGACCTTGCAGATAAAGCCACGATTTTAAATACCAAATAGGAGTTGGGATACTGAAGGGTCCGCGCTTAATGGACATAGATAAACTAAAGAATTTTTCGATTACAAGCCGCATCACACATTATCACCAAGTTAAATGATCAGGAGCGGTGGTCGCAGGTAAACACTATGTGGTTACATGTGGCACAAAAGATGTCGGAAGGGATGATCTAAAACATTGCAGGCTATATTGCAGATCAAATAGTTGAAGAAGTGCGCACGGGGAGGGAAGAACATATTTGGGGCTGTTATCCTATCACTTTGCTCTTCATGGAGATTGGAGTACTAGATAGACCCAAGGAGAAAATATGGGAATACCCCATGGAGAACAAGTCCCCTGACTAAAAGATTCAACAAATGCCTATAAAAGGGTACCATGATAGATGAAGTAAAGCAAAGGGTGGAGAAGTGGTATGACAGGCTCTGCTTGACATTTGGGGAAGAATGGCACATTCTAAAGGACCTACCAGTAGTGGTAGGAAAATAAGTTCATTTAATGTATACTAGCATTTATGCATCACACGTTTTCCAATGAAGGATGGAGTCAGAGCCCTTAGTGCAAGTTACCTTATGTATTCACTACGAGGTATTTTCAAGAATTTGTTCATAGATTTACCAACACGCGCAGACTGATCTTCAATGCAAATAAAGTAGATGTGACTAACTATTGGTGAGAAAATTTGTCGGGTGGAAAAACTTGTGGATTTCTTGCCAACGCTCTGGGAATCTAAGTCCCTCTACTTAACCGGTGCAGCTACCGTATATGCATGCATATGAAAAGGTGGATTTCTGTGGTGGCCTTTCGACTGGGGATCCAACAGGGGCACTCCACTAACCCTACGGCAAAGCTAGCAATCTCTTGCTAGGGAAGACTTTTTCTGAAGGTGGGAAAGGGAGTGAGAATAGAGGTAGGAGAACTAATGCTGCAAGTAGAAAATCAGATTCCTACACACACACTAGTTAGAAACTTCAACACATGCATTTATGGGAAGAAACAACTTTGCAAATAACAACAAGACCAAATAGAATTCACTGATCACCAAGTATCAAGAAACCCCTTAGTCAAAGAAAGCTAGAAACTCCTTCTTCTTGTATTGATTGCTCAAATCAAAGTTGTACATAATGTGAGAATGGAAGAAATTGAGAAGTGGAGGAAAGTAGAAGAAAATTGGCTATCTCCTTTGCTTTCTCTAGGTACAATGCACTCTTGAGTTTACAAGATCAATCGCCAACCCTTTGAAATGGGAATGGCTTTACAATTTATAGAATAGAATATGACTCTTCATCTTCCTCATGACCTTTCAAATACCTTAATATGACTTAAGATTGTTCATATTCCACTTCAAATATTTAAGTCCCTTTTATAATAGCAAGGCAAATTAATTTACATTATGTTTCTAAAGTCACTTTTAAGTGACTTAAAGGCATATCAAAAAGTGCAAACCCCAATGAAGAATTAGAACATTTGAAAGTGAGAGAAAGTTGGGGGGAAGAGGAGAGAGAAATAGAGAGAGAGAAGAAGAAGAGGATATGTCGTTCCCGATGAAGTCTGTTGATCCTTGTTGATGGAAAAATCCAAATGCAGCGAAGTTTTGAATGTCCCATTGTGCCAAAACTGCCCTTTGAATGTGACTTACTATTTTTAGTAAATGGTCATTTCCACTATTTTTTGCTCCAGATAATCATTCTAGCCTTTTAGAGATCTTCAGTGCACACTGCTCTTTCCATAGCCGCTTTTGATGAAGACTTGCCAAAAATAGCAAGCATGTATAGGAAAACTTACTATTTTTAGAAAGTGTGTTTACAATGCTTGATTTGTGATGGAACATATTTTTGGACTCTTCTTGTTGTTACGATCACACCCTCCGAATTTCACATAGTTTTCCCATTAGAATACCTGGAAATAAATTTTGAAATTTTGACCTGGCAGTGGCTTCGGGCATAGAGTTGTCATGGCGGCCATTAATGGAGCTCAAAATTTGCAGGTCTAGTTTTTGTCTCCATTTGCAATGAAAAAAATCCATTGTGATAGGTTTTTCATTTGGAGCTCGTGTGCAAGTTTTTAGCTTGTTTCCATTTCCGGAATGACGGGAAATCCGACAAATGTGAACCGGTGCACAAAGGGAGGATTTTGTTAGAGAAAATGATTCTAGGCACCATTTGACCTCTTGTTTGTTGGATCTTTATCACCTTGAAAAATGATGAATTCTGCAAAAGATGGCATCTCGATCGACTTGTATCTTGCAAGATATGATGATTTTTCGATCGGGTGACTTCACGGTTATCTGGCAAAAATCTCCATTTTCTCTTCGTTCTTCATCATTTCACTCCATTTTTATCTGAGGCCTAAATATTTCTGTCCATTCATGGTTTGGAGATTTTATGTGGCCATGAAAAAGCTGGTTCGAGCAACAATGGTGGACCGGGTGTCTGGAAAATCATGCACGGAGCCATGACAAGGTATGAAGTTGTGAAGGAGAAATGAGGGGAAGAAATGACTAAGTGCTAGATTTAAAATTTAAAAACATGAACATGGAGGGGATGGGTGAATTTTTATGTCCCTAATTTCCCTGAGCTTAGGGACATGAATTTCCATGGTGGTCAAGGTGATGCCATGTGTCCTCGATCCGACAGCAGGGGATTTGCTTGAAAAATGCACTTGGGGGCTGAAAGTCGGTCACGTGGGTGTCTAGAAGACTCCTCCTAGGGACTGGGCACATTTTTCCATGTATGATGTCCCCACCTTAGGTACATAAGGGACATCAGTTTCCACGGTGGTCCTGGAGGTGACACATGGTGCCCGATCCAACGACAGGGAATGGATGCTCCAAAAATGCACCTGGGGGCTGAAAGGAGGTCACATGGGTGTCTAGAAGACTCCCTATGGGGGATGGGAACATTTTCCAAGGTCTGATGTCCCCCACCTTAGGTGCACAAGGGACATCAAATTCCACGGTGGTCTTGGAGCTGACACGTGGCACCCGATCCGATGGCAGGGAAGGCATGCTCCAAATAAGCACCTGGGGGCTGATCTGTCAAGTCTGGAGGTCATATGAGGGCCCCAGAGGTCACATGGGGGCTGGGAACATTTTCCAAGGGCTGATGTACCTAACCTCAGGGATTTTGGGGACATGAAATCCCACCAGGATCCTAGTGCTGACATGTGTCCTCTTGAAAAAATGACTAAGTCCTGAACTGCGTTTGAGAGGGTAACTTAGAACGAAGATAACTTGAGCTCCTGGTGGAATTTATTGGTGAAATTTTATATGATCCTGACTAGAAATGGCATTTTGAATCCAATTATGGGGGTTTCATGTCTTTATTTGGCCATATGATCCCTAAAAAATCAGATTTTTGATTTGGTACTCCACTTGTGCCTGAGAAAAACTACCTATCAATCATATGCACCAAGGTGTTGTGAAAAATATTATTTTACTATCATGTAGGTATTAGAATCCTCTTTCTGATGATTTTTTTTTACTTCTAAATCCATCCAGAGCTCCCAAAATCTTCTTCTGAAGCTCAGCAGTTGTTTTAGGCTTGTGTACCACCTAGGCTTGTGAACCTTGTTTTTACTCAGACTGCTCCAAGTCTTGCAGAACTTCCCCAGACCTTCCAAAATCATTTCCATGATGTTCCAAGGTATTTAATTTGCCTCCATGTTTATTTTTCTCTTCTTTTCCACTCCAGGGGGTTGAATCTAGTCCTGGGAAGGCCAACAATAGCCCTTCCCTATACTGCCATGAGATAGTGTCTTTTTAGAACTCCCTAAAATCACCTAGGGGGAATGAGTAGACTTTCCTGAATCACCTAGGGGACCAATTTGACATCAAATAGGGGGAATAGACTAATGATTTGGCTTGGGGTTCCTAGGAATGATAAAACATGAAAATTTCGACATCGGGGTATAGTTGTCGTGCTCGGAAATTGTCAATTTCCCTATTGCACATTTGCACGACAACAGCTGGCTCTAGCTTGGGGACATGACATGGAATGAGTGGAGTGAAGACATGACATGGGAATCTAGAATCTCAATTTTAGACCATATAATTTGTTGACCAGTGCCTTATCCATTGGGCCTGTGGAGTCATGCACAACTTCTAGAGAGGAAGATTAGAAGAAGGAAACACACACACACACAAAACTAAGGAAAGGAAACACACGACACCCAACAAGAAGGGAAACACACATGCAACAAAAATGGAAACACACCTATCAATCACCTATGATACAAGGCAGGGGACAACCCACTTTCACTGAAGTACTTTTCATTTCTCAAAATTTACCCCTGAAGAGGTAACACCGAATGATGATGTTCTGCGAAGCCATTGATAGGTTCTAGAAAGTAGCCTCCCCTCCTCAGCTGCTTATGAAATCCAGGTGCTTTCACAATTTTTGTGTACTTGGTAGGAGTGAGTCCATGTGAGCTTCTTGATGCTCAAGTCCTTGCTTGGAAATTCCATTGCCTTCATGTTCTTTGAAATCGAGTCTCATAGCGTGAGTTGCCTTCCATGTTTATCCATATAGCTGATTCTCCATCGAGCGTCTCATCGCTGCCCCAATGCTGATTTTTGTTCCAATTCCTTGAACCTTCTGAGTTACTTTCTTTCCCAGGTCTATGCTCATTGACATCTCTTCCATGAGAAACCTCAGACTTATCCGTTTCCTTTACTCCACTGTGAGGTGCTTGAGTACTAACGAAGGGATTGGGCATGGCCTCATACTTTTCTTGTATGCCCATGACATGAGTGAAGAGATCAAGAATCATCTTAGGGTCTTCCACAACTTCTACTATGTCCAATAGTTCTTGCACAGAGATCTCATCATCTTGGGAATTGTTGAACTCTAACGATCCTTCATCAAAAAGAGATTCATCTTCAAATGGGAATGAAAATATCTCCATTTCATTATTGCATCCATCAATCATTAGCTCTGGAGTGGCATCATATTTTTCATATTTCTTTATCTTGATGTGGCCAACCTTCGCACTAGTTAAGGCTTCCAAACTAGCTTCACGCTTGTCTTGTAGATTTGTGGCTTGTATCAGGATCTCAAGACTAAGCTCGGGATCTTCAGTTTCTTCTTCACAAGAAATTTTTGTATAGACATTTCTTTCAAAACTTTCGTGGGCTCATCACAAGCTGAGTTTTTCTCTCCATAGATGGCTTGACTAAGATCATCTTCATCCCCAAATGGGAATGAGAATAAATCCTCATCTTGGAAAATCATATAAGCTGATTTATCTTCTTGAAAATCATCGAGAACCATCTCCTCTTCCTCGTGGTCTGCATCATCTGGTGATTTGGGGCTGTCCTCTTGTAACTCAAATCTCCTCAATGCTTCTTCAAAATCCAAATATCTTTGGGAAGGCATGTTTAGGCCTATCAAGATGGGGATATCCTCTTCTTCCTTGGTTGCCACAAAGTGATTCATCTACCTGCTACCTTGATACAAGATGTTAGCTTCCGGGCTTCCAAAATTTCATACTGTGTACCTCATCTTCTTCTCGGGAAGTAATTTCTCCATGTCTCCCTTCACTGGTATGGTTGCAAAAGACCAATTCATCTAAATTTTCCCTCCCAAATCTCGGTAGAAATTTCTACTCGAAACATTTCGAATGAGGTTGGGATGTTTACTACCAAAAGCATCACCGAAACTTTCTTGTTTGGAAATGGTGAGAGCCACTGTGCATCTTTAACCTTCCCTACATGTGAGACCTTTTTGATTCCAAAGAGTAATAAGAGCCACTAGGTGGATTTATTGTAAGTTTAAGAGCCTTGGTGACCTTCAAAGGCATCACATTGTCTAAGGCACTAGAATCTATTATGTAATTGTTCAGTACATATTATCCAACAAGAAGGGAGACATAGAAAGGTTCAACTTTATCAGTCTTTGATGCACTCAGAGAAAGCATGTTCTATGAGGGAGGTGTAGGTGAGTTTGGTAGCATGCCTTTGGAACTAGAAGTTACAACATTGGGTGTTAGACTACCACTCCTGATATATCGAACGAACCTCTCGAATTGTTCAAGATGAGTCTGCAAATATTCGGTTTCAGTAATCTACACTTTGGCTTTGTTTGCATATTCTATGAAGTCAAAGGGAGCAGATGTGGACAAGGGGGGTGAAGGGACTACTTTTGGATTTAGGACAGGTTTGGAAGCAGGAGTAGATTTTTGGGAAATGGAGGGTATTTTGAAAGGTACACTAGGAGCTGATTTAGATTCATACTTGGAAGAGACATCAAAAGACTTACTTGGGATTGTGAGAGCTTTCTTACTTGCTACGAGATCAGGCTCCAAAAATGTAGACTTCATGGAAGATGGAAGTGTGGATCCTTGACTGATTATTTTGTTTTACGGAGTCACCACAGGAGGATCATCAACCTTCTTTTCTTTTGCAGCAGTGGAGGGAGATGCTCTTTTCTTAGACTGAGAATGAGTGAATACCGTGCATGAGAAACTGGGTGCATATTCTTCATCTTCTTCATAACCTCCAGAATACTCACAAAATCTGATTTGTGTATCATTCTCAAACTCATCACTTTCTTGGAAATCACCACCTTCACTTTCTTTTCAAACTCTCCTCACTTTCTTGAAATCTGTAATTTATGCTCATGGGTGGGGCCTTTAAGGAGAGCCTTTGGGGTGCTCTTGCAATTTGATTTTTGTTGCTTCTTTGAGAAGATACTCATTCAAATAATTCCCTCTTCAAAGAGGCCATCTCATTTGCCAACTTTTGTAGTGATGGATTGGTTCTCTCATCTCCTAGGATGTTGGGCCTTTCCCTTTGATGGATTCTTGATCTTTCCTAGAGAGGATGAGATTATCATCAAGTTCAATGGCCATCCTTTGTGCTTCTACAATGTTCCTTGGTTGGGATCTTCGCAGCAAAAATCCTACTTCTGATGATTGGGCATTGATGAAGAATCTCTTGACATTGTTTTGAGATGGTGAATCCTCTTCAGGTATCATGCAAAGCAACTGTTCAAAATGAGCCACGAAGTCTCTCATGGTTTCACTTTCTCCTTTCCTCATTTGAGCCAATTGCACCAAGAGGTCTTGACAGTCTTTAGTTGATTTAAATATTTCCTTGAAGGCAGCCTTGATGTCATCCCAACCAGTGATGGATCGGGAAGGCAGGAGGTAGAACCATTTAGCTACTTTTTCTTGGAGAGACTCCACAAAAAAGCAACAATGTGTTCTTAGATGTTGCGCGTTGTCATCTTTGAACTTTGGAAATTTCTTGTGGGAACCGTTGGTAGATCGTGAAGAGGGGTTCAAGAGAAAGCGGGCCTATATTCCTTCCCCATGGAACAATGGGTTGAGGTATTTCTTCTTCATCTGCCATTGTTTCTTCTGATTCTACTTCAGCTCTTGCCTCTGTAAATTCTTCTTCTTCTTGTGAACTCGATGTTCAATGGTTGTTGAAAAATTGTAGAATTTGAAGGATTTTGGATAGGATTATCAGGTGAACTTCTTGAAGAGCAGATGAAGAGGAGGCTTGAGAGAAGAAATATGGATTATCTCTAATTCATTCTTGCAGATTTTGTAAAGCCTCAAAATTGGAATCAACAACACCTCTTGACCTGCTCAACCTGGTGTATCTTCCTTCAGCTAGCTTTTGGAAACTTTTGTAGTCAGAAAATGAAAGGACACTATGGAATGAGAAAAGTCACTTGCAAAAATCAGTAGTGTATCTTTCAGCAATGGAACTTCATGAACTCTCTTTTCTAATTTTTTATATGATTTTCAGACCTTGTGGTCATATATTGGGTGCAGATGCTACTAAATCTGCCCCACGGTGGGCACCAAAAACTGTTGGCAAGAAAATTTGTTGGGTGGAAAAACTTGTGGATTTCTTGCCAATGCTCTAAGAATATAAGTCCCTCTACTTAACTGGTGAAGCTGCCGTATATGCATGCATGTAAAAAGGTGGATTTCTATGGTGGCCTTTCGACCGAGGATCAATAGGGGCACTCCACGACCTATGGAAAAGCTAGCAATCTCTTGCTAGGGAAGACTTTATCGAAGGTGGGAAAGGAAGTGAGAATCAAGTAGAAAATCAGATTCTGCACACACACTAGTTAGAAAATTCAACACATGTATTTATGTGAAGAAAGAACTCTGTGAATATGACCCGACCAAAAAGAAATTCAAGAAACCCCTTAGTTGATCACCAAGTATCAAAGAAACCCCTTAGTATGGGCTATCTCCTTTGCTTTCTCTAGGTACAATGCACTCTTGAGTTTACAAGATCAATCGCTTGACCCTTTGAAATGGGAATGGATTTTCAATTTATATAATAGTGTTATGTTTGTGGAGGCTATTTTCATGTTAGAGTTTGGTACACCTTCCATGTGTTACACTCGAGATATTAATACGGTGGTCCCGCTCGCGGTGAGCAAGTCAGGGGGTTTGGGGCGAAGCCCCTAAAGAAAATTTTCATGGGTGGTTTATTAACCCATGGGTAATGGGTAACCGTTATGGGTTGTTTTTTGGGCCCATGGTTTTCGGTACCCATTGTTTTGTAAAACCGCCTCTTTAGCTATCTATTGATGTACTTATAAATAGATGGACATATAATAGGATTTAAATGAGTGTGTTTTGTGAAGGTGAATAGTGTGTGTGAATTCAAGTGTGAATTCGGAGAGGGTTTGTTGAGCGTGACTCAAACAAGATCGATTATTGTAATTGTGAAGGCTGTTGGCTTGTAATAAAATCTGAGCAAGTGTTCTTGGTGGATGTAGCCCACATTGGGTGAACCACGTTAAATATTGTCTTCGTGTTGTGCATTTTTCATTTCTATAATTCTATTCATACTTCTTATTATTACGATTCTGAGGAATTATTCTACATTAGATATTATTAATTCCTAACAATTGGTATCAGAGCCTGGTTTGGTTTGCTGAAGTGTTGAATCGTAGGGAAAGTTTTTAGCTTGAGTGGGAGCTATGGCAGATGATGGAAGATCTAGGGTTGATAAATTCAACGGTAGAATTTTAGTCTTTGGAAGATGCAGATGGAAGATTACCTTTATCAGAAGGATCTTTATACTTCGTTATCTGAGAAGGTGAACAAACCCTCGAGCATGACATATGCGGAATGGGATTTGTTGGATAGGAAGGAACTTGGGACAATCCGGTTGTGTCTTTCATCTTTGATATTATTTAATGTTTCAAAGGAAAAGACTACAAAAGATTTAATGGATGCATTAGGGAAGTTGTATGAAAAACCCTCTGCCTCTAACAAGATATTTTTAATGAAAAAGTTGTTTAATATGAAGATGTATGAGAATAGTTTAGTAGAAGATCATTTAAATGATTTCAATACGGTTGTGAATATGCTAGCTTTGGTTACAATAGAATTTGATGAAGAAGTTAGGGCTTTATTAATTATGTGCTCTTTACCTGAAAGTTGGAATAGCCTAGTAATGGTGGTAAGAAACTCGGTTCCAGCTAACTCAAAGTTGAAGTTTGAGGATGTTGTAGGGGTGATTCTAAGCGAGGAAATGTGAAGAAAAATCTCTAGGGAATCTTCTACTTTAGGGAATGCTTTGACAGTGGAAACTAGAGGGAGACAGAAGAATAGAGGAAACCGTGGAAAATCGAAAGATCGGGCAAGGTCAAAATCCAAGAGCAAGATTGTATGTTGGAATTGTGGAAAGTCTGGGCATATAAGAAGAAGAATTTGTTGGGAGCTTAGGGATAAGAAGAAACAACGGGAAGAAAAAAAAGGAGGAAAATGTGGCATCGGGTAATGTATGCTAGGATGCTTTGATTCTTTCTTTGCATAATATTCTTTGAATCTTGGGTTTTAGATTCGGGGGCTTCTTTTCATGCTACTCCACATAGGCATTATTTTGTTGATTATGTTGAGGGATTTTGGGCATGTTTTCTTGGTGATGATGAGCCTTGCGGTATAGTTGGAAAAGGTTATGTTTAGGTTAAGATGTAGAATGGGAATACATGGCTATTGAAGGATGTCAGACATGTGCCTACATTAAGGAGAAATTTGATATCGGTGGGGCAATTGGGAAGTGATGGTTGTCTTGTGATATTTGATTTGACTCTTGGAAGGTTACAAGGGTGCTCTTGTGGTGGCAAGAGGTAAGAAGGTTGGAACCTTGTATTTATCCATTAATAGTACTAATGATTGTAATCTTGTGGCTTCAGATGCAGATATAACATTATGGCACTATAGGCTTGGTCATATGAGCCATAAGGGCATGGACATCATAAAGAAGAATTTTCTAGATATACAGAAATAGGTTTGGATTTCTGTGAGAACTACATATATGGGAAATAGAAGTGAGTAAGGTTTCTCAAGGTTGGACCTACGAAGAAAGAGAGTAAGTTAGAGCTGGTACATTCTGATGTGTGGGGGCGGCTCAGGTATCATCTCTTGGGGGTTCAAGTTATTATGTTACTTTTATTGATGATGCAACAAGGAAAGTTTGGGTTTATTGTATTAGAAACAAATCTGATGTATTTGATACTTTTGTTAAATGGAAAGCCTTGGTAGAGAATGAAACATGTCTTAAGTTAAAATGTCTCAGGTTAGATAATGGAGGGGAGTATTATAGCAATGAATTTGATGATTATTGTTCTAAGAATGGAATCCACATAGGCAAAAGATAGTTCGGGAACCCCTGATAGAATGGGGTGTTAGAAAGGATGAATAGAACAATAATGGAACGTGCGTTAGGAGCATGAGGATACATGCAGGACTGCCTCTTTATTTTTGGGTAGAAGCGGTGAGCACAACTGTGTACTTGATAAACAGAGGACCCTCAAGTGCCTTGGATGGAGGCATACCTGAGGAGGCTTGGTACGGTAAGAAAGTTGATTACTCATTTCTTAGAGTCTTTGGATGTGAGGTGTTTGTTCATATTGACAAGGATGATAGGACCAAGCTAGAGGCTAAATCAGAAAAATGCACTTTTATTAGTTATGGTGGTGATGAATTTGGATTTAAATGTTGGAGTATTAAGGACAAGAAAATCATTCGGTCTAGGGATGTGGTCTTTAATGAGAAAGTCATGTATAAGAAACAATTGCAGGAAAACAAGGAAGAATCCAAGAAAGAATATGCAGTGGTAGAGGATCTTCTGGATGGGACGGTGACCCATGGATCGGTTAGGAACCTACTCAGGTAGGAACCCCAAAAACTCCTATAGTGAGGAGGTCTTCTAGGGTAGAAAAAGAACTGAACGTTTTCTCCTTCTCTTTATTATTTATTACTCACTGATAGTGGAGAGCCAGAGAGCTTTGATGAAGCAATGCAGGTAGATGCCAGTAAGAAGTGGGAGCAAGCCATGGATGAGGAGCATAAGTCTCTCATGGAGAACCAGACTTGGGATTTGGTGAAGCTACTAGGAAGGCAAAAGAGCATTGCAGAACAAGTGGGTGTATACAAAGTTAAAGATGAAGAAGGAGGAAAGAAAAGATATAAGGCCGGTTGGTGGTGAGGGTTTGCATAGAAACAAGGTATAAATTTTGATGAGATTTTTTATCTTGCAGTAAAAATGACTTCTATCAGAACTGTTCTTGGAATAGTGGCAAAAAAAGATTTGCACTTAGAATAGTTAGATGTAAAGATTGCATTTCTCCATGGTGATTTGGAGGAGGAGCTATATATGTGCAACCAAGAAGGATATGAAGTCAAAGGTAAAGAGGAGATGGTGTGCAAACTGAAGAAGAGCTTGTATGGCCTGAAACAAGCTCCACATCAATGGTATAAGAAGTTTGATAGCTTCATGATGGAGCAAGGTTATATTAGATGTCATTTTGACCATTGCGTGTATACAAAGAAATTTGAGGATGGAAGTTATATTATCATGTGTTTGTATGTTGATGACATGTTGGTTGCAGGTAAAAACATGTAGGAAATAAAAGTACTCAAGAAATAACTAAGTGAATCCTTTGATATGAAGGATTTGGGGGTAACCAGACAAATCCTTGGTATGAGGATAACTCGGGATAGGAAGGAGCGGAAGCTGAATTTATCTCAGGAAGAGTACATTAAGAAGGTATTGGATAGGTTTAACATGCAAGATGCTAAACCGGTTGGGACTCCTTTGGCAGGCCATTTTAAGTTATCAAAGGAGCAAAGTGTCCCAAGAAGCAGTAGGAAAGAAACCAGATGTCAAGGTACCTTACTCATCGGTGGTTGGTAGTTTGATGTATCTTTATGGTGTGCACTAGGCTGATATTGCCCATGCGGTGGGAGTTGTGAGTAGATTTATGAGTGATCGGGTAAAGAGCATTGGAAAGTAGTAAAGTGGATCCTTCGGTATTTGAGAGGACCATGGGGAAAATTTTGTGCTCTGAGTGGATCGAGACACCACTTTACGTGGTTATGTAGATCAAACATGGTGGAGATGTATACAACAGAGGAGGAGCACGATAGGTTATATTTACACTGTAGGTGGGACAATAGTGAGCTAGATTTCATGACTATAGAAGTTGGTGGCTTTGTCGACCATGGAGAGGTTAAGTATGTTGTTGCTACAGAGGCAAGCAAAAAGATGATTTGGTTCTACAACAATTGCTTGAGGAGTTGGGGCATAAGCGGGAGGAATGTAAGCTGCATAGTGATAGTGAGTGTTATACACCTAGCTAAGAACTCTACTTTCCACTCGGGGATGAAGCATATATAGTTGAGATATCACTTCATCAGGACAGCTTTGGAGGAAGATAAGTTGAAGTTGGAGAAGATTCATACAGTCGAGAATCCTCGGACATGATGACAAAGGTGGTCACTGAGGATAAACTAAAGCTATGTTTAGCTTTGGTTGGCCTTGCGGATGATAGTGAAGGGTTGAGAAGCTTGCTCGGTGGAAATCGGTCTCAGTGGGAGATTGTTATGTTTGTGGAGCCTATTTTCATGTTAGAGTTTGGTACACCTTCCATGTGTTACACGGATATTTTTATGCGGTGCCACTTGCCGGTGGCGGGTCGAGGGTTCGGGGTGAAGCTCACCGATGGGGGCTCGGGGGTGAAGCCCCCAAAGCAAATTTTCATGGGTGGTTTATTAACCCATGGGTAATGAGTAACCGTTATGGGCTTTTTTTGGGCCCATGGTTTTTTGGTACCCATTGTTTTGTAAAACCGCCTCTTTGGCTACCTATTGATGTACTTATAAATAGATGGACATACAATATGATTGATATGAGTGTGTTTTGTGAAGGTGAATAGTGTGTGCGAATTCAAGTGCAAATTCGAGAGGGTTTGTTAAGCGTGACTCAAACAAGATTTGATTATTGTAATTGTGAAGGCTGTGGCTTGTAATAAAATCTGAGCAAGTGTTCTTGGTGGATTTAGCCCACATTGGGTGAACCGTGTTAAATATTGTCTTTGTGTTGTGCATTTTCATTTCTATAATTCTATTCATACTTCTTATTATTGTGATTATGAGGAATTATTCCCTATTATATATTATTAATTCCCAACAAATAGAATATGAATCTTCATTTTCCTCATGACCTTTCGAATACCTTAATACGACTTAAGACCTGTTCATATTCCACTTCAAATATTTAAGTCCCTTTTATAATAGCAAGGCGACTTAATTTACATTATGTTTCTAAAGTCACTTTTAAGTGACTTAAAGGCATATCAAAAAGTGCAAACCCCAACGAAGAATTAGAACATTTGAAAGTGAGAGAAAGTTGGGGGAAGAGGAGAGAGAAATAGAGAGAGAGAGAAGAAGAAGAGGAGATGTCATTCCCGATGAAGTCTATTGATCCTCGTTGATGGAAAGCTCCAAATGCAGTGAAGTTCGAATGTCCCATTGTGCCAAAACTGCCCTTTGAATGTGACTTACTATTTTTAGTAAATGGTCATTTCCACTATTTTCTGCTCCGGATAATCATTCTAGCCTTTTGGAGATCTTCAAGTGCACACTGCTCTTTCCATAGCCACTTTTGATGAAGACTTGCCAAAAATAGCAAGCATGTATAGGAAAACTTACTATTTTTAGAAAGTGTGTTTCCAGTGCTCGATTTGTGAGAACATACTTTTTGGACTCTTCTTGTTGTTACAATCACACCCTCCAAATTTCACATAGTTTTGCCCACTAGAATACCTGGAAATAAATTTTGAAATTTTGACTTGGCAGTGGCTTCGGGCATAGAGTTATCATGGCAGCCATTAATGGAGCTCGAAATTTGTAGGTCTGGTTTTTGTCTCCATTTGCAACGAAAACAACTCCATTGTGATAGGTTTTTCATTTGGAGCTCGTGTGCAAGTTTTTAGCTCGTTTCCATTGTCGGAATGACGGGAAATCCAACGAATGTGAACCGGTGCACAAAGGGAGGATTTTGTTAGAGAAAATGATTCTGGGCACCATTTGACCTCTTGTTTGTTGGATATTGATCACCTTGAAAAATGAGGAATTCTACAAAAGACAACATCTCGATCTGACTTGTATCTTGCAAGATATGAGGATTTTTCGATCGGGTGACTTCACGGTTATCTGGCGAAAAATCTCCATTTTCTCTTCGTTCTTCATCATTTCACTCATTTTTCTCTAAGGCCTAAATATTTCTATGCATTCATGGTTTGGAGAGTTTATGTGGCCATGAAGGAGCTGGTTTGGAGCAACAATGGTGGACCGGGTGTCTGGACAATCATGCACGGAGCCATGGCAAGGTATGAAGTTGTGAAGGAGAAATGAGGGGAAGAAATGGCTAAGTGCTGGATTTAAAATTTCAAAACATGCACATGGAGGGGATGGGTGAATTTTTATGTCCCTGATGTCCCTAACCTTAGGGATGTGAGGGACATCAATTTCCACGGTGGTCAAGGTGATGCCATGTGTCCTTGATCCGACGACAGGGGATTTGCTTGAAAAATGCACCTGGGGGCTGAAAGTTGGTCACGTGGGTGTCCAAATGACTCCTCATAGGGGATGGGCGCATTTTTCCATGTTTGATGTCCCCCACCTCAGGTACATAAGGGAAATCAGTTTCCATGGTGGTCTTGGAGGTGACACGTGGCACCCGATCCAACGGTAGGGAATGCATGCTCCAAATAAGCACCTGAGGGTTGATCTATCAAGTCTGGAGGTCATATGAGGGCCCCAGAGGTCACATGGGGGCTGGGTGCATTTTCCAAGGGCTGATGTACCTGACCTTAGGGATTTCGGGGACATGAAATCCCACTAGGCTCTGGTGCTGACACATGTCCTCTCGAAAAAATGACTAAGTCCTGAACTGCGTTTGAGAGGGTAACTTAGAACGAAGATAACTTGAGCTCCCGGTGGAATTTCTTGGTGAAATTTTATATGATCCTAACTGGAAATGGAATTTTTAATCCAATTATGGGGTTTCATGTCTTTATTCAGCCATATGATCCCTGAAAAATCAGATTTTTGATCTGGTACTCCACTTGTGCCTGAGAAAAACTGCCTGTCAATCATATGCGCCAAGGTGTTGTGAAAAATATTATTTTACCATCATGTAGGTATTATAATCCTATTTCCTATGATGTTTTTTTTTACTTCTAAATCCATATGGAGCTCCTAAAATCTTCTTGAAGGTCAGCAGCTTTTTTAGGCCTGTATACCGTCTAGGCTTGTAAACCTTGTTTTTACTCGATTGCTCCAAGTCTTGCAGAGAACTTCCCAGACCTTCCAAAATCATTTCCATGATGTTCCAAGGTATTTCATTTTCCTCCATTTTTATTTTTCTCTCTGTTATGCTCCAGGGTTGAATCCGATCTGGGAAGGCCAACGATAGCCCTTCCCTATACTGCCATGAGATAGTGTCTTTTTAGAACTCCCTAAAATCACCTAGGGGGAATGAGTAGAATTTCTTGAATCACCTAGAGGACAAATTTTACATTAAATAGGGGGGGAACAAACTAACAGATTTGGCTTGGGGTGCCTGGGAATGATGAAACATGAAAATTTTGACATCAGGGTATAGTTGTTGTGCTTGAAATTGTCAATTTCTTTGCACATTTACATGACAACACTAACATACATTAAGGAAGAAGTATGTATATCCTAGCAGAAGTGCCTATACAGAGAGAATTATTTTAGAGGTGTTGAATATCAAATAATAAGTTTGGTTGTAGCAGATGTGGGGGCAACATTGGTATATCTCTAGTTAAAGCTAAAAATGGAGAATAACAAATATGTGGAAGGGAGTTCACACTTCCAACACCACCAAAAGGGAAGAATATAATGGAGAATATCCCAATGCCTAAACCCACAAAGCAAATCAAAGAGCAGGATGAGGAAGAGGAGTGTAAAGATAGTGGTTTTTGGAGCATAGGGGTAGGAGACATCCTAGAATTTAGAGTGAAGCTAAGTGCGCTGTTATACCACCTCACCCAAGAGGGGATGAAGAGGAATTGAATGTGGTCCAAGGGGAGCACATGTTTAAAAGAGTATTCAGGAGAACAAGGACCCAAGGTGTTACCCCAACCACTGTGCGCAAATCACCCTGACTCTCCCCATAAAAGGAAGCAACTGCGCATAGAAGGAGGAAGCTAAAGTTGAATGAGGAGGCGGAAGAGTCGGAGGAGAGCTACCTACATCTCCTACACTTCAAGAACACACGTAATGAAGGACGAGGCATTAAAGGAGAAGGAATAAGAAGAGAGGACTAGAGGAAAAAGCTACGAGAAGATATTAAGGACAAGGAGATGCAAGTCCCAAATTTGGAGGCTAGAGTTCCTAAGCGGAAAAGGTCTAGGAGGACAAGTGGGGAGAACATTCCACCACCCTTGGGGTATGCAGAGGATGCAAGAAATATTATATGCACCCACTTCTAGAGCATAATAGCGTAGAAGGATCTATTTGGCTGGGAGTTGATGGACGAGGGTATGGCGACCGTGTGAACTAAAAAGCAACTATCATGGTTGATGCACACCCACATGGATGAGCCTGATTTTGATGTGTGCAAAGAGTCATGCATTTTGAGGTGACTCGAACAAGGCACCCCGTGCTAGACACATGGTGGTAAATCCTATTGTCATGTCAGATGAGTAGGTCGATAATGTCTTGGTAAAATTTTATGCGGAGGTGGCTAGAAGGAACATGGACAAATCTGCCACAATCAAAGCAATCGAGTGAAGAGCTAAAGATGAAGGACACGAGAGATAGTGCAAAAACATAGGAAATGGACTTCACATAGAACAAGAATGAAGTATTCATAAGCATCGCAGAGATTGGGGACACTATAATCAAAGCAAGACCACACTTGGAACCAAGGTACCACATACATTTCCTTTAATAATACATTATGTGGGAAAGTTGGTGGAATTGGTGCTCAAAGATGAAACTCTATGTATGCTGCCAGTGCCGAGAAAGATCGAACAAGATGCCGAATAGGAGAAAGCATCTGTGATGAGAAAAATTGCATCTTATGAAGGGTTATTATAGGCATTACAAGAAGTCTTGAAGAAAGTGGATCAAGCTTTAAATATATGCACAGCTCCAGAGGTGCTCATCAACATTAAGACCTTGGAAGAGAACAATGAGGTCCAGAAATCCATGAAAGATGAGACATTGGGCCATGCAGAAAGGTTGTCAATGGTTAAACAAGCGCAAGGCCCTAACAACAAGACAAGAGCCGCACAAGACTGGTTGGAAGAGCTTGGAAAACTTATTGCGCGGAAGATGGACCTATTGGAAGGAGGATGGCATCCATGTCTAGTGTTGTGTTGGTTACGCAAAATGAAAAAAGAGAAATTGTGAGGGATGAGTTGGAATCAATTCTTGTGGACATCCCAGAGAAAGTGGAACATGCACTCACCGAATGACAGTTTTGGAGGCTGCTGATAAAGAGGAGTATCCAAAGCGATACTACAAACCGATACATAAGGGGTTGCTTAAAGAACCTCATATAAGTTCTTTATTTATTCATATTCTTCATTCTTATTCTTTTCTTCAAAATTTTGGAGATACCCATTTCAGACGACAATGAGATTAGTGTGGGGTAATGTTGATCGAAGAATACTTGTCGAAGACCACACAAGGAATCCGTGCGGGATAGAAGGCCGAGATCAAAGGCGTGGAAGGAAAAGAAGGACCCGCGCGTGGAAGGCAAGTTCAAATTCTAGGACATAGCTGATTTCAGGCATAGAGACCTATGTTTAGAAGATGGCGTGCAGAAAACATCAACGATGCAAAGATGTGTGCGTCATGCATTGTCTATATTTGGAGAAGCGTTCAAAACATCCATGCATGAAGGCAAACTAGGAATAGAAGTGAAACTTTAGTTATACGTAAGAGGACTATAGGTAGTGTACTTGCATGTGTGGATATAATTGTAAATGACTAGTGGCTATCAATAACATGCGACCTATTTCTAGGATAGATAAGTGGTGAAGGAAAGTCCCCACCTTATACATATATGATGTTAGGTGCATAATAGGTGTGTGTAGATTACGAGAGAGTGGTGTATGTATGATTACGGACGTATGAATGTGTGTATCGAGACGTATACACGCCTTGATATAGATTGTAAAGGAGATTTTATGTTTTTAATAGATGGAAGATATTGGCTGATTCTAAGTGTCATTTTGTATAATTGAGTAGTGCATGTTATTATATCAATGATGATTCTTGTTTAAGCTTGTTCTTTTATAGATATGTGGGTAGTATGCCTTTGTAGAATGAAGGACTAGTTATGAATTTATATGTTTCTTCCTTAATCATGTTGACATCTTGATACAACAACCCTAAAGAGGACACAGTACCTTTGCACGCTTTGGGTGAGCGCCCAGTCTAGGATGACTGATATGTCGGTGCGACTAGGGTGTTATCTTTCAAATTCTAGGCTACATCAAAAAACAAAGGCATAGGTCGTGTAGGTAATTTAGGAGAAATAGAAGATCGTGATGAGGAGGTGAGATGTTGTGTTTTTGGTTTACCTTGAGTAGGAGGCTACTTGACCAAGGTTGATGGGTGCATACCTAGGATAGATGGAAGTGGTGAAGGTGACAAAGGAGTAGTGGGCAAAGCCAGTGTATGTGGCCTAAGAGGTTGGGTATTCCTCTTAGGTGGGGGACTAGTCTTGGCGATGGCTTGGGAAGAGGTGGCTAAATCAAGTTTAACAAGAGGGTGGACTAGGCTTGGTGTCAGCATGGCCCCTAATGTTGCGAGCGAGGATGTAGGCACGGGTAATGGTTTGGGTGCAAGTGGTCATTGGAGTAATGGTAAAGGTGCAGGTGTAGGTGAAGATGATGTAGGAGAGGTTACTAAAACTGACTCAGGTGCGATGGATTTAATCATCTTAAACACTTTAGGATAAATAGTTGAAGTGTTTGTGGATGAAATTTGCATTTGAGTTGAGATAGGAAGTCGAAGGCATCCCCAAAGCATGGAATAGTCAACATAGTCCAAGCGAGTCAAAAAAATAGTAGAATGGTGCAGAAGTGGAGGGGGTGATGTTGATTTAGTAGTAATCCTGTAAATAAATCTGGAATCTGTGAGATAGGGAAATGGTTGGTTTCCAACTCTGTGGGTAGAAGAGATGTGAGCGAGTCAACAAGGTCATTGAAATCTAGTGGAGAATTGTCACCAACAAGAAGGGACGCTACTAATGGATCCTCTGTGGGTAGGGGAGAAGGCAAGGTGGATGAGATAGGTTCTTCTTTTGGTGAAGAAGAAGGTAAGTTGGACTCTTCCATGGGTAGAAGAGTAAGTACTATAGATTGTTCATCAAGTAAAGTGGTGAGTGGGGTAACTACATCGATAGATATGGTGGAATCCTCTATGGATAAAGGAGAAGATAATGGAGACTTCTTCACGGCTAGAGGAATGAATGAAAAATGTTCCTTCGTGAATGAAGGAGCTCGTGCAAGAATTTCCTTGATAGATGGGATATGAGGAAATTGAGTAGAAGGAGCTGATATGATATCAAAGATGGCATGAACCTTGCAAACATTACTATCATTGGCTGAGGTTTCACCTATTTGGTTAAACGATGGGGTGTGATTTGGGAATGGATTCTTGAAAATTTGAATGTTTTGGTTAGCCGGTGCATTGGGGTTGTCCAAGACGAGATCTCCATTATCTAACATTTCTTGGATGATGTTTTTGAAACTTATATAATTACCATCACTATGACCCCTAACATGATGATAGTTGTAGTAATTGTTTTCTTTGTACCATGTAGACACATGACGGGAAGGGTTGAAACCAATATGTGGTATGACAGGTGGAAGAGTGATTGCTCTACTTTTTAGAAGTTTTTCTAAAACTAAAGAGTAGGGTTCTCCTATGGGAGTATATTTTCCTTTTTTGGCTTGAACTGAAAATCCACGAACAAGCAGCAGATTAGAAGAAGGTTTTGATTGCATGGATGGATGAGATTGGATGACTTTCAAAACCACTATGTTGGCATATCCTTTTACTTTAGAATATTTATTTTGTGGTTTTAAAGAATAAGAGGTATCATTTGATTTAGATGTAATGTCCTTATTACGTAATTATATCTTCTTCTCTTCAATGGTAGATATTTCAAGTATTCGGGCCATGGTGAACACCTCGTCGAACATGCGAAAGGTTTGGAATTGGAGAGTTAGCGAGATGTGTCTAGCATAAGCTCGGTAAATAAATCTATTAACTCTATTTGAGGTAATTGGAATGTGAGTAGTTGATTAGGCTTTGGCAACGAGTGACAAAATCTGCGATAGATTTGTCTTCATACCGACATGTGGCATAAAAGTCTCTGTAATACCGACCTTCTTAGCATTTGTTTATATAAAGTTGGTCTAGAAAATTTGAGCTATCTAATTAAACGAAAAGATGGAGTACTTGGGTAGAGAACTATACCAATCTAGAGAAGGTCCGTTAGTGACATTAGAAATGTTTACAAGAGCAATGCTTCATCGTGAGCAATTAGATAACACACATGTTTAAAAACCACAAATTTTGTAACGTGTCTTCTTTTCGTTGAATAAGTTGAATTTAGGAATTTCCCAATGCGCATGGTATGGATGAATTGGAATGGACGGGTGAATGGGCTCATTAAAAATATCATCGTATTTCGAGAGTTACATGAGTGAAACAAATTCTTCTAATGTTTGTATATTTTCCATCATCATTTTGATAAGATCATTTATGAGTTGTGATGATGTAGCACCCCTACAAGATCAAGGAGTAGAAAAGATGGGTATGACATGGATGGCACTCTAGTATGTGGTGGTGCGAGTATGTAAATTGTGATGAACGAACATAAAATGAAATAGATGTGGAGGGAAAGTACCCTGGATAAGCGGTAGATGAAATAGGGGTTGTTAGTGATAGGTGTAGGTAGGTGAGGTAGACATAAATACTCTCGTATAAATCAGAGGAAGAGACTACAGGATGGAGAGAATGAGGTTTTGGAAGGGAGTGTGGGCTCTGCGACACTACTTGTGGCTGAGATGCATTAGGTATACGAGAAGTGGAGGACACTTGTAGACCTACACTAATGGTGGTTGATGAAGGCATGGTGGACATCATAGGGGTGACAGATGTCGGCACGCGACAAATGTCATAGGTGTGGAAGATATTGCTCATGTAGGTTCAAGTGGGGAAACCACAGGTGGTAAGGTGGAAGAGGCTAAGGCTATCTTTGGTAGTAGGCGATGCGAAGTGGGTGTAAGAGTAAGAGGAATGGACACATGCATGTCATATACAAGCTTCCCGATGAGTTGTGGGTAGATGAATGAGCAAGGTAATCTTGTAGAGTGGTGGGGTTGTGATCAAGAATTCTTGCAAACTCATCATCACCGATGGGTATTGTAATAGGCGATCGAGGTCCATAGGTGATAAGCTGGAAGGGGAGATGGGCTAGGTGGGAGTGGCTAGCGGCTCACCGTGAAATACGAGAGTGTTGGTTTGTCTACAAGTCAAAACCATGTTACTGATAGTAGAACTGGTAATCTGAGCTCTACGATGATGATACAAAAACATAGGAAAATGGATAAAAATAGATCTAGAAGGTGGGATTTGATCACTATTTTGATTGAAAAATTAGAACATAGAGACCAACGCCGGTTGGGTAACTGATGCCAGTATTAGAGGGTAATTGCCATTGGTCACTAGACCAATGCCAATTATTGTGAAGAAATGAAATATTTACAAATCTAGAAATTAATGATGAAAATGAAGTGAAATTGGACTCGAGGGTGATATCAAAGACTCAAAGATGTAGTGAAGTAATAGTGTAAGTCACAAAAGGTGATAAATGTGAATAAAACACTATTTTGGGAAAATGACCAAAACAACATTGAACCAAAAGCGGTCAAATATAACTAATGGCGGTCATTTAACCAATTGGCTAATGTGAATGAATAAAAAATTAAAATTTGGAGATAAAAAGGTACAAATAAGATGGATTTGAACTTTGTAGGTAATGTAACAGAACATAGAAAAAGATGATAAGGTGACAAAACAAGTCATAGAAAGAAAAGAAATGTAGATTGAATGCTACTTTGGCATAAATGACTAAAACAACATAAAACCGATGGCGGTCGATTAAGCGACACCATTGATATGATATAACTAATGGCAACCACCGAACTGATACCAATTCGTGAAATCTGTGAAGAGATGGAAAAAGTGAATTTTGATGATTTAGATCAAATAAAAAGACCAACCGAGAGACTGGGTATACAAATGATAGATCCTAACACACTTAGAAACAATCAAAATACACCAACTCTTATTGTGGAGTATGTAGGGAGAGAAAATGGAGAAAAGAGAACTCACACCTCAAAACAAAAATCAAGAAAAAGATAACAAAAAAAAAAATCCTATGTTATGGCTTATGCTATTTAGGAATGACTTTTGAATAGAATAGAGTTTTTTGTTACCGAAGGTGCCCTATGGAAACTGATAACTATGGCTAGTTTCGAGGTAAAATTTGATACGGTGTCCCCAATATATACTTCTCAAGACGCAAGGCCCTACTCGATATGATGATTGCCAAAACACCAATCGGCTCCACCACTAATCCGGTTATTAGTCGTTAATGGTAAATACTAGGAATGGACATGTTTAAGAAGTGAGTTTTTTTGTTTAAGTGATTTGGTTTTGGGAGTGTGTGCACAAAGTGAACTATGATTCAATTTTTCAACCATCAGTTGGTCATGACTTATAGCATATAGGTTTCCCACAATTTAAATGAGCTAAATGCATCATACAGAAATGAGATGTAAATATTTTAAAACCAAATCCAAAATGAAATTTGATGAGAGCGACAATGAATAGGAAAGAGTTTGTCTTTCACTAATGCAAAGAGTACAAAATAAAAATAAGTGTTCTTTTTAATCTAAAATATAAGTTTCACTGAGACAAGTAGGAGAAGAAGAATGTTTCCAAGGGAGAATATTAATGTGAACTCTCTTTCAAAAAGAAATAAACACACAATGAATCCCTAAGAATGAAAAATGCAAAGAACACAAATGGGTCTGTTGGTTACTCAAGCGTGCTTGGCATCTCGGATCTCAGAAGGGCCGAGGTGTTTGAGACCACAATGGAACCATCCCTAAGTTATGGGACCTTGCAATCTTGGGATGGATCTCGGAGAAGGCCAGTTCCTCTACCTACCTCTAATGCTACTGCTACTCCTAGTGTTGAAAGAAAATCCTAGACTAAACATGCCAAGGGACCTAGATATAGAAGGATGTGTGGAAAGGGGAAATCCTAAGCTAAGGAAGGTGATAACACTATAAGGAAAGGGTCGATCTCTCTCCATGAGTGATGAAGGAAATAGAGAGGGCGCGGGAGAAAAGGGCGAGACCGTGTGCACCAAAAATCAAGGTGTGGGCTTGACCTTTTGGCGTGTACAACACATGAACGTGGGGAATGCAAGCACAGGAGTACGTACAACATGCCAAATATGTAAACAGAGAGGTGAGATACGATAAAAATGAGAGAGGGAAGACAAAAGTTCCACAAAACATGATTTTATTGCTTAAAGGATGCATAATCATTTACATTCACGATAGGAGGTGAGAAAACATTGCAGAGACCATGCCAAGGTCTAAGACCCATGGGAAGTCAACCACCATTTTGGCATGGTGTCGTTACAACAAGGAGAGATATTTTTACAAATCAAAACTCTGCTATTTATAGAAGAAGAAGGAGAGAAGAGAAGGAGAAAGGGAGGGAAACCCAAATTTGGAAGATGTTTTCCTGCTTCTCACCTACCAGATCCACCAAAATTTGAATTTTGAATTTCAAGCACTATGGCTGATGTAAACAAATTTTCGACAAGCCTAGGCATGTGGTGATTTGAGCTCTATATCAAAAGGTACGGTTGTTGGAAGATGTTAGAGTTTTCAGTGCACACAAAACACGTGGTGTGCATGGATTGGCTGACATGAAGGCCAACTTGTGTTAATGCTTGCTGTCATTTTCTGCCACATGTCACCTAATGGTTTTTCATAAGGATTTGGTGCCATGTTGGTGCACTTTGATAGGTTACACGCAATACACTCAAGTCTGACAAAAGATGACTTGGTACAGAAGGGTGTAAAGGAAGGCGCAAGGTGCAAGAGCGAGAAGCAAACGCGTGTAAGGGAAATAAAGGGGAGGCGAGAGAGGCACACACGATGCATGTGGGAGATGAGGAAAAGCGCGAGTAGAGAACATATGGTTAAAGCGTAACTATTACAAGGTAATGGGCGCGGCACACAAAAGGCTAAGGAATTAGTTGATAGAAGTAAGTGTGAGGCGTGTGGGAAAGGAAAAATGGAAGGAGATAGAAGAATGCAAAGGGGAGAAGGAAGGTGCGCAAGGGTGTGTAGAGGAACTGCAACTATGCCAAGGTGTCAAAAGAACAATCTTGAGTGCGCGTAACCTAAAATGTGAAACACCGAGTCAAAATGAAAATATAAGTTATCCAGATAACTAGGAGAGTTATTTGGATAATAGTTTTTGTTTTTTCGGGGCCATCTTCTGCTAGATGAAGAGACCAGTAGCCTTAGAAGTCCATTGGGCATGGAGTCTAGCACTAATCTTGAAGATCTGATTTGTAACTTTGAAGAACATTCTTGAAGTCACTTGAAGCTCTGTCTGAACTCTGAACTAAACTGCTGCTCTCATATGAAGATATTCTGAATTGGATTGATGAGAGTGAAAGCTTATGCAACTGACCATTGGAATTACCTCTACCAAAATTGGATTGTCATCCTAGGAAGCAACAAAAGGGGCGTGCGGGCGTGAAAGGAAAGGAAAGGCATCAGAGGGAGCACGCCGAAACAGAAGCACAACACTATGTACAAAAGATGAAAATCATACGTGTCCCAAATGGAACATGCAGAGTGTGCATGAGCACTTGTGTTATTGAAAGAAAACCTAAACTAACCTAAACTAACTAGAGGTAAGGGGTGCTTAAGTAAAACCTACAACATGTAGGGAGAAGTAGCTTCCCTTCCTCATAAATCACAACAATGTAGTTGATTTGGAGCAGAACATGGTCGGAAATGAGAGTGAAAAACCACCTTACAGATGGTGTTTCTCCCTCCTCAAAGTATCAACAAACATAACATACACCTCCTAGAGTTGTTATGTACTTGGATTTGGGAGGTGCTGTTGCTGACCTTTGGCACACTGAAGCTCTACCTCATGCTCTGAAATGAGCATGACCGGTGGAAACTTTGTTTTTGGCTCTAGGCTAGCAGATATCTGATTGGGAATGGTCTGATCCTTGTATTTTTCCCATTACTTTGAAGCTCAATCCCACAAATGGGATTTTCTTGTAGACTTTCCTCCTGAAGGAGAGCGCTTACAGTGGGGTGTGCATGGTTCTACCTCTACAAGCAACTCGGTCTCCTCTAGAATTGCGCCCTCTAGAGCTAACTGATTCTCCTTTGGAACAGGTACTCGTATGATTTCCTCTTCGTTCGGAGTCGCATGAGTCACGCCATTCTTCAACTATCTGCAGTCATCGAACATGATGACGTTGGTTGGGAGAGACACATTGGATAGGGGGTGTTCATTTTGAGTACTGACTAGATAGAGGGGACTTGGAAGAAAATGGGAGGATGGATGCAAAAGGGATGGAAGGTGCCCACGTAGGAAGGGGCATGGAAGAGAAATGAAGTTGAGATGAAAGTGAGGGGTAAGGGATGGAATTCTCAATGGGGGTAGCGCACAAGAAGCTAGGAACATGCGCAACGAGCTGAGATGGTGTAAGTTGGCACAAAGGAGTGGGAGGGCTATAGGATGGTAGTGCAGGGTTGCCGCACGCTAGATTTTTGAGCCTCTATTTCTTCCACCCACTCTGTAATATGGGGCAACATCTCAGTGATGAAGTACAACTTCTATTGGGTGCTAAACTAGCTTGGTACAAGGCCTACCCATGGACAAGGGAACTTGTAGCCAACTTTAGCTACCTTTATGGAGCATTTGACTGCAGAGTGCATCATGTCCATCTCCATCTTTTACACCTACCTCTCAAAATCAGCTTTGGCCAAGGATTTTCCACCATCATCTGCATAAACTGTTCTTTATAACCATTTTGGTTAGAAAAAGGTGGGTTGTATGCATTTTCAGGATAATGGGGCTTATAAAACTAATTTGGAGGAGGATTTTGAAACTGTGGGGATGGAGGGAAATGGTTTTGTTCTTTGTAAATGAGAATTCCATGGTAGGGAAGAAGTCATGATTGCATAACTTCAAAGAGGAATGTGGAATGATGGAAAAAGGAGAAATGAATGGAGGAATGAGGGGAGACTGGTCTGCACATGAGATAATGGGTGTGTTGAATCAGAGGAGTTGCCAGATGTGTTGAAAAATGCCTCCAAAGGTTGGATCTCAATAATAACACATCAAAATTGTTGAGATGAATGTGTAAAGCTCTTCACTCTGGTCCCACCGGTGTGCCATAAAATGTTTGTTTCTCAAACATGCACCCGTGTCTCAGATCTCGAAGGGCCGAGGTGTTTGAGACCATAATGGAACCATCCCCAAGTTATGGGACCTTACGAGCTTGGGATGGATCTACGGAGAAGGTAGGTTCCTCTACCTACCTCTAACACTACTGCTACTCCTAGTGCTGAAAGAAAATCCTAGACTAAACATGCCAAGGGACCATGGATAGAAGGATGTGCGGAAAGGGAAATCCTAAGCTAAGGAAGGCGATAACACTAGAAGGAAAGGGTCAATCTCTCTCCATGAGTGGTGAAGGAAACAGAGAGGGTGCGAGAGAAGAGGGCGGACGACGTGTGCCATAGATCAACACGTGGGCTTGGCCTTCTGACGCATGCAACAAATGAACATGGGGAATGTAAGCATAGGAGTATGTGTAACATGCCAGAAAATTCAAACAGAGAGGCAAGATGCAATGAAAATGAGAGAGGGAAGATAAGAGTTCCACAAAACATGATTTTATTGCTTAAGGGATGCATAATCATTTACATTCACGACAGGAGGCAAGAAAACATTGTAGAGACCACGCCAAGGTATGAGACCCATGGGAAGTCGGCCACCTTTTTGGCATGGTGCCGTTACAACAAGGAGAGATATTTTACAAAGTAGAACTCTGCTATTTATAGAAGAAGGAGAGAAGAGAAGGAGAAAGGGAGGAAACCCAAATTTGAGAAACATTTTCCCGCTTCTCACCTACCAGATCCACCAAAATTTGAATTTTGAATTTCAAGCACTGTGGCCGATGTCAAATGCTTTCGACAAGCCCAGACACGCGTGCGATTTGAGCTCTGTATCAAAAGGTATGGCTGTCGGAAGATGCTAGAGATGTCGGTGCATGCAAAACATGTGGCACACATAGATTGGCTGAAATGAAGGCCAACTTATGTGAATACTTGCTGTCATTTTCTACCATGTGTCACCCTTTGGTTTGTCACAAGGATTCAATGCCGTGTTGGAATGCTTTGATAGGTTACACACGACACACTCATCTATGACAGAAAATGACTTGGCATAGAAGGGCACAAAGGAAGGCACAAGGCGTGGGAGTGAGAAGTAAGTGTGTGAAAGGGAAACAACGGGGAGGCGTAGAGAGGTGCGTGCGATGCGTGCGGGGTGACAAGGCAAACTAGTGAGCATAGAATGTATGGCTAAGGCACAACTATTATAAGGTAATGGGCACGACATGCAAAGGGCCAAGGACTTAGTTGATAGAAGTAAGTGTGAGGTGCGTGGGAAGGGAAAAATGAAAGGAGATAGAAGAATGCAAAGGGGAGAAGGAAGGCGCACAATAGCACGCAAAGGAACTACAACTATGCCAAGGTGTCAAAAGAACAATCTTGAGTGTGCGCAACCTAAAATGTGAAACACCGAGTCATAATGAAAATATAAGTTATCCAGATAACTAGGAGAGTTATTTGGATAATAGGTCCCAAGGCATGCCAAAATGTTTTACCAATCGGTTGTGTACGTATAAGTAAAACAAATAAGATAAAGGTGTGGAGGAATACCTGTGAAACAAAGGTGGAAGGTAGAATGCACGTGTTGTTGACATTATCCAAGCTGATCGTAGAGAACTCCTTTTTGTCTGGGAAGGACTACTTGTAAATGTAAAGCAAGACCACAAAAGAGTATTAAATAACATATGACAGTGGAATGCCTAGCGTATGCTAGATCTAGGAAGTGTGGTGCTTCCTAGAGAGGTTGTCAATCCACCATTTAATAACAATTTAATGTAAATACAAAACTGAAATAAATAGGTCCTATTGTAATGTAATGATTTAGGTTTCTCATACACACAATACACTAGATTCAATGTTAAATATGAAATGTAACACTAAATCTAATTAGAACCAAGGTTTGTTTAGGTCAAACAGGTCTGTCAGAGGTCTAGTAAGGGTCTGGAGTTGATTGCTTAAGGTATGGGTAGATTTTGGGTGAATGGTAAGGTTGCTGGTCTGAGAATGTAAAAATAACACATAGACTCATATCGATCGGGTGACGGATGTCGGTAAAGGGAATAAACCAACGACGAGTTAGGTAACCAATGCCGTAAAGGTAATAGGTGATAAACTATTAGAAATTCATTTTTAGCCTCTCTTTGATTTGATAGAGAGTAAGGGTGGTGTGGTTATAGTCGTAATATGGTTGAGAAGACTTAGGAATGCTGACAAAGAGGTTAAGAGAGGTGAAAAGGCTCGGGATGGTTGAATAGCGGGTTAGTGGGAAGAGGGTGATATATGGGTAATAGAAGAAATGAAAATACTAAAAAAATAAAGTGATTTAAAATGGAATAAGTATAGATAATGAAATCACAAATACTTACTTGGTGTTTTGTAGATCATGTGAATGGAGATGGTTGGTGGTTGATCAGAGAAGATATGGTAGGGTCCAATGCCATGCTAATGCAACTTGTTTGCTCCCATGAATACTCCAATTATCTAGAAGGAGAACATGTTATTTTTCTTGCACTCTGGTTGTGTGTGTTTGTCATCTGGATGCAGGAATGCTTGAATATTCGAGCTTGAATGCAATAGAACTCCAAAACTAAATGACCAACCCATGTGAAGAGTTGTAAAATTTTATATAAATAAACCGATGGAAGTTAGGTGACCGAGCATTGAATGAGGATAAACTGGCATTGGTTAGGGTGAAATAGTCCTATTTACCAAAAATAGGTAGATCTTCCCAGATTTGGTGTGCTTTCCAAGTTGGGTCCACTTAGGAAAGTGGAGTTCACGTTAGAAAAGATAGGAATATCATAGAATAAGTCTAGTTAGGTTTAGGAAGAAGTCTTAGTTAGTTAGGTCAAGTGGTGACTCAACACTGGGAGTGATGACTCAATGCTGAGAGTGATGACTTGGTCATTGTGAGTTAAATGCCCATAGAATGGGTCCAGGGTGAGGTGTCATGATGAGGTGGATGTGTGAGGATGAAATTAACTTAATTAAATTAATTAAATTAATTAATACGTGAGGATGAATATTAATTCAATTATAGGTGATTAAATTAATATCGATGTGGGGTAATAGATGGTGGCTAGCTAAATGCATTATATTGATTAATTGAAGGGGACCAAGGGGATTTTGACCCAAATTTGGTGTCTACAACGCGCACTTTATAAAATTTAAAAACTTTTCTTTTCATCCATTTACTAAACCATTAAGTCGTATATTTGGAGAATAAATGGTACTAGGAACATAGGTCTCCTTTTCTTTGTTCCTCCACACCTCTTTTCACCCGCGCTCTACTTTTCCTTAGTTAATCGAGATCACAATAGATTTCGAGTAAACATGGGTTATCGTGGTACTTGTTCAACATTTGCAAGGTTCATCGATACCTCATATTTCGCAACTCATTCCCCTTTGCTTTATTTTTGGGTTGTCTTGACTTATGAGGAACTAATTCCCACGTAGTATTTGTACCATCCGGGTTGTTTTTCCCACATATATATCCTAGTCCACAACATAATAACTCTTATTCCTCCACGCTTTGTTGTCCAGATCGAACCCATGAGTGGAGAAATGAGTCCCACCTAGAATTGTGCCGCTTTGGTCCTTTGTGCGATATACCGCACTATCTACAAACCATTGACTCCTTAATCATGTAGCATAAATATCAATTGAGAGAAGTTGATTTCCCAAGGAACATGTTCCATCCGCATCCTAAATGTCCACAATAAACTAAAACTCAATATACTAATTTTTTTCAAAATATTTCTAAAACTTTGGAATTTTTTTCTTTATCTATACAAATTTTTGTGAGCACTTAGAACATATGAAAATGAGTTTTAGACCTTTATATCAACTGAGGCAAGTGTACCTATTGGGCCCTAAAATATAAACTAAGTACAAGAAGGTGTGTGGGTGCGTGGGACCCAATTGAAGAAGAGCACATGGGTTGAAGGTGCGCAAAGAAAGGGTTATGGAAGGATTTTACAGAACACACGATGCACACATGTAAGGCAAATAGGTTTTGTACTTAGCCGCATTCGGCATCCCAGGCAGCACATGAGAAAAGCATGACCCTTGTGGATAAGGTGCCATCCTGGTGACTATGGATCAAAAAGGGAATATTCTAGGCATGCGATGGAAGTTTCCAGAAGACATCATTGCAAGGAATGGAGAGCTCGGATCTGAAAAGGCATGCTTCCATGGAGGACCACTTCGACACTTGACGGCCCGATCTATAACTTTTGGAAGACATAGTAGTGGGTGCTAAGGCTATATATACAAGCAATTGGTAGAATAAAATGATATAGTTGAAGAGAGGTGAATCCCTGCAGAAAATAGAATGGAGGGTGTTATGGCTAGGGATTAGGAAAGCTCTATGAGCAATAGCATATAGAAGGGGATGGGTCCGCATTTTTCGTGTAATATAATGAACATGGTATAGTTCGATGTGTAACTTGATTACGCATAACTATATGAGGAAGTATTATGACCTCAAGGGATGTAATGTCGGTTATTAACTCTGATAATATGAATATATTGCTCTATTATAAATCATCTGTGTTTAATACTTATGCATTTCCTTTCTGCGTGAATCATCTGCATGTGCTTCTTGTTAGTTCCCTTACATGCGATACAATGAGATGATAACTACTCCTAAGATCATAGAATGTGGTTTAGTTATTTTCTATCCTACATTTGATTATCTATTCTAAGATGATGCATTCTCACAAAACTCACATAAAGGAGAGACTCGGCACTGCGTGTGTCTCGGGTGAGCACCAGTGCCATTGGGTGATAGGCCGACGCACATGGGATTTTCCTATTCTGGGAAGGGTACAAAAATGACTACATCTTGGTTTTGTCGTTGGGACCTCTTTTCAAATTTGTTGTGAGAAATGGCATGAATGTTTTTCCCTGTGATGCATGATGACAGAGCACTTGACCTTACAAAGTGTTGAAACATGGTTCAAGAGCATGGAGGACGAGTTTTCTCAAAGATTCATCATTAGAACTGAGTTTAATGCGTGTTGGTGGGTAGAAGAGAACCTGTATGTTGAACTATATGAGACATTATTTTAACACTTCCCAGTAGAGCTATATGAATGGCTTTCAGCATAAGCATCCAAATCAAGCTGGTACTATAAACCGTGCATGTGGACCCAAGATGACTTTCGAGAGGCTACTGAGATGCAGATCTAACTTGGACGTGTGTTGTTGATCACTGGTGGAAGAGAGTGCTAACTAGTTATACTTTAGAATACGCCATTTTGACGTATTCTTTCCCATAAGTTACTTGAGTTTGAGTTTCTAAGGGAGCCTAGAGGATCATTTTTGCATGCTATTCCTTTGGCTATGAAGATCTTGGTCATTACTTTGAGTTTAGAAGAATTTCCCATGGCCGGCTAAGCTTCTTTGAGCACTGGGAGAGGAAGCTAGGGTGGAGGAAGATGGTGAACATTATGGATGAAAAGTAAAGGGAGGAGAGATGCCTCAGTATATAGCGAAGCTCATGAAAAGGAGATGACTAGACAATGTGAGGTTACAAGTGTGATGGATCTATTGAGGTAGACGTTACGTGAAGTAGTTGAGGTTCACGCAAAGGATGTTAAGCTTGAGCGATGCATCTGTGATACCCCATCTTGGCAAGCGTGGGAGAGAGGCCCCTTCGGATTTTGATGAGAGTTCATCACATGGAGAAAGAAGAGCCATCGATGTGCATCTCAACCCACCTAGTGACCAAACCCTAGTGCTTGGTTTTCTAGATCAAGGGAGAAGTATTGTTAACCCAATTGGTATCGATGGGAGTGACCGATTGATGACTAGGAGATATAATTTTTCATTTGTAACATCCATTTGTGTAAGCCGTTCCTATATTCAGGGGAATCTTTGGACAAGGTGCAAGTATGCAAGCTTTGGGTATCATGTGCCGGGAGTGGCACGAGACATACTGGCTTGATGAGTGGGACAATATCACAAACCATTTGCGCGTAGTTTAGTGGGATGTTTGGACCACTAGGCGCGACCACTTATAGTCCTTTTCTAGCTACGGGAGGCGGATCTAGTAGGTTAGGAGGAACAGGATGTAGTGGATCCAAAGTGGGTTTGATGGAGGAGGAAACACTGAAGGGAACCAAGACTACGGATTGGGAGCACAAGGACCCGAGACACCTCCCAAGTGTTTTTCGAGATGTATTTGCACTCACTAGACTATAAGGATATTGAAGATGCTGCAAAGCATGTGCACAAGTGTGAGTTACTATGGTGCATAAATGGGATCACTACCTGGAGAGGAAGTCAAGTCAATTTGCAGCGATGTTGCAATGGCGTGTGTATAGTTGATATAGGGATTACGAACCCCTTCATACGGTGGTCGACTACACCACATTCAAAAATGCCTTCCTAGTAGAGTTCCATATCCCAAAGTTTGAGCAAAAGAGCATCAACGCTCTAAGGAGATCCAACAGGAATGACAGAGAGTGTGCGGGATTATGACATGTGTTTCATGACTCTCTTGTCAAATTTATCCTATGACATTCATCTTTCTCAACATGCTCAATGGTTTGTCAAGTATAGAAACCAAAATTGGGTCACATTCCCTTGTCCGCTTTCGAATAACCAACTTAAACACATTCACCTAACCATGACCCTTATACCCCACATTAATATTAATTTAATTATTTATAATTAAATTAATACTCATCCTCACTTTATTCATTATTTAATTACCTCAATTAAAACCAATTTCCACCTCACCTCACCATAGACATATTCATAGCATGGTTCCATAACTAACTAAGACTTAGCCCTAATTACCTTAATGAACTAAGACTTAGTACAACCCTAAAAGCACATGCCTATTCTCCATCTAACCACTTTCCTGTGTATCTAAGTGCAACATTCCATTTAGACCCGGCTCAAACAAGTAAAAGCTAGGAGAGGATAGCCAAAATATACTATTTTAGGAAACCTAGGATATCTCGCCTTAACCGAAACCGGTCAACCAGAGACCAATGCCGGTAACCCTAAACCATCGTCGATGACCATATAACCATTTTGGTAACTTTATTTGAGAGGTTAGACACATTCTTGAGTTTTGGAGAAAAATGAGATCTGCATGCAAGCAAAGAACCAGAGATCTTTCACACATCCAGGAATCCATAGCCATCACAACCATTGATCGGGAGGTATTTGCATTCACAGGAGCACTCCAAGAAGCACCTTGGCCATGACACCGATCACCATTTCACTGAGATCAACCATCACCACCACCCAACCATTGAACTGCACAACATTAAATGTGTCTCTAACCTACATCACTTCATTTACATTCAATTTAAAAAAATTTCACCTTTGTTTATCAATCATCGGTTATATTTTCACCCCACCACTATTGCCTCCTGTGAACTCGACCATTCCCATCACTCATAACCCTTTAAATCACCTCTCGTCTACTCCACGAGTACCCCTGAATATTCCCAACATCTCCCCAGGACCAAAAACAACTCCTCACTATTATTGATCTAGACTCGAGACAAATCCCCAAAACCATGAACTATTGAGTTATTACCAGCCCATAGTAACCATCATCGGTTCTTACTAAACCGTCGTCAGTCATACCAAACCAACGTCGGTCTCTGTATTTGGCAGTCTTGCTAATACCATATCCCAATAACCCTTTTTAGGTGATTCAAGTGACCGAGAATCGACCACCGACTGTTCAACACCTTAGTTATTTACCTTATTTTCATATATGATCATAGCCTAGCTTGTTATGTTAGATTTGCTTATTGTATTTGGATGAAATACCTAAATCATATAAACTACAATAGGATTCTATTTAATTACATTATTTATGACATTAAATTGTATTAAGCAGTGGGTTATTTTGCTAGCGAGGAAGTATCACACTTATTTGGATCTAGCAAACCTAGGCACCCACCGACATATATTATTTAATCCTCTTTTTTGGTCTTGTTGTGTATTTTGATTAGTTTCTCCTAGCCAAAAGGAATCTCTCACAATTAGCATTACATCAAGAAGTCATAACGCATGCAAAAATATTCAAACCGACCGTCACAATAGATATTCTTCCTTGGCCCACACCCTTATCTATTTCGTCAAATCCTTAAAGAAAATGGTGAAACTTTTTGGCATGCCTAGTGGGACCCATTCGGGGTTCCTTGTATTTGATTCATTCCTATGTAAAATTTGTGTGTTTGTTTCACTTAAGAAAAGCTTACACATTAAATTTTCCTCTCTGGAATCTTCCTCTCTTTCTATTGTCTAAAATCAATCGTGTTTTTGGTGTTATAAAAATAATATTTCTTTTGTTTCATTCATATTGCATTAGTAAAAGAGAATCCTGTTCTGTTCACTACTTGCTACATCGAATATCACACTTTGATTTGGGCTTAAAACACTTGCATAGAATTCTAATTCATTGCATCTTAGCTCACATTAAAATAAGGGCAGCCTATATTTGGAAGTCATGCCCAATTGATGGTTGACTTAAGCCGAATCGTAGGAAAGCACATTCTTTCTTCTCTCTCTTTTCCAAAATGCACAATTTAGAATATATACATATTCTTAAACAACATCCCACCCAAAAGAAGTTTTCAACGATCACATGATCAAAGGATTGATAGTTGGCACCCAAACTGGTTATCTTTGTCTAGTACCCCATCGAGAGGACGACCCACCCACACCATAACATAACCGAAACCTCACATTTAGAATTTTCTTGTTAGGAAATATATCTTAGTGCTCCATTTGTATGTACGGGTGAATAATAATTACATGTGTAATTATTATTATGGTAAATTAGTGAAAGTACATTTACTATGTAAATGTAAATAGTAAATGTAAAATGTGGTTAGTATGTGGTAAGTTAGTAAGTTAGAATAATAAAACAATTAGTATTGTTTTATTATTATATTGGTGAGAGGTTGAAACCATATGGGTGTATGGTTGTACATGAAGACAAATGTTGTTGTAAGGATTGTTATTTTACATCTCCTATATAATGGAGTGTAATGAAATAGTGAATGAATATAAAAATATAATATAGAGTTGTTGATTTCAATTATATGCATGTAGCTATTTCATGGATTCTTTGTATTAGATCAGATTAATTTCTACAGCTTCATAGGAAGCCTTCCCAACAAAAAACTCTACTCTAAATTCATGAGTCAGTCTTTCAAATAGCATAAGCTAAACACACTAAAATCACTTGTTTGATTACGTATTTTTCTTAACTTTGTGCTTGACTTGCGTTTTGAGGTGTGAGGATATGATTCTTCATTTTTATTTTTGCCTTTCACACTCCACCATCACAGTTAGAGTATTATGAGTTTTTTCAGAGTGTGTCAAGACCTCATCTTATCATCCCCAAACTTTTGGGTTGATTAATCATCTAATCTAAATTCAAAAATTTCATTTTTTTATCATTCTTGATTTCACAAGATCAGCATCGGTCCAATGATGTCATCGGTTTAAATATGACTCGCCATCGGTTTACCTAATCGAGTCGGCTCCTTATTTTTCTTACTTTACACAAAATACACTTATCTTCTCTTCTTTTTAGAGTCTCTATGTATCATTGTACTCTATGTACTCTGATAACAATCGTCAACTACACCTTTCCTATATGATGCGAGACATCGATTTTCGCCGCCTCATTTGCTGAAATCTGTTATTTTTTCACAAGCTAGAGATCAGTTCCTGTAACCAAGATCGATCACCCCTTAACCATCATTGGTTATTTGGACCAATGTCGATCACTCTATTTTTATTTTAATCAAAACATTTACCAACTTTCCCTCCCAGAATTTGTTTTTTCCCATCTCTATTGTTCCCTATGTCATTTACAGAGTATAGTTCACCTGATATATGTTGATTCACATGGTGTTGACTCATAGCCAAAATAATACCCTCATATTTCATGTCGCCAGTCACCACTCCTACCTAGTCCGTCACTGCCATCCATTCTATCACCTATGGATCTCACTCATCTTATCCCCATCGCTACCGGTGATGAGGAGTTTGCAAGACTCCTCGACCAAAATCCCATTGCCCTCCAGTACTACATTGCTCATTCTTCTACTTGGGATTCCTTAAGATAGTTAATATACAACATGCCCATATATATATCCCCTCTACTCTAGCCCCCACTTCCACGTCGGCCTAGCACTAGTTCGGGCTACCGTTATCTTCTTTATCATCACATGTGGTGTCTCGATAAATATTTCAGTTGTTATAACTACAACATCTATGTCGTTGATTATGCCTACAACATCGATTGTCCCTCCGATAACCTCTATAAGTATAGCTCCATCTCGTACCCACCACTTCACATATAACCATTGCATCGCAACCACCCCTAGTGTCCGAAACTTACACCCCTTTCCAAAACCTCATCCTTTCCATCCCACAATCCTTTCCCCAATCACCACTAGAGTTGTTATGACTACCCCACTCACATATACATACTACCAACAACCCGCGATATCATCTACTACTTATGTCGGCTATGTGCTAATCACATATATTCCCCCGCATAGTTCTCATACTCAGCCCCACCATACACAAACATACCACCTACCTCGTACATTCAAGATCAACCCCTCTTTCTACAGGGGGCACTTATTCATCCCAACCTACTAATTACCTCATTAAAATGACGTTGGAGAAGATGAAGACCTTAGAAGCATATGTTTGTGGCTCCGTAATTATTTAACATATGATGAAATCTGTAATGAGCCTATCCATCCATCTATTCCCATTCTTCCTTACCTAGTGCATTGAGAGATGCCTAAATTCAATCACTTCAATAGTAAATAAGACTTGTAACAAAACTTGTGGTCATTCAAACATGGGTGTTATCTAATCACCCACGATGACGATTTTCTCCTACTTGAACTTTCCCAATGTCCCGACAGACCGACATTGGATTGGTACGATGGACTACCTCGATATTATTTTTATTCCTTTAATCAATTAGTCTAGGATTTCCTAGATCATTTTTTAATCAATGTTATGAAGAAAGTCACCATAAATGATCTCTATTCAACTCGACAATACAAAGATGAATCTATCATAGATTTTGTTTCCCACTTTGGAGTTTTATTAACCAATTGACGCTCCAAGTACCTCGGATGAACTTATTGAGTTGTTCACTAGAGCTTGTGTCGACACATCTCACCAACTCTATGAATCCAAACCTTCCAAACCTTTGATAAAGCATCCACCATGGCTCGAAAACTAGAAATTTGTGCCATTAAAGAAAAGAAAATCTAACTATGGAACAAAAAAAACCAATTCAAATCAAACGATTCTTTTTCATCTTCAAAACCCCAAAATAACTATTCAAATCCCAAAGGATCTGACAACGCAGTATTCCTCAAGGTGGGTCCACCTCATCCTTCTAATCAGGTGCAACCTTCTTCCAATCTTTCTCCCGTCCAGGCCTTTCAGCTTCGGACGGGAGCAATGGAAGTACACTTCAATCAGAGAACCCTATTCTTTGGTCTTGGAAAAACTTCTTAAAGATGGATCCATTACACTTCCTCCCATAAAACCTCATACAAGTTTCAATCCCGCTCATCATATGCCTACATGGTATAAAGAACACGACTACTGTAATTATCATCACATTAAAGGACATAGTGATGGTAACTGCATAACTTTCAAAAACATTGTTCAAGAGATGATAGACAATGGAGACCTCATTGTAAACAACTTGAGCGTGCGAGTAAAGTCAGAATTTTCACATCTTCAAAAATCCATTCCCTAACCATAAACCATCATCTAATCAAAATAGTGAACCTTCATCTAGTGATAGCAACGTCCATGAGGTTCACACAATTTTGATATCATGCCAACTGTTCCTCAAAACCTACCTACTTCATCTATTGAGGAATTCTTGCACGAGCTCCTCCACCCATAGAGGAACATACCTCTTCTACTCCTCCACCCACAAAGGAGCCCCCTCATCTCCCTTTTCTCTCACGAGAGGAACCCACACTTTCTATCGATGTCATGTCATTATCCGCCTTCCCAACCTTCCCAACCATCAACACTTGTTATTCTCCCATCCAAAATATTATCATCATCACCTTCTCCTCCACCAAGGGAGAATTCTACCTCACTCGACCTAAAATCTCTCCTACCCTTGGGAGATTATTGAGAAATGTCACTACTTGTCAAGCACAATTCTCCCTAGCATCCCAGGACCCTATTAACATGATCTTGGATCTCTTACCTACGAGAATACGAAGCTTGCCCAATTCCCTGTCTCATGCATATTTTACAGGATTTCGCCCGACCCATTCCATCCTCTTCTTTAGTAGTCCCGTTTTCACGGTTGGTCAATTGTTTGGATTATGTTGATCATTCCATGCTTTGGGACGTCTTTGGCTCCCCATTTCAACCCAAATGCAAATGTTGCTTGAAGATACTTCCACGATCTACCCAAAGGTATTTTCGGAAACCAAAACTACACTGACCATGCCGATTGAAATGACTTCCTCTTCATCATCCCTACCTCCATCCAAACTTCTACCCATCACTACAACTATTCCCAAACCTAAAAACCTACCCACACTTATCCCCCCACCCGTATCTAGACCCATCACTACTTTGGGTGTTATGCCAACATCAAGCCTTACTCACCCACCTATCAGATTGGACTTAGCCACATCTTCCAAAGTCCACAGTAGCATTATCCTCCTACCTAAAAAGAAAACCCAACCCTTTAGGTCATGTACACTAGTCTCGCTTACTACACCCTTGTCATATTCGCCCCTTCCGTTCATCCTAGGGCCTCATCCATCAACCTTGGCCAAAAATATCATACCCAACGCTAGTCAAAATCTAAACAACCTGGTATTGCATCACGAGCCTTTATTACACCTCATTCACCAAAAAACCAAACTCCCTCACCCTCACCCATGCACTTCTTACCACCTATACCTCCACCAATTACTATAACCCCAACCTTGCCTATATAACTCCAACCAATGCCACCTACCCCACCTCTACCAACCACCTCCACCGCAACTTGGTTTCCCATGTTGGTAACCCATCCTCTTCCACCATAGTTTTTTCCTTCTACATCCCGTATTCTTGTGTCACCTTTACCCAAGAAGGTGTAAATCAAAGCTAAGGATCCACTACCCTTTAATAAGGTATTCAAACCAACAAAACCTTCAATCACCATCTCTTCTACCCCTCCTTTACCCAAGAAGATGCTAGAAGACCTAAGACCACTCCACATACCAACGGCTCGGTAGACCAACCCATTCCCCCTCCTATAAAGCGTCTTCCCTCACAATCATTCATACCTATACCCAAACCTATACTCACGTTGCATTATGATCCCTTAGCAGGGTCCTTTGCCAACAATTTAACCAATCTCTTAGATACTTCCATCATCACATTACGCCACTTTGACCTTATGATCCTTGAAACCCAAACCAAAAGGGTTTGATGAAACCAAGATTTGTGCCTATCATCGTGTGCTAGGACACGATGTTGAAAATTGAAAGCTTTAAAGACCGTTCTTCTCAACTTTGTCCTCATGAATTTTTTTCTGATGATGAAGACCTTTTGTTAGTCAAAGAATACTTGGAAAAGATCACACAAGGAGTCTGCGTGGGATAGAAGGCCAGGATCGAAGGTGCGGAAAGATAGGAAGGACCCACACGCAGAAGGCAAGTTCAGACTTCAGGACATAGCCGATTTTGAGCAGAAGATCTATATTTAGGAGATGGTGTGTGGAACACACCAATGAAGTAGGGACATCGCCATGCATTATAAACACTTTGGATCTAATTTTAACGCATGAACTTGGGTAGAACAGTAACTCGTATGATAGTTTATATGAGAGCTTTTTCACTATCTTTCCAGTAGAACTTGTTTCACACAGAATTTTTGTTCCGAATAGAGTTATTTCTATCTTTTCATTCTCTTGAGAAACATATAGGGTTAGGGCTAGGAAGAATACTGTTGAGTGTTGGAAAGGTGTGCGCGCGCAGTAGAGAGATCGGGGCGATTGTGAAGAGCTCCTTTTTATGTCTGGGAAGGACTACTGTAAATAAGAATGGAAGACCACCAAATTTTCAATAAACAATAAGTGAGGAAATGCCTTGGGCTCGGGAAATATTAGACTTCCTTTCGAAGGTGGTGAGTTCCCTTTAAATACAAATTAATGCAAATGATAATAAAGAAGCTATTGCGAAATCACGATTTAGGTACCTCGTTACTTTAAAAGCAATGAGAGACTAAACTACCAATAATAAAATGTCATCTTTGTTTGTTTAGTCACTTTGGTTATTGATACGTTCAAATCAAGTTATAGGGATAGACAAGGTGTATATGAGATTGTTTGGAGGTAAATAGGTGAAAGGTTGGTTTTTGGTATAACTCATGTGAATGATGCCGGTCCTTTGGATAACCGATCCATGTTATAAAACCGTACGGTAGGGGATAAACGATATCGGTAGGGGTAGTGATTTAGGGGCTTTTAAATGGAGGTTGGTTGTAAGGTGGTTATGGGGTTTAGAAGGTTGGTAGCTGGTTGAGGGGGTAGTAGGGTGATAGAGAAGACTCGAGAGTGAGAAAGCTATCTTTGGGGCAATATAGAGATGGATGAATGAAGGTTAGGTGTAGGGTGCTGCCGGGTGGTAGATCTAGGAGTGAGCTTATAATCACTATGAATCAAAAGTTCACAAAGTAGTGTGTAGAAGCATACAAGGTAATAAAGAGACTCCTTACTAGTTTTTGATGTGGATGCAGGTCCAAGGAATGCGTGGCGAAGGCAAGGCTCGGTTGGGATGATCCGACAATCGGAAGTGAGCCGATGAAACTATCCTCCGACTCTCACAATGTTTGGATGAGTGTGACCGTGATCTAGTTGCTCGATTCTGATCTTGGGCTCAATACTTCTCTCTCTCGCAACCTCTTCTCTCTCTCTCACTTGTCCCTCTCTTGCAAAATGAATTCGATCCTTTGGTTTTTTGGGGAGGTCATTTACGGGGAACAATGGTAGTTACTTAACCGACGCGGTCATGTAGGGACCGATGTCGGTTAGGTCAAAGTTGGCTATTTTTAGTAAAATAGCCAACTTTCCCTCCTTTCTCCCGAGGGGTCGGAGTTTTGGGCTTGGTCAAGTCATTATTAGGTTTGTTTTGGTGTGGGTGAGGGTGATGAGTCATGGGTGTGGGTCCGGACAAAGTTATAGGTCTTAATTAGGTTAGTTTAGGGTTAGGGCTAGGTCATGGTGAGGTGGTGAGGTGAGGTGGCAACGTTGGAGATGTGGATTTATTAATGATAAGGTAATTAATAAATAATTAAGTGTGTAAGGTTTAGGTGGTGAGGTAGGGTTAGGTTGCGAGACAAGATGCGGGGAATAGGGCGTCGTAAGACACAAATTTGGTGTCTATAAGTGGTATACACGTGTATCGGATCCATACGCACCTTGATGTAAATTGATAGTATTGTAAGGAGCTTATATACTTATTAATAGATGGAAGATATTTACTGAGAATCTAAATGTTATTCTATATAATTGTGTAGTGCATGTTAGTATTTCAATCATGGTTACCATTCAATCTTATTCTTTCATAAATCGTGAGTAAAGCGTATGCACTATAGAATGATGGATTAGTTGTGAATCTATATGTTTCCATCTTCATCATGCGGACATCCTATTACAACAACCCTAAAGAGGAATCTGGTACCTTTGCACACTTTGGGTGAGTGCTCAATCTAGGCTAAGTGATATGCCAGCGTGACTAGGATGTTATCTTGCAAATTCTAGGCTGCATCATTGGTTCCATTCACGGGACCTCTTTTTGATTGTTTTGATGTAGGGTTCACGATGAAGACGTCATCGAATAACTCTACCAAGTATTAAAGAATGGATACATGATCTAGAGGAAGAGTATGCATGTTGGTTCAACACTGGATCTAATTTTAACGCACGAAGTTGGGTAGAAACAGTAACCTATATGATAGTTTATATGAGAGCTTTTTCCCTATCTTTCCAAAGAGAACTTGTTTCGCATGAATTTTGTTCCGAATAGAGTTATTTCTATCTTTTCATTCTCTTGAGAAAGAGATAAGGGTTAGGGCTAGGAGGAATACTGTTGAGTGTTGGGAAGGTGTGCCCATACCGTAGAGAGATTAGACCTATTGTGAAGAGCTCCTTTTTGTCCGGGAAGGACTACCTCGTAAATAAGAATGCAAGACCACCGATTTTCGTTAAAAACTAAGTGAGGGAACTACCTTGGGCCCGGGAAATATTAGACTTCCTTTCGAAGGTGGTCGGTTCCTTTTAATACAAATTAATGCAAGTTATAATAAAGAATCTATTATGAAATCATGATTTAGGTACCTCGTTACATTAAAAGCAATAGAGACTAAACTACCAATAATAAAATGTCATGGTGTTTGTTTGGTCACCTTTGGTTATTGATACATTTAGATCAAGTTACTGAGGGATAGAGAAGGCTAGATATGAGATTTTTGAAGGTAAATAGGTAAAATGTTGGTTTTGGTATAAGTCACGATGACTGATGCGTAACTAGATAACTGACGCGGTTATAAAACCGGTACCGGTAGGGGATAACCGATATCGGTAGGGGTAGTGATTTAGGGATTTTAAATGGAGGTTGGTTGTAAGGTGGTTATGGGGTTTAGAAGGTTGGTAGATGGTTGAGGGGAGTAGTAGGGTGATAGAGAAGACTCAGAGAGTGAGAAAGCTGTCTTTGGGGCAATATAGAGATGGATGAATGAAGGTTAGGTGTAGAGGGTCTTCGGGTGGTAGATCTAGGAGTGAGCTTATAATCACTATGAATCAAAAGTTCACAAAGTAGTGTCTAGAAGCATACAAGGTAATAAAAGAGACTACTTACTATTTTATGACGCGGATGCGAGTCAAGGAATGCAAGTGGCGAAGACAAGGCTCGGTTGGGATGATTCGGTAATCGGAAGTGAGTGATGAAACTATCCTCGACTCTCCCAATGTTTGGATGAGTGTGACCGTGATCTAGTTCCTCGATTCTGATCTTGGGCTCAATACTCCTCTCTGCAACCTCTTCTCTCTCTCTCACTTGTCCCTCTCTTGCAAAATGAATTCGAGATCCTTTGGTTTTTTTTTTTTGGGAGGTCATTTACAGGGAGGCGATGGCGAGTTACCTAAGCGACATCGGTCGCATAGGGACCAATGTCGGTTAGGTCAATGTTGGTTATTTTTAGTAAAATAGCCAACTTTCCCCCCCCTTTTCTCCCGAGGGGTCGGTTGTGGGCTTGGTCAAGTCATTATTAGGTTCGTTTTGGTGTGGATGAGGGGTGATGAGTCATGGGTGTGGGTTTGGACCAAGTTATAGGTCTTAATTAGGTTAGTTTAGGGTTAGGACTAGGTCATGGTGAGGTCACGAGGTGAGGTAGCGAGGGTTGGAGATGTGGATTTATTAATTATAAGGTAATTAATAAATAATTACGTGTGTAAGGTTTAGGTGGTGAGGTAGGGTTAGGTTGCGAGATGAGATGCGGGAACATGGCATCGTAAGACCCAATTTGGTGTCTACAAGTGGTATACACATGTATCGAGATCCATACGTGCCTTGATGTAAATTGATAGTATTGTAAGGAGCTTTATCCTTATTAATAGATGGAAGATATTTGCTGAATCTAAATGTTATTCTATGTAATTGTGTAGTGCATGTTAGTATTTCAATCATGGTTACCCTTCAATCTTATTCTTTCATAAATCTGTGAGTAGCATGCACTATAGAATGATGGATTAGTTGTGAATCTATATGTTTCCATCTTCATCATGCCGACATCCTATTACAAAGAACCGTAAAGAGGAATCGGTACCTTTTGCACTTCGGGTGAGTGCTCAGTCTAGGCTAAGTGATATGCCAGTGTGACTAGGATGTTATCTTGCAAATTCTAGGCTGCATCATTAGTTTCATTGCGAGACCTCTTTTGATTGTTTTCGGTATGGTTCGTGATGAAGACGTCGAATAACTCTACCAAATATTAAAGAATGGATACACGATGTAGAGGAAGAGTATACATGTTGGTTCAACACTGGATCTAATTTTAACGCACGAAGTTGGGTAGAACAGACCCTGTATGATAGTTTATATGAGAGATTTTTGCTATCTTTCAAAGTAGAACTTGTTTCGCATGAGAATTTTTGTTCGAATAGAGTTATTTCTATCTTTTCATTCTCTTGAGAAACAAATAAGGGTTAGAGCTAGGAGGAATACTTGTTGAGTGTTGGGAAGGTGTGCTTGTACCGTAGAGAGATCAGACCGATTGTGAAGAGCTCCTTTTTATGCAGGAAGGACTACCTGTAAATAAGAATGCAAGACCACGGATGTTCGTTAAACAATAAGTGAGGGAACTACCTTGGGCCCATGAAATATTAGACTTCCTTTCGAAGGTGGTCAGTTCCCTTTTAATACAAATTAATGCAAATGATAATAAAGAAGCTATTGCAAAATCACGATTTAGGTACCTCGTTACTAAAAGCAATAGAGACTAAACTACCAATAATAAAATGTCATGTTGTTTGTTTGGTCACTGGTTATTGATACGTTTAGATCAAGTTACAGGGATAGACAAGGCTGGATATGAGATTGTTTGGAGGTAAATAGGTGAAAGGTTGGTTTTTGGTATAAGTCACAGTGACCGATGCCGGTCACTGGATAACCGACCGCGGTTATAAAACCGGTACCGGTAGGGGATAACCGATATCGGTAGGGGCAGTGATTTAGGGGCTTTTAAATGGAGGTTGGTTGTAAGGTGGTTATGGGGTTTAGAAGGTTGGTAGATGGTTGAGGGGAGTAGTAGGGTGATAGAGAAGACTCAGAGAGTGAGAAATCTGTCTTTAGGGCAATATAGAGATGGATGAATGAAGGTTAGGTGTAGGGTGCTGTCGGGTGGTAGATCCAGGAGTGAGCTTATAATCACTATGAATCAAAAGTTCACAAAGTAGTGTCTAGAAGCATACAAGGTAATAAAAGAGACTACTTACTAGTTTCGATGCGAGATGCAGTCCAAGGAATGCAAAGTGGTGAAGGCAAGGCTCGGTTGGGATGATCGCGATAAGAAGTGAGCTGATGAAACTATCCTCCGACTCTCCCAATGTTTGGATGAGTGTGACCGTGATCTAGTTGCTCAGTTACAGTCTTGGGCTCAATACTCCTCTCTACAACCTCTTCTCTCTCTCTCTCTCACTTGTCCCTCTCTTGCAAAATGAATTCGGATCCTTTGGTTTTGGTTGGGGGAGGTCATTTATAGGGAACCGATGGCGGTTACCTAACCGATGCCGGTCACGTAGGGACCGATGTCGGTTAGGTCAAAGTTGGCTATTTTTAGTAAAATAGCCAACTTTCCCTCCTTTTCTCCCAAGGGGTCAGTTGTGGGCTTGGTCAAGTCATTATTAGGTTTGTTTTGGTGTGGGTGAGGGGTGATGAGTCATGGGTGTGGGTCTGGACCAAGTTATAGGTCTTAATTAGGTTAGTTTAGGGTTAGGGCTAGGTCATGGTGAGGTGGTGAGGTGAGGTGGCAGGGTTGGAGATGTGGATTTATTAATTATAAGGTAATTAATAAATAATTAAGTGTGTAAGGTTTAGGTGGTGAGGTAGGGTTAGGTTGTGAGACGGATGTGGGGCACAGCATTGTAAGACCCAAATTTCGTGTCTACAAGTGGTATACATGTGTATCAAATCCATACGTGCCTTTATGTCAATTGATAGTACTGTAAGGAGCTTCTATACTTATTAATAGATGGAAAATATTGGTTGAATCTAAGTGTTATTCTATGTAATTGTGTAGTGCATGTTAGTATTTCAATCATGGTTACCATTCAATCTTATTCTTTCATAAATCTGTGAGTAAGCATGCACTATAGAATGATGGATTAGTTGTGAATCTATATGTTTCCATCTTCATCATGCCGACATCCTATTATAGCAACCCTAAAGAGGAATCTAGTACCTTTGCGCACTTCGGGTGAGTGCTCGATCTAGGCTAAGTGATATGCCCGGCGTGACTAGGATGTTATCTTGCAAATTCTAGGCTGTATCATTAGTTCCATTGCCAGGACCTCTTTTTCAATTGTTTTCAGTATGGTTCACGATGAAGATGTACCGAATAACTCTACCAAGTATTAAAGAATGGATACACGATCTAGAGGAAGAGTATGCATGTTGGTTCAACACTGGATCTAATTTTAACGCACGAACTTGGGTAGAAACAGGAACACGTATGATAGTTTATATGAGAGATTTTTCGCTATCTTTCCAGTAGAACTTGTTTCGCATGAGAATTTTGTTCCAGAATAGAGTTATTTCTATCTTTTCATTCTCTTGAGAAAGAGATAAGGGTTAGGGCTAGGAGGAATACCTATTGAGTGTTGGGAATGTGTGTGCATACCATAGAGAGATCAGTGATTGTGATGAAGAGCTCCTTTTGTATGCAGGAAGGACTACTCGTAAATAAGAATGCAAGACCACCGATTTTTGTTAAACAATAAGTGAGAGGAACGCCTTGGGCCTAAGAAATATTAGACTTCCTTTGAAGGTGGTGGTTCCTTTTAATACAAATTAATGCAAATGATAATAAAGAAGCTATTGCGAAATTACGATTTAGGTACCTCGTTACTAAAAGTAATAGAGACTAAACTACCAATAATAAAATGTCATCTTTGTTTGTTTGGTCACTTTGGTTATTGATACGTTCGAGACCAAATTCTGAGGATAGACAAGGCTGGATATGAGATTGTTTGGAGGTAAATAGGTGAAAGGTTGGTTTTTGGTATAAGTCATAGTGATCGATGCGATCCTTTGGATAACCCACCGCGGTTATAAACCGGTACGGTGAGGGATAACCGATATCGGTAGGGGCAGTGATTTAGGGGCTTTTAAATGGAGGTTGGTTGTAAGGTGGTTATGGGGTTTAGAAGGTTGGTAGATGGTTGAGGGGAGTAGTAGGGTGATAGAGAAGACTCAGAGAGTGAGAAATATGTCTTTGGGGTAATATAGAGATGGATGAATGAAGGTTAGGTGTAGGGTCTTTGCTTAGGTGGTAGATCCAAGAGTGAGCTTATAATCACTATGAATCAAAAGTTCACAAAGTAGTGTGTAGAAGCATACAAGGTAATAAAAGAGACTACTTGCTAGTTTCGATGTGGATGCAGTCCAAGGAATGCAAAGGGTGAAGGCAAGGCTCGGTTGGGATGATCCGACAATTAGAAGTGAGTGATGAAACTATCCTCTCGACTCTCCCAATGTTTGGATAAGTGTGACCATGATCTAGTTGCTCGGTTAAAGTTTTGGGCTCAATACTCCTCTCTGCAACTCTCTTCTCTCTCTCTCTCTCACTTGTCCCTCTCTTGCAAAATTAATTCGGATCCTTTGGTTTTGGTTGGGGAGGTCATTTATAGGAGGCGATGGCGGTTACCTAACCGATGCGGTCACGTAGGGACCGATGTCGGTTAGGTCAAAGTTGGCTATTTTTAGTAAAATAGCCAAATTTCCATCCTTTTTCCCGAGGGTCGGTTGTGGGCTTGGTCAAGTCATTATTAGGTTCGTTTTGGTGCGGGTGAGGGGTGATGAGTCATGGGTATGGAGTCCTGGACCAAGTTATAGGTCTTAATTAGGTTAGTTTAGGGTTAGGGCTAGGTCATGGTGAGGTGGTGAGGTGAGGTGGAAGGGTTAGAGATGTGGATTTATTAATTATAAAGTGTGTAAGGTTTAGGTGGTGAGGTAGGGTTAGGTTGTGAGACGAGATGCGGGGCACGGGGCATCGTAAGACCCAAATTTGGTGTCTACAAGTGGTATACACGTGTATCGATCCATACGTGCCTTGATGTAAATTGATAGTACTGTAAGGAGCTTCTATACTTATTAATAGATGGAAGATATTGGCTGAATCTAAGTGTTATTCTATGTAATTGTGTAGTGCATGTTAGTATTTCAATCATGGTTACCATTCAAGCTTATTCTTTCATAAATCTGTGAGTAGCATGCACTATAGAATGATGGATTAGTTATGAATCTATATGTTTCCATCTTCATCATGCTAACATCCTATTATAGCAACCCTAAAGAGGAATCTGGTACCTTTGCGCACTTTGGGTGAGTGCTCAGTCTAGGCTGAGTGATATGCTAGCGTGACTAGGATGTTATCTTGCAAATTCTAGGCTGCATCATTAGTTCCATTGCCAAGACCTCTTTTTCAATTGTTTTCAGTATGGTTCGCGATGAAGACGTACCGAATAACTCTACCAAGTATTAAAGAATGGATACACAATCTAGAGGAAGAGTATGCATGTTGGTTCAACACTGGATCTAATTTTAACGCACGAACTTGGGTAGAATAGAACCTGTATGATAGTTTATATGAGATATTTTTCGCTATCTTTCTAGTAGAACTTGTTTCGCAATTTTTGTTCCGAGAATAGAGTTATTTATTTATCTTTTCATTTTCTTGAGAAAGCAGATAAGTGTTAGGGCTAGGAGGAATACCTATTGAGTGTTGGGAAGGTGTGCTTGTCTGTAGAGAGATCGAGACCGATTGTGAAGAGCTCCTTTTTGTCTTGGAAGGACTACTGTAAATAAAAATGCAAGACCACCGATTTTTGTTAAACAATAAGTGAGGGAACCGCCTGGGCCGAGAAAATATTAGGCTTCCTTTCGAAGGTGGTCGAGTTCCATTTTAATACAAATTAATGTAAATGATAATAAAGAAGCTATTGCGAAATCACGATTTAGGTACCTCGTTACTAAAAGCAATAGAGACTAAATTACCAATAATAAAATGTCATTTTGTTTGTTTGGTCACTGGTTATTGATACGTTCAGATCAAGTTACAGGGATAGACAAGGCTGGATATGAGATTGTTTGGAGGTAAATAGGTGAAAGGTTGGTTTTGGTATAAGTCACAGTGACCGATGCCGGTCACTGGATAACCGACCACGGTTATAAAACCGGTACCGGTAGGGGATAACCGATATCGGTAGGGGTAGTGATTTAGGGGCTTTTAAATGGAGGTTGGTTGTAAGGTGGTTATGGGGTTTAGAAGGTTGGTAGATGGTTGAGGGGAGTAGTAGGGTGATAGAGAAGACTCAGAGAGTGAGAAAGTCTGTCTTTGGGGCAATATAGAGATGGATGAATGAAGGTTAGGTGCGAGGAGTCTTTGTCGGGTGGTAGATCCAGGAGTGAGCTTATAATCACTAGGAATCAAAAGTTCTCAAAGTAGTGTCTAGAAGCATACAAGGTAATAAAAGAGACTACTTACTAGTTTCGATGTGGATGCGGAGTCCAAGGAATGTAGTGGCGAAGGCAAGGCTCGGTTTGGGATGATCCAAGAATCGAAGTGAGTGATGAAGCTATCCTCTGACTCTCCCAATGTTTTGATGAGTGTGACAGTGATCTTGTTGCTCAGTTATAGTCTTAGGCTCAATACTCCTCTCTGCAACCTCTTCTCTCTCTCTCACTTGTCTCTCTCTTACAAAATGAATTCAGATCCTTTGGTTTTGGTTGGGGAGGTCATTTACAGGGAACCGATGGTGGTTACCTAACCGATGCCAGTCGCGTAGGGACCGATGTCGGTTAGGTCAAAGTTTGATATTTTTAGTATAATAGCCAACTTTCCCTCCTTTTCTCTCGAGGGGTCAGTTGTGGGCTTGGTCAAGTCATTATTAGGTTCGTTTTGGTGTGGGTGAGGGGTGATGAGTCATGGGTGTGGGTCTGGACCAAGTTATAGGTCTTAATTAGGTTAGTTTAGGGTTTGGGATAAGTCATGGTGAGGTGGTGAGGTGAGGTTGCAGGGTTGGAGATGTGGATTTATTAATTATAAGGTAATTAATAAATAATTAAGTGTGTAAGGTTTAGGTGGTGAGGTAGGGTTAGGTTGCGAGATGAGATGCGGGGCACAGGGCATCGTAAGACCCAAATTTGGTGTCTACGTTTGCCCCTTGTTGTCGTGTAGCTTGTCTTGTAAAGCTGCACTGACAATAATAAGAAATGGTTGCCCAGATTAAGGGTATAGGTAATCCCCTCAAATCTATCACGATTTAGGTGACATGAAATCAGGGATAGGGTTGATAAAGGGTGAATGATGATGAGATGATGGTAAGATGGTGGGGTAAGTTCAAGGAAGTAGACGCACGTTGAAATGCAGTAGTGTGACTAGGGTACACGATTTGAAGAGCAAACAAGTAATTCATAGGAAAAGGTCGATAGTTTATCCAAACAAGGTTGATATAATCCGGTATCCAAGGCATAGGAAGGAGCTCCATGGGATATAATGGGTAAGGTAGCGAAATGTTTAGGTATGTTCAGCAAGTACTCAAATGGTTGGTTTGGTTGAGATAAACATCGTGGTCTTGGTCTAGGCAAAGATGGCGGTTGATCAATTCAAGTATCCTAGTCATGCTCAAACACAAACATGTGAAATCGATTAAACAAACAGCTACATGATGGGTGGATAGAATCGTAATTTGTGGGCCTCGGTCGAGGTACTTAATTGTAGATGCTGGTCTTGGGTCGGGCCGATTGGTTGGGTGTGGCCGTGGGTTGGGCCGATTGGTTGGTTGCGGCCTTGGGTCGGGCCGATTGATTGGTTGCGGCCTTGGGTCGGGCGATTGGTTGGTTGTCGGCCTTGGGTCGGGCCGATTGGTTGGTTGCGGCCTTGGGTCGGGCCGATTGATTGGTTGCGGCCTTGGGTCGGGCCAATTAGTTAGTCTGCAGCCTTGGGTCGGGCCGATTGATTGGTTACAGCCTTGGGTTGGGCCGATTGATTGGTTGTGGCCTTGGGTTGGGCCGATTGATTGGTTACGGCCTTGGGTCGGGCTGATTGGTTGGTTACGGCCTTGGGTCATGCCGATTGGTTGGGGCTTACTACTTATGCATCTCGGTGGAATTGGAGGTATTGTGCACTTGTCTGGACACAAGAAGAATTTTAGGACCTTTATGATGCTGATTTGATCTAGACTACTTAAAGTGGATACATGGTTCTCGTGGTGTTCTAAACAGTTATATTATGGAATATTCAATTTCAACATACTCTTGCCCAAAGGTAGATGAATTCTAGTTTTGAGATATCCAAAAGGGACATACTTACATGGTATTCTACTGCGCGATCAAGATCTTAATGGTAACTTTGAACCTCGAAAGTAAGCCGATGGCTAGCTAAATTTCACCACACACGAAGGCAAGAACATGTTTGGTATTAAGATGGTGGACCTAGCAGCAAAAAAGCAGAGAGAGGAAAGGCGGCTTAAGTATAATGAGGCATGTGAGAGGGAAATAGAGAAGCAATGTTCCATTGTAGAAAGTATGGCACTGAGGAGAGAGCTGGCTCGTGAAGGATTTACAGCTCACGTGGAAGATGTGGAGCTAGAGCAAGTAGGAACTCCCCCATCTTGGAAAGCATGATAGAGATCCCTTCTCGGCCTCACATGGAAGTACGCCAACAGAGACTACTTGGGCCACAAGTGCACATCTTAATCCACCTAGTGACCTAGCTTTTGTGCTTGGTTTTCTAGTATCTAGTACATGACAAGTAATCAACAAGCTAATTTGGGAAGTAGGAGGACATGAGTAAGTCAGGGATCAAGTACATCAATGGTAGGATAGATGACTTCAATGTTATTTAGAGGAACCTTTTTAGGTGCATCATTTGCACAAAATGTGAGTGCGCAAAATGTTGGATTCACCTCTGGAAGTGGAACTTCCTCACAGACTGTAGGGGTTATGTATATTACCATTATCAGAGCACATGGGAGTACATCCATAGGCCCTATTCCAAATATAGGTGGTGGAACAAGAGGTATAGGTGGTTCTAGTTCTGGTGGATCTAGTGGTTACGGAGGAGAGGGAACACAAGAGGTTTCGAGTTAGATGGTCAAGATCCACAACAACCACATAATATCTATATGGAGATCTCTCTTCGTCTTCCAGAATATACGGGTATAGAGGATGTTGCCAATCATGTGCATATGTGTGAAATTTTGTGGCATGCAAAAGGAATTATAGTTGCAGAGTGAAAGGTAAGTCAATTCGCTACTACATACGGGGTGCACACATAGTTGGTATAGGAAGTTTGAACCTTATCAAACCTGTGTGGATTATGCAACACTGAAATATGTGTTCTTAAAAGAGTTCCATATCCCTGATTTTGAGCATAAGAGTATAAGTGTGCTCAAGGATATCAAGCAAGGCACTACTGAGAGCATACGTGAGTATGATTCTCATTTTAAGAAAATTTTATCTAAGTTGTCTTATGATATCGACACTAGCTAGCATGCAAAATGGTTCGTTGGAGGATTGATTACACCTTTTAGGAGGGCACTGTCACATAAGACCTACATGGAATTGCGTGAAGTATTGGAAGCAACTTTACATGTTGAGGTAGTTGGGAGCATTGACACTGGGGTCAGTCCATTCCTAGAGGCATAGATCACAGCTATGGCTAAGCAGTTAGAAAAGCTGTCAGCAAATTCAGCCCATGAAACACACTCAGGAATTTGGTGTATAGATTGTGAAGTGGAAGGTCACACCAAGGATAGTTGTCCTCATAGATCTATACACTCGTTCTTTGTTGGACTATGAAATTTTCCATTTGAATCATGATGTTAGCCACTGTCCTTTATTATAGAGCATGATAAGAAAGAATGTATCTTGCTTTTGCAAGATTTGAGTCCACAACCAATGATACTAAGGATTATCATACTCAAATGCACCGAGATAATTCTAATGGTAGGAATGAGCAACGGATTGGGATCATACTCAAATGCGCTATGATAGGAATGAGGGGCATTTTGAAGGGGGTCATGGAAGGGAACGTGGATATCGTGGTGGATATGGAGGATGCGGTTGTGGTGGACAAGAGGGGAGTTTCCTCATGGAACATGTTATATGTGTGGATCTCGACCACTACAAGCACGAATGTCCTCGAGAATCATGCATGTTTTTACGCTGAAGAACCATAGCTATGAAGAGTGCCCAGACCTATATGAGCATTTGAGTAAGTAGCATAAGTAAGAAAACAAAGGCGTTGGAATGGTTAGAATCCAACGTGCGGTAGGAGACCAATGGATGCCTAAGATAATCAAATGACCTGAGGCATTAATAGTAAAGGTCACTACATGCGCTAAAGCAAAGCATGTGCATGAGAGGCATTGCATCAAAAGCCTACGATTACCAAGGAGGAAGTTTTGTATGCGAGGTACCCAGATCCTGCTCATCAGAAGGAAGTTTACCAGGATACCATGGAAGTGTTAAGGAATCTTCAGGGAGAGATACAATACCTAAAGGAACAAAAGAGAGCCTCGGAGACAGTTCAAACTGATATTGATGATCTGTGGGAGGTATGCAAGATGTTGCGCTAGGAGAACATTATTCCACTATTGGGGAGTTGGCTGAAAGGGAACACTCGCGCGTAAGTCTTGAGACCGGAAGGCAGATTCTTCATGCCAATCTTCCCCCTGATAGCATTGATTATGAAAAATAAATTACTCTGAATGTTGTTGTGGATGGGTGGTTGTTGAGAAATATATTGATTGATACAGGCGCGGAAGTAAATGTTGACATTAGATGCTTGGGTACAAATGGGGAGGCCCCCATTGCAGCCATCGTCTAATGTGTTGTTTATGGAAAACCGGACTAAGGCCACTCCCATAGGAGTGTTGAAGAATGCATCTATAACTATACAAGGAGCCAAGTTTACTGGGGATTTTGAGGTGTTAGCACTTGCAGAGGTAGATAATTTTCTAGCCTTGCTTGGATGCCCTTGGTGTTATGCGAATAATGCTGACTTGAGATTCAATAAGGGATACATCAGCTTTGAAAACAAGGAGGAAAGGGTTGTGATACCCTTGACAGATGGGAAGTCTACGCCCTATGTAGAGCCTCTAAGTGAGGAGGATTTGAATAGAGTCTATGTACGCACTATTCAGGATCCAGAGGTCAATGAGCCATCAAAAGAAGGCATTCTATAGTGGGAAGATTCTCATTCTATTAGTGATACTACGAGTATTGCTTGTGACAATTGGGCTCATGGTACATATGAACTGGTAGGGCATGAGGTGAAAAGCATAGTTACACGTGTGAATAGATCTTGCTCAATTCGATGGATCGGTGGCACAATATCTTGGTATACAGGGACAAAAGATATTTCTACCTTTCGAAGGCTATGGAAACACAGTGGGCAGATCCAATTAAACAGAGGGATATGTTAGTATATACACTGTGCGGGATAGTAATGCATTGGTGGGTAGTCCATAGAGATAATCTTATAAACTAGGAAGAGATTGGAATAACTTTATCTACCAGATTATAAGGCACAATGCACCTATGCAAATCTGTACTTATCATGGTAATCAACTTGTTCAACATCACATTCAGTAGTGTGAGAGACTCTGGATAGTAGGACAGGAAGCATTACCACCATCACTCTAGGTACATAAATTGTATTCCACACTCCAAGGAGCTTACAAATTTTGACTGCAAGTATGACCCAGAACTTTGATTATTTCTCAGCTCAACCTCTGGTAGCAGAGGCATTAAAATTTGTCAAGTGCTTAACTATGGGAGATAGTGCAAAAGCAGAAGGGCATATTCAGGAATTATTCGGCGAGGTCGAATTCGGAGCATGTTTTGCAAAGGAAGAAGAAATAGACTCCTTACTACTTGAGTGCACTTGCCTTGAGAAAGAGAAAGGGAAGATGGTCTACCTCATGGATGATGAGGAGGTTGAGAACTTGGATATTGAACATTCACATGGGGTGCGTGAGGTCTTGGACAGTGTAGATAAGGATATGTGCACCTACCATGAACCCATGAAGATAAAGAAGGTGAATATAGGTTCAGAGGCTGAGCTTAAGGAGGCCATCATTGGAGACTACTGGTCAGACTCAGAGGTAGCAAAGATCATTGAGTTACTGGGATTATCAGGACTTATTCCCTAGAGGATATCATGAATTGAAAGGCATGCATGAATCACTTGGGGAAATTAAGATCAAACTTAAGGACGGTGCGTGGCCAGTTAGGAAGAGAAATTATAGAATGAATCCTAATTTGTGTGAAAAGGTAAAGGAAAAAATTGATCAAATGTTGAAATATAGAATTATCAAGTCCTTGATGAGTCGAATGGGTTAGCCCAATGGTGATCGTATCAAGAAGGAAAAGCATATTAGGATATCGTGGACTATAGGGAGCTGAATGTTGCATGCGTTATGAGATCCTTTCCTACTACACCATTCACTAAGGAAATACTAGAAGGAGTTGCGAGGCGCGAAATCTATTCTTTCACGAGACAAATTTTCGAGGTATCATCAGTCGAGGATTGCGTGCGAGGATCAAGAAAAGACAACATTTATAACTAAATGGGGCAGTTTTTCCTATACTGTGATGCCCTTCGGATTGAAAAACACACCTATTGTATTCTCATGCATAGTTGTTCAGGTGTTCAAGGATTTTATTCATAACTTCTTATAGGTATATCTAGATGATTGGACAATATATGGGCTTGTGAAAGATCATTGTGACAATATGCGCTTAATGTTTGAATGATGCAGAAAATTGAGTATCTCTTTGAATATTAAGAAGTGCATATTTGTTATGCCATTCGGGATCTTTGTTAAAGGCGCGAAGGAAGGTTTGCTAGTTGATCCAACCAAGGTTGCGGTCATATTAGGCCTGGAAGTGCCTACCAGTCAAAGTGAGGTGCACACATTTTTGGGTCATACAGGATATTATAGAAAGTTTATAAAAGGATATGCCAAAATTGTAGCACCCTTGGAAGAATTGCTGAAAGGAAAAGGTACATTTTATTGGGGAGAACCGCAACATCACGCGTTTGAGGTATTAAAAGAGAGACTTACTACCACACCCATTTTTGCTTTCCCTCATGGGATAAACCATTTCATGTGCATGTGGATGCTTCTGGTATGGCCATTGGCACTATGCTAGCTCAACCTAGTGAAGGTATTATTGATCATCCAATCTGTTTTGCTAGTAGGAAGCTGACTCCTACTGAAAGGAATTATACAACTACGGAGCGCGAAGCTTTGTTAATGATTTATGCACTATACAAGTTTTGATAGTACCTGTTAGCAACACCATTTGTGTTTTATACAGATCACATGGCATTAAAGTACTTGGTAAATAAGCTAGTTTTACAAGGGCGCATATGTAGATGGGTGCTCCTATTTCAATAATTTGACTTCACAGTTGTAGTAAAGCTAGGGAAAAGCAACTCTGGACTAGACCATTTATCTAGAATCAATACAGGAGAGGAGGCACTAGAAAATTGAAGAGACACTGCTTGAATGCACACTATACGGAGTTACAACGCACGCCCATGGAACTAGAAGAAATTTCTATCTTTCTACGAATAGGCATGGCCCCAAGAGGGAATGCCATCATTGAAAAGAAGCAACTTGCTATATGCGCGACACCATTTATGTTGATCAGTGGCGACCTTTACAAGTTAGGAATAGATGAGGTATTACACCGTTGTGTGTTGGAGCATCAACGCAAGGATATCATGGAAGAAGCTCGTGGTGGTATTATAGGAGGCCATTATGCAGGTGATGCGACTGCCCGGAAGATCTTAATTGCTGGATTATGATGGGAGACACTATATAAAGAATTTAAAGACTACTGTAAGGCATGTGACCATTGTCAGCACCTGGGAAAATTAGGGCAAAGAGATGAGATGATTTTGAGACCAAATACTAGTGCCGAACCATTTGAGAAATGGGCCATTGACTTTTTAGGACATATTTCACCGCCGCGCACAGGACTAGATCACGCTATATCATTACTTGCATAGATTATCTCACACGATGGGCATAAGCAACCCTTACGAAAGACTGTATGACAGCTACAATAGCTAGGTTTCTATGGGAGAATGTTCTTACACGATATGGGTGTCCTTTGAGCTTAACAAGTGATAGAGGTACACACTTTTTGAATGAGACAATCAGAATCCTATTAGATGAGTTTATGGTGGCCCACCATAAAACTACACCATATCATCCTCAGCAAACAGAACTGCTGAGGCCTTCAACAAGATTTTGAGCCAGACTTTGACCAAAATATGTGATGTTGGGAGAAAGGATTGGGATGATAAGGTGTCAGTTGTGCTTTGGGCATATAGAACAACTTACAAGAGATTGAACAAAGCCACACCGTTTCAGTTAGTATTTGGCATGGAAGCTATTCTTCCTATAGAATTTATGTTACCTTCTTTGCACATTGCGTGTGCTAGAGGTCTAGCTGATGAACATGCTTTAGAAGAATGGATTGAAAAGATGATTCAACTAGATGAGCACCAAGCCATAGCATGGTGGAGTCAGAAATAGGAAAAGCTAGGTAGAAATCATGGCATGACAGAAACATAAGAGATAAAAAGTTTGACATTGGACAAATGGTTCTTCTTTATGACTCAAAGTTCTTGTGCCATCTAGGCAAGCTCAAAGTACACTGGTTGGGGCCATATGTTATAACTTCTATACTTGACTCAGGTGCATGCCAATTAGACGCACTTGATGGAACATGGCTACCCTAGTTACTTTAATGGGAGTAGGTTGAAGCCCTACTATAAATAAGTCTTCTTGGTGTTTGTAATAAGGCAGTGTTGCCATTTAGTCTAGGTTTTCAATTCGGTATTTCCTTAATGTATTTCTTTCATTGTCGCTATGCTTTGTCAATTTCATTGTTGTTTGGGTAATAAGCACACTTGCGCGCATGAAGCTAATTATTGTATGAAGAATGTTTATGCGCAGAGGACTGCACATACTTTTAGTGTGGGGTGGTTGTCGTTATTCAAGAAAAGGACTGAGGGACTTGTTAGGTGAAAGAAATAAGCTGCTATAAGTGTGCTTTAAAGAGGATTGTGTATCAAAAGGTGACCAAGGATGAAGATGGATGAAGGAACAATATAACACAAGGTAAGTGAAGGCCATGTTAGCTACCAGGAGAGGGTGCAGTAATGAGGTACTCAGGCATAGGAGCGCGTGTTGAAGAGAAGTCTGTGACGAGAATGTAGGAAGGCGTCTTTAGAAGGTTATAGCTAGGCACGAGATGTACCGCATGGAGCGATTAGATTTGGTCAATAAATTAAGGGATATTTGGTAGGTGAGGAGAAATAAATGCATCAAATTTTGAAAAATTTATATAAGGGATGTGGATTCATTTTTACCATTGCAACTAAGAGTATTCACGAGAAGAGCCAAGTACGAAGAGTTGAGTGATCAATTTAAGGTGCAAAGGGTGTGAAGTCGAGCGTGGTAACCAGATCTTGTGCTTTAAGAAGCTTGCATCCCAGTGGTGAAGGGTTTGAGTGAAGCAGGGAGACAGAAGAGAGTTAGGTTACAAGGTTTCCACCTAGGGCAGAGTTGGATCGAGCTAGGGTTTGATTCGCGGAGTTACAGGGTTGAAGAAGAAATATTTGCAAGGTAAAAATGGCACCAAAGAAGGCATCTACAGTAGCAGTAAAAGGAAAGAAAAAGGTAGTTGTTGAGGAAGAAGAAATGGCACCTGAAAGCCATTTCTCAGAAATGCAATACCCAGAAGGGGTTATTATTGGACAAGAATGGGATTCACCCATTAGAAAAAGCAAAGTGAGCGAATACAACCATAGGACGTCGGAAAACAAGAAGGAGCTTGATTCTTTACTGATGACCAGAACAAACAAGCGCACAGTAGATGACATGCCAGTATATGATGATGCGGGTGAGAAAATTTTGAAGAGAATTGGGGTATATCAGTTGTATGAGCTACCATATTTTGGGAAGTATGAACCCTTGTACCAGTGGCTTATGAGTAGGGTACATGAAGACTTCTTCTACTTTGCAGGACGTAGAGTTAGAATTTCATCTGCACTCGTTTCATCAGTAATAGGTCTGAAGGCCACGGGAGAAGATATAAAAAGTGACCTTGCAGATAAAACCATAATTTTGAAGACCAAATAGGAGTTAGGATACCTGAAGGGTCCGCGCGGAATGGACATAGATAAGTTGAATAAATACCGAGTCATGATAAGTCTGTAGCACACTTGGTTACCAAGTTAAATGACCAAGAGCAAGTGGTCGAGGTAAAAACTATGTGGTTGCATGTGGTGCGAAGGATATTAGAAGGGATGATCTACAACATTGCAGGCTATATTGTAGAGCAGATAGTCGAAGAAGCGTGCACTGGAGGAAAGATCAGCTTTGGGGCTATCTTACTGTCACTGGTCTTCATGGAAATTGGAGTACCAGATGGACCAAAAGAGAAGATATGGGAATACCCCATGGACAATAAGTCCCCAGCTGAAAGGTTCAGCAAGTACTTATGCAGGGGGCCATGACAGATGAAGTAAGACAAAGGGTGGAGAAGTGGTATGACAGGCTCCGCGTGGCATTTGGGGAGGAATGGCGCATTCCAAAGGACCTACCAGTAGTGGTAGGAAAACAAGTTCAGTTTTTTGTATACCAGCACTTCTGCATCATGCGCTTTCCAATGAAAGATGGAGCCTGGAGCCCTTGGTGCAAGTTTCCTTACGCATTCACCACGAGGTATTTTCAAGCTTCCATGCATAGGTTTATAGACACGCGAAGACTAAATTTCAATGCAGACAAGGTAGATTGTGACTACCATACATTGTGAAAGAAGTATGTGTATCCTGGCAGAAGCACCTACACAGAGAGAATTATTTCGGAGGTGTTGAACATCAAGCCAATAAGCTTGGTTGTGGCAGATGTGGGGGCAGCATTAGTATATCTCTAGTTGAAGCCCAAGATGGAGAACAAAAAATATGTGGAAGGTGAGTTCACGCTTCCCGCACCACCTAAGGGGAAGCATACAATGGAGAATGTCCTAGCGCCCAAGCCTACAGAGAAAATCAAGATACAAGATGAGGAGGAAGAGCGCGAAGATAGTGGTGGTTTGGATCAAAGAGGACTTGAGTACAGTCCAAGGGGAGCACATATTTAAAAGGGTATTCAGGAGAACAAGGACCCAAGGTGCTACCCTGACTACTGTGCGTAAATCACCCTAGCTCTCCCTGTAGAAGGAAGCAACCGCGTAGAGAAGGAGGAAGATGAAGTTGAGTGAGGAGGCGGAAGAATCTGAGGAGAGTGCACCTACATCTCCTACACCCCCAAAGCACATAGAAGAAAAGGGTGAGGCATCAAAGGAGAAGGATGGAGAAGAGAGAAGGCCAGAGGAAATAGCTGCAGGGGAAACACAGGACATGGAGATGTAAGCTCCAAATTTGGAGGCTAGGGTTCCTAAGCAACGTAGAGGTCTAGAAGGGTGAGTGGAGAGCACATTCCACCAGCCATGGGGTATGCAGAAGACACAGGAAAGATTGTCTCGCACCCGCTTCCAGAGCACAATCGTGTAGGAGGATCTGTTTGGTTGGGAGTTGATGGATGAAGATATGGCGACCATGCGAACACGAAAGCAACTATCCTAGTCGATGCACACCCACATGGACGAGCCTGATTTCGATGTATGTGAAGAGTCATGCATGTCAAGGTGATTAAAGAAGGCACCTCAAGCTAGACACATGATAGTAAAGCCTACTATCATGTCAGATGAGCAGGTTAGCAATGCACTAGTAAAAATTTCTACTGAAGTGGCTAGAAGGAACATGGATAAAGCCACCACAATTAGAGCAACTGCATGAAGAGGTAAAGAAAAAAGATGAGGAGATAGCACGCTTAACCCAAGAAAAGGACTTTACATAGAGGAAGAATGACGTCTTTATAAGCATCACAGAGGAGATTGGGGACACTATAATCAAAGCAAGGCCACACTTAGAACCCAAGGTACCACAGACATTTCCTTGATACACTATGTGGGAAAGTTGGTGGACTTGGTGCTCAAAGATGAAACTCTACGTATGCAAGCGCCAGAACAATCAGAGAAGGATGCAGAGTGGGAGAAAGCATCTGTGATGTGAAAAATTACATCCTATGAGGGGTGTTATTACAGGCAAGAAGTCTTGAAAAAGGTGGATCAAGCTTTGAATATATGCACAGCTCCAGGTGCACTCATCAACACTAAGACCTTGGAAGAGAATAATGAGGTCCAGAAGGCCATGAAGGATGAGACATTGGGCTGCATAGAAAGGTTGGCAATAGTTAAACAAAAGCACGAGGCCCTAATAGCAGCACAAGAGCCGCATAAGACTAGGTTGGAAGAGCTTGGAAAGCTGATTGCGTAGAAGATGGACCTTTTGGAAGGAAGGATGACATCTATGTCTAGTGTTGTGTTGGTTCTGCAAAATGAGAAAGGGGAAATTGAGCGGGATGAGTTGGAATCCATTGTTGTGGACATTCCAGAGAAAGCTAGAAGAGGCACTCACTGAATGGTAGGATTTAGAGGCAACAATAAAAGAGGAGTATCCAGCTGATGCTGACAACTGATACAGAGGAGGTTGCTTGAATAACCTCATATAAATTCTTCATTCTTATTCTTTCATTGATATTCTTTACTTCATTTTTTTGAAATTTCCATTATCGGGAGGACAATGAGACTAGTGTGGGGTAATGTTGGTCAAAGAATACTTGGAAAAGTTCACACAAGGAGTTTGCGTGGGATAGAAGGTCAGAATCAAAGGCGCGGAAAGATAGGAAGGACCCACGCATGGAAGGCAAGTTTAGACTTCAGGACTTAGCCAATTTAAAGCAGAAGATCTATATTTAGGAGATGGCATCCAAAACACACAAACGAAGCAAGGACACGTACACCATGCATTATCTATATTTGGAGAAGCGGTTCAAAGCATCCATGCATGAAGATAAGATAGGAATAGAATGAACACTTGGTTATACAGTGCAGCCTCTTAGCTCAGCTTGTCCATCCCGAATCATATCATGTACCTACTGCCGTATGAACCCACAAGCCACAAACTACATGATCTTTATCTTACGTGCAAGCTTTGATCCTTTATTTAGTGTTTACAACTTCCTTGTGTTTACATGCATTATAAGCTTTAGGGAGTTTCAAAGGAGTGCTAGGATTGTTTTATGCCTGATTATGACAATCAATCTACAATTTTCTTGCCTCATATCTGGTCACAATGTTCATACCTTCCACCATGACAACACTTAAATAGTGCTTAAGGATAAGTTTGTATAATTATAATTGTAAACACAGTCTTATCATTATTTTTTGATCTTAGATAAACATGTAAATTCTTGTACCTTTGTTCAATAACAGTTCCCTATTGATTGTCCTCTTGAGAGAGTATGACCTTAATTTTTGTGTTTGAAGAAGATCACTGTCTACAACCTCCATAACCTTAAGCACTGATATCCTTGTCATATACATTGTATATATTCATCTCATCCTCATAAAATCTACCCTCTACAAGAAGTCATAATTATTTATACCTCCATTTACACGATGCAAGAATTTATATCAAATCAACATCAAGACTGTTATAACTCAGGCCACCCTCCTATTTCTTTGTTTAAGACCTATGTAGATGTGTTCAAACTCAGAATAAAGGAATGCAACACATTTAGATCCCTGGTAGAATATGAATCCATCATGACATATTCAATTCCCTTTATAATTCACTTCACAAATGATTTGGACCATTATAAAACTAAATTTCAAGATCACAACTCAGACACAAAATCCTTCATTACTTAAAAAGTAATCATTTTCAACACAAACCGTTAAAAACCCACCTCATAAAATGCATCACGACATTGCATAAAATTTTAAGGTTATTTGGATTTGGTTTGCAGAATTTAAGACTTCTGATACGGCCCAGATTCCACAAAAACGGTTTTCCCATGCTACTGGTATTTTCTGTCATCAATATCTCAAGTTCCACGTATCCATTAAAGCTGAAATTTTGATGGATATTTAATGATGATATGGTAGAGATCATTCCAAAATTTGGGTTCATTCCACCAACTAACAATAAAGTTATTGATTTTTCTAGTTCAGGGCAGAGAGCATAATAAACCAGGGTTATTTAGCTCATAAAGCAAACATTACTCTCTTATAATGAATCAAAGGCATATAATGAAAATAAATTCAAAGGTATATGATGCTCAGAAGATTCAAACCAGTCTTATTCATGCAAAATCAGCCTTACAACATTATTGTAATGCAAGTCTTACTCCAAAATTCCAAGAATTTACCTCCTTGCTAATTGTTCACTATCCCAACTCGCCTTGATAGGAATTCGACCCCTTATTCCTTGAAAGATGATATTTGACATAGCTATGTTTTCCTTTCTAGCCTAGAATTCCTATTTAGAGTGAGATTTTCCAGCTATACATGCTTGATACGAGGAACTAATTTGCCAACTATAACCTTGACAAGCTGAATGGAGATCAATCCCATATCTTAGACCATTTCACTTTTCCTTCTACGTAGTTTACTCACAACAAACATGACAATCACACCTATTTCCACTCTTATATGAGATTTTGTTACTACCACAAGGTAAACATTCAAATTCCAACCTCACAAGATGGAGAGAAAACATAGAACTCCTAGTACATGGTCTAGTGCCTCAATAAGGCTTATTCAAGCTTATTAGTGCTCTTCAAACATCACGGAGGATGCTCTGCATCATTATCGTAAGAGAACTATAGATAGCGCACTTGCATGTGTGGCTATAATTGTAAACGAAGTGTGGCTATCAGTAGCATGCGACCTATTTCTGAAGTAGTTAAGCGGTGAAGGGCAAGTCCCCTTTATACATATATATATATATATATATATGAAGCTAGATGTATAATAAGATATATAGAGAGTGTGAAAAAAGGAGAATGTCATGTAACACGAGAGAGTGTTATACGCGTGTATTAGATCCATACGTGCCTTGATGTAAATTGTGATCTTGTAAGGAGCTTCTATACTTATTAATAGATAGAAGATATTGGCTGAATCTAAGTGTTATTCTGTGTAATTGTGTAGTGCATGTTAGTATTTCAATCATGGTTACCATTCAAGCTTATTCTTTCATAAATCTGTGAGTAGCATGCACTATAGAATGATGGATTAGTTGTGAATCTATATGTTTCCATCTTCATCATGCTAACATCCATACAACAACCCTAAAGAGGAATCTGGTACCTTTGCGTGCTTCGGTGAGTGCTCAGTCTAGGTTGAGTGATATGCTAGCGCGACTAGGATGTTATCTTACAAATTCTAGGCTACATCATTGGTTCCATTACGGGACCTCTTTTTCAGTTGTTTTTAGGATGGTTCACGATGAAGACGTACCAACTAACTCTAGCAAGTATTGAGGAATGGATACATAATCTGGAGGAAGAGTATGCACATCGGTTCAACACTGGATCTGAGTTTAACGCACGAACTTGGGTAGAATAGAACCTGTATGATAGTTTATATGAGAGATTTTTCACTATCTTTCCAGTAGTACTATACGAGTGGCTTATTGCTTATGCATCTCAGCGGAATTAGAGGTATCACGCACTTGTCTGGACACAAGAAGAATTTCAGGCCCTTTATGATGCTGATATGATTTGGAATTGCGTGGTGGATACGTGGTTCCATGGTGTTCTAAACAATTATATTCTGGAATATTCAATTTCAATGTACTCTTGCCCAAAGGTATCTGAATTCCAGTTTTTGAGATATCCAAGAGGGACATGCTTACATGGTATTCTGCTGGTGATCAAGATCTTAATGGTAACTTTGAACCTCAAAATTAAGCCGATGGCTAGCTAAATTTCACCACGCACAAAGGCATGAACATGTTTGGTATTAAGATGGCAGACCTAGCGACAAAAAAGTAGAGAGAGGAAAGGTGGCTTAAGTATAATGAGGCACATGAGAGGGAAATAGAGAAGCAACGTTCCGTTGTAGAAATTATGGCACTGAGGAGAGAGCTGGATCATGAAGGATTTACGACTCACGTGGAAGACGTGGAGCCAGAGCAGCAGGAACTCCCCATCTTGGAAATCGGGATGGAGATCCTTCTTGCTCTCACATGGAAGTACGCTAATAGAGACTACTTAGGCCACGCAGGTGTGCATCTTAATCCACCTAGTGACCTAGCTTTTGCGCTTGGTTTTCTAGAACTATTCTACATCTTAGAGGGGGAATTCTAGTACAACCTATTGCTTGCAGACCTTGGATTCACATCATGGGTTGTGTCCCTTCAAATTTACACCCTTTGTGTAAAATTCGAGCATGAGGGACATAACTACACCATCCCCACCGACCCGTCACCATTCAAGACCTGTAACATGTTGTACCAGCCCAACGATGTGCTTGTACCAGTCAAGGTATCTGCTACTAGCCCCACTTCAGCTTCACTCACAAGCTCATCCACCAAAGCTATCACCACCTCTCCCACATCTAACCCTACTATTCCTACTACCACCACAACCTCTATAGTTGACTCATCTACTTCCTAATCATCTAGTGAGTTGTCTATCCCCGCTACCCACATATCGACTATTGATCCCTTAGAAGGTGTTTTTCAATGCCTCACTCTGGGGGAGTTCCACCTAGACAATATCGACACATTTCTCACTCCGCAAGAGTATGGGAGAGCTGTGCAACACCCTAGTTATGACTACCGCGTAGGAGAGGTTTTCCTTATGGTCCTCCCCACCTTCACTTTAATCTAATGTATGGGGACTTGATATTTCCACTTATTCACTAGAACCTCCATCCCAAACATGACCATTTTCATCTGACCTACAATCCCTTACTAACCACCACTTTTCCCACACTTTCCTCCTTTATTGCGTATGGAAATGATTTAGCTTTGGTTTTTATGAACAAGGCCTTCATCTTTGTCATTTCTGTACCACCCGTAAACACAATGACCATAGTGGCATTAGCTTTGTCACACCACCTCCCAAGAAGGTACATGTTGACCTCACCGAGGAAGAAAAACCTTCCACACCTCATTCACCCATGTCACCATCTTCACCCACGGAGTCCATAGATCCCGAATCCATTCCTCATAACTTTTATTTTTGTAAACACAATTTCCACAGGACCTCGACCTATCAACACGATGGCAAGGCTCCCTCTTCTCTCCATTCATTGTATCGACATGATCAATGACAATACACCTTCTATTTACGTCATTGATTGTCGGGACGATGAGTCCATCCTCAACCTTGGTCGGAAGATTCTTATATTCACCGGTTGTTACCTTCGAGACACAAACCATGTTGAGCGAATCGACCATTGAAATCAACATTAACACTCGGGATGACTCGCACATTCTAAAGATAGACAAATATTTAGATGCTACTTGAATAGGAAGATTTTACCTCTTTCCTTCGAGACCATAGCAATACTTTTTCCTAGTCCTAAGTTGATATGCGGTATTGACCCTAAAATTTTTGTCCACAATATCGTAACCATTCGATGCAAACCCATAAAAGCAGAAGCTGCAGAAAATGTATCCCGACATTGCTCTTACGGTCAAAGAAAATTTTAGTGCCTTCTCTCGGTTCCCTTCATCCTACCCATTGACTATCCCCAATTGATTTCTAACATTGTTCCTATCATAAAGGCAATAGGGGACTCTGCATTGCACGGACTTTTGTGACCTCAACCTAGCTTATTCCAAAGATGATTTTACCCTACGGGCATTGACCAACTAGTTGATCTTACCACCAGCCTATGAAATGCTATCACTCATGGACGTTTTCTCTTGTTATAATCAAATATTATTTTCTTTAGAAGATCAACACAAAATTGCCTTCATCACTCCTTAGGGGACCTTCTGCTATCGAGTCATGCCTTTTAGCCTCAAAACTACTAATGCTATATATGAGCGAGCCATGACTTAAATCTTCCATGACATCATGCATCACATATTGGAAGATTATGTAGATGATATTCTTGTTAAATCTAAACATCGAGCTGAACACTTGACCGTCCTTAAGGTCATCTTTGACCGCCTCATCAAGTATTGTGTTCGTCTTCAACCAAAGAAGTGCATCTTTGCAGTACTTTCAAGAAAACTCCTTGGTTTCATTGTTTCTTTGCGTGGCATAGAAGTCAATCCTGATAAAGTAAAGGCTATTCTAGAAATGCCTCCGCCTACTAATCTTCTTCAACTTCGAATCATGCAAGGTAAGTTGCAATCCATTTGTCATTTTATCTCGCAACTTTCCAACCACTGTCAACCATTTCATCATCTTCTTAAGAAGGACGTTTCATTCAAATGGGATGATGAATGCCATAAAGCCTTTGATGTCTTAAAAAATACCTTCTTCAACCACTAGTGTTCATTCCCCATAAGGATGACCAACCCTTTTACCTATATATTTATGCAACCGACTATTCTTTAGGTACCATGCTTACTCATCACGACGAGAAACATAGTGAAAAAGTGGTTTATTACAAAATCCGTCCCCTTACGGACTACGAAACTAGATACACCCATGCTGAAAAAATCTTCTTAGCCTTAGTTTTTGTCTCCACCAAACTCCACCATTAGCTACTCAACCAAAAACCTTCTTTGTTACCAATACTAACCCCTACACTATATGTACACCAAACCCTATCAACATCAACGTGCCTAATGTTGGCTTATGATTCTTGCCAACCTCACCTTGAATTCACTCATAAAAATCCATCAAGTGCCAAAGCTGTCACTAACTAACTAGTAGACACACCTCTTTCGGGAATCAACCCTCTAACTTTAATTTCCCGAGATGAATCCATAACTACCCTCTCCTTGGATGATACCACTTACCAAATGATACTCTTCTTTGATGGCTCCAAGTGTCATCGGGGAGGTGGGGCGGTGTTATCCTCATTCCTCTTGATGGTGAATCTATGCCTTTATCTTTCAAACTGGATTTTGATTGTACAAATAATATCACCAAATACAAAGCACTCGTATTGGGTCTCTAGGATGCTTATGCCCTAGATGTTAAGTCAATCAATATCTTTGGTGATTCTCATCTGGTCGTTAACCAAGTCAATGGTATATACCAATGTCATAATGAGATACTTCAAAAGTATAAACATCACGTAGATATAATTTTGACCACCTTTGATCGTTATGAACTTCAAACCACCCCATGTTCTACCAATAAATTTGCAGATACCATGGCCTACTTGGCTTCTCAGATACCGCTTTCCTGCCAAATCTAAAATATTTGTCACAATACAAAGGTTGCAATCACCCTCTTACTTACCTTGTGAGGTATACTCCATCGGAACCGTTGCACCTGACCCACATGACCTTTGGTATAAGTAGTTTGCAGACTAAGTTTCCCTTTCCATTTTACCCACTGATCTCACTCGTAATGGACAACATTCCTTTCTTAAATTTTTCTCTCATTATGTCATCATCGGTGGTCTCCTTTATAAGAGTGGCTTTGACGGTATTATCTTACGATGCCTTACAAGTTCTAAAATTCCATACACTATCAAGGAAGTGCACGATGGAATTTGTGGAGGTCACTTTAGTGGTTTAACTATCTCAAAACACATTATTTACCTTGGCTATTATTGGCCAACCCTAAACCACGATTGTTGTTGTGACTATGTTAAATGTTGTGTAAAATGCCAACAATATGCTTATCTTCATCACACACCTAGTTATTCCTTAGAGGTCGCACGAGACCTTTGGCCTTTTTCTCAATGGGGCTTAGATCTTTTGGTGAGATTAATCCCTATTCTTCACAACACCATTAATGGATTATAACTGCTACTCAATATTACACTAAATGGGTAGAAGCCATCCCTCTCATTTATACAAAATCTAAGAAAATATGTGAATTCATCAACCATCACATCATTTTTCAGTTTGGTGTTCCTCATCATCTCATCATTGATAATGGAAAGCAATTCAAAAACAAAACCCTATGTAAGCTATGTAATGCTTTTGGCATCTAACTCAGTTTCTCGTCACCTTATTACCTATAAACCAATGGCCAAATAGAATCGAACAATAAAAACTTGAACAAAATTCTTATGAATGTAGTTGATGATACAGGAAAGGATTGACATTCACACATTCCTTTCGCTTTGTGGGATTATCACACTAGTATTCAAACTTCGATTGCTGCCACACCTTTTTCTCTGGTCTATGATACCAAGGCTGTCTTTCCTCTCAAAGTCAGATTCCATCTCTTTGCATCTCATTACAAGACATGCTCAATGATGATGAATTTCACCAGGATCATTTGACACAACTTGAGTTATTAGATGAACGTTGTCTTAATGCTCTTGACCATCTCCAAATCTACCAAAAATGTATCAAACATGCCTACGACAAACATGTCCATGAACGAACCTTTCAGGTTGGCGACCTCATCCTGAAGGAAAATCAACATGTAACTAAAGAAGAGAAAAGTAAACGGGGTAATTTTTATCCTAATTGGCTTGTACCTATATAATTACCCATGCCTATGGATCAGGTGCTTATCATTTTTCTTCATTGAAGGTAAACCGAACCTAAGCCCTCAATGCATTACATCTTCAACCATTTTATTGTTGACATTAATTCCTATATCACCTTTTGTCTATTGACTTCTCGTCCCTTGAGCGTCATTCACCTTCCATATTACCTATTTTTGAGGATCAATGACTAAACAAGAATCATGTGATTACCCGTCACCTTTTAGCCTTATCTTCAATATGAGTACCATGACTCTACTCATGATAGGATTCTCATGGATACTTTTTGTCTTTTTAAAGATGGAATCCCATGGTTGTTCATCACTTGAAACCACCCCTTTCATAGTTAACCCCTGTGTACTATGGTTTTGTCTTCTAAACAAGAACCTAATCTTCCTCTATAGTCTTGTCCATGACTTAAATGTCCAAACAACAAAATGGGATTCAAATCCTTGAGTTAAACTTCTAGCAAAAGATGACTCCCTCAAAATGGGACATCTCTTCTCTCTATTTCACCACTATAAATAGACTACTCCCTTGAAGGATAGCTATATAAAGTCATTGCAAAAAAAAATCCAGAAGCTTCCCGCATCGATCAGCTTCATGAAGACCTCAAGGAGATAATATAATAATCCAATATAGACTTCCCCTATCGATTAGTCTATTAAAAACAAAAAAATGAAGAAAATGATGATTTTTTTTTCATGTACTTGCCTATTTTTGGATCTTAGGTTTCTTGCTAAGTAAACATGTAGTCGTACACTAAGTTACGCTAAACCATCCACTTTCATCTCATTGCCTTTTGCGGCCTCATTTTCTATCCACTCAAGGGACTTTTCATAACTGTGACATTTCATGATCATGTGACTTTCTTCACCCTTAGAATGGTCCATTGTACAATGCCTTTAGGGTATTACATTCATAATCCCATCTTGGGTAGGGTAGCCTCATTAGGGTTCTCATCAATTAAGCGGTTCTTTTACCACCTCTTACCATTCACCTTCTTCATTAATTATTAATTATCCTATACCGGACCAGATCTTCGACACCTATATTTAAAACGACTCAACCATGCCTATGACCTAAACTTAACCATGCCTATGACCTAAAATCAACCATGCCTATGAACTAAACCCAACCATGCCTATGATCTACATTCAATCATGCATAAAATATACCAACTCATCCCCCTAATTCATCATATTCTTCCCTAGCTTATGTTAGAACTACATTGGTGGAGGCCCCTTTTCGCTAGGGCTATGTAGGTAGCACTTCGAGGGCATGGGGCCCTTAAAGGTTAGCACGAACACTCTTAACCCTAACCTATTTTCCCTTTCATTTTACTATTCACATCCTACCTTAGTTTGTTTCCATTTTATATTTACAATTGGAAATTAAACCAAACAAGCAAAAATTAATAAACATTTTTTTTATTATCATCACATCATCACATCATTCATTTACTATTTTCACATTTCCAATATAGAAAATATTTGGAAACTTAAACCATAACATGCATATACATCATCATTTATTTCCCATAACCTATAACTTGACTCCATCATGCCTATGACCTGACTCCATCATGCCTATAACCTAACTCCATCATGCCTATAACCTGACTCCAACATGCCTAATTGACCTAACTCACCATGCCTACAAGACCTCAACTCAATCATGCCTAATTCACCTAGTTTCCATCACGTACACAAATAATAATGGAAATTAAAACAAGTACACCATCCATACCATAAGTATCATCATCTATATAAATGAGAAAGTCTATGTATCCATACATATGTACACAGATACAAATAAATACAAATATCTCAAATCGCTCACATATACATCCTCACTATCTTTGGCATGTAGGCCGATATATATATCAAAAAATCAATAAAATAATCATCTCCAAGTGACTAATCATCACCCCACCTAATATCCTCTGGGCAGTCTCACCTGTCTCCTCCTCTCTTACCTACATTCGTCATCCCGTTAGCATCTCACCACCCTCCATGGGCCTCGGTTTGACCTCTGCGGGTACCTCACCTGGAGCTGGCCTCTGTGAACTAGTGGCCTTGCCTTGACCTTTCTTCGAGGCTCGTCATCCCCCTATACTCTCCACATTATGAGTGCGAGACTTGGTCCTCTCACTTGAGGCATACTTGTGCTATATAATTTGCATATATAGGGACATCTATCCTTATGGCCATCGGGTGATCCGATAGTACGTCACCTTGCCTAGGGCATCCCTGAACCTAGCCATTGATGATACTATGTCTTGTGGTGCCATCGGTCCGTGACCCTATATTTGTACCATGGGACCCTGTCCCCCCTTCATGTAAAACGGGACCTTGTCCGCGAGCTTTGTATGGGTGTGCTCGTGCCTATACACGGGCACGAAGGGCTCTGATCTGCATCTGTGTAGTGGATAGCTGGCCCTACAAAATTGTAACTCTGTGCCTCGTAGGGTGGCCACCTATACCCCATCTCAATCTCCACCACGTGTGGGTGCCTATTCTTGTGTAACTGGGCTTGAATGGATACTACATGTGCATGTAGAGTAGAAACTTGTGCCTCGACCCTATCATTTACCCCCTACACTATCCCCGATTATGTCACCAAGGTAGTCAACCCCTGTAGGGAATCCCTATAAGCGTGATAGTGGCTAAGTTGGGGTGTCATGGCCTTGGCGGTCTTGCCCATGCTATCTACCCACCATTGTCTATATCTATCTGTCACTTTGGTGTCATCAATCTCTTGGTCTAATGCTTTGCTGCTCCTTCCTTTCGGTACCATTGGTTGTGGTAGAGGCATAGGCAATTCCATTTCATCCCTCATATCTGTGGGAAGAGTGGAGGCACATCTGTGGTAACCCAAAATGTTGTTTGAACACATCTATAAGTATCATCTTGTACTCCCGGTATGACATCCCTCTATCCATCTGAGCAGTTGTAGCTCATCCAGCTCCATGGCCATCTGCCTATATGATGGGAAGCCCACATACAACCTCTAAATAATTTCAACCCTAGATAATCCCTCCAACTCCTTCCCTGTAATATGTTATATCGTGTGTAGTTTTGTGATTCGACTCTCTCTCTAGCAAGCAAATACCCATCGCACGTAGCCTAATCGGACAAAGCCCGCCTCAAATTCATCCGGATGGGGCATACCAACTAGACGCACACACATGATGTGCTTGTATTCCCAGTAGTGTAGTAGAAATGTACAACATAGGCTGAACCTCCGTAGCCTCCCATAGGCCCATAAATCTCTATATAGCTACACCAAGAATGCTAGTGCCCATGCAAACCGGGTCCTATCCTCCATCATGTCATGAAGAACCCCCATCAATGCCCATGGGAATCTCCCACCCTCCGTGTCTAGTAATGTAAAACAAAAACTACCTCCATAATCAAAACCACTAACCTCATCTCCTCAGGATGGGCCCTATACATGTCTCCATAACTCAGGTGGCACTATGGAACCATAACTCTGCCCGTGACTTTTGCCCGACACTATCAACATCAACTCCTCATATGCCTCTAAGGTAATGGAATACACTTGCATCCCTACTATTGGTAGCCACATGATCCTATACACATCCTCCAAGGTGACTGTGATCTCACCTATCGCAAGGTGAAATGTGTTCGTCACCACTTCCCATCTATTGATGAGGGAGACCATCAGAGCTTGGCTCTGAACTATGTGCCGATAGCATCTGACCCCAATCAAGTTGACATCTACAATATGATGCCACTCCTCGGATGTCACACTCCCTCACACCGATACTAATAGGGGTGGTACCCTATCGCGCATCCACAACTGGTCTCTCACATGCATCTAACAAACCATAACATTATTAGACATCAACCATACCCAACTTCACCCTCTGAGACCTCACCTATTCCCAAGGTTCTTCCTATCTCATGACCTCTCTCCCTCACCCCATCCCTCGAGTCATCCCTATTTATACCTATTACCCTAGCTCTTTTCCTTTGACAATATCTTCCTATCTCATGACCTATCTCAACCCCACCCCCTCTCATTTGCTGGCCCATTTTCCTCTAAATGCCAATGGCATTGGTTCTTATTGACCAGAAATGGTCAATAAAAACCAACATCGATCACTTTCGTGGCAATAAAATATGTGAAACCCCACCCTTTTTCTCTAAAAATTCAACATTCTACCCTACCTACCTACCCTTCCCTACCCAAATCTCACCTCAATCCATCCTCACCCCTCTTTACCCTACATAAGCCTTCCTCCATTCCTATTTCATCCCTATACCTTCCAAATTCAAATTTAATTCCCCCAAACCCATTTTTACCCAAACCCAATTTCTACAAATAAATTTACCTAACCAATGTAGAATGGGATTGAATCCTATGTCATCATGATGTCGTCTCTGTGGGGGCACGTTGGTCTGCTGCACCTTTGGTGGTCCACCCAACCCCTATCCTACCTTTTTCATCACCAAATGCCCTCTTCACCTCCAACCAAATGAATCACTCACACCGATCTCGTGGACCCACCTATCGAATGACCGATCACCCACTCCGAGGCTAGCCAACTCAAATCTCCATCTCACTCTGTCACTTTCCACTTTTCCACTGCTCCTTTTTCATTTTATACTATTGGTAAATGACAAATGATTATGTAAAAAGTGGAATTTTCCTTTTTAATCCCAATCCACTCTAACCAACGTCGGTCATATTGGTGCCCTAGTCACCGTCGGTCAACATGTAACCGGTGTCGGTCACACTTCAAACTAGTTGCCCTTACCTCACTCCCTTTTCACCTGTCACCACTCATGCTCACCCACTTTTTATCATTCCGTCTACCCATTGAAACATACCTACAAACCCAACCTACCCCTACATTTCCTTTCTTTGAGTCTTAGGAGTTGTTATTTTACCTATACCTTGGCCTTACCTGTGCTATGACCTATTTGACCTGAACTTGACCTACTTGGTGTGACCATTGACCTTATGTACTCGTTATACCTTGTGATGTTGTTACCTATGTTGTTTTAGCCTAACAACCATACCTTTCCTATTGTCATGCCGTTTATCCCGACCAAACCTTTGGTGTATCGGAGCATACCTAAACGTTCCTACACCTAGCCTCTGTTGTGTTTCTTGACCATATCCTACACCTTGAATACCTAAATCACTTCACCCTTGTTTGGAAAAACCTATCGACCTTGGACGATGTAGAGTTTTCAAGCTCTTTAACCTGGTACCTTGTTGCAATCTATACGTGTCCGTGCATTTGATTACCGTTACCCATGACCTAATTTTGACCACGACCTACTACCCATTACCTGAGTTCACTGTCACATGTTCCCTCAATACTCAAACCTTTCCCCACCTATCTTCCCCACCTACACCTTTATCAAACCACTCACCGATTCCGTCTTACACCTCATTAGTGCCTAGTTTGAGGGGGATCACCTTCACCCACACATGGGGCATTCACTTCATTTTTTAGCGTCGCTTACCAATACAAGATATGCAACAAAAAGGGGAAAAATGTAGACACCAAAATTGGGTCACACTCTCCTTGGTCCCCTTCTAAATAACCAACTTAAACACATTCACCTAACCATGACCCTTATACCCCACTTTAATATTAATTTAATTATTTACAATTAAATTAATATCGATCCTCACTTTATTCCTTATTTAATTACCTCAATTAAAACCAATTTCCACCTCACCCCACCACCTCACCTAGACACCTCACCATAGACCTATTCATAGCATGCTTCCATAACTAACTAATACTTAGCCCTACTTACCTTAATGAACAAAGACTTAGTACACCCTAAAAGCACATGCATATTTTCCCTCTAACCACTTTACCGCGTATCTAAGCACAATGTTCCATTTTGACTGGAAAAAATGAGAAAAATCGGGAGAGGATAGCCAAGATTAGAAATTTTAGGAAACTTATGATATCCCTCCTTAACGGATGTCACCAATAAGAAAGTGATGCCGGTAACCCTAAACCGTCGTCGGTTACCATATAACAATTTTGGTAACCTTGTTTGAGAGGTTAGACACATTCTCAAGTTTTGGAGAAAAGGAGATCTGGCATGCAAGCAAAGAACCGAGCTCTTTCACACATCCAGGCATCCATAACTAGCACAACCATTGATTAGAATGTATTTGCATTCATAGGAGCACTCAGGAAGCACTTCCATGACACTCGATCACCATTTCATTGATCAACCATCACCACCCCCACCATTAAACTGCAAAGCAAGTAAGTGTGTCTCTAACCTACATCACTTCATTTCCATTTAGTTTATAATTTTCTTCACCTTTGTTTATCAATCATCAGTTCTATTTTCACCCCACCGCTATTTCCTTCCTATGAACCTGACCATTCCCATCACTAGCCTTTTTAATCACCTCTGTCTACACTCCCGAGTGCCCCTGAATATTCCCAACATCTCACCAAAATTAAACCAACTCCTCACCATCATTGATCCAGTCTCAGAAAAATCCCCAAAACCATGAACTATTGAGTTATTACCAGCTGTAGTAACCATCATCGGTTCTTACTAAACCTTCATTAGTCATACCAGACCGACGTCGGTCTTTGTATTTGGAAATCCTGCTAATACCATATCCCAATAACCCTTTTTAAGTGATTCAAGTGACCTAGAATCTGACCCTAACCTATTCCAACACCTTAGTTATTTACCTTATTTCCAGATTTGATCATAGCCTAGCATGTTATGTTAGATTTGCTTATTGTATTTGGATGAGATACCTAAATCATATCAACTACAATAGGATTCTATTTACTTACGTTATTTCTTGCATTAAATTGTATTAAACAGTGGGTTGACTACCACTAAGGAAGTATCACACTTCCTAGATCTAGCACACACTAGGAAGCCCACTGACATATATTATTTAATCCTCCTTTGTGGTCTTGTTGTGTATTTCGGGTAGTTTCTCTGTTGGTGTGTGTGGTGTCCAGGTCATCGTCCACATCACCTAGGTGAGTCATCTCGCCCATGAGAGTCATAGGTCTTAGGAAGTCAATGACAAGTGTCGATTCGTCATAGAATCGACATTGTCATTTGCGTCAATCGTCATAGGAGTTACATTCCTTATTTGGAATTGTAACTCCTCTTCTAGTGGTGTCATATGCGTCAGTCAACGTCATATGCGTCAGTGGCGTCATTGATTTCTTTCCATGTTTAGGCATGGGGGTTACACAGCACCCCTATTTGTACTTCCTATTTTTCGATCTATGAGTATGAGTAGACCCATTCTTCTTACTTGCAATCTTCTTTCCATTGTTTCGAATCTTGCATATTGCGTTGGCTTGAGGTTACCATCGGAGTGCAACTTCGTTGTGGTGCATCGCCGACATCGGTTCTCGTGAATCCTCTTTCATGGTATCAGAGCTGGTTTTTGAACGTGCACTCTTCGTTTCTCAGTTGTTTATTACTTCTGGTTTCTTCTTATTTCCTCGTGTGCAAGTTTTTTTTCGATTATCATTTTGGAATTATTGCTCACCTCATATTGAGGTTTCAGCAGTTGCAAGTTAAGGTATTTGGCTGGTTTGCTTATCAGCTAAGATCGTATTTTGGATACTTCTAGATCTTTGTGGCTGTCGTTTCTGGGTTGTTTGTGTTTCTTGCTGGTTGTGTTCAGATTCAGCTGCAGGGTAAAAGAAGAGCTCGTTGTTTGGCGTGGCTTGCTTACATTGCTTTGAGTACAACCGTGGCTTTGGTTCTCTTCCTCGTTTCACCTTGCACTTGGACTGTTCGTGGTTTGCAAGCTCTTCATCCTCTTCATCCTCGTTTTTTTCCTTTGTGTGGGATCTAAACGTGGTTTTTTTTGGTTGCTGTGCTCGTGGGCTTTTTCCTGCCTTTTGGACGTCTTCCCTGAGCTAGCAGGTGTTTTTTTCTGTCCAGCAGGCATTTTTCTCCTCCTTCAGGCGTTTCTCTCCTCTGTCAGGCATTTTTTCTCTACCTACAGTCGTATTTTTTTTCTGTCCAGCTTTTTCTCCTCCTTCAGGCGTTTCTCTCCTCTGTCAGGCGTTTTTTCTCTGCTCTCAGGCGTTTTTTCTGTCCAACAGGCGTTTTTCTCCTCCTTCAGGCGTTTTTCTATCACCTGGCTGCATTTTCAACTGCTTTTGCGTTTTTTAAGCGTCTAAGGCGTTTTTTCTCCTTCATGTGTTTTGCACGCATTTATCGCTTTTTTTGATCGCTAAGGCGTTTTTTTTACTGCTAAGGCGTTTTTTTGGGCTGTCAAGGTGTTTTTTGCATGTCACTTTGCGCTTTTTGTACTGTTGGTTTTTCCTACAAAGTGGGACAGTCACTACATAATCTCTTTTTACCTGCCTTTCATCCCCACGTGGCTTTCTCAGTCCGCTGCCAGGTAATATCTCTCTTAAAATACGTTTTTTATTCACTTTTAAAAAAAAAAAAAAAAAAAACGTGGTTTCATTCTTTTTATCTTATCACTCTTCTAAAAAACGTGTTGTTTCATTATTTTTAAAAAGTATAAGGTAAAAACATTACATTTTATTGGCATTGTAAGTTTTTTGGCTTGTTTTATTAACCTTCCGTCGAGTGCCGAAGACGAAGGGTGAGGTCCGGGATTGGCAGGTGGCTAATCCCCCCTCGCAATACAAACAAACCCTACCTCAAATTCCGTGCCATTTCCAACGAGCATACATACGACACCCTTTGCATGCGTTTAGGGCACTTTTTTAATCCGTTTGCAGGCTTATTGGTTTTTTCCTCATCAGTTGCGGGAATTGTTTTTTGCTATAACTTTTGACTCGTTGCTCGGTTTTGAGCACTTCTTTAGTCAAAGTTGCATGTTTTTTCGCACTCTAGATGATGGGATCATTAGTTTTGTAAACGCACTAATTTTATAAAGTGCCGCATTTCTGGGGGGGTGTCTTTGTATTGCTTTTTTCAGCTCATTTTTTCTTGAGCTTTGTTTTATTCCTTTTTTGTGGACTTGTGAGCGCGTCCGCCATAGTCTTACAACAAAGGGATTCTTTTGTGCGACGTGAGACGCTGTTTCTCACAAAGCTCTTTCTTCCCCCTCTTGCTTCTCTCTTTCTGTGCTTGCTTGCAGTGTTGATCTGTTGTGCCCTACGAACCTTGATTGTTGTCTCCACCATTGCACGTTATTACGCTAATTGCAAGGTGAGTGACAAACTGGTTCTCGGAACACAGTCGCATCTGGTTGTAATCAATGCACTGAATTATAAAGTGCCAAACTCGGGGGGGTGTAATTTTGTTCTGGGGGGTTGTTATTGTCCTGGGTGTTGTATTACATGCAGACGCATTATCGGCCGAGTCCGACGTCTTGCATTTGTGCATCTTGCACTTTTTGATTCCGCATCATGGAGGGTGCTCTTTCCAGATTTGAGCGTCGTAGGATCGCTTTACAGCCTCCGCCAATTCTTACTGGGAGAGAGAACTATGCAGCTTGGCGTGCTTCTATGGAACATTACTTCGCCTACAAGGGTCTTTCTCACTTCTTGGTTGGGCCTGTTCCTGCACCCACTGATCGTCGTCATCTTAATGATTTTCTCAACGATTGTGACCGTGTCTTTGGTCACATGATGATGCATGTCTCTACATCTCAATGGGTTCATGTGGCAGACTCAGATCCACCCCACCATGTCTGGAGCATTCTTCAGTCCCTCTATGGAGACCCTTCACAAACTGCCGCAATTGTTATTGCAGCTGATTCAGTTGTCTCCTCTATTTCTTTATGTGATGACAGTTTCACTGACACAGGTTTGCTTGGTTCTACTTCTGATGACGAGGATTGTGCATCCAGTTCTGATGTCGAGAGTACTACAGAGGACTCTTCTCCTCTTTCTCTCACTATTCCAGAGAGTGTTGACACTTCCCACATCTCATCAGATATCGAGCAGTCCCCTTCTCAGTCTCATATAGTCATCACACCCGCCTCCTTTCCACCTCCAGTGTGTGAGGCCCATTTCACTCCTCTACCTTCATTGGATGACTCATACCTATCTGACATCGCTCTTCTGTTTGTTGAGCCCCCTCATTGGGACGAGTATCTACCTGACCTTAGTCGTCTTTTCACAGATTCCACTTGTGATGCTCTACAGGTCCCTCATCCATCTACAGGTGATTTCAGAGGAGTTCATCATCTCTGTTGTTGGGAGTGCCCCTTCTAGGACTCTTGCCACTTCCACTTTTCCTGGAGACCTTCATTGATCCACCCTTGCTCGTGGATCCCTTTTCTGTTGTGGGGGATCTTTTGTTACTTTCACATCAGTTGGACATCCTTTCTACGGGTGTTCCTCTTCACTCTGACAGCTCTACGCACGTGGCATTACCTTCGGTTCCTTGGCACTCACTCGCTAGACCTATGTCACACACTTGAGTGCACGCACTCGAGTTCTTCGTGTTCTTGCCTTGATTTCCTTTGTGGAGTGGGCGGACTTCCAGCACGTCATTTCTGTCCTTCCTAAGGGCAGGCACACAGTTCGGTGTGGATGGCTCTTCTTCAGTCCAGAGGCAGAGGATCTCATCATCGACATACATTATGTTCAAACAGTTGATCAGGTTGCAGACATTTTCACCTAGCCCTTCACTGAGGTGACGTTTCTTCACTTGCGGTCTCTTCTTGGGGTGAGGTCTGTTGTAGCCGCCCATCTTCTTCGGGCTATATAGTCCTCCTTCTTCTCCTCTTCTTCTTTCCAGAAAGATGTTGTTTGTACATGGGCACCTTATCAGGCCTTTAGTTGCCGGGGCCCATTGACACATCTTTCTTAGTTGTCTAGGGGAGTCTTCTTTTTCTGTTCTGGCTTACCTTGACCTCTTCCTCGGCTTCGATGAAGGGGGGGTGTTGGTGTGTGTGACTGTCCAGTCATCATCCACATCACCTAGGTGAGTCATCTCGCCTTGCGAGAGTCATAGGTCTTAGGAAGTCAAATGACAAGTGTCAGATTCTGTCATAGAATCTGACATTGTCATTTGCGTCAATGCGTCATAGGAGTTACATTCCTTATTTGGAATTGTAACTCCTCTTCTAGTGGTGTCATATGCGTCAGTCAACGTCATATGCGTCAGTGGCGTCATTGATTTCTTTCCATGTTTAGGCATGGGGGTTACACAACACCCCTATTTGTACTTCCTATTTTTCGATCTATGAGTATGAGTAGACCCATTCTTCTTACTTGCAATCTTCTTTCCATTGTTTCGAATCTTGCATATTGCGTTGGCTTGAGGTTACCATCGGAGTGCAACTTCGTTGTGGTGCATCGCTTTTCGACATCGGTTCTCGCGAATCCCTCTTTCATCTCCTAGCCAAAAGGAAGATCTCATAGTCAACATTAGATCAAGAATCTAGAACGCGAGCAACAATGTCAAACCGGGCCATCACAACAGTATTCATCCTTGGCCCACACCCTTATATGTTTCATCAAATCCTTAAAGAAAATGGTGAAACATTTTGGCATGCCCGATAGGACCCATTCGGGGTTCCTTGCAATTTATTCATTTCTATGTAAAAGTTGTGTGTTTGTTTCCCTTCTGAAAAGCTTACACATTAAATTTTCCTCTCTAGAATCTTCCTCTCTTTCTATTGTCTAAAGGCAATTGTATTTTTGGTGTTATAAAAAGAATACCTCTTTTCTTTCATTCATATTGCATTAGTGAAGGAGAATCCCTCTTCCTATTCACTACTTGCTACATCAAATATCACACTTCGATTTGGGCTTAAAACACTTGCATAACATAACATTCGATTCATTGCATCTTAACTCACATTAAAATGAGGGCAACCTATATGTTGGAAGTCATGCCCAGCTGATGGTTGAAATAACTGAATCATGGAAAAGCACATTCTTTCTTCTCTCTCTTTTCCAAAATGCACAATTTGGAATATATACATCTTCTTAAACAACATCCCACCCGGAAGAAGCTATCAACAATCACATGATCAAAGGATTGACAGTGGGCACCCAACTGGTTATCTTTGTCTAGTACCCCATCAGAGGATAGCCCACCCCCACCATAACATAACTTGAAACCTCACCTTTAGAATTTCCTTCTTCGTAGGAAGCCTTCCCAACCAAAAACTCTACTCTAAATTCATGAGTCAGTCTTTTAAATAACATAAGCTAAACACACTAAAATCACTTGTTGGATTATGTATTTTTCTTAGCTTTGTGCTTGAATTGCATTTTGAGGTGTGAGGATATGATTATTCATTTTTATTTTTACCTTTCACACTCCACCATCATAGTTGGAGTATTCTAACTTTCTCAGAGTGTGTCAGGACCTCATCTTATCATCCCTAGACTTCTGGGTTGATTAATCATCTAATCTAAATTCACAATTTTTTTCTCATTCTTTAAATTTTCTCATTGGTTTACACATCGACCGCCATTGGTTTACATCGACCACCATTGGTTTACCTCACGAGCTTCAGTTCCTTGTTCTTTTGGTTACTTTACACAAATTACACTTATCTCATCTTCTCTTCTATTTAGAGTCTTTGTGTATCATTGTACTCTATGTACTACGATAACTTGATTATCAACTACACCTTTCCTATCTAATGGGCATCGGTTTCTACCTCATTTGCTGAAACTTGTTATTTTCTCATAGTAACCAGATCGGTTTTCAGAATTATAGCCCGACATCGGTCACCTCTTAACTATCATCAATTAGTTTGATGAACTCGGTCACTCTATTTTGATTTTAATCAAAACATTTACCAACTTTCCCTCCCATAATTTGTTTTTGTCCCATATCTGATGTTCCCTATGTCATTTGCAGAGTATAGTTCACATGATATATGTTGATTCACATGGTGTTAACTCGCAACCAAACTAATGCCCTCATATTTCAAACCAACAATCAGCTACTCCCACCTAGTCCATCACCACCATCCATTCTGTCACCTATGGATTCGACTCAACTTATCCCCATTGCTATCGGTGATGAGGAGTTCATGAGACTCTGTTAGTGTGAAATCACCACACCCATAAATGAGTTATGGATCTACTTTGCTAAGCGAGTCATTTGGTGTGATTTGCATAACATTGGATCATTCCCCAAGGTGTGGGACTTGCGAATGGGAATGAACCTCCGAGAAGGCTGGTTCCTCTTCCTAAACTACCCGCCACAAGCTAATCCAATGTAGGAAAGCTAATGTAATCCTAATATAACTATCCAAGGAGATAAGGAGAGAAAGAAAACAAAGAAAAAAAAACCTGCACTAAAATAGTCATACACGAGAGAAGGAAAATGCGATCATCTACCAAATTGCCATGAAATGAAGGGAGATGAGGTGAGCAATGGAGAGGATGGAAAAAAAAATCATAGACCAAATGTTAGATTCACACAGAACTCCATTTTCAATCCCCATGAACACAGCTCCCAGATCTGTAAATGAAACATCCAAAACATGCACATAATACTCTAGAATGATGAGAGGTAAGAGGATGCAATGAAAACAAGCAAAGGATGGACAAATGCATCACAAAAATGAGTTTTATTGCTTCAGAAATTTTCATAGAGCATCATACATGAGAAAGAGGCAAAAACACCATTTACAGAGTAGGGGAGGAGATTCAAACTCCATTTTCGACCCTAGGGAAGAAAATAAGGGGGAGGCAGAGAGAAGAAAGATGAACAACCTTTGAAAAATATGCCTCTGTTTACATTTTATAGAAGAAACACAAGAAGAGAGGAAAAATGTGGGACTTTTCGAATCACCTTTCAAAATGTGTTTTAATTATTCATTTGTTGATAGGCTCGATGCAAAATCTCATATTTCCATGTATCTACTTCAAAAGAAAACAAAATGACCCATGCTTCATTAAATCGGTGGTTGAACCATTTTTTTTGTCTTTTCCACTCTAAAACATGTTTTGTAATTTTCTCCTCAAATCTTCACCAAAATTCAAAATTAAAGATCCCATGATGAAGAGAATCTCCAGATCTTTCCATTGGTACCAAGAATATCAAAAATGGAGCTCTGGATCAAAAAATATGGCCGTCTGAGTATTTCCTTTACATTTTATGCTAAAATTGGCTCGGGCAAATTTTGCACATTTTCCCCACAAATCCGTTGATGACGTGGCATCCATTGGGGCGGAAGAGCGTGGCTTCCTTTTGGTTTTTTACATTATTTGACAAATGGTCAAAATCCACATTTTCCTCCGAAGGCCTCGCACCCCCGCATTACCTTTTCTGCTGACTCGGGCCTAATCTTTGACTTTTTCCCCTTTGGGTGGAGTTGCGAGCCATTTCTTCACCTTTTGCATTTTTGGAATAAAGGGGAAAAAATCTAACTTTTCCCCGATGGCCCACTTCCCCATTACTAGTTTTGGCCTAACACGTGGTGCTTCTAGGTGCCTTCGGAGATGGGGCCAAAATTTTGACTTTGAAACTTTTTGACAAAAAGTTTAAAGTCCACAAAATCTCCCGCCAACCCGCCTTAGCACCTTAAGAGATCTGCCACGTGTCCCTTTCGGGACTTAGTCAAATTTCCATTTGTTTCCTTTTGTGGGCTTGCGGGAGTGCAAATGACTTTTGCACTTTTAACCCAAAAAGTGCTAAGTGTCAAACTTTCTTCCTCCACTCCACCGGCTTGAGATTCTTTGGCAAAATCTATCCCAAGCTTTGCGCAGTCCGCCTTGGGAAAATTTTCCTCCAAAACTCCACTGAGCCATAACTCAAAAAATATAAGGAGTTAGGAGGAGTTCATTACCTTTCTAGAAAGGGGAAGAAATTCTCTATTTGATGAAGCATTTTCCATAATTCCTTGAGATCTTGAAACTTGTGAAATTTTTACTGAATCAAAAAAGGAGTAAGTTAACTCAAAATAAGAGGGAACTTATTTTGGTTAACAACTCCTCAACCAAAATCCCTCTACCCTCTAGTACTACCTTACTTATTCTTCCACCAAGGATTCCTCAGGACAGTTATTATATGGCATGCCTGTCTCTATTCCCCCTGCTCTAGCCCACACTTTTGCGTCGGCTAGCACCCGATTCGATGCTACTATTATCTTCTTTATCACGTGTGGTGTATCAACTAAATCCCACAATTGTTATAATTACAACATCTATGTCATCGATTACACCTCGACATTTATTGTCCCTCTAATGACCTCTATTAGTATAGCTCCATCTATACCGTCACTTCACATATACCCATTTCATTACAACCACCTCTAGTGTCGACAACCTTCACCCCTTTCCAAAATCTTTTCCTTTCTATCCCACAATCCTTAACCCCAATCGCCACTAGAGTTTTTACGACTACCCCACCCACAAACACATACTACCAACAACCCCGACCTCATCTACCACTTATTTGGCTATGTGCCACCCACATCTATTCCTCTTGTGTAGTTCTCATACTCGTGGCCACCATACACCAACATACCACCTACCTCATACATTCAACATCAACCCCCTATTTCTATAGGGGAACCCATTCATCCCAACCTATTAATGACCCCATTAAAATCATGTTGGAGAAGATGTAGACCTTAGAAGAATATGTTTCGGATCCCGTAATTCTTTAACATATGATGAGATATGTAATGAGCCTATCCATCCATCTATTCCCATTCATCCTTACCCAATGCATTGGGACATGCATAAACTCAATCGATTCAATAGTAAAGAAGACCCGTAATAACACTTGTGGTCATTCAAACATGGGTGTTATCTAGTCACCCACGATGATGCTTTACTCCTACAAACTTTCCCAATGTCCCCGACAGACCAATATTGTATTAGTACGGTGGAATACCTTGACATTCTATTTATTTCTTTAATCAAATATCCCAAGCTTTCCTAGATCATTTTTCAATCAATGTTACTAAGAAATCCACCATGACCGATCTCTATTTAACTTGTGAAGACGAAGATGAATCTATAGTAGATTTTCTTACCCACCGATAGAGTCCTATTAACCAATTGATGTTCCAACTACCTCAGATCGAACTTATTGAGTTGTTCACTAGAGCTTGTGCCAAACACATCTCACCAACTCGTAAGTCCAAACCTTCGAACCTTTGATGAAGCATTCACCATGGTCAAAAACTGGAAATTCATGCCATTGAAGAAAAAGAAAATCCAATTATGGAATAAGAACACCCCATTCAAATCAAACGATTCTTCTTCATCTTCAAAACCCCAAAATAACTATTTAAAGCCAAAAGGATATGCCAACACGGTATTCCTCAAGGAGGGTCCATCTCATCCTTCTAATTAGGCCTAAACTTCTTCCAATATTTCTCTACTCCGTGCCTTTCGGCTTTGGCGAGAGCAAAGGAAGTACACTTCTATAAGAGAACTTCATACATGTTTCAATCCCACTTGTCCTATGCCCGCATGGTATAAAGAACATGACTACTGTAATTATCATCACATTAAAGGACATAGTGATGGTAACTGCATAACTTTTAAAAATATTGTTCAAGAGATGATAGACAATGGAGACCTTATCATAGACAACCCAAATACACTAAAAATCAGAATTTTCACATCTTCAAAAATCCATTCCCTAATCATAAACCATTGTCTAATCAAAATAGTGAACCTTCATCCAACAACAACAACATCCATGAGGTTCACGTAGTTTTGATATCATGCCAACTATTCCTCAAAACCTACCTACTTCATCTATTGAGGAAATCTTGGCACAAGCTCCTCCACCCATAGAGGAGCATACCTCTTCTACTCCTCCACCCATAGAGGAGTCCCCCTCATCTCCCCTTGCTCTCACAGAGGAACCCACACTTTCTACCGATGTCATGTCATCATCTACTTCCCAACCTTCTGAACCATCAACACTTGTTATTCTCCCATCCTTTGGTGAGTCGGGGCTAGAATGTTTACCGGTGACAATGTGGGAAGAGGTTTTGCGCGCTAGGGAGATGCCAAGACCACATACACTAGTTTCAAGGGAAGAATTTTTACATGGAAAGTATCCAAACCATGCTCATCAAAAAGAAGTGTACCAGAGACTATGGATGTCATTCGAAGTTTACAAGGAGTGATCTAGTTTCTATAGGAGTCTAGGTAGCAGGAGGATAGAAGGAATGTTGAGGCTCGCAAAAGGAATTGGATGAATTCAACGAAGTGTGTAAAATTTTAAGGCAAGAGAATATTATTCCCTTGTTAGGAGAGTCGGCCGAGAGAGAAGGTACAACACCGAGAGATGAGCGCGTAAGGAAGGTGTTGCATGAAAACCTTCCTCCTCATAGCCTTGAATATGAAAAAGAGATTACTATGAATGTGGTTGCTGATGGGTAGCTTATGAGAAATATCCTCATCGACACGGGAGCATAATTTAATGTTCTCACCTTAGATGCCTGACATCAAATGGGAAGGTCCACATTATAGCCATCTTTGAATGTGCTATATATGGAAAACAAGACTAAGGAAATTCCCATTGGAGTCCTGAAGGATGCAGTTATCACCATTCAAGGAGCCAAGTTCACTGGAGACTTTGAAGTCTTGGCGCTCACCGAGGTAGACAACTTTCTAGCGTTACTTGGGCACCCATGGTGTTACAAGAACAATGTTGACCTATGGTTTAACAAAGGGTATATTATTTTTTAGAACAAGGAGGAAATGGTGGTCATTCCTTTGACAGATGGGAAGTCAACACCCTATACTAAACCCTTAGGAGAAGAATTACTTGATAGAATATATGTACGCTCCATCAGAGATCCTGAGATAATTCACCCCATAGAGGGAGTTATCCAATTTGAAGATGCTCAGTTCTTGAGTGATACCACTAGTGTAGCATGCAACAATTGGGTGCATGGGACTTATGAGTTAATTGGGTGAAAACTAAGAGGATATGTAACAAGGTTTACAAAGGGGTTCTCGATTAAGCATGTAGGAGGAAATAAGTTGTCAATTTACTCGGGAGGATCGTATCCCGAGATTTTCTTACAAGACATGGAAGCTCAGTGGAAAAATGAGGATGAGAGAAGAGGATGCTCAATTATAACCTACTCAAAACTGCAGCGCTGGTGGGCTACACATCGGGAGAACCTCCTGGAGTGGTGCGAGGTGAGGATTGAATTTTCTATAAGGTTCTCTAGGAGCAACGTGCCCATGGTCATACAAGACTACCATGGTAAAGAGGCCACTTCATTTCATATCCAAGCGTGTGAGAAGGCCTAGATGGGAAGCACATAAGCATTTCCACCTTCATTATGGGTACATAAGTTGTATTCCACCTTACAAGGATGTACGCATGCTTGGTATATTCATTTGGAGATGTGTCATCGATTGTAATTGGAAAGAGTTAACAGAGTTGATCTCATTCAAGATTTCGAGTATAGGAGTACCAAACCATCAGTGGATAAGGCGTTACAAGTGATCAAGTGCCTTATAATGGGGGATAGTGCTATGGAAGAGGATAGGCTACTAGAATTTCTAGGTTAGTTTCCTTTGGAGATGTGCCTCAGTGAAGAAGAATCAGAGGAAGTACAACTTGAGCATGCGTGCATGAAAAATAAAATGGAAAAAGGTCTATGTAATATATGGAGAAGAGAAGGAGTCTTTAGATGTTAACCATTTGGAGGGTACGTGTAAAGTCATTGACATTGTTGATGAGCAAGAACATGCCTACGATGAGCGAGCACGTGCCTACCATGAGCCTTTGAAAACAAAGAAGGTTAACATTGGGACGGAGGAAGAACCTAAGGAAGCTATCATCGTTGACTGTTGGTCAAAAATGAGGTTTCAAAGATCATTGATCATTGCATGAGTTCCAAGATTTGTTCCTCGCAAGTACCATGAACTCAAAGGTGTTCACTATTCCTTCGGGAAGATGAAGATAAAGTTGAAGAAATGTACACGCCCGATTTAGAAGAAGCATTATTAGATGAATCCAAATTTACGCGTATGGTTTAAGGAATAAATAGACAAAATAATATCATCTGGTATCATTGAGGTAGTGGAAGAGTCGAATGGATAAGCCCAATGGTTATCAGTATTATGAAGGATGGAAGGATAAGAATTTGCATTGACTACAGGGATCTGAATGTAGTGTGTGTCATACATCTCTTCCCAACCCCCTTTACAGAAGAAATTTTGGAGGGAATATCTAGGCGTGAAGTCTACTCTTTCATAGATGGGTTCTTAGCATACCACCAAGTCTGGATTGCAAAGGAAGACTAGAGGAAGAAAACTTTCACCACTGAATGGGGAAGTTTTTCCTACATGGTTATGCCTTTTGGATTGAAGAATGTGCCTGATGTGTTCTCACGCATTGTGGTACAAACACTCTAAGACTTCATCCACAAGTTTCTTGAGTTTACTGGATGACTGGATCAGTATATGGATTTGTGAAAGACCATTGTGACAACTTAAGGATGATGTTTGAGAGATTTTGGCAATTGAGGATATCCCTTAACATTAATAAATGTGTCTTTTATACTCCATTTGGAACCTGTTAGGACACATTATATGTAAAGAAGGCTTATTAGTGGATCCTCGCTAAAGTTGTAGTTATTGTAGGATTAGGGGAGCCTACTAGTCAAAGTGTAGTGCGTGGATTCCTTGGGCATATGGGGTATTATAGGAATTTCATCAAGGGGTATGCCAAGATAGCCATGCCCCTAGAAGAATTATTAAAACAAAAGTGTGCCTTTCATTGGGGAGAGGCACAACAGAAGGAATTTTACACTTTGAAGGATAGGCTTGTCACGACACCCATATTACGTTTTCCTTCTTGGGATAAGCCTTTCCATGTGCATGTTGATGCCTCAGGGAAAGCTATGGGAGCAATGCTAACAAAACCTGGAGAGGGAATTGTTGATCATCCCTTGTGCTTTGCAAGTAGAAAGTTGACACCAACATATAAGAATTACATAACTATTGAGCGTGAAACATTTTCCATGATCTATGCACTACATAATTTTAGGCAATATCTATTGGTGACACCATTTATATTCTACACGGACCACATGGCATTGAAATACTTGGTCAACAAACCCGTTCTACAAGGGCACATATGTTGTTGGGTCCTACTATTTCAAGAATTTGAGTTCACCGTGGTCGTGAAACTAGGAAAAAGTAATTCAGGACTTGACCACTTGTCAAGGATTAACTTAGGGAGGATGCATAAAGCATTGAGGATACCATGCCGATGCACAACTATTTAGGTTATGATGTGTGCTCTTATAATTGTAAGATATCATAGTGTTCTTAAAAACAGGTGTGGCGCCGGAAGGGATGAAGGCCCTAGAGAGAAATAAGTTAGCAATATGCATCACACCCTACATGTTGATTGTTGGAGATTTGTATAAGTTAGGTCGTGACGAGGTTCTGTGCTGATGTGTATTGGAGCATGAGCACATGAAAATTATGGAGGAAGCACATGGTGGGATTGTGGGAGGACATTATGCAAGAAATGATACCGCACAAAATATTTAATTAGTAGGTTTTTAGTGGGAAACCATCTACAAATATTGTATTGATTTTTATAAGGCTCGTGACCATTTTCAAGTGCCTTGGAAAACCTAGAGAGAAAGATGAAATGTATTTGTAACCAATACCCAAGTCTTGAACCGTTTGAGAAATGGGTAATCAACTTTGTAGGACCAATTGCACGAGCCGCGTGAAGGACTAGTTCACTGTATATCATCACTTGACCGATTACTTGACATGGTGGGCGATGCATCACCTATAAAATATTTCACCATGGTGACAATTGCTATATTTTTATGGGAAAACATAATCAATAGGTATGATTATCCTTTAAATTTAACAAGTGATAGGGTACACACATTCTCAATGAAACAATCGGGATTCTCGTTAGTAGAATTTATGGTGGCCCATCATAAGACTACCCTATATCACCCTCAATAAAATGGATTTGGTGATTCATTTAACAAGATACTAAGTCATACATTAACTAATACATATGATGTTGGAAGACAATATTGGGATGATAAAGTATCAACCATTCTATGGGCATACAAAACAACCTATAAAAGGTTTAACAAGGACATACCATTTCAATTGGTGTTTGGCATGAAGGCTATTTTACTAGTGGAATTCATGTTACCATCACTGTGTATAGGGTGCAGGAGGAGGATTATTTGATGAGCAAGCACTTTGGAAGAACGGATTGATAAGTTAATGCGGTTATACGAAATGAGATCACTTGCTAAATGGAGTCAGAAAATAGAAAAAGAAAGACAAAAGGCATGGCACGATCATCATATCAAGAAAAAGAAGTTTGATATTGGGTAGTTGGTGTTTTTGTATGATTCCAAGTATCTGTGCCACCCTGGGAAGTTGAAAATCCATTGGTTGGGACCTTACATCATGTCATACATTCTTGATTCAAGCGCTTGCCAGTTACAAGCCATTGGATGGGACAAGGTTACAGGTCACTTCAATGGGAGTAGGCTGAAGCCCTACTATAAATAAGTCTTCTTGGTGTTTGTAAATAAGGTAGTGTTGCCAATTAGTCTAGAATTTCCTTTATGATTTTTCTTTTCTTGTGTTTCCCTTTCTCATTGTTGTTCATTTCATTTTGTTTCATTTTTCACCTTATGCACCGGTAACCACATTATTTTTCCAAAGTTGTGTATGCGTAAAGGACCGCACATCTATTTTAGTGTGGGGTGGAGTGATACAAAGTATATGGCTATAATACAAGTTTGAGATAACGAGAATAAGTAATGCAATGAATGGCCTGATTTAAGGATAAAAAATGCGTAAGGTTAAGAGGCACGTAGAAGAGAAGGTGGATGAGAATGGTTGGTGTCAAAAATCTTTGCGGAAACCACATAAAAAAGTATGAAGAGTGCAGGAACAACATGAGGTAGGGGAGGGTAAAAATCAGTAAACGAGGAAGAAGTGCCTTTGACTTTGTAGATGCGCGCATAAGATTCTTGATCAAAGTTGAATTTTTGTGCAATAGAAGGTTGTAAAGGGTTTTTTGCGTAGGATATGGCACGTGGGTATAATCACTTAAAGAAAGCTAATGGAAAAAGTCACATTTACTGTTAAAGTACATTAATAGGTGGTATAGCATTTAATGAGGGAAAGAAGCAAAAACTATAAATACAATGTTAGGTAAGTCATTTGTTACCTTACGTTTACAAAGTATAAGAAGCTCTTACAAACTAGGGACATGCAGAGATAAATTTGTGCAAAGATAGGAGAATCCAATGAATCTAAGAGTTCATCTAGGGTAGATCCACAAACTAGTGTGGAAGGAGTACATAGGCATGGGAAAATTTGTTGAGGAAGCATCGTCTTGTGGAAGGATTTTTCTAGTTAGGGTTTGGCGGCTAGGGCACGAAGTTAGAAGGGTTTCTTCGCAAGGTTGAGCTTTGGGATTGGATAGAGTAGTAGAGTAGAGCAAGGGGAAGAAGATTTAAGTGTTAGCACCAACTAGAAGAATGACACCAAGGAAACCAACTATTTCACCAAAGAAAACAAAGGGAAAGGGAAAGGGAAAGCAGATCACTATTGTCACAAGCACCAATGAAGAATGGTATGCGGAAATGTAGTACCCAGATGGGGTATTGCTAGGAAAAGAATGGGATTCACACCTGCAGAAGATGGCCATAAGTGATTATAATCATCGCACAAGCACAACGGAGAAGGAAATGGCCTTGGAGTTGGTTCACCCAACCAACAATAGGACACCGAAAAATGCCCATTTATAATGATGAGGTGAAGGTCAAACTAGAAAAGGCTAGGTTGTTGCAATTATATGAGTTACCCTACTTTGGAAAGCTTGAGTGCCTTTATCAATGGCTGATGTCACATGTGCATGAAGATCATTTTTATTTCACGGGGTGCAAGATGCGCATCACACCACAACTGATATCTAGGTTCACATGCCTCAACGGTGTGAAGGAGATAATCTGTTATCCCAAATTTCCCCCAGAAAATTTGGTCAAAAACTCCTAAACGTAAGAAAATTATGAAGGAAACGACTCGGAACCACAAGATCACAATCCATGATGAAAACATGTTATAGGTGGGCTCGAAAATGAAGGAGCAAAGGTCATAGAGAAGCCAGAGCAAGAAGGAAAAGAAGCGGTGAAGTTTCAAGGTCTTCGGGCTCAAAACCGTTCAGGAAAGAATCCAGAATTGACTAAGTATGGAAGAGCCAACAAAGAGAGCCACGTGTCCTAACGACACTTCTCCAAAGATGAATCTATAAAGGGAGGCTCAAACAAGCCTCGCATCTCCATGTGTCCTGTGTCAAATCGGGCCATAGGTGTAACATTCTCATTTGAAGACTTTAGAAACAAGGGATTTTTTTTTATTTTTAATTTTTATACATAATGTTCACTATTCTAAATAAAGCATTATTTAGAACAAACATTCCATGACAATTGAATTCAAATAGATAACCATATGCAGCTGTAATGACTCGGTGATCCATCGATCTATTCATTTCATAACTCGGTAAGATACCGATCTATTTATGTTATCTTATGTATTGAATACATATTGTATACTTCGTATACTTGGTTTTCCTACCCTACACCTGTAAGTCTTCGAGTGATCTATTTAAATAACATATCGAATATCTGTTACCAATATTCATCTGATATCACGTTGTTTTAAACTTGGTGACGTAGGAAAACACAACCAGCACTTGTGATACTTTGGCCAAAGATTTACAACATATTGTGTATGTCACTATTCCTAAGATGGCATACTCACCATATTGGAATATGTCCTTCAACTCCTCTATTATCCCGATTGGTCTTTACTAACTACCGTCAGTCTACTTGTCCCAGGTTTAACCCTAGCCCTAGTTAGGAACATAACTTATTATAGGAAGACACTCACAATGGCTTAGGATAAATGGGCATACTTGGTTGACCTAAGTCAACCAGATGTCCCAAGGTACCCTGATCCATTAGAAGCTAATTCCTATCCTAAATATGCCCCTAACCTAACCTAGAGAGAAACTAAGTTCAAATCAAAGTTCTTATTGTGTGTAGATCTAGATGATCAATGCGGAAGGGTGATGCCACATGTCAACTACAACACTGTATTCTCAAAAAGACCCGAGTCTTCTCAAAAGTACAGCCCTACAGTTGGCATGTGCCAACATCCTACGTAAAACTGCCTCATCGAGATGTACATACCCCAAGGAGATCATTAATGAATTATTAATTTGGATTAAGTCTTGATTACAACAACCTTGCTAAACCCTAATCCAACACTCCATAAGTTCTTTCCTAAATTTGTTTCATTTAGTCCATGAATAACTTCATTAAACTTATGGTTGCTTTTAATGTTCATTTTCTTAGTTAAACCGACAATTAACCAAAATAGGACAACAATATCATAAGTTTCATTTAAAATTTACTTTAACTTTCAGGAAGGTTTAACATCCATATATATCTAATTAAAGTAGAATTCATACAAAATGAAGTCTAATAAATAGTAATCATACCTCCAAACCTTTTAGGTTTATATTCAATTGAGAGAGAGAAAGAGTCTTTCTCTACATGATTAAGTATTAGGGTATATCATTCCCAATATCCATATTTCTTAATGCATGTTCATTATGCATCACATTATTATGTTAAATTTTTTAGATAAAACACATCATATTATGCAACTCAACAAGTTGCTTCATTATAGGGAAATTGAACTAATTCCCATTATCCATTTTATCAAAGATAACAAGATAAGCATAACATAATATAAAGAATATCAACAAGATGGAACTTTCATCTTCTTTATAAAAGTATGAGATAATTTTCACAACCCATGCAAATAAAACACAACTCGCAATTCATCATTACAACTTATAAAATTTACAAGACTATGCTCTTTAGGCAACTGCATAACAACAACCTTCATTCTATAAAGTATACAACTTTTCTTTTACAATTCAACAAAAGAATGAATCAAAATTATTTACTAAGAATTACACATATATCAGCCAATGTATCATATAAGTTTTTGCCTTCTTTTACCACTTAAGTCATCCATCTGTAAAAATAGCTAGCACGGGTCAGTTCAATGAACTGAGCATGATAAGCACTAATCATTAAAATGAAGTGCATTCCACTAATTGTTTCATTAAAGCAACACTGCTTTAATGAGATAATTAAATCATCATACAATCAACATAAGTGATAACAAATAGAAAGGAAGTTCATTAATAAATCTAGATCAACTTTAAAGAGAAAAGTAGAATATAATAAACAATATCTGCCTAAGATCTTAAAGTTCTAATAATTCTATCAATGGCTTGTAAACAACAATATATCTTGCCATCCCATTGTCTCATAATTCTATCCTAATAGAATACCATGATTATCTTTTCTAAGAGATAGAATAAATGTATACAACATGGTTCCTTCAAGGATGATTCATCTAAATTATAAGTAAGGAATAAAAAGAACCATTATATACCCTACCCAAACCTATAACATCAGAAAAATAGACCAGATTATAACATGAGTTACCTGTTCCTTTCGGGATAACAATATTGCACATTCAATCATTAGAATATACATCAAACATAATTCCATAACCAAACAAGAAGGTAAGGGAAACCAGAACAGTCCAACTGCAACTCCAATTCCAACTCTACATGTTAGAAATTATCAATCAAATATCAGAAATCAATGCTCACAAACAAGGTATCCCTGAAGAGGAGTTAATCTCTACTCAAGTTCTTCACAAAGGATAAGGAGTACAAGAGACAAACCTACTCCTATCCATATAAACTAGACAAGACTAGTCAACAACAATCAACCCATAAGTATCAATTTACTTAAAAAGCAGAAACTTCCCCACTACTAGCTCTCAACATTATTTCAATCAATGATTCAAACAAGGATAGACCAATAGGTCATGAGAAATCAATATCTTGAAATGGAATCGAGTACAAAAAATTTCAAACATTGAGCCTATCCAAGGATAGAGATAAATTCACTCTAATAAGGAAAGGTACAATGATAAATCATTTCGTTCAACTGAACAAGAAGTTCCAGTTTCAAACCAATTCAGGATGAAAGCATATGGCAGACCCGAACCAATATACTATTCACAAAAGAATACATATTTATATAAATCTCTTTCACGAAGAGAAACCAAAGTCTTATTCACTATTTCAGTCAAGAAAAACATCCCAAAACAATAAACAAGAAAGGGAATTACCCACAAACCCAAGATTGGAGACTTACAAATGCCTCTACACGAATAAAAAGAACCATTATAAACTCATCCCAAACCTATAACATCAGAGAAATAGACTAGATTATAACATGAGTTACCTGTTCCTTTCTAGGATCACAATATTGCACATTCAATCATTAGAATATACATTAAACAAAATTCCATAACTAAACAAGAAGGTAAGGGAAACCGATCCAAGCTACCCAACCGCAACTCCAATTCCAACTCTTCATGTTAGAAATTATCAATCAAATATCGAAATCAATGCTCACAAACAAGGTATCCCCGAAGAGGAGTTAATCTCTACTCAAGTTCTTCACAAAGGATAAGGAGTACAAGAGACAAACCTACTCCTATCCATATAAACTAGACAAGACTAGTCAACAACAATTCAACCCATAAGTATCAATTTACTTAACAATGAACCTTCTTGGCTACTAGCTCTCAACATTATTTTGATCAATGATTCGAACAAGGGTAGACCAATAGGTCATGAAAAATCAATATATTGAAATGGAATCAAGTACAGAAAAGTTCAAACATTGAGCCTATCCAAGGACAAAGATAAAGTCACTCTAATAAGGAAAGGTCCAATGATAAATCATTTCACTCAACTGAACAAGAAGTTCTAGTTTCAAACCAATTCAGGATGAAAGCATATGGCAGACCCAAACCAATATACTATTCACAAAAGGATACATATTTATATAAATCTCTTTCATGAAGAGAAACCAAAGTCTTATTCACTGTTTAAATCAAGAATAACATCCCAAAACAATAAATGAGAAGGTTCAGAATTACCCACAAACCCAAGACTGGGACTTACAAATGCCTCTACACAAATACAACATGTTTGTAGTTTGAAATTCAAAAGAATCAAACTCAATACAACTGAAAAGAGAAGGAATCCTTCCTAATTATTTCAGTGTCCAAGGTAATATCCCAAATCTTCCACTAAGACTTGATTCATTCAAAGAGACAAAAGAGAGGGAGAGCTAGAACCCAAAATGCCCAATACAAGTTGTCTCGGTCTTAAATTCCAAAGAAACAAGAATGGAACATCAAAACAGAACTTCACAACCACAAAATTACGACAAGTGGTGCCTTAGTACAAACTAATATAGTCAACCCGAACACGGGTTTCTTCCAAACAAAGTGGGGAGATAACACTTCCTCTAATTCCCATGCTCATACTATCTCAAGAAGTTGATACATTAAAAAAATAGAAGTTCAACATTCCTTAAGACGTTTCTAGTTCCAAAGCTCAAAAGATTTCAAACAACTCAAACAAGTTTTCACCAGTCTCTAGTGAGTGAGTTGCAAAAATAAAGATTTATAAGCTAAACCTTTTAACAAAAGAATAACCCAATACAAAAATGCTTGAACAAAATCGAATATATCGATCAAAATATAAGCTCATAACACTCAAGTGTTAAATCAGAGTTCAATGTCAAACCCAAGCTTCACGCACAACATTCAGAACTTCACAAGTAAAATAATGCAAGTACAGTGATAAATACGAACTCCATGCAATAGCTCAACAATACATAAGTTTCCAAAATAGTGGTTCCATTCAAATGAAGCTCCAACACAAGCTTAATCAAAACACAAAGTTCCAACACAAGTCTACATCCAAAGAATGCAACCCATAAGCAATATAAAACAGAACTAAAGTTTCCCTAAGCTCATATGCTTTTATTTTCATGAAAGTCAGTTCAATGCACATAACCATCGAATAGAAGATCTAGAGAGTATAATAGAGATATAGAACAAGTTCTAATACCATTTTTACTTGCATGCAGGTCGTAAAACTAGCATAGAAAGCTAGTTTCCAAAACAATACCATTTTGCCATGGATTCAAATCAAACACACAAGGATCCATAAAACCCAGCAAACAAAATAACTAGATAGAGAAGAAAACAAGAATCTCATGAGAGAAATTTTTTTCTAATGATTCATTTAGAAGAATGCAAAGAATTTTAATAGTTAGAGCCTATCATGCCTGATAGTGCTTCCACCAAATCGAAGGAGACTTCCAGCCGAGATTCCAACTCTTTTTCTCCTCCACGAAAGATAAAAATCAAAATTCTTTTCCTCCTACACCTCATATACTTTCCTTTGATAAAAATATGCCAAAGAAACCAAAAATAGCTTTGAATTGAAGGTCAAACTGCTAGTTTGAAGAACCAGTTAGCTCCATGCGAGCAAAATCTGCCATGCAAGAAAAACCAAATGACCTCCTACAAACCCGCCTCCTATGTTTCCAAGACGGTTTGCATGCAAATACTGAGGCTCATAAATTCCGTAAATGCTATTGAATCAAAATTCCTGATTATATTTCCTTGCCACCGCCTCCTAAATCCGCGAATGCCAAATCAACACAAAAATACAATTCCATCTGTTAGTGGAGTTTCCACGTAGGCCTCCACCAAGTCCATTGGCCCCCTGCCAAATCTGGTAGTACCTTATCATTTAAACCCCTTTCAAATCATTTAAATGTTATTAGAACCATTTCCCTTATGTCATGCGACCCCCTTTAGGTTCCCTTTAATAGTTTAGGTTAGATTCAAATAGACTTAGGTTAGTTTAACAATTACTAACATAGGTCTTAGAACATTAGCCATTAGAATTCCCACCTTAGTTTAGGTTCAATTCATAACCCTTTAGTTATTAGGTAATAGCTAAAATATCCTAGTATCACTTTAGTAACCCTTCCCTAATCCATTTAGCACAATGCTTAGGTTAGGTCGCCAATCCCAAAATTAGAATAAGAGGCTTAGGTTAGAACAAAATTCCAATAAGTAAACATAGCTAGAACTTAGTTGTTCTTACCTAGCTTAGGTTACCGTTAGGATAGTCCTTAGATTTTTAGGACTCGAACTTCTCCTTAGAGAATTGAATTTTCTTAAGTCCTTAATGTCTTGCCAAGATCAATCACCAAAGACCCGAGAACAAACATATAGCTGAACGAAAACATGTTGAAACAAGACCAAGAATTAGTATCATACAAAATTCAGTCTTCTATGTCCCTTAAACTACTGAATGTCAATTTTACCATTCATTCTATGAAGAAGACTTGAAACATTCCTTGGATCACTGAAATTGATCCAAGGATGAGTCAGAAGAAGAAATAAGTCTGCAACTCTTAAAACCAGATTGCAACTCCTCCTTCCAAAGTGAAAATGAATTCTTGACAACCATATAATTTCAGTGTAATGAGTTTAAGAAAAGAAAAGATTTATCCTTATCAAGCATGATCTTCAACATTCAAAAGAGCACATCTTTGTCCAAAAAATCACATGTCAACACTTGAATGCAAGAGAGGAATATATCAGTTGTCGAGGGTGTTACATTTGGGGCATTTCCGAGTTTTACGTTTCACAGAAAGAGGGAAAAAGATAAATTACGGACCCACAAGCCTGATTTTTTCTCGAATTTGGAAGACACATGTCCCATATAAAAAGGGAAGCCCAAATGAGTGCCAGGATACCACGTGGCCCTGTAAGGTTAAAATGGGGAAAATTCTTCCAGGCCCTTAACACAGAATCCAATCTCTTCAACTCTGGATCTCGATTCGATTCAATCCGCTAGGGAACCAAAATCGACATATTGTGGGCAGATTTGCAGAAGGCATTGATATTTAGTGGTTGAACTTTCAAAGTAGGATTTGATGCATATCTCATGGTGGTTGGAGTAGGATTCAAATTTTCCCTCTTCTCTCTCTTTTCTTTCTATATATACTGTAACACTTCTTGTTTGAGAAGGAGAGACATTCTAGGCATAGAGAAACTCTGTCAAATTTGTTTCTTGATGCCATTTTTGAGTAGCGAACCTTCTCCTACACTTGGAAAATGTATTTGTGCCTCTATTCTAGAAATGTAATGGTCTGTGCACCTTCTAGAGCAATAAAAACGTGTTTTTGTGGTGTTCTTCAACCCTTTGCATCATTTTGTTGTTTCTTCGTGCCTCTCCCTTCATTTGATTTTTTTCTGTGCATGTATTTCACACATTTATAGCAGTGCGGGATGTTTTGTTTCATAGATTTTAATGGTGAATTTAAAGATCCTGGGCCATGTTACTTGTCTAACCTCCCTCATCTCCATTTTTTGTTTCTTTCTCCCTCAACAGAATATCTTGCTTCCTTTTTTGGTGTATCACCGCTTTAGTGTAGGCTCTATTTTTCCTTGTTTTCTTTCTCTCCCTATCTCCTTGGAAGTTAGATTAGGATTAGATTAGCTTGCCGCACTAGAATAGCTTGTGGTAGGTAGATTAGGAAGATAAATCAACCTTCTTTGGAGGATCATTCCCATTTACAAGTCCCACAACTTGGGAAATGATCCAATGTTATGCAAATCACACCAAATGACCCTACCTTAGAAAAGTAGATCCATAACTCATTTGGGGGTGCTTTGTGATTTCATACTAACAATTTTGGCACACCCGGTGGGACAGTCTGAAGCACCTTACCACTTCACTTCATCAGGTTTGATGTGCTCTTGGTGAAGATTTCAGCCTTTGGAGGCACTTTCAAGCACATCTGGTGACTCCATCTGGTCAACAACCCATCCTCTGAGTTGCAAACCTTCTTCCCATCCATTTCCACCCATTATTTCTTCCATCTCCTTCATCTTCTTCAATCCCATGAAGTTGTGCAATCATGACTTCTTTCCCACCATGGAATTCTCATTTACAGCAACAAAACTATTTCCCTCCATCCCCATAGTTTCAAAATCCTCCTCCAAATCAGTTTTATAAGCCCCATTATCCCAAAAATGCATATAACCCCCTTTTTTCTAACCAAAATATTTATGAAGAATAGGTTTATGCAGATGATGGTGGAAACTCCTTGGACAAAGCTGATTTTGAGAGGAAGATGCAAAATATTGAGATGGACATGATGATGCAGCTTAGAGTCAAGTGCTCCATAATGGCAACTGAAGTTGGCTATAAGGCCCCTTGTCCATGGGTCGGCCTTGTACCAAGCTGGTTTAGCGCCCAATACAAGCTACACCTCATCACTGAGATGTTGCCCTAGATTACAGAGTGGATAGAAGGAATGGAGGCTCAAAAATCTAGTGCAATTTCCATCCCTTTTGCGTCCATCCTCCCATTTTCTTCCATGTCCACTCTACCTAGTTGTACCATAAATGAACAACCCTTACCAACACACCTTCCTAGCAAACATCATCATGTTTGACAACTACAGAATAGTTGAAGAATGGCGTGATTCATACGACTCCAATTGGGAAGAGGAAATCATACAGTGCCTATTCTAGATGAAAATTAGTTACCTCCAGAGGGCATGGTTCTAGAGGAGAACCATACGGTTTCAAAGGCAACAAGTGCAAAGCAAGCCACAGAAGAAACCTTTAGTTCTTCCTCCCACTTCATCCCCTTCAAACTCTAATGTCGAAGAAGAGTTTGAGCTTTCAAACTTCATGTTTGAAGATGAGGGGAACCATGGTGAAAAAATTGCATATTTGAAGGACACCATGGAGGAGGTCAAACACACGCAACAGGACAATGAGGAGGTAGATTATTTGTCTTACTTGGAGGATTGTTTTGATGGAGAGGATCTTGAGGATATCACATCATTTGCTCCTCCATCATCTACCTTCCAAGAACATGAGTTTTCTACCACGGAGGAGAACATCCAAGGACAACAACCTACATCTCACAACGGCCCTCAGGAACCAAGGTTGGAGGATCTTAATCTTCCATGTTCTTCTTAGGAGGAGGAAGGAAACAACAAAGACCCCATCTCTCCCACACCATCCACTCAAGAAGGTCCACAAGAAGACTCCATTTTGGAGTTGAATTTCAGAGAAATGGGCACATCCAAAGGATCATACCATGCCCAATCAGGTACTTGGCTTCATTGGAGCCAAAGGAGAAACCAAAACCAGTCATGCCTACTTCAGGGTATGAGGATGAGCATAGAAGTACCAAGGGTCACCATCAATACCTCCAGGAGTCCAATGCAGTCATCTTGAGGAGGTATTTTCCATTAATGTTGATACCTTGATGATTTGGGTGGAGGACAAGCTTATAGCCAGTTTTTCACTCATATAGGTAGCTATATTTAGTGTCAAATAATTTGCATGGCTACCCTCTTGAGAAAGGGAAGCTACTTCTCCCTACCTATAGCAGGATTTGTTTAGCATTCTTTCTCTCTAGTTAGTTTAGGAGTAGGAGTATATTTTCTTTCAGCAGAAGAAGTGCTTATGCACACTCTGCATATCTCATTTGAGGCATGTATGATTTGGTCTCTATATATAAGTTTTGTTCGCATTGCTCCAAAGGTTGATAAAGCCGTAATATTCAATATTCATAGCAAGAAGACTCATATATCTATAATAGTTGCTAGCTCCAAAAGGGAACAAATCCAGAGCAACTTAAGCCGTTTCGAAATAGTCCATTTCAGGGACAGGTGAAAGCCCAGGTCAATACAATTTTCTACTCTTAGAAACTCCATTTTAAGATTTTCTTATGAAAATTGAGAGTGCCGACGCGTAGGCGGATTCAGAGTCAGGCAGAGGTCAGCAAAGTGTAGAGATTCGGGGAGTCCATTTTATAAGAAGGATTAGTGTTAGGCCATCATTCTTGACTCCATGCCCAATGGATTCTTCAAGGCCACTGGTCTCTTCATCTAGCAGGAAAATGTCCCCGTGAGTCACCAAATTGTTATCCCAAATTCGCCCCCCAAAAATTTTGGTCAAAACAACTCCTGTACATAAGGAAATTATGAAGGAAACGACTCAGACCCATGAGATCACATTCCAGGACAACAAACAGGTTACAGGTGGGATTGCAAATAAAGGAGCCATGCCACGTGAGAAGCCGGGAGAAATAAGGAAAAGAAGTGGTGAAGTTTCAAGGTCTTGGGGAAAAAAACCATTCAGAAAGAATCCAAAATCGACTAAGTATAGAAGAGCCAACAGAGAGAGCCATGTGTCCTAAAGTGACATTTCTCCAAAGATGAATCCATAAATGGAGGCTCAAAAAAGCCCCGCATCTCCACGTGTCCTAGGTAAAAACAAGATGTTAGGGGTTTTTGAGTTTTGCATTTCGCGAAAAGAGGGAAAAGATAAATTACTGGACCCACAAGCCCGATTTTTTCTCTAATCTGGCTGCCACATGTCACATATAAAAAAGGGAAATCCAAATGAGTGTTAGGCTGCCGCGTGGCCCTAGTAGGTGAAAATGGAGAAAATTCTTCTAGGCCATTAACACAGAATCCAATCTCTTCAACTACCAAATCTGATTCAATTCAATCCACTAGGGAACTAGAAGCGACATATTGTGGGTGAATTTGTAGAAGGCATTGATATAAAGTGGTTAAACTTTCAAAGTAGGATTCGATGTGTATCTCATGGTGGTTGGGGTAGGATTCAAATTTTCCCTCTTCTCTCTCGTTTCTTTTATATATACTGTAACACTTCTCGTTTGAGAAGGAGAGACATTGTGGACATAGAGAAACTCTGTCAAATTTGTTTCTTGATGCCATTTCTAAGCAGCGAACCTTCTCCTATGCCTGGAAAATGTATTTGTGCCTCTATTCAAAAAATGTAATGGTCTGTGCACCTTCTAGAGCAATAAAAACATGTTTTTGTGGTGTTCTTCAACCCTTTGCATCATTTTGTTGTTTCTCCATGCCTCTCCCTTCTAGATTTGTTTTTCTGTGCATGTATTTCACACATGCGCAGTGTAGGATGTTGTGTTTCATGGATTTTAATGGTGAATTTGAAGATCTAGGCCATGTTACTTCTGTCTGACCTCCCTCATCTCCATTTTTTCTGTTTCTTTCTCCCTCAACAGAATATCTTGCTTCCTTTGTTGGTGTATCACCACTTTAGTGTAGGCTTTGTTTTTCCTTGTTTTCTTCTCTCATTGTCTCCTGGAAGTTAGATTGGGATTAGATTAGCTTACTTGCACTAGAATAGCTTGTAGGGTAGATTAGTAAGAGGAATAAGCCTTCTCTAGAGGATCATTCCCATTTGTAAGTCCCACAGCTTGGGGAATGATCTAATGTTATGCAAATCACACCAAATGACCCTGCCTTAGAAAAGTAGATCCATAACTCATTTGGGGGTGTTGTGATTTCGCACTAACAATTTTGGCACACCCGGTGGGACAGGTCTGAAGCACCTTACCACTTCACTTCATTAGGTTCGATGTGCTCTTGGTGAATATTTCAGCCTTTGGAGGCACTTTCAAGCACATCTGGTGACTCCATCTGGTCAACAACCCATCCTCTGAGTTGCAGACCTTCTTCCCATCCATTTCCACCCATTATTTCTTCCATCTCCTTCATCTTCTTCAATCCCATGAAGTTGTGCAATCATGACTTCTTTCCCACCATGGAATTCTCATTTACAACAACAAAACTATTTCCCTCCATCCCCACAGTTTCAAAATCCTCCTCCAAATCAGTTTTATAAGCCCCATTATCCCGAAAATGCATACAACCCCATTTTTTCTAACCAAAATGTTTATGAAGAACAGGTTTATGCAGATGATGGTGGAAACTCCTTGGCGAAGCTGATTTTGAGAGGTAGATGCAAAATATTGAGATGGACATGATGTAGCTCAAAGTCAAGTGCTCCATAATGGCAACTAAAGTTGGCTACAAGGCCCCTTGTCCATGGGTCGGCCCTGTACTAGGCTGGTTTAGTGCCCAACACAAGCTGCACCTCATCATTGAGATGTTGCCCCAAATTACAGAGTGGGTAGAAGGAATGGAGGCTCAAAAATCTAGCGTGCCTTTCATCCCTTTTGCGTCCATCCTTCCATTTTCTTCCAAGTCCCCTCTACCTAGTTGTACCATAAATGAATAGCCCCTACCAACACACCTTCCCCAACCAACATCATCATGTTTGATGACTGTAGGACAATTAAAGAATGGTGTGACTCATATGACTCCGATTGGGAAGAGGAAATCATACGGGTGCCTATTCTGTATGAAAATCAGTTAGCTCTAGAGGGTGCGGTTCTAGAGGAGAACCATACGGTTTCAAAGGCAACAAGTGCAGAGCAAGCCATAGAAGAACCTTCAGTTCTTCCTCCCACTTCATCCCCTTCAAACTCTAATGTCGAAGAAGATTTTGAGCTTTCAAACTTCATGTTTGAAGATGAGGGGAACCATGGTGAGAAAATTATAGATTCGAAGGACACCATGGAGGAGGTCAAACACACACAGTAGGACAATGAGGAGGTAGATTATCTGTCTGACTTGGAGGATTGTCTTGATGGAGAGGATCCCGAGGAGATCACATCATTTTCTCCTCCATCATCTACCTTCCAAGAACATGAGTTTGCTACCACGGAGGAGAACATCCAAGGACAACAACTTGCATCTCACAATGGCCCTCAGGAACCAAGGTTGGAGGATCTTAATCTTCCATGTTCTTCTTAGGAGGAGGAAGGAAACAACAAAGACCCCATCTCTCCCACACCATCCACTCAAGAAGGTCCACAAGAAGACTCCATTTTGGAGTTGAATTTCAGAGAAATGGGCACATCCAAAGGATCATACCATGCCCAATTAGGTACTTGGCTTCATTGGAGCCAAAGGAGAAACCAAAACCAGTCATGCCTACTTCAAGGCATGAGGATGAGCATAAAAGTACCAAGGGTCACCATCAATACCTCCAGGAGTCCAATGCAGGTCATCTTGAGGAGGTATTTTCCATTAATGTTGATACCTTGATGATTTGGGTGGAGAACAAGCTTATAGCTAGTTTTTCACTCATACTGGTAGCTATATTTAGTGTCAAATAATTTGCATGGCTACCCCTCTTGAGAAAGGGAAGCTACTTCTCCTTACCTATAGCAGGATTTGTTTAGCATTCTTTCTCTCTAGTTAGTTTAGGAGTAGGAGTATATTTTCTTTCAAGCAGAAGAAGTGCTTATGCACACTCTGCATATCTCATTTGAGGCATGTATGATTTGGTCTCATATATAAGTTTTTTTCGCATTGCTCCAAAGGTTGATAAAGCCGAGAATATTCAATATTCATAGCAAGAAGACTCATAGCAGTTCTATAACAGTTTCTAGCTCCAAAAAGGAACAAATCCAGAGCAAATTAAGCCGTTTCAAAACATTCCATTTCAGGGATAGGTGAAAGCCCACGTCAATACAATTTTCTACTCTTAGAAACTCCATTTTGAGATTTTCTTATGAAAATTGAGAGTGCCGACGTGCGCAGCGGATTCATAGTCGGAAGAGGTCAGCAAAGTGTAGAGATTCAGGGAGTCCATTTTATAAGAAGGATTAGTGTTAGGCCATCATTCTTGACTCCATGCCTAATGGATTCTTCAAGGCCACTGGTCTCTTCATCTAGCAGGAAGATGTCCCCGTGAGTCACCAAATTGTTATCCCAAATTCACCCCCGAAAATTTGGTCAAAACAACTCCCTGTACATAAGGAAAATATGAAGGAAACGACTGAGACTCCATGAGATCACATTCCAAGACAAAAAACAGGTTATAGGTGGGCTTGCAAATGAAGGATCTGTGTCACAGAGAAGCTAGGAGCAAGAAGGAAAATAAGTGGTGAAGTTTCAAGGTCTTCGGGATAAAACCATTCAGGAAAGAATCGAAAATTGACTAAGTATAGAAGAGCCACATGTCCTAGCGACACTTCTCCAGAGATGAATCCATAAAGGGAGGCTCAAACAAGCCCCGCATCTCCACATGTCCTAGGTCAAAGCGGGCCGTCGGGGTTTTCTAAGTTTTGTGTTTCGTAGAAAAGGGAAAAAGATAAATTACGGACCCACAAGCCTGATTTTTGCTCTAATCTGGCTGCCACGTGTCCCATATAAAAAAGGGAAGCCCAAACGAGTGCTAGGCTGCTGCATGGCCCTGGTAGGTGAAAATGGAGAAAATTCTTCTAGGCCATTAACGCAGAATCCAATCTCTTCAACTACCAGATCTGATTCGATTCAATCCACTGGGGAACCAGAAGTAACATATTGTGGGTGGATTTGCAGAAGTTATTGATATTCAGTGGTTAAAATTTCAAAGTAGGATTCGATGCATATCTCATGGTGGTTGGAGCAGGATTCAACTTTTCCCTCTTCTCTCTCTTTTCTTTCTATATATACTATAACACTTCTCATTTGAGAAGGAGAGACATTCTAGGCATAGAGAAACTCTATCAAATTTGTTTCTCGATGCCATTTTTGAGCAGTGAACCTTCTCCTACGCCTGGAAAATGTATTTGTGCCTCTATTCCAGAAATATAATGATCTGTGCACCTTCTAGAGCAATAAAAACATGTTTTTGTGGTGTTCTTCAACTTTTTGCATCGTTTTATTGATTCTTCGTGCCTCTCCCTTCCAGATTTGTTTTTCAATGCATGTATTTCACATTTTCAGGTGTAGGATGTTGTGATTCATGGATTTTAATGGTGAATTTGAAAATCTAGGCCATGTTACTTCGTTTGACCTCCTTCATCTCCATTTTTCTGTTTCTTTCTCCCTCAATAGAATATCTCGCTTCCTTTGTTGGTGTATCACCACTTTAGTGTAGGTTCTATTTTTCCTTGTGTTCTTTCTCTACCTATCTCCTTGGAAGTTAGATTAGGATTAGATTAGCTTGCCTCGCACTTTGGAATAGCTTGTGGCAAGTAGATTAGAAAATAGGAACTAGCCTTCTCTAGAGGATCATTCCCATTTTGCAAGTCCCACAGCCTTGGGAATGATCCAATGTTATGCAAATCACATCAAATGACCCCGCCTTAGAAAAGTAGATCCATAACTCATTTGGGGGTGCTGATATTTTGCACTAATAATAACATTGATGATGATCCGAGTGACAAGGAGGCTATTAAGGAGACTGTGTAGCGGGTATGACTACAAGAAGGGTTTGAGATAATTTGACATATCAGAGATACCAAACCCAATGATGAGGATGGCCATGCACTTGGTAACTAAGATCAATGATCAAGAAAGATGCACACAAGTACAAAATGAATGGCTAAACATATGCCAAAAGATATCGAAAGAACCATCAAAAACTTGTCCACTTTGATCACGAGATGAAATTATAATCGGCGTAAGAGGGAGAGAAGATACTCTTTGGTAACGTCCTCCTCACCATTGTGTTTTCAGAGATTAGAGTGCTCGATGGGCCAGAAAAATTTGTTTGGGAGTATCTAGAAGAGGATCCCTTACCCACAAAGAGATTTTGAAATATACTTGTGAAACCATGACGATCGCTCACAAGGCGCACTGGAGAAGTGGTATAAGCAAATGCGTGACACATTCGGGGCTCAGAGAGGATCCTAGAAGCTCATGAATGGAGAGGAATTTTTGTTAGTGTACCAAAACTTCGCATTCACATTTAGGTTGATGGATGAGAACATGAGTTCGTGGTGCAAACTACCCTTCTCCTTCATTATACTTCTAAGCCGGAGTTAATCGGTTCAAGGAGGCCAAGAGACTAAGGTTTAACCTTAGTGAGGTAGATATAGACCACCGTAAGCTGCGTTGGAAGCTAGTCTACCCAAATAAGTGCGTGTACATGGAGAGATATGTCTCCCACGAGATACAAATGATGAAGCCTTTAACACTGCCAATTGCAAGAAGGACCACAACAAGGGTGTATCTACGCATAAGGCCTAAATTTGAAAAAGGGCTTACTTGGAGAATGATTTCTCCATTCCTGAAGACCCTATAGGAAGGAAGAAGGCCATGCCTAGAGAGAGAGAGAGAGAGAGAGAGAGAGAAAAGAGGTTCAAAAGGAACCAAGTGTTCAAACTACATAGACGGTAAGCACACCAGAGAAAAGTGCTAAGCCTAGTACTTACGCACAAAGGAAGAAGTCACCGGTCAAAGTAAAGACCCCGAAGAAGAGGTGATAGAGTACGAAGAGCCCCTCATCCGGGATGAATTGCCAAGGAAGACATAATTTGTTGAAGAAAAAGGAAAGAGAAGAATCCCATGTATTGGAATCTGTAGTAAGGAAGAAGTAAAAGGTTATGGATAAGGCCGATTCAAAAGAAACATAAGACCTATATGCCTACATCAGCGATAGGGATGATGATGAAGATGAGCCAGAAGGAGGTAAAGACCATATTTTCTATGACATACATGACTTTTTATAAGAAGGAGATGAGGAGAAGGAGGATGAAGATGAGGCTAAAACCCAAGGAAAGGGGGTAGGAAGGGAAGACGTTACAAAAGATCAAAGGACTCCAAGCCTCAGGAAGGACTTGGTAGACGAGGCCGTAGAGAAATAAGTGGAAAAATTATCAAGGACCTGGTGGAACAAGAAGTGGAACACAATGCAGATGTGGTGATGAAGGAAGCTTAGGAGGAGAGCATAGAAAAAGAATATGGCAGCATGGGAGGAGATTCTAGTTTGGCCATAAGCTTTCCAAAGTCCACACACACAGGAAGAAAGAGCGTAGAAGCATAAAAATTTTAATGGATGGGCTACATTGATGATCCAAACAAGGTGTTGCATGCACACTTCTAGATCATTGTTCCAATGGAACAAATTCTAGCCATGAATTCATTTGATGAGGAAGGTGCATACCCTCGGACAAGGAAAATGTTGTCATGGGAATTTGAGTCCCACATCGATGAGTTAGAATTTGAGGTGAGCTAAGGAGGATTGATGCAAATGCCAAAAATAAAAGGGAAAAACCCCTTGGTGAATGTTGAAAGGCTATCAGATGAAAAAATATGTAACGTTCTCAAAAAATTCTTAGTTGAGGTTAAAGCTAGGCTCTTCGGGAGAAATGACAGGTAAAGTTCCTAGAGGCAGAGCTGGAGAAAAAGGAAGAAGAGCTCATTGAAAAGACCAAAGATTGAAGCAGGAAGAGCTAATCAGTGCTTAGTTAAGGCATGAGTTGAAATATGAAAAGGAAAGAGTGTGCAAGGCATACAATAAAATAGAGATGATCATGGATGTCATTATCCTAAAGCATCCAGACTTAACACCGCCCACGCAAAAGTATGGGTCATCCTTGCAATTCCTAGAGGACTTGACCCACATACTCACTATGGAGAGGTGACCACTTTCCCTAGAATCAGTAGAGGAGGCATTGGCACACCAAGAGAAAGAAAATAAGATGAAGGTGGTGGATATTTTTGCTCAGTACAACAAGATCCTCACAATGTAAAGGCCACCGCATATGTGGCTAAGGCCGCCTATGATAACTGCGCAGATAGAGATAGAGTGGAAAGTATCTTAGTTGCCACCCATGAAGTAGAACTCAAGGAGTTCCAGAAAAGAACAAGGGGAACAGGGCAGAGCAAGACAAGATCCTAGCCGAGGTAGAAAATAAATCAGAGGCCATTGAGACCTCGGCAGGCTCAATCAAGAACCGGCTAAAGGAATTGTACCCTCAAATCACTCAAATGATGGATGCACTCTCGAGGATTTGGGCAAGTAGCTAGAGGAGATTGTGGAGACAATGAGCACTAAGGGAGAGGAGCTTAGTTATGACAAAGTGAGTTCCCCGGTGGGTGACCTTTGTCGCAAAGCGCATAACGAGGTTGACACTTGGGGAAAATTAGAAGCTGATTTAAGAAAGGATTTCCCTCTCCTCCTCCGAAGTAAAGTCCCCATTCTTTTATTATTTTCCCCATTTATTCATTACTTCATTCTTCCATTCCAACCATTTGGAACGATCCACCATTCTTTAATTCTTTATTGAAGAATGTTTTGGGATGGAGAACATGCGTAGTGTGGGGTGATGTTGGGCACCAAAATATCAACTAAGTACAAGAAGGAACATGGGTTGAAGGCATGGGGAAAGGGTTCTGGTATGGTTTTGTAGAATGCACAACACACGTGCATAAGGAAAACATGTTTTTACTTAGCCACATTCAACATCCCAAACAACAAACAATAAAATCATGACCCTTGTGGATAAGGTGCCAACCTGATGACTATGGATCAAAAAGGGAATATTCTAGGAATGCAATGGAAGTTTCTAGAAGACATCATTGCAAGGAATGGAGAGCTTGGATCTAGAAAGGCATGCTTCCATGGAGGACCACTTTGACACTTGGCAACCAATATGTAACTTCTAGAAGGCATGGCGGTGGGTGCTAAGGCTATATATACAAGTGCCCGGTAGAAGAAAAGGATATAGTTAAAGAGAGGTGAATCCCTGTAGAAAATAGAATGGAGGGTGTTATGGATAGGGAGTAGGAGATCTTTGTCAGTGATAGCATATAGAAGGGGATGGGTCTGAATTTTTTTCGTGTAATATGATGAACATGGTATAGTTTTAATGCATGACTGGCTCGCATAACTATATGAGGAACTATTATGACCTCAAGGGATGTAATGTGGGTTATTAACTCGATAGTATGAATATAATGCTCTGTTATAAATCATCTCGTGTTTAATACATATGCATTTCCTTCTCGTATGAATCATCTCGCATGTGTTTCTTGTTAATTCCCTTACGTGTACAATGAGATGATAACTACTCCTAAGATCATAGAATGTGGTTTAGTTATTTTCTGTCCTACATTTGATTCTTTTCTAAGATGATGCATTCTCACAAAAATCACATAAAGGAGAGACTCGGTGCATGCATGTGCCTCAGTGAGTGCCCAACACAAGTTGGGTGATAGTTTGATGTGCATGGGATTTTCCTATTCGGGAAGGGTATGAAAATGACTACAGATCAACATCTTCAATTTCTTCAGTGGACTTATATCTCACTTACCAAGCTTACAGTGTCTTGAATTCATCTTGAATCCATCCTAAATGATTAATGAGCTAACTTGAGATCACTGCACACCACTAAAACACCTATCATTCATCAATGCCATCATCATTCCCTGGTTCAACCATCTCACTTTCCTTCTTGAACTGGATCTAGGTTAGGCCTAGAGCTTCCTGAAACTTCATGAGCTGACCATGAAGACTAGTTATAGACTTGTTAACACCTAATTCACACATGATTGACCATTTCGACCTTCGAAGTATGAACACCACCTTGAGAGGACTCACCACACACCTTTCTTTCTTGACCATGCACCTATCACTATGAGCTCCAATTTTCACTAAGAAGGCACTACTAATCAACCTTCATGCCTCTTATAGAGTCTTACTTCACCACTCACTCTTTTTCCATCAATGCCACTTGAAATCAATGACAACATCATGATAAGGGTCTGACATTATTGAACTCATGAAATATGATCTCTTGCTCCCAAAGTTTGAGTTTAGTAATGATTTTTAATTCTGTGGAGTCTTCGATGTAACATGTTTGAATATTATCATGTGTCATGGTGCCTTCATGTATCATAAGTGCATGTATCAAGCATGAATAAGAGTCTCAGAATGTCGAGAGTGTTGTTTTTTTATCAAAAGTATATTTAGAAAAGATCATATGTCATAAATGTGTTATTTTCTTTGAGTTGTCTGTGTTGATCATCGTAATGTCTTGGGTATGTTCTTTGGTTTAAGAGTCCTTAAGTTCTTAGTCAATTGTGTTAAGGGATGAATGGGCATCTCTAAGATAGGTTAAATATATTTCATCCCATCAAGAATATATAAATGATCAAAGTATTGTGAAGAGCAGGGTTTATACAAATCTTCTTGAAAGTTTTCAATTCAAACAAAGGTGGGTTCAAGTATACAAATATTACATGACTTCAAATAAAGTCAAATTATTCTTAGGATATTGAGGAATGATATGTCAGTGATTGATAATAATTTTTGAGGTCTTGAGGACTAAATTTTGGCATTTCTTTTGGCCTTCCGACCCGGACAGGTCATGTCACTATTTACTATGAGCAGATGTGTGGAATATGGTTCTTGAAGGTCCAGATGATGGAGTTTAGTGATAAAATTTTGAACATATAATAATAAAAAGGACATGGATAAAGGATTAAAGTGGTTTTAGGTCCTAATATTGTCTTCATTCCTTGAAATTCATGATGGGTTTAGAGTGACAGAGATAGTGTTAAGAAGGCCTAATTGAGAAGTTGTATTCTTACTAGATGAGCATGATTATTTTTGGGATGTGTCTTCAAGGTTTTGGAAATGAGTATATGATTAAATAGGTATTTGAATCAAGCTTTAAATCTTCAAGAAGGTATGTACATAAAAATTTATGAGAGAATATCTTTGTTGTATGAGCTTACGTGATTTGTGTATGTGCCTTTGATGGTATGATCACATTTTTGTGATATCTTCATGAACTATTTTATTTTTCTTAGCATGAGAAATAGTATGAAATATATGAATGAGTCAAATTTGATATTGTAAGGTTAAAAGTGTGTGTTGTTTTTCTCTACATGTTATATTGGAGCCTCAATGTTATACATGTACATGAATACACTACTACAGGATTATAGGTGTCTTCTTAACTTTCATTGATTAAGCATGATAATTATGAGAATGATGATGGTTTCTGAGCAAGAGAAAAATTATTCACATGAACCAAACTACTAAAATTTGGTAATCATAGTGAAAGGTTATATGGTACACTCCAAAATGGTGCTGATGGAAACATAAAGTAAACTACATGTACAAAGAGTTTTTTTGATTCTCAAATTTGTCTTGACATGAAACATAGTGTTAGATTCTTACTATGGTCATTTGATGATGGCCTAAGGCATAATGAGGTGCATTCATACCTCTTGTGATTCTTGGTACTATTGAACTATGTTCAAGAAGTCAGTATGCACCTACATGTATGATCATTAGTGTGTATCAATCTTGATGAGTCTAAGTCCCATAGAGCTAGTTAAAATATGTGTAAAGAGGTCTATATGGTTTGAAGTATATTGGTTGACTATCTAAGGAATGAAGAAGTTTGTGTGGTCCTTTGTTATGCTTTGAGTCAGAATTGACTATCTACAGGTGAAGGATATACACAGAGGTGGAGAATGTTGCATTTTTAGGTATGGCTGGTTGTGAATAATTTTTGTGGTCTTATATCCTTTGAACTATGGTTTTGTAGTGGTTAATGTATCCTTGGGACTTGGTTCATTTTAAAAGGATAATCTCATGTATGTGAAGGATTGAATGTTGTGTATATGACTAAGCTACATGTACTATGCATATCAAGGTAAGAGCATTGAAATTTTACATTATTGATAAGTCTAAGATCTTATGAAGATGGTATATACTTTCATTAAGGTGGTGTGAATACTTTAAGTCGTGAAAAAGGGTTGTTATTGTGATTTTTTTGCTTCATGAGTGATACTATCTTGTCACATGTATAATCTATTCAAGAGACAAAGTATCATTGTTTCACAGGCCTGTAGGTGACCTCATGATGTGTGTTGGTAGTGTATGAGAAATTTTAAAATGTTTTAATTGCTTATTAAGGTGAAACAAGTTGTTAAGGGTATGGAGAAGTGAGTCTTTTGGCTTAATTTGATCGTGTTGAGCAAAAATGTTGATTCTAAAACCCAATTCCGATCAAGTATAGTGGCTCAAAAAGTTGTTTCTACAGAGAATATAGTGTGCATGATCACTTCATGATAGAGGAAGCTTGGGTGTATGCCTCTAGATGGTGATATGAAGACCTAAAGTAATTTAATATGTGTATTGGGTTTCTACACAATGCATTGGAGAAATTTGTTCCGTATGGATGATCTTAGCCAATTATGACTGCTCAAGACCGAGAAGATGGTTTAGAGCATGGAAAAAGTGTCTAAGGTGTTTTCTAGCCATGTATCCGAGGTAAGTAACTCAGTTTTATACTTTTATACTAGATATAGTGCTCTTGAATCTATGGGGAGTGCTAATTTCTTGAAACTTGAGTTGAGTGAATCTTGGGAGAGCATCAAAATTGGTTCTAAATACACCGATAAGTCTCGATTAGGGATTGGTGTTCTTAATTCAGTTTGGAGAGAAAGAAAGTGCATTACAATGCTTGATATATACCTAAAACAATTGTCTTATGGTCAAGGAAGAATATATTATGGCTTGGTATGATCATTTATGACATTGTTGGCATGTTCTCGAGTGTTTGGCTTAGATGATGGTCCGTTATAGTGTTCACATGAGGGATAAAACATGGGTTCAAGAGAAAATAGTTTGTTTTACATGCCTTGAAGGTGAAATATGATGTTTTGACTCCAAACAAGGTAATATTATGTCTATTTTATGTTTTTGATCATGTTTAGAAGTTGTAGATGTTTGGCTCTGGGGAGCATGGTGGTTGGATGCTTGCAAAGAAGGAAAAATTAGGTTTTTGAGTGCAAATTTCAAGGTTCTTGTGCTTGAATGAGGTATTTGGTTTATTTTTATAAAAAAATCATGATGTTATGAATTTTTAGAACATGAATATCATGTTGTTAGAGGTATGCCTTTGTCGTTAATGGAAAAAGGGGGAGAAGTTCGGGTAGATATTCATCAATGACAAAGGGAGGATTATTGGCATGTGGTCTTATAGGTGTTTTTCATTGATGAAAACCCACATTAATGACAAAGTGGATGATGGTGAAGGGTCAGATGATGTTTTGATGGTGTTGGCATGATGGTTTAGGTGAGGTCATGCGGATACAGTGGAGATTCTATGAGGATTCCTTGCTATCAAAGCTCATTCAGTGCATAGGTGATGTTGAATAGTTTTATGAGATTTTTGGATACTTTAGAATCATATTGGAATGATGGATATCAGGTTTGGAGAGTTCTTGGGAACTCACATTAGTTGCAGGGTGTAGATACATGTGATTCACCATGTTTCAGGTGCTCATTTGGAGCAAGTATGGATGCTAAGAGGTGTGAGATTGAGTTTTGGAGCTATATGAGCTCATTTATGCATGTATTTAGGTATATCATGGTGTACCAGGTATTTTTGGGTCATTTTGAGTGATTTCATGATGAGTTATAGTGTTTTTTCAATTGACCCTAGCTTCTACAATATAAACCCTAAGGGGTAGCTATGCAAGGATAAGTGCCTTGAGATTTTGAGGTATTTTGATGACATTATAATGATTGGATATGTTATTATTATTTTTCATGGTACTTTGAAAAAATTTCAAGATGTTATGATGTGTATTTTGTAAGATATGTCAGCTTTGGTGAGACAAGGTTAAGAACTAGCGATTTTCCACTCAAATTTGATCTTCTGATGCTCACCCTGAATTATGTGATTTTCATGGGACATTTTGGATTTTAGGGATGTTTATAAATTTATTATATAAGGTTTCACAAAAATAATGAGGTAATTTTATCTTCACATTTTCATAAACGAATGTTAAGAAGGTAAACAACATTTTATGAGTGTGAAACCTTAGCCTGAAAGTGGTATGGAATAATCACTCCTAAGTGACCATAATTTATTCCTAGTGAATGGATTATGATTGTAACATGTATAGGACTCCTTCATATTTCTAGAAAGGTATGGTAGAGGTCATGGTGATGAGTGAGACCCACTCAAACTGTTAGTTTCTGAAGAAGAGTGTTTTGGGAAAAGGTTTTCAAAGGAGTTGCAAGATAAATTGAAATTATGGAATGTATGTGAGTTTATATTTATTTAAAAATATGTTTTAGGAATTTTTATGTATTTACATGGTCAAATGAGCTCCATTCAAGTTGACTGGTCAAAGGGCAATTTTGAGGCCATAAAAGTAGTGTTTAGTAAAGTGAGCATAACTGGAGCTACAAGTGGAGTTAGGAAGTGATTAAAGTTGTTTTGGAAAGAGGATTAAGATATATTTATAGTGATATAATTTTTTACCTATGATGATGAGTTTTAATAAGTTTTCCAGGTCAAGTTTTGGATAATAATATTTTTACCAGTGTAGGACAAGATAGTATCTATTGGAAGTTTTGAGTTGTTTGAAGCATGAGATGGATTAGGTGATGCTATATATAAAATGTAAAGTTAATAGTTATTAATTTGGAATAAAATTAATCCATTTTTATTTCTTTATTGTTCTTATAGAGTTGTTAAATTTTTGATATTTGAAAATAACTGTTTGGGAATGTTGATTTGGTGAAGACAAAAGTGGTTGAGGTTTGAGCATGTGATTGTTTCATGACTTATAACTTTCTTAGAAGTGTTATACAGGTTATTAAATTTCCATTTAGTTATCACATGACATATTTTGGATGTTTTGAAGTGATATAGTGGCATAAATATATTTTCAAGGTCCTGAAGGGTGTATGAAACAATTGTTTTGAGAATTAAAAAGAAAAATAGGCCCATTAAATGAAAAAATTGATTGGTTGAGATACATATGCGACCAATTATGATGTTTAAATGTTAAATTAAATTTTTTTAGTGATTTATGGGTCATGAATAATTTTTTTATGTTAGGGCATTTTTATCTTTGTGCCCATAGGGATTTGAATATTTTGGAGCATGAAATGATGTTTTTGGCTAGGCCAACCTACTTAGGTCAGTTTTGAATTTTATATTTTTATTCTAGATGTTTTTATGATTCATGGGTCAAGCCTAAGTAGGGAAAGGGTTTTTTTTAATTTTAAATGTAAAGGAGCTTATAAAAGCATTGTTTTGGGTGCTTTTTGGAGCTGAGTGGTGTGTGTGCAAGAAGTGTGACCTAGGTGAGAGAGTTTTATAGGTGTGTGAGCATGAATTGATATCATATCAGGTGTTTGAAAGGTAAATGAATATCAAAAATATATTTTTCTAGTGTTTTAGTGCTTGAGAAGTGAAGGAAGAGCTAGTTTGTGAAGGATTGGACACCTAGGGTTTGAACAAGGGTTTGAACAAGTGAGAGCTAAACTAGTGGTATCTATCAGTTGTGGTATCAATAAATCAGCGATCAAAACATATTAAAGTGGTTTAGTTTATTATTTTTCATCCTAGGGGTTGTAGCCTCCTTGTGGAGTTGGTGTTTTACTATACTACAAGTTGGTGCTCCTTGTAGGGTTAGTGCTCTACTTGAAGTAGGGGTTGGTGCTCCTTGTGGGGTTGGTGCCTCACTAAATTAGGGATTGATGATCTTTGTGAATTTTTTTCTTAACTAAAATTATTTTCTTTGTGTAATATAAACATGTTTTCAGTGGGTTTTCTTACTAATGAGGGTTTCCCACTTACATATGGTGTTCTTGTGTTGAGTACTTTGTTTCTTTCTCTTGTGGTTGATGTTGTAAATATTAATAAGAACACATAGTTATGAATTTTGTATGAAAAATCTAATTGATGAATGTATGGTTTGGTAAATGAAATTAAAATATTTGTAGGACTGATTCACCCCCTCAATTCCTTGTGCTTCCAACAAAGAGGAGAAAAAGGATATAGTTTACATTTTGAATATGGAATAAATTTTCCAAACTTTAAATAAGAAGGTGATCGATAAAATAGTATTGACATTGCCAATTTTTTTGAAGGTATTCTAGGTGGATCATGATTCTAGTGGGACCATTCTTCACACAATATTGAGTTAGAAAAGAATACTAGTATAATATTATAGTAAGAAACTAAATGATGGGAATAGGAAGTATAACATGTATGATCAAGAGTTATATGTAGTTATGTAAGTACACAAGAAGTGGAGACATTACCTATTTATAAAAGTTTTTAATTTTGTATATAGATCATCAAACACTATTATTCATAAAAAATTAAGGAATATTGAATCATAGGCATATGAAGTGGGTATAACATATAAAAGGTTATGCATTTTTGTTGCAACACAAGAGTAGAAAATTTAATGATTTTTGATGTGTTGAGTATAGAAATTTTTTTGATGGAAATGAGATTAAGGGTTTTTGGTTTTGAGTCTAGGAAAGACTTTTGTGAAGGAGATTAATATTTAAGGCCATAAAATGCATGCATGGAAATACCGAGTACGGACACCTTAGTTATAGTATTTTGTGTAGGAATACATGTTGTTTAAGGGAATATAGTTGTACATTCCTATAGGATCAATGTGTAATAATTTAGTGAAAGAAATTATATATTGGCATGACACTTTGGAGTGGATATGACTCTCGTGTAGCTAGTTTAAAGTTTTTTTAGCAACAAATGAGTGCAAATATTCACATATTTGTTCCATACTATAAAGTATGTTAGTTGGTGAACATAATGCAAGGTTGTGCCATAATTTTTCCATCTCAAAGATACTTTTAAAGGATATATGTATGGATTTTTTCTTGGTTTTATTTAGGAAAGAATAAGAATTATATTATATTATATGTGTGTGTGTGTGTGTGTGTGCTGCGCGCTTGCTGCGTTTTGGTGGATATATTTTTGAAGACAACAAATATTGTTCCTCGTATGAAGATAAGTGAAGTAATTTATATTAGATTTTTTCTTTAATGAGATGGTAAGGGTGTATGGGTTTCAACATAGTATTGTGTTTGACATGGATACTAAGTTTTTTTGTCATTTTTGCCAAAGCATTGTGGAATAAATTGAAGACAAAGATACAATTAAAATTTGTACATTATTCGCATATGGATGGATAAAAAGAGTTACTAAATGTAATTATTTGATTTTTACTCAAATGTTTAATAAGGGATAATCCAAGAACACAGGATTTGGAATTGGCATAATCAAAATTCTCATAAAACATGTCAAAAACAAAGCATGGGGAAAACCCCATTTTAGATAGTGTATGGTTGTAATATAATAGGATTAGTGGAGTTGTGAAACATCGGTGATGAAAAGAAAGGAGTGCAGAGGATAAATTTTTTGTGGAATGCATGAATAATATACACCAACAAGTGTGTTGATGGTCAAGGAAATAAATGAGCATTTAAAGTAATATAATGATGTTAAAATAGTGTAACTTTAATTTCATGTTGGATATTTGGGATTGGATTATTTGTGGTCGGAAATATATCCTAGAGGATAATAATAAAAAAATTAAATGGCATAGATTAGGGCCATGCATAGTATTGAGGAAGTTTACAAAAATGCACATGAGATTGAATTACAAAAAGGTATAGATATCTCAAACATACTCACAAATGGAAAAGTAATATAAATTTTGATGGTGTATAATGGAGGTAGAAAATGCTATAAAAAGTGTGAGAAGAAGAAAAACATATTATTAATATTAGGGTCAAGAAAACACACAACAAGATATACAAATAATATTTAGTAAATTACAAAGAAAGGGAGGGGAAGAAATGATTTGGGTGAGTATAAAGGAATTTTCAAGGTACAAAATTCAAGAGGAAGAGCATACATGAGCTAGAGATCATGTTATCAATCTACCCAAGGTGTATGATGCAGAGCATCCTCTAGAGGAAATCCTATATAAACTAAAAATAACTAAAGAAATGTGTTGTATTTATGTGTCATCATGGAAGTATAATTCATAATATGAAGGTATAAGTAATGCCACAAAAGTCCAAAAATAGCTAGAGTAAATTTTTAATTTATGTATCACCATGTGGTTCTAATTCATTCTACAAAGGTCTAGTGATGCCAAAAAGGTCCCAAGTCATGAAGTAAAGGTACAAGTCATACCTTGAAAGATTCAAGTGTGTCACAAAGGTCTAAATCATGTCACAAAAATATAATCCAATGTAATGAAGGACTACCAAAGTTATGATATTTAGTTTATTTTACAAAGATGTAATAATACCACAATATAATTTTTACGCCACATAAACCCACAACTGAAATTATGTGAAACCACGAAGTTTGAATCAAGTAATAAAGAAATATTTGCATGTGTGTTCATATATAAATCAGTAATAAAGTGGTTTTGATCATGTGTTTTGTTATATATTTGGTAATGCTCAAGTGTAACTCTAAGGGTTACGTGGTTAAAGTTACCTTTAAATGAGTTTTGTGACTACATCTACATCGAAGGACATACATACATACATATAGATTATGGTTGGTATTGAATAATTTTGTTTACATTTTATTTTACCAAATTTGTTTCAAATATATCTTTACCTTACCTATTATTACTAATTATCTCGTATTGTTTTAGTTTAATATTTTTTATGTTTCTTTCTAATTATATTCATTAGCTTATGTGTGTTTCGGAGTTAAATTTGTACATTCTTTTTCAATATGGTTTGATATTATTTGATTTTATATTACCTTATTATCATTATGTGATATTTCATTTTTATTCCAATTTACCTTTCCTCTTTTATATGTTTTTTCATTTTTTGTTTATTCGTGTTACATTATTATTTCTTCTTAGTATTCCTCATCCATGTTCCTTATTTCTAATTTTATATATTTAAAAAAAAAAAAAATTCTTTTGTATTCTTCACTTATCATGTTCCTACAAATATATAATGATTTCTAAGTTCATCAAAACATTTGAATATTTCATTCATAGTCAATTTATTTGTATAGAAAGAGTGGGTGAGTGAAGTTCCCTTTGCTTACTATATCATTCCGTTAAATTTTGTTTCATCACTATTTATTGTTTCTTTCATATATATATATATAATGTATGTACGTATGTATGTATAACCCTAATAATTTTACATAATTAAGAGTTATACATATGGAAAATGATTTAACCCTAATAATGATATAGAACTAGCCACAACACATCGCAACAAGGGTATTACAAATATAAAATAGAAAAATAGACCTAATCATAAAGAGAAGAATATTCTAGGATCATAATAAAATGTGAATAATTGAAATTTCATAGATAATCAAGGTTTTAGTTTGATATACCTTTAATGGAAAAATTCAATATAAAAATATCCAGATGTTCAAGAGGATAAAACGTAGAAAAAATGACAAAACAAATAACCTTGACCAAAATTGTAGCACTCCTTTAGTGGCACAACCAAAATATTAACACTATTGTATTGGAAAATTTTAGATACTATAGAACTAATTTGATGATTGTTACAATTTATATGATAAATATGCGATTAATTTATAATTATTAATTCCAAGGATTATAGGTTTATGTAAATGTGCAGAGATTTAATAAATTAAATGAAGTAAATACATTCAGAATAACATTATAAATTAAAATATAGTAAATGTAAATAACACAACACATGAACACAAGATTTATAGTGGGGAAACCTGAAGGAAAAAACCCCACTTCAAAATAAAGCACTGTCTTTATTAGAATTTACATACATATTTTACCCAACACTTCCACTTCCTCCTCAGTCCCACACAAAACAATTGCAGAGTAATTCCAATGTTGAAATAATAAATATTTCAAATAATCTCACAATATCACAATCTTAAATTTTTCCGATCCCTACTTTTTCATGAGGATCACCCTATTTAAATAGGGTGTTGAATTGGTTGCACCATTTCACTCTTTGATTAAATCACAATGATTTAAAATGCGGGGACTAACATGATAACTTTAATAAATAAAATTTTAAATAAGAGGGGAAGTGATGGTCCACATGAATGGTTTCCCCACTTAATATTAACACCTCGACACTCCCCTTAATGTTAAGTGGGAAAACATGCCAAATTACATTTTTCTACAAAAGTATTTACAATCCATAAATCATCAACAATGATTCAGGATAGCATGTAAACAAGGGAAATCATACAAATCTTCCCACAAAAATTCTAAGGAAAAATACTTTACATATTAATGCTTACATCAAATTATGGAGCATTTTATCAAACAAGGAACTCCCATCACCAAATTTTCACCTTGGTATTTACAAGTAAACTCACATGGCATGATCATTTACATAAGACTCACATATAGTGATATTTTACAAAATGGAGGAAGTATAGGAAGTTTACAACAGGCCATTAAGAGGTGGAATTGTCATGCACACTCCCCCTCAATGGAAACTCTAAAAGGCCTAACAAGGCACAAAACTTGTAAAAATTCATAGCACTCAGTGGCTTCATGAAAATATCTACAACTTGATCTTTGGTCAAATAGAACTTGAGATCAATATTGCCATTTAGGAATTTGTATCGATTGAAGTGCATATGAATTTCTATATGATTTTTTCTCTGATGTTGATCTAAATTGTTTGCAAGATAAATATAACTCTGGATGTCACATAGAAGAGTAGCGCTTCCTTTGAAATTCATATGGAGTTCATCCAATAGTCTTTTCAGCCACATGGCTTCTTTTGTTGCTTCCATAATACTTCTATACTTTGGTTCAGGGAAGAGATAGAAATTGTCGGTTGTGTAGACACCAAATTTGTGTCTTACGACCCCCTGTGTCCCGCATCTCATTTCGTAACCTAACCTCATCACCTAAACCTTACACAATTATTTATTAATTACCTTATAATTAATAAATCCACATCTCCATACCTGCCACCTCATTTCACCACCTCATCATGACCTAGTCCTAACCCTAAACTAACCTAATTAAGACCTATAACTTGGTCTACATCCACACCCATGACTAATTACTCCTCACCCGCACGTAAAACCAACCTCATAATGACTTGACCAAGCCCACAATTGATCCTCCGGGAGAAAAGGAGGGAAAGTTGGCTATTTTACTAAAAATAGCCCACTTTGACCTGACCGATACCGGTTCCTACTCGACCGGCGTCGGTTACGTAACCGCCATCGGTTCCCTGTAAATGACCTCTCCCAACCAAAAACAGAAGGTTGGATTTTCATTTGATCCAAATTAGAAGTCATTGAAAGGATCCAGAATTTACTTGGCCGAGCAGAGACAAGTGAAGGAGAGAGAGGAGTTTGCAGAGAAGGACATCAAGCCCAAGACTCATGCAATCGAAGAATCGAGAGCCAGGTGACACTCATCCAAGCATCAGGAGAGGAGATAGCTCATCTTGGATTGTTAGATCATCCTACCTAAACCCTGCCTTCATCATCACAGTCCTTGAACCTGCATCTTCATCAGGAACTAGTAAGTAAGTCTTATACGTTATTTTAATAACATTTCTTGGATTTTTCAATCACAAGAATTACAATTCTATTCCCAGATCCACTACCCGGTAACACTCTCCATCTAACTTACATTCCTCTACCCCTACATTGCCCCAACAATAGCCCCCATACTCTCTGAGTCTTCTCCATCACCTCATTACCTACCCCCAGTCATTTTACCAGCCTTATAAATACCATAGCTAGCATATAGCCATCTTATAGCCAACCTTCACCAAACCCTTTAAATCACTACCTCTACCGATATTGGTTATCATCAACCGGTACCGATGACACTGACCGGCATCGGTCACTGTGATTCAAAACCAAGACCATCCTTTTCTCTATTGTTCTAACAAGGTAAATAAATTGTAATTGGAAAATAGCTTATTTGTCAGAATTTGTGTTAATTCATATTAGCAGGGGAACTGACCACCTTCGAAAGGAAGTCTCATATTTCCTGGGCCCAAGGCAGTTCCCTCACTTATTATCTAATTAGAATCTGGTGGTCTTGTATTCTTACTTGCAGGTAGTCCTTCCTAGACAAAAAGGAGTTCTTTGCAATTGATCTGATCTCTCTCTACGGTACGTGCACACCCTCTCAACATTCAACAAGTATTCCTCCTAGCCCTAACCATTATCTGTTTCTCAAAGGAATGAAAGGATAGAAGCAACTCTATTCCGGGAACGGAAGCATTTATGTGCGAAACATTTTGGCACGCCCGGTGGGACCCATTTTGGGTTTCTTTCTTTCTTACTTGCTTTCATATAGGGAGCACACTTGCTGTTTTCTTCTTCTAAAAATTCCACATGATATTTTGTTACAGTTGGTAAAAGAATTTGTCTTGCTTTCCCAGCTTTTTTGCATTAGTGAATGTCATCTTCTTTGCTTCATCGAATATCATTTTCGATTTGGGTTTAAAACACGTGCATTACATTCTTGCTTGCCGTTTTTAATTCTAGTGAAAGTAGATTAAGTAACAAGTCGTACACATGGGGATGATTTCCATGGTATTGACAGGAAATTAATCTTACTTTCACCGCACAACACATACCGAATCACTTCACAATTAACACAACAGACTCAAAACATCCCCCTTTTCCGCGGTATTTCTCCACCCGATTGAGGTAACCTTATAAGCCAAAACAACCTTGACATTTCCCCTAAGTCTTTTGTTTAGGATTGACATCATTCTCGCGTCTAAGGGCATAAGCCAAAATTGATTAAAACTAATCCTAGGGTTAGTCTGTTAATTTACTTGTGCATCTTGCTTGGTTTTTTAGTTGCTTTCTCTCATACATCAAGCATTTTCTCGTGATCATCTTAGAACAGTTTGGTAGGCATACTCAAGACCGTTAACCCCAAATCAGAAAATTTTTACACTTCTTACACCAGTCCTATTATATCGACATCGGTGAACTTACCGACGCCGCCACAACTGACTGACATCGGTTACCCGACCGGTATCGCCATCGTTTTTGACTCTTAAAACAAAGAACTCACCAATTCTAACATTTTGTTGCTGCTTCGCTTCACGATAGATTGCATCCCACTGTGTACTCTTGTCCATGGTTGTTATCACTGAAACAAGTCAAAGCTGCAGCCATGGTTTCACATGCCTCGCTCCGTGCCTTTTCCTAAATTACCCCGCACATCCCCCATGGGAATCCTACCGACACCGGTGGACGTTCCCAAAATCCCTGTAGGAGATAAGGAATTTGCAAAATTTTTGGACGCTAATCCTAGCGTTGTACAATACTATTTGTCTCATGCCCCTGACCATACGCCCGATGGTCAACTCCTTGTTGGCATGCCTATTAGTATAGCTGCTCATTTAGCTCCTTCTCCACCTGATAACTCTGCTTTGCCTTCTGCATCTTTAGTCCCGTCTCCTAACTCAGCGGCTTCAGGGGTTCATACGGCACAGATTGGCTTTCCTTTGGTTAATCTTGGGCCCAACATATCATTACCGCCGACTGCTCCTACCTCGTCTCTCTTGTAGACTGCTCCTTTCATGACTTGCTCTCTGCCGCCTATCCACACGAGCTTTCCTTCTCAAGCTCCGCCCACCTTTTCATTTCCACACACGTATCCGGTGACCTCAACATCTTATGTAGGACATCCCTATTCGGTCGCCTCAACATATTCGTCCTCCATACCTTATCAACATGCAACCCCATCATTGTCCGGTGGTGGCCCTTCACCCAATTTGCCTCCGTTTAACGCAACCGTACCATCATCTCATCCAACTACCGATTTAATCAAACAAATGATGGACAAGATGCGAAATCTGGAGGCTTCTGTTTCAGGAAGCCGTAGCGCCCTAACATACGAGCAAGTTTGTCGGGAGCCTATCCACCCTTCTGTCCCCCTTCATTCATATCCTCCTCAATGGGAATTACCAAAATTTACTCATTTTAATAGTAAGGAGGATCCTCAACAACACTTACGATCATTTAGACATGCCTGCTATCTGATTTCTCATGACAATGCCTTACTACTCCGCACCTTTCCCATGTCCTTATCAGGACCCACCTTGGAGTGGTACAGTGCTTTAACCCAGCACTCAATCTTCTCTTTTAACCAACTAGCACAATCTTTCTTGGATCATTTCTCCATTAACATTGCCAAGAAAGTATCTATCACCGACCTTATGCCATCCGACAATTTGAAGACGAATCTATCGCAGATTTCGTTGGACGATGGCGGGGCCTTATCAACCAACTTACGTATGCCTTGCCTCAGGCCAAACTTATCAAAATTTTTACGCGGGCCTGCGCTAAGCACATCTCTCCTACCCTCCAAATTCAAACTTTCCACACATTTGACGAGGCCTTTACTATGGCTCGAAAACTAGAGATTCGAGCCTTAGAGGAAGAGAAATTGCGGTTGTGCAACAAAAATCCTAATTTCTGAACCCAAGATTCCACCAACAAACCTAACACCACCAATCCTCACACATCGACTGCTTCGAAATCAAAAGGAGCTGTGCACGCGGTGATGGTCAAATCCCAACCACCGTCTAATACCCGCCAAAAACCACCTATAAGTATAAAGCTGAGCCCATCAATTACACTCCCTTGGGAGAAACTTATGGTGTGATATTGGAAAAATTTCTTAAAGCGGGAGCTATTGCCTTACCTCCTGTTAAACCTCACTCCGGGTTTGATTCCACCCATGCTATACCTTCTTGGTACAAAGAAAATGACTTCTGTAACTTCCACTGCGTGAAGAGACATAGTCATGAAAACTGCAAGATGTTGAAAAACATAGTGCAGGAAATGGTTGATGCAGGGGATATAGCCCTCGATAATCCTAATGCCCCTGCTAACCGAAATTTGAAAATTTTCAACAAACCATTCCCAAATCACTCTTCTAACAGTAACATAAACCAAGATATCTTAGCCGAGGAGAGTGTTCATGAAATCCATGCAGTCTTCGACTCCCAGCCAAAAGCCTCTATCGAAAATTTTTGAATCAAGCCTCTTCACTAACGCAGGAACCCGAACCCCCTTCACCACCATCAAGACAAGATGAAATCCTTGCCGTTCCTTTACCCATCAAGGAATTAACCGCCCAGAGTTCTCTTCTCACAGATGAGCCTTCTTACACCACATCCTTGCAAGACTGTGAGCGGATGTTATCTAACTTATCTATTTCCCAAACATCTCCTTCTACCATTCTTGCTGTACAAGATGAAGGCTCGCCACTTATTTTGTCATCCTTAGATGAGAAACATCTTGAACCGACATCACCAAATTCTTTAATCATGACGGATCCTCTCAAACATGCCCTCCTACCTATTAGTTCTTCATCGCCTAAATCTTTTTAGCAACCGATTGACCTCTTAACGCCCATTGAGATAGTGCCTCATTTATCCCCTGTATCACACCCACAATGGACCGGAATCACAACCCACCTTTCTTCCATACAAAATTTCCTATTCACACGTGAGGATTGTCATCCCTCAGAAGATAGACGAGTCCTATGGGAACGTTTGAGTATGCCATATTCTACTCAAATGCAGATGACCGATCCAGACGCCTCTACCATATACCCGAAGTGTTTACAGAAGATTAAAATGCCTATGTCCTCATCTTCACCCCCCTCATCTCTACCAAATACCTCATCCGCCTCTATTAACCTAACCAAATCTTCCCCTACGCTTGGGACCTCACCAATACCCAGTCTAACACACCCACCTAAATGGTTAGATTTATCCAAAAATAAAGCCGTCCATCCCCTTAGGAGATAGACTCAATCTCCTCAACCTATGCCTCTATCACAACTAAAACCATCATCGTCACACCTACCTTCCATATTGGGACCTCATCCCTCCACCTTGCATCAATATATCATACCTCATGCATTTTCTTTAAAACGACCTACGCCTTCTGCACCCATACAGAGATCCAAGGGTATATCAACACCATCACCCCGCGTATCCTGTCCACCTATCAACCCTAAACAAATTCCATCATCAAAGGATTTGTTTGCTGTCACTCCTATTTCTCCGTGGTTGTTTTCTGATACCACATCATCTGTGGCCTCATCATCTAACCAGCTAAACATAGCTTCTGCACCAAAGAAGCCACGTTTAGTTAAATCCCATTGTCAAAACCCTTTGGCTAAACTGCCACCCAGACAAATCAGCCATACCCCGTCATTACCAAAAACTACCCAGTCAATAGCCTCATCTTCCTCTGACTTTGACCCACTCAAAGGGTCTTACGCCAAAATCCTTGATATGTTGGTGGAGAATGCGACCATTTCCCTACCCCCACTTAGACCTTATGATCCATCTAAACCTCGACCTATAGGTTATGATGAGTCTAAAATCTGCGCTTACCACCGCACACCAGGACATGATGTAGAGGGATGCAAGGCGTTGAAAGCCATACTTCGTCAGTCACCTCTCTCAGATAGAAAGGTTAAGAAAGACAACTTACGAAGGGAGAGACCTTTAGCTTTGTTGGTCGTCAAATAGGACTTTTTAGAGAGCAACAGACAGGGGACGAAAAGTCCCTCCTCTTTAATGGGAGAGGTTCCCTTATTCTGAAACGAACTTATTTACAAATATACAGAACATTATTTTATGGTTAAACTTGGATATTACGAAAGTGCTTTTCACCAAGATCATCAGCTACGCAAGGACTGAGGAAAAAGAATAAGAAGATGAGCAGAATAACAACATTCAGAATTATAGATAGCAGAATAATTCTTCGTGTATGCGAAGCTTCAAAAGATTTAAGACAAGATCATTTGAATGAGATTAAATTTAAAGACACAAAGTTCCATAAATAACCTTCTTCGGATTTATTAGTCAAGGACACAAAGTTCCTTCTTGGTTGTACAAGATCGCTGTATTTGCAAAACTGGACAGTATGCAATCAGAGAGACCAAACGAGTTAAGAACAAAATGATCTTCACAATATTAAAGGAAAACACAGAGACAACAAGAATCAGATAGACAAAGAACGGAAAGCCCTTTTTGTATTGATTTCTTTTAAGATCTATTTACACTTTCAGAAATATCCAAGTTCTTCCTCCTCCCTTCAAAATGGCGTGGAAAGGCCATTATATAGCTTACAAGTCGGTTACTCTTCGTAACCGTTTCTTTTAACTAAGAATAGTTAAGTACCGCCAATTGCAATACCTTAACTAATTACAAAGAATACGAAAAGAAAGGAAAGAAGAGGAAAGGAAGGAGAAGGAGACAGTGGCCAGCCATCGGGAGGGACCCACTGTCTTCAGAATCCACTGCCTGAACTTCTTCAATGACTCAGCTATATCTCTGCCACGAGGGACTGATGTGTTAGTTGCAGACTGAGTCCAAAATCCCAGGCATTTCTCCATCTCTTTATCAAACTCGACGTGAGTATGATAGTCTTTGTTTGCTTCTTCAATGGCAGACTGAAGGGAACAAATTTCCTTTATCTTGTCCTTAGAGATGGAGTCTTCCTTGAAAAGATTATCTTTGACAAAAGCTCTGAACTGAGCTTTGATTTCTTGCAAGGACAAGGGAACGCCAGAGTTTTCATCCTGAAGATGACAATGCATATCTTTGAAAGCAGCAGCTGCTAGCGTCTTGAAAGCTTCTCCCTTTTGCCAGCTATTCTTCATTTCTCCTACAGCTTCTTCCAGGACTCTGATTTTCCACTCTACGCTGTAGACCCAGGATTTTGATAGATTATCTTTGGCATCATCGAAAATCTTATTTGCCAGTAAGATGTTCTCATCTGTCTGTCCCATGAGGCGAAGGTCTACAATGCAACTGCCCCAGAGTTTAAGCTCCTTATCCATAACCTCAATGGTAGAGGATAGCTTCTGTTGCAAATTGTCTACCTTTCCATGTAGCTTAAAAGCTTCGTCGATGAAGTTTAGCCCGGCAACAAGCATGTCATCCACCATGGCTTCGATAGCTCTACCATAGACAGAATACTTGTGCATATCTTTTATACTTTGCACTTCATCTTGGCTTAGTATTACAGGAGGAGGTAGAGCAGTCAAAGGGGTGGGATCCAAAACTTTGTCCTTAGATAGAAGAGACTTGATGAAACCTGTAAGAACTCGGGCTTGCTCTTCCAGCTGTTCGATAGTTTGCTGTCCCTTTTCCACTCTCCCAATAACTCTTGTGACTGTTTCCTGGAGGTTATGGATCTCGCCTTCAGGGGTAGATTCTCCCATTGGGATTCTCAGTAGCTCCAAGTCAGATACTTGCAAGTCCTGTTCTGATTTGTCCATTGCAGGCTTGGCAATCTCCAGAATTGCACCTCGAGTATCGATACTATTCGGAGGTGGTTCTTGCTTTCTTGGCACGGGAAGGTGTGGTGCCCAACATGGTCAGCAATAAAGATCAAAATTTGGTCCCAAGTTTTGGGAGGATGGTTTTCTCTTCCTTTTGTCAACCAAGGGTTGCACCCATGCAAAAGAGGAAGAAGAATCTGCAGGAGAAGCAAGGGGACCAAGAGACAGGGAGCTCATGACACTCAGGGTCTGTGCAGCTGTTGACTCAAGCTGGGATGTGGAAGGAGCACTGGAGACAATGGCAGTAGAAGAATCAATAGCACTGGAAGTTCAGTGCTCTGGACCTCCTTGTCTTTATCTGTTGGGTCCTCAGGAACATTTGTAGGAGTTGGCCTCTCACTTTCTTCACTTTCACTGAGGATGATGATGTTCTCTGGTCCGATAGGCAATTCCGCCTGTTTCTCCTGAAGATCTCTTTCCACCGGTTCCTTCTTTACTTCCTTGAGCTTCTTCTTATATACCTGAGTGGATGGAGAAGGAGTAGGTTCCACAGGTCCCTGAGCTGCTGAGGCAGGAGGGGTTTTCTTTGGTGTTTCGGACCTTGGAACTGGTGCTTCTCTTATTGGTGTCGATTCATCCTTGGAGGAGGATTCTCCCGAGTGCCTCCTGAATTCTCGGACCTTCTTATTGAACCAAACCTTAGTCCTGACTAAGACTGGAGCAAGGATTTCAGCCAAATCATCCCTCTCTTTTCTGTTCCAATCCAGGTCCTCCAGAGGGGTGTGCTTGATCACATTTTCATACTCATATGAGTATAGCTCAGAATTATCATCTTCGAGGCCTTCAGGAACTTGGTACAGACCGAGTTCTTGAATCAATTGTAAGGAGAACCTGCCATAATGCCTTCTTCTGGCCTCAAAGTCGTTTGCACAGTCAGCCCAGTAGTCTTCTGCATCTGCCACATGGTGATAGGCTATCTTGATATTCTGTTCAATAAACTTCTTCAAGTCAAAGCAGGTTCTTGGCTTGAAGAAATGAACGGTGATAGGGACCAAAGTTCTTTCTATATTCTGGGCATCCAGGGCTGTTTTACATGTGTAATTTCCCAGAGAGATGGGAAAGTGCAAGCCAGAAATCTTCTTGTCTCTGCAAGTTCTGTGCAACTTGTCCAGTTGCCTGCATATTTCGATCAAGGCCATCTTGTCATTGCAGAACATGGGAAGCCGCAGAGGAGTACTCTCATAACCAGCAAGCCTGATGTATGAGAACTTCCTGAATTGGATGAAGTAGGCCCCATACCGTGATATCAAGTTCATGGCTTCATCTGAAAACCTCCTGGCGGTGTCACCCTCGAGCAATCGGACCACGTACATAGTGAAAGCATCATTAACCCTTCTGAAATTGCGGTTGCTGGTATCCAAGGTAAACTGCGGGCAATAGGCATACACTGGGTTGCCTTTGTGGGCGTCTATATATGAGAATCCAAACCATTGCCTTGATGCTGCTAGAGTATACATCAGATATGAAGTCATGAAAAACTTCTTTGTTTGCAGCACGTTGGATAGCTGCTCCGTCAGATTCATGCTGATGATCTCATTGAGCTTGATATTTTGTGTACCTCGCACACCATACTGATGAGCGGGCACATCCAGAAATGGAACTCGCTGGTGGAAGGCAAACCCATGACCCGAGCCAGCAGTATTATGAAATCTGACAGTTCTTCGTTGAAGTCTGCTCGGATGAGGGTTTTGGTGAGGCGGGAAGCTCCCTTCTTAGGGTTTTTTAGCCAGGACTTCGCCACTCGTGCTCTGTACTTGTCACTGTCTTGATCGAACATGGCTTGCGCTTGGGCTTGGGAAACAACTATGGCATTGTCCAATTCCGGGATCCTCAGAGCGGCAGCGTCTAGCCTGGCGATGAGCTCCCCATGTACGTTTGTCAATTCACTTGAGGCGGGGTCGAAGTGAGCTCCGCATGCAAGCACCGTGACAAGACACCAGACACCGCATCGAATTGGGAATCCTCCAGCGTACGCCAAACCACTGTCATGAATTGTCTGAGCCATCGGTGAGGGATTTGCATCTTCCATCCTTGCCCAAAAATCGCTGAAATCGAGATGTCGGGCCTCGCTATCTCCAATGTTGCTTACAGCAGACTCGAGTGGAGAAATCTGTTCTTGTCCTTGAAATTTGATCTTCATGTCGATAGTTTCAGGGGAACAAGGTTGCAAACTAGACTTGGAATGGAATTACAGAAGCAGAGGAACGTGCGCAAGTTTGTAAGCGGCAAGGGTTTGAGCAAAGGATAACAAGGAAGATGTGAGAAAATGCAAAGGGGAAATGTTCATTATATAGCCGTTTGGGGAGCGGAGTGAATTCAATGCGCATTTAATTACGCAACCACCAATTTGAAAAGCGTCTAAGTATGGATGACACTAGGCACGCTTGGGACATGTGAGACGCGAATGCGCGAAACACGCGGCTCGGGCGAAATGGAGAGAGAATGCACAAAAAGCTTTTGGAACAATTGGGACGAAGATGCGCGAGGTACGCGGTTCGGACATTTCGGCCGAAATTGGAACAGCGGGCCCGTTTGGACTTGGGACTTTTGTGACAGAAAGTTCCGGAGTACGCGGTTTGACCGGCTCGGCCGAAAATGAAGCGGGGCGCATTTTTTCGGTTTGGGACAAAGAATTTTGAAGTACGCGACTAGGAAGCTTCGGCCGAAAAAGAGAAAGCTCGTACTTTTGACTTTGGGATATTTGGGACAAAAAGGTGCGAAGTACGCGGTTCGGGTGGTTCGGCCGAAATTGGAATGACTTGCACAAAAGTTTCGGGACACTTGGAACAAAAACTTCCGACGGGCCCGAAGATAGGACAATTTCGGGGATTTCGGCCGATCGGGGAACAACTTGCACTTTGGAACTTGGGACAGTCGGGACAAAAATGTCCGACAGGCCCGAAATACATGCGAGAAAGGCCCAATACTTGGATTTCTTCAATTTTATGACTTAGGTACCTCAGAGAAAAGCACTTAGACTCAAAATTTTCAAAATTTGCTCTTGTTAGAGAGGGGAATTTTGAGTAGACAACAGCTGGCTCCTTCTGGGGATGACTTGACATAAATTCACTGAATGAAACAAGGCAAGAACTTAGACAAACTTGGTGTAGCAGACCAGTGCCTTATCCATTGGGCAAAAGGAGTCAAGGACAAACCAATACAAGGGCAACACACACAACAACAGAAGGGAAACACACCAAAAGCAGAAAAGCAGAAACACTGTACATAATATACAAAGGAACTCCCTAGTCACCTAGGACTTGAACAACTTCAAATACTGCCCACTATAAGGAAGTGGGAGGGGGGAACCATCCATGTAATCAAGATAGAAAGAGTTCTTACCAGCAAAGTGTCTTATCTTGAAAGGTCCAAGCCACAGAGAATCAAATTTTCCATGGCTACCACGAGGTTCATGTCTTTTGTCCCACAACAGCACGGTATCACCAACTTGGAACTCTCTGCTCCTAGCTTTCTTATCAAACAGAATCTTCACCTTCTGGTGGGCGAGATATTCTCACAAGAACCTCCAATCTATCCTCGTTCAGTTTGTGCAGGTACATGATCCTTTTGTCCAGAGCATCACTGAAACTAGTGTCTTCAATGGCCTTCATCAGGTGCAAGGCTGGTAGTTCCACTGTCACTGGCAATTGAGCCTCTACTCCATACACTACTTGAAAGGGGGACATTCCAATGGCTCTTTTAGGTGTGATCCTGTCTGCCCAAAGAGCATCATAAAGCTTCTTATGCCAGTTTCGCTGAGATTCGTTGACCAACTTCCTTATGATAGTCACCAGATTCTTGTTGGTAGATTCTGCTTGTCCATTTCCCTGGGGATAATAATCTGAAGAATGAGCCAGAGAGATGCCATACCCGTAGCAGAAATCCATTATCTCAGTTGAGGAGAAGTTTGAGGCATTATCTGTTACAATCTTGTTAGGTACACCATACCTAACCAAGATGTTCTCTTTGATGAAGTTGCATACTACTTCAGAAGTGGTGCTCTTGACTGGAATAGCTTCCACCCATTTGGTGAAGTAGTCAGTAGCAGTTAGCACATGAGTGTGTCCAGCGCTAGAAACAGGGTTGAGTGCACCAACGAAGTCCAGACCCCATTGTTGAAATGGTTCCTCAATCACAACTGGCTTGAGAGGCAAAGAAGCCAATTTAGGTCTTCCCACGAAAGTCTGACAGGCCTCACATTTATCCACCCACTTGGATGCATCTTTGAACAAGGAAGGCCAGTAATACCCTCCACGGAGTATCTTATGAGCTGTGACTGTTGATGAATAGTGCCCTCCACATGCCTGATCATGAAAAGCTGAGAGCAACTTTCTCTGTTGTTCCTTGTCTACACACTTCAGAAATCTCCCGTCCAAACCACGCTTGAACAAGGCATTTTCCCACAATACATATTGTGCTGATCTCAATTTAACAGTCCTCTTTTCTTTAGCAGTTAAATGAGAGGGGCATTCCCCGTAGGTGAGAAAATGGGTGATGTCAGCATACCATTCATCAACTGAACTCAGGAATAGAACAGTAGGAAGGTCAGCTTTCTTCTCCAATAACTCATGTTGGGCTCCTTCAGCAATGAGCTCGCAAAGACCTTTTCCCCGAACCAGCTTGGTTGGCTTGATATCAAGGTCATACTCCTGGACCTTAGCCACCCAGTTTCCCCTCTTGGATCCAAATTCTTGTTGCGTGAGAATTGACTTTACAGTCGTATCTGGGACCAGCACCGTAGAGTGAGAGTTGAGGATATAGAAACGGAACTGCTTGACAGCTTTGACTACTGCAAAGGCATGCTTCTCCATCATGGTGTACTTTAGCTCATGGTTCTTCAGGATATAGCTCATGAAGGCAATTGGTAGCTCATGTTTATCAGAATCTTCCTGGGTTAAGACAGCAGCCAGAGTACTATCTGTAGCGTAGCAATAGATAATGAAATCCTTGCTGAAATCAGGGCAGGCCAAAACTGGAGTTTTAGCAATAGCTTTCTTGATACCCTCAAAGGATTCCTTTCCTTCAGAAGACCAACCAAATGCTTGCTTTCCTTTCATCATCTGAGAAATATTCAAAGTTAATTCAGCAAAATCAGGGATGAATCTTCTTAGAAAATTGATCTTACCGAAAAAGGAATGCACGCCCTTTTTACTAGTAGGGAGAGGAATCTGTTGGATGGCTTGAACTCGTTCAGGATCAATCTTGATGCCATCCTTTGAGACAATGTGTCCTAATAGCTTTCCTCCGTAGAACACGTAAGACAGATTTTTTAGGATTCAGGGAGATTCCATGCTCTCTACATCTCTGCAGAACTGTTTCCAGGTGATCGAAATGATCTGCTCTTGTCTTTGAAAACACTGTCAGGTCATCAAGGTATATGACAATACATTTCCCTTTCAAGCTCCCAAAAGCCAGATCCATAGCTCTCTGGAAAGTGGCACCGGCATTAATCAGCCCAAAAGGCATTCTCTTGTAGGCGAAGGTACCCCAAGGAGTTGTGAAGGCTGTCTTATGTTGATCAGCAGTATCAACCTCTACCTGATTGTATCCAGAAAAACCATCAAGCATAGATAACATCTCAGAGCCTGTTACCGCTTGCAAAATCTGATCCATCATAGGCAGAGGGTAGTTATCTTTCAGAGAGGCCTGATTCAGGTTCCTGAAATCAACACAGATGCGGATCTCACCATTCTTCTTCCTAACAGGTACAATGTTTGCAATCCAAGTCGAATGGTGAATGGGAAAGATGATTTTAGCCTTCGCCAGCTTCGAATCTCCGAAATATGGTGTCGGCCTATCTTTGGGTTGTCGCCTCACCTTCGCTTGAAAGGCTTGATTCCTGGCTTGAGAGGGATAGAGTGCTGCATTTCTTTTGGCTTGAAGGCTTTTAGATCTTCATAAGAATAAGCAAGCACATCCTTATATTTCCTTAGAAGGTCAATTGCTCTTCTCCTTTCATCTGATGTGCAACACTTCCCGATATTTACCCTTCGGGCCGGGCCATCGTAACTCCCAATATCAATCTTATCATACTCAGCTGATTGCTGAGGTCCAGTGGAAGCTTTAGATCTCACGTATCTGTCATGTTTATCAAACAACTCCTCCAAACTCACCAAACCTTTGGGAATCTTATTTCCTTTGAGCTTAATGCACCCTTCCTGATCAGTTTCTTCTCCTTGGGTGACGGCTTGGTCAGAAGACACGCTCTCACGAGGCAGGTTGTCACTTCCTTCGAAATACAGTTGTTCAAAATTGCCCTTGAGCTCCAGGAAGGAAAGCAAATGCTGGTCGTCGTTGAAGACTTGCCAGTTATTAGTATTGTCAGGGACACTAGGTCGGTGGACCATCTCAATAGTGAACTTATCCTGAGAGAATTCAGGATGAGGAATCAACAGTGACCCTGAGACAGCCAGTGAATCAGCTCTGCTGTTCTTTTCTCTGGGAATTGCTTCAATGGAGAAGGCATCAAGGAATTCAATTGAATCCCAAACCTGATTCCGATAATGCTTCAGCCTCCCGTTCTTTACCTGAAACAGGCTTCTGACTTGCTTCACAATCAGCTCTGCATCACCACGAGCCAAAAGATTTTTAACACCTCGTTCTTTGGCCACTTGCAGTCCAAGGATGAGAGCCTCATACTCTGCTGTGTTGTTAGTGTTCTCGAACTGCAATTTAAATGAAAAGGGGTGCAGGCAGCCTTCAGGTGATATTAGCAGAACACCAGCTCCAGAGCCAGCCGAGGAACAACTGCCATCGAATTCTAAAACCCAGACACCATTGGGATCTTTAGGTGATATTTTGCAGGGTCGGATTTCATCAGGGGACAAAATCATGTAATTACCATGGCCCCTGTCCTCATAGAGTATTTGTGCCTTGGGATCATCTGTCTTCTGCACAATGTACTCGGACTGCTTCTCAGGTAGTAGCTTCTTCATTTGTCCATTGACAGGTATGAGAGCGTGTGACCAATCCATTTGAATCTCTCCACCCACATCTTTACAGAAGTTTCTGCTTAGCAACATTCCATAGGAAGGAGGAATGTCGGCTACTAGTATGGTAGCCAAGACTTTCTTTTCAGGTAAAGCAGCAAAAGCCACTTGTGCATCTTTAATCCTTCCCACCAAAGGTACTTCCTTACTTTCCATGGAGTAGCAAGATCCATAAGTACGAGTAAGGGTCAAGCCTAAAGCATGAGCTACTTTAGCAGGCATCACATTATCAGAGGCTCCGGAATCTATGACACAGTTACTGAGCCTGTGGCCAGCTATAAGGAGTGTAACATAAAAAGGCTTGATTTTGTCTCCAGGCGAGGTGACAGCAGCTACCAGACTAGGCTGTGGTATAGAAGGAGGTGTGGGCAAAAGGCCTTTAGAGGTGGTCTTGGAATGGGAATTAACAAATTGGATCATCTTGGCAAAAGCTTTAGGATGGGTTTGGTAGTATTCAGCTTCCAAATTTGAACCTTAGTCCTTTTAAGATGATCAACAATATCAAAGGATCCAGAGGTGGATGGGCCATCATCATTTGGGATTCTAGGCTTATCAACTTTAGGAGAAAAGGAAGAAGAAGAAACTTTGGGAGCAGTGTTGACAGTACTTACCTTTGGTGCAGATGAGGTAGGGATAGGAGATCCTCTTCTGGCAATTACAGGAATGGTTGCTGGCTGTTCCTTAGATTTCTTCATGGGCTGTGTTACTTTCTCCTTCTGCCTCGTCTGTTCTCGAGTCATGACAGCAAAAGATTCACTGTTCATATCTGCTACCACTTCATCATAGTTATCTCCATCATCAGTGCCTTCGGTGGTAAAGAAATTAACCCGAGATCCTTCGAGTTCTTCCGCCTCATCATCAAATTCCTCCAGGAACTCCTCACGAGCTTCATCGTCCACATCATCATCTGGCTCTTCAACTTCACAGGTTGCATTCACAGGAACTTTGACAGGAGGTCCTTCAAGTGCTAGTCTTGTGTGAGGAGCAGGCAACCGATTTCTAGGCTGAAAATTTCTTCTTGGAACATCGGCATACGGGGCATGCTGAGCTAGTTGTTTCTTTATAGCGACGAGATCATTTGCAAGTTTCTGGACTAATGGATCAGTATTGGGTCCAGAGGTGGAAGGGGAAGAAGCAGCAGATTTAGATTTGGGAGGATCTCTCTTCAACTTCCCTGACATGATCAGGTCGTCCTCGACACTAACAGCCAGTTCTTGATCCAGAATTAACGTTCCAAGATTAGCTCTTCTCAGAGCATAACTGACTTTGGGCGTTTGAGCATTTAGAAAGAAACATTTTTGAATTTGATCAACCGGTCGAGTATTTACGGGAATTTTGTTGATCAGTCTGTTGAATCGTGCCACAAATTCTCTCATGGGTTCCGATGGATCTTTCTTTATTTGAGAAATCTGGGCAAGCAGTGCATGCACATCTTCTGCCGGCTTGAAACGGCTTTCGAACTGAGTTCTCATGGTATTCCAGTCGATGATGGCACCAGCCGGAAGGTGATAGAACCAGTCAGCAGCATTGTCCTGTAACGTCTCGACGAACAGTCTTACTGAGACGTCTTCATGTTCAACCCCCAAGACTCCACACGCAACTATGAAGGCTGCAATATGTTCGTCAGGGTGTACTTTGCCATCTCCTCTAAACTTGGGGAAGTTCTTTCGGTTACCTCTAGGTAACTCATGCAAAGGTTGAGTAAGGGCCAGGGGCCCGACACGTTGACCCCATGGCAATTGTGCCGCCATTCTTGGAAATACGGCTTGGAGGGGAACTTTAACACCAGCAAGGATCAGAGCTCGCAGATTAGGGCTGGCTGGCTGTGTAGGACTTTTATCTCGAACAGGCGGAGTGCTCGTCGAACGAGTTCTTCTATATGAAGGGAAAGGAAAACCCTGTTGTTCCAAAAGCTGAAACTGAGGATCTTCAATGCCAAGGGTCCTTCTCCCTCGAGTGAAACGCGGAGTCGCCAGATCAAAGGATGATCGAAAAATTATAGTACTGGAATGCGATTTTCCCCAGCGGAGTCGCCAAAAACTGTTGGTCGTCAAATAGGACTTTTTAGAGAGCAACAGACAGGGGACGAAAAGTCCCTCCTCTTTAATGGGAGAGGTTCCCTTATTCTGAAACGAACTTATTTACAAATATACAGAACATTATTTTATGGTTAAACTTGGATATTACGAAAGTGCTTTTCACCAGGATCATCAGCTACGCAAGGACTGAGGAAAAAGAATAAGAAGATGAGCAGAACAGCAACATTCAGAATTATAGATAGCAGAATAATTCTTCGTGTATGCGAAGCTTCAAAAGATTTAAGACAAGATCATTTGAATGAGATTAAATTTAAAGACACAAAGTTCCATAAATAACCTTCTTCGGATTTATTAGTCAAGGACACAAAGTTCCTTCTTGGTTGTACAAGATCGCTGTATTTGCAAAACTGGACAGTATGCAATCAGAGAGACCAAACGAGTTAAGAACAAAATGATCTTCACAATATTAAAGGAAAACACAGAGACAACAAGAATCAGATAGACAAAGAACGGAAAGCCCTTTTTGTATTGATTTCTTTTAAGATCTATTTACACTTTCAGCAAATATCCAAGTTCTTCCTCCTCCCTTCAAAATGGCGTGGAAAGGCCATTATATAGCTTACAAGTCGGTTACTCTTCGTAACCGTTTCTTTTAACTAAGAATAGTTAAGTACCGCCAATTGCAATACCTTAACTAATTACAAAGAATACGAAAAGAAAGGAAAGAAGAGGAAAGGAAGGAGAAGGAGACAGGTGGCCGGCCTTGGGAGGGACCCACTGTCTTCAGAATCCGCTGCCTGAACTTCTTCAATGACTCAGCTATATCTCTGCCACGAGGGACTGATGTGTTAGTTGCAGACTGAGTCCAAAATCCCAGGCATTTCTCCATCTCTTTATCAAACTCGACGTGAGTATGATAGTCTTTGTTTGCTTCTTCAATGGCAGACTGAAGGGAACAAATTTCCTTTATCTTGTCCTTAGAGATGGAGTCTTCCTTGAAAAGATTATCTTTGACAAAAGCTCTGAACTGAGCTTTGATTTCTTGCAAGGACAAGGGAACGCCAGAGTTTTCATCCTGAAGATGACAATGCATATCTTTGAAAGCAGCAGCTGCTAGCGTCTTGAAAGCTTCTCCCTTTTGCCAGCTATTCTTCATTTCTCCTACAGCTTCTTCCAGGACTCTGATTTTCCACTCTACGCTGTAGACCCAGGATTTTGATAGATTATCTTTGGCATCATCGAAAATCTTATTTGCCAGTAAGATGTTCTCATCTGTCTGTCCCATGAGGCGAAGGTCTACAATGCAACTGCCCCAGAGTTTAAGCTCCTTATCCATAACCTCAATGGTAGAGGATAGCTTCTGTTGCAAATTGTCTACCTTTCCATGTAGCTTAAAAGCTTCGTCGATGAAGTTTAGCCCGGCAACAAGCATGTCATCCACCATGGCTTCGATAGCTCTACCATAGACAGAATACTTGTGCATATCTTTTATACTTTGCACTTCATCTTGGCTTAGTATTACAGGAGGAGGTAGAGCAGTCAAAGGGGTGGGATCCAAAACTTTGTCCTTAGATAGAAGAGACTTGATGAAACCTGTAAGAACTCGGGCTTGCTCTTCCAACTGTTCGATAGTTTGTTGTCCCTTTTCCACTCTCCCAATAACTCTTGTGACTGTTTCCTGGAGGTTATGGATCTCGCCTTCAGGGGTAGATTCTCCCATTGGGATTCTCAGTAGCTCCAAGTCAGATACTTGCAAGTCCTGTTCTGATTTGTCCATTGCAGGCTTGGCAATCTCCAGGAATTGCTGACCTCGAGTATCAGATACTATTCTGGAGGTGGTTCTTGCTTTCTTGGCACGGGAAGGTGTGGTGCCCAACATGGCTGCAACAGCATCAAAATTTGGTCCCAAGTTTTGGGAGGATGGTTTTCTCTTCCTTTTGTCAACCAAGGGTTGCACCCATGCAAAAGAGGAAGAAGAATCTGCAGGAGAAGCAAGGGGACCAAGGATGACTTCCCCCTTCCAAGTATTGATCAACTTGTTGATCTCACTGCGGGCCATGAGATGCTTTCTCTCATGGATGGCTTTTCGGGATACAATCAAATTTTGGTAGCCCCGACCGATCAACATAAAACCGCCTTCATAACTCCTTGGGAACCTTCTGTTATTGTGTCATGCCGTTTGGCCTTAAGAATCTGGGTGCGACCTATCGCGGGCTATGAATAACATTTTTCATGACATTATGCACACTATCCTTGAGGATTATGTCGATGATCTTCTTGGCAAATCTAAACATCGCAGTGAACATCTCGATGTTTTAACCATTATTTTCGATCACCTGTTACAATATTGTGTCCTTTTTCAACCAAAGAATTGTGTCTTTGGTGTCCTTTCGGGAAAACGTCTTGGTTTTATTGTCTCTTTGCGTGGCATCGAGGTCGATCCATCTAAACTCAAAGCTATGCTAGAAATGCCCCCACCCAAAACCTCAAACAATTGCGTAGTTTGCAAGGTAAACTCCAATCTATCCAGCGTTTCATCTCCTAACTCTGATCAATGTCAACCTTTCCATCACCTTCTTAAAAGGAAATTGCCTTTCAATGGAGCGAAGAGTGCCACCAAGCCTTTGAGGCTCTCAAAGCCTATCTCTTGCACCACCACTGTGGTTATCCCACCTCAGGATGATTGCCCTTTCTACCTTTACCTTTCTACCATTAACCATGTTTGTAGGAGCCATGCTCGCACATCGTGACTCCGAGCATCGAGAACAAGCCGTTTATTATATAAGTCGTACTCTCATGGATTACGAGACTAGGTATACACATGTAGAAAAATTGTGCCTAGCCCTATCATTCGTAGCCACCAAGCTCTGACACTACCTCCTAAATCACAAAACTTTTGTCATCGCCAACACGGACCCCATTTATTATATGTACGCCAAACCACATCTAAACCAACGCATTGCTCGATGGCTTATGCTCCTCGCCGACCTCGACCTTGAATTTATACATCGAAGTCAATCAAAGGACAAACTATCGCAGACCAACTCGCGGAGGCCCCTTTACCTGGGGAACAATTTACCAATTTTAATTTCCCCAACGAACTCATCACCACTCTTTCACTCAGTGAGGAGTCGTATCCAATGACCCTCTTCTTTGATGGATCCAAATGCTAGTGTGGCGGAGGAGCCGATGTTTTTCTTATTCCTCTTAATGCTGAGCCTATGCCTCTTTCATTCCGGCTCGATTTCCCCTGCACTAATAATACAAATGGAATACGAGGCCCTTGTTTTGGGTCTCCAGGTTGCATTACACTTAGGTGTCAAATCTATCAATATTTTTGGCGACTCTCAATTGGTAGTCAATCAAGTTATGGGCATCTACCAATGTAAAAATGAGGAACTTCAAAAGTACAAACATTACGTGGATTCACTTTTGACCTTATTTACTCATTATTCTATCCAGACCATTCCCCGCTCCACTAACAAATTTGTGGATACTATGGCTTGCTTAGCCTTGCAAATTCCTACCTCACCAACTGACTTTGACATATTCGTCTTGGTCCAACAACTCTTTGCTCCATCTTACTCAGCCCGGTTGTTTGTATGATAAATAATGTGTCTCGCTAATTAAGTAGGATACCCGGTATCACCAATTTCACGACTACCTTACAACCTCTCGTTCTCCCACCCGACCTTACTAGTAACGGCAAACGTGCTTTTCTTAAAAGTCTTTCTCGTTATGTCATCATGGGGGAATCCTCTATAAACATGGCTTTGATGGCATCCTCCTTTGATGTCTAACCATGCACGGAGGTCACCTATACCATCTAACAAATCCACGACGGTATTTGTGGTAGACATTTTAGTGGTTCGGCCGTGGCCAAACGGATCCTTCACCTAGGCTATTATTGGCCTACTCTTAATAACGATCACTAAAATATGTTAAGCATTGTGTTGTGTCAACAACATGCCAACCTTCAACATACTCCTAGCCATCCGCTCCAGTCGCACGAGATCTTTGGCCTTTCTCGCAATGGGGCTTAGACCTTATTGGGTAGATTCACCCACCCTCTTCGCAACGTCACCGTTGGATAATCACAGTAACCAAATATTACACTAAATGGGTGGAAGCCATTCCACTCATTTCAACCAAAAAAGAAAAAATCGTCGAATTCATTAACCATCACATTATCTGTCGTTTTGGCGTTCCTCATCGCCTGATAACAGATAATGGTAAATCTTTCAAAAATAAGTTGTTACAAGACCTTTGTGATAACTTTGGTATCAAACTTAGCTTTTCATCACCTTACTATCCACAAGCCAATGGTCAAGCTGAATCTTCTAATAAAACCCTCACCAAAATCCTCATGAAAGTTGTTAACGATTCTGGAAGAAATTGGCATGATCACATCCCCTTTGCCCTTTGGGCTTATCATACTAGCATTCGTACCTCCACTAATGCCACACCATTTTCTTTGGTATATGGTACCGAGGCTGTCTTGCCTCTCAAAATATAAATACCCTCCCTCGTAATATCTCTTCGTGATATTCTCACCAACGATGATTTCGCCAAGAGTGGTTAGCCCAATTAGAGCTTCTTGACGAGCGTCGTCTTACGGCTCTTGACCACCTTCAAATCTATCAAAAACGCATCAAGCGTGCTTATGATAAGTGACTTCATGAGCATACCTTTAAGGTTGGTGATCTTGTCCTCAAAGAGAATCAACATGTAACCAAACTAGAAAAGAGCAAACGTGAAAAATTTTCTCCTAATTGGATTGGGCCTTACATTATCATGCATATTTACGGATCAGACACTTACCGTTTAGCTTCACTTAATGGTAAACCTGAGCCTGAACCCCTTAATGCCTTGCATCTTCGACCATTATACTGTTGACTTTAGTGTTATATCACTTCTTATCTACCTTACGCTCGTCCCTTGAGCTCATTTACTACCTCATACACTTTTGTTCCATCCATCTCAAAATAGAATCCAACTCACGTGGTTTGGTCATTACCTCCTCTTAAAGATGCCTTCCCCTTTTTAGTCTGGTCCATGACTTAGAAGTATCAAAATAACATGTTCTCAATTGAACATTTATGGGATATTCTTGAGTCAAACTTCCTACAAAACTAGATGCTTCATGCCAAATGGACATCTAGATCTCTAAGTTATACATAGACTGCTCCTCAAAGACAACTATGCACAAAAATCACCTTTGCTACTATAAATAGATCGCTGCTCCTCAAGGGACTGACTATACAAAGTCGCCTTTATCGAAGCTTCTCACATTGATCCGCTTCGTGAAGACCTCAAGAACAACAAAATACATATCCCATGTAGACTTCCCGCATCGATCAGTCTATGTCCAAAAACATAAAAAGCAGTATTCCAAAAGCACTTTTGAGTCATGGACTTGTCTATTTAGGTTTGGTTCTCTTTCGTCAGAATAATCACCTTGTAACAAGCTCTCAGAGCCCCCGCCTATATCAACCACCTCACCTCACCATTTGTCAAAGCAACAAAACTCAAGGGACGTGACGTATATCCGATATATTGTGATTATACAACTCTTTTCACCTATCGACTTCTCGCCTATGCAAGGTACCTAGGGATTCAAGCTCATCCTATGTTAATATGTGGTTTGTTTAGCTCTTCTCAACTACGGACACTTTTGCCTCTTTTGCTCGACTCTAGGATTGTGTGTTGACCTTAATCAGGACATGATTCCCTACTACTTGGGTAAGCTAACTTTCACTTTACCTATACCTACATCAACATCGCCAACATCAACAACATTACCCTACCAACATCAATCCTACACCAACCAACAAATTACCTACCCACAACCAAATTGCCTGAATTCACCTCTCCCTGGTCCTAAGGGAGAACTACATCGGTCTGAGGCCCCTCCTTGCTTTGTGCAATGGGCTATGTAGGCAGACTTGGGAGACATGGGATCTCCCAAGGTTAGCTTGACCATCCCCTACCATACCCTATCATGTGTTGTAAATATAAATATTTTTGTGTATTTCTATTTTGAAAACATTCATCTTTATTTAAAAAAAAAAAAAAAAACAAACAAAAACAACATTCAAAACACAACCATTCTTATTATTATCATCACTCAAAACAACATACATATTTAGTTTTATTTTAGATGTTAAACAAATACATCTTTCTATCATCGACTTCGACTTGCAGGTCGGCATCCTTATTTATTCTTATATTCCTATGAAATTCACTTAGACCCTCGCACCTCCTCTCGAATCGGTGGTGATCGTGATCGCCGACGCCACTCACTTGGCCTCTCCATCCTCAAAGGTTCCATCGCACGGTTCCTCCCACCGATCCGCCAACATCTCCTATAACATACGAATACGCCCTCTCACATGGAGGAATATTGCCTCCAGCCTCTCCACTCGTAGCCGTGTGAAACCTCTAACAATCCCGTTGTCTCATTCACCCGTGTTTGAAGTCAGAACCAAATCCTCGCAGATGATCTCTCTCCGCCTGTAATCATAGCTATGTCGGGGGCTCACGTACACCTCGCAGCTCGCTACCCACCATAATCTATAGGCCTCGCTGCGTCCCGCATCCATTACCTTACGATCACCGCTATCTCTTCCGGCCCTTCCGGAGGTGTCGGCCAGGAGGTGAGAATGCCGCCTCGGCGTCGATCCTCATATATGGTCTATATGTCATAGGTATATCCCGAATGAACCCAAATTGTCGCCACACGTGATCTAGAGGAATCCTCTCGTACTCACCCGACCCGTGCCCTCGCGATCCACCTCAATCACTCTACACCCCTCAACTCCTCGCCTATGTTCTCTGTCACCATATAGTTCCCGTAAGGCCTCCACACAATATCCAAGGTGGTCAAGCCCTCTAGCATATGACGGTAGTAAGCTACATCCCATCCTGCGAGCACCGCTCGTGGCTGGCCCACGACCCCCAACCATCTCTGAAAACCATACCTGTATATCACCTGTGGCCTTGGCTGCTGGGGCAGCCCTACTGGTCGAATACATATGATGTGCTCATATGCCCAACAGTGTAACAAAAATGTGGAGCAAATCCCAAATCGCCTCATACGGTGATAACCCCATAGCTCCTTGTATAGCTGCACCAGATATACTGGTGCCCAAGCATAGCACGTATGCTCCTCTACCATCTCGTGCAGTACTCCCATCAAAGCCCGTGGGAAGCGGCCTCCCTATGAGTCTGGGAGGGTGAAACATGTGATGCCTATCATCATCAACATGGCCAGCTGTGTCTCATGTCTGTGGGCGCGATACATGTCCCCATAGGCAATGCTCGTGCTGTGATAAGTCAATGACGTGGCTGCATCCCCAAACACCTGCAGAATGCTATCCATAGCTGTCTCCACATCTACCTGGAATACTACCTCTCCTACAATCGGCAGTCTCAGGATGCGATATACATCCTCCAGGGTAATAGTCATCTCTCCAGTCGGGAGATGGAAAACATTGGTTGCCGGATCCCATCTCTCGATGAGGGAAACCATAAGGTTGTGGTCCCTCTCCATAGCCCTATACCGCTGGACTCCACCGAGTCCCACCTCGTGCATAATGGCCCAATGCACTGCGGACACATGTGGCCGTATCTGTCTCAATAACGGGGGCATCCGATCCCGCATTGTAAGTCGCCGACGCTCCTACAAAAATAACCCACTTCATTAGACCTACCCTTTACAAAAACAACTACCTTACCCCTCTATACCCCGTTTTACCCACCCGACCACACCCCGACTCTATAACACACATCTACACCCACCTATCTTTCCCTAAAAACATCTACGATATCCCCTTTCCTTATCTCACACCCTACCAATCACCCCGATCTACTCGCCATCTAACTATACCCCTACTAATTTAACCCTCCCTCTTCACAACAAACAACAAAACCACAACACCAACACCAACAACAACAAAACAAAAACAACAAACAACACAAACACCAACAACAAAACAAAAACAACAAACAACACAACAACAACCACAACACAAAACACCAACAACAAAACAAAAATAAACCTAAGGACCGGCACGGTCACCTCGACCGCCACCGGTCCCCTCCAAAGACATGACATACACCGGTGCTTGGCCAAAGATACGACCGACACTAGTCCACCCACAACCCACCTTTCCCGAAAAATTCGTGACCGATGTCGGTCGCCTAGTGACCGACATCGGTCACTGTCCACGGCCGAGCCAAACCCGACGTGGCCCCCAAAAACCCATTTTTTTCTTATTACTCCCCTTTCACCCATTGAAAAACCCTAAAACCGCCCACCCTACCGTTTTAGCCTAACTAACCCACCTACCCTCTCCATTTTCCAAACAACTTCAATTTATTAATTATTTTATTCAAAACTTGGATTCCTACCCAAAACCCAAATCTAGCTTAACAACATTAAATTCACATCATGAGATGTATCAAACCTACCTACCGGTACGACTACACGTCGTCCGTGGTGGGATAGGTGGTGGCGGTCCCTAGTCCAAAGCACCTCCCGCCCTCCTCCGGGCCGTGCCATGGCTCTAAAACTCCTCTCGTTGGGTCCTCCACCAATCAAATGTTGCCTTCTACTCGCTAGGCCTACCAACCACTCACTTCTCCACTCAAATAGTGCCACCTCAACTGAAAAATTCAACAATCTCACTAACACACCTGCATAACTAAAATTAGTTTTCAAATTGACAATGTGACAATGACAGGCCGTATTTTTTCTTTTTATAGGTTTTTTGACCTATAACCGATATCGGTTATATTATGCCCTAAAGAACCGGTATCGGTCATTTAACCAATACCGGTCATAAAGAATCGATATCGGTTTAATCCCACCTTTTCCCCAATTTCTACCCTTATTTACTAGTCTCCCTTTCTCACCACATCGCCTATACCCTCCTTTGCTAAATAGCCTTTTTTTTTTATTTCATTAGCCCCGACCCAAGGCCACACCCAACCATTTGGCCCAACCCAAGGCCGCACCCAACCATTTGGCCCGACCCAAGGCCGCAACCAACCATTGGCCCGACCCAAGGCCACACCCAACCATTTGGCCCGACCCAAGGCCGCACCCAACCATTTGGCCCGACCCAAGGCCGCAACCAACCATTTGGCCCGACCCAAGGCCACACCCAACCATTTGGCCTAACCCAAGGCCGCAACCAACCATTTGGCCCGACCCAAGGCCACACCCAACCATTTGGCCCGACCCAAGGCCGCACCCAACCATTTGGCCCAACCCAAGGCCACACCCAACCATTTGGCCCGACCCAAGGCCACACCCAACCATTTGGCCCGACCCAGGCCACACCCAACCATTTGGCCCGACCCAAGGCCGCACCCAACCATTTGGCCCGACCCAAGGCCGCAACCAACCAATTTGGCCCGACCCAAGGCCGCAACCAACCATTTGGCCCGACCCAAGGCCGCAACCAACCATTTGGCCCGACCCAAGGCCGCAACCAACCATTTGGCCCGACCCAAGGCTGCAACCAACTAATCAGCCCGACCCATAGCTCCTCACTAATCAATCGCCCGACCCAAGGCCGCACCAATTAAATACCTCACCCAAAACCAACTAATTACAATTTTATCCACCCATCATGTAACTTTTTTGTTCAATCGAGCTCACATGTTCATGTTTTAGAATGATTAGGGTACTTGACTTGATCAGTCGACCAACTTTTCCTAGACCTAGACCATGACGTTTATCTCAACCAAACCAACCATTTGCACGCCAAACATGCCTAAACGTTCTTGTACCTTACCCGTTATATCCCCTGGAACCATTTCCTATGCCTTGGATACCAGGATTATATCACCCTTGTTTGGATAAACTATCGACCTTCGCCTATGAATTACTTGTTTGCTCTTCAAAACATGTACCACTGTCGCGCGCATCGCATTTCAATGTGCGTCCGCTTTGAACCTACCCCACCATCTTAACATCATCTCAACACCATTTACCCTTTATCAACCCTATCCCCGATTTCATGCTACCTCAATCTATGATAGATTTGAGGGGGATTACCTATACCCTTAACAGGAGTAACCACTTCTTATTATTGTCTATGCAGCTTTACAAGACAAGCTACATGACAACAAGGGGCTAATGTAGACACCAAATTTGTGTCTTACGACCCCCTATGTCCCGCATCTCATTTCGCAACCTAACCTCATCACCTAAACCTTACACAATTATTTATTAATTACCTTATAATTAATAAATCCACATCTCCATACCTGCCACCTCATTTCGCCACCTCATCATGACCTAGTCCTAACCCTAAACTAACCTAATTAAGACCTATAACTTGGTCTACATCCACACCCATGACTAATTACTCCTCACCCGCACCTAAAACCAACCTCATAATGACTTGACCAAGCCCACAACTAATCCCTCGGGAGAAAAGGAGGGAAAGTTGGCTATTTTACTAAAAATAGCCCACTTTGACTTGACCGATACCGGTTCCTACTCGACCGGCATCGGTTACGTAACCACCATTGGTTCCCTGTAAATGACCTCTCCCAACCAAAAACAAAAGGTTAGATTTTCATTTGATCCAAATCAGAAGTCATTGAAAGGATCCAGAATTTACTTGGCCAAGCAGAGACAAGTGAAGGAGAGAGAGGAGTTTGCAGAGAAGGACATCAAGCCCAAGACTGCAATTGAAGAATCAGAGCCCAGTGACACTCATCCAAGCATTAGTAGAGGAGATAGCTCATCTTGGATTGTTAGATCATCCTACCTGAACCCTGCCTTCGTCATCACAATCCTTGAACCTGCATCTTCATCAGGAACTAGTAAGTAAGTCTTATACGTTCTTTTAATAACATTTCTTGGATTTCTGAATCACAGTAATTACAAGTCTACTCCCAGATCCACTACCCGGTAACACTCTCCATCTAACTTACATTCCTCTACCCCTACATTACCCCAAAACAACCCCCATACTCTCTCGAGTCTTCTCCATCACCTCATTACCTACCCCTACCATTTTACCTGCCTTTATAAATACCATAGCTATCATATAGCCATCTTATAGCCAACCTTCACCAAACCCCTTAAATCACTACCTCTACCGATATCGCTTATCATCAATCGGACCGGTGACACTGACCGGCACTGTGATTCAAAACCAAGACCAGCCTTTTTCTCTATTGTTCTAACAAGGTAAATAAATTGTAATTGGAAAATAGCTTATTTGTCGAATTTGTGTTAATTCATATTAGCATGGGAATTGACCACCTTCGAAAGGAAGTCTCATATTTCCTGGGCCCAAGGCGCCTCTCACTTATTATCTAATTAGAATTTGGTGGTCTTGTATTCTTACTGCAGTAGTCCTTCCTGATAAAAAGGAGTTCTTTGCAATCAATCTGATCTCTCTCTACGGCACGTGCACACCCTCTCAACATTCAATGGTATTCCTCCTAGCCCTAACCCTATATCTGCTTCTCAAAGGAATGAAAGGATAGAAGCAACTCTATTCTAGGAAAGGAAGCATTTATGTGCGAAACAGTTGCTTCTTGCTACTCCAAGTGATGGCACCTATACTAAACTTGAAAACATATCTATAAGTATATTTTCTATCTATAATATCATCAGTATGGTCAGAATCATAATATCCAAATAATTTTGAATCATCATAAGAAGAATAATATAAACCATAATTAATTGTTCCTTTAACATACTTTAGAATTATTTTTTCCATTTTCCAATGATCCTCATAAGGATCCTGCATGAATCTAGAAACAAATCCTACTGCATATGAAATATCTATCCTAATAATAGTCTAATAAATTAAACTACCAAATAACCATCTATACAAATTAGGATTAAATTTATCACATGCAGGTTTAAGATTTAATTTAACACCAACTTCAATAGGAATGGAAATAGGTTTACAATCAATCATGTTAAATATTTTAAGTAAATTAGTAACATACTGAGATTTAAATGAAACAATAGATTTATGATCCTGAAAGATAATCATGCCTAAAAAATGATGTATCAAACCCAATTAAGTCATTTCAAAACTTTTTTAAATTTTTCTTTGATTCTAAGAATTAACTTCTTATCACTACTAGTAATCAACAGATCATCAATGTATTAGAAAATAAAGATAATGTGATTATTTTCACATTTTACAAAGACATCATTATAAGAAAAATAGTTTTTGAATCCAAGATCCTAAAATAAATTATTAATTTTATCATACCAAGCTCTAGGAGCTTGCTTAAGACCATACAAGTATTTTTTATGTTTACACACTTATAGTTCCTTACCATGTTCTTTAAAACCTTTAGGTTCGACACATGTAAATTTATTCTTTTAGGTCGCCATTTAGAAAAGCATTTTTTGGGCTCCTAAAATATTGGCTATGTACAAAATGTGCATGGGCGCGTAAGGCCTATTTGAAGAAGGGAACACAAGGTGAAAGCACACAGGAAAGGGTTTTAGGAGGGCTTAGTAGAACCAGGGGCCCGTACACACAAGTCAAAGCAAAGGTTTTGGGACTTAGCCGTATTTGGCGTAACAGGAGGAAAGCATGACCCGACTACGCATGTGGAGTGGATAAGGTGCCATCATGGCAACTTGGAGCCCACGAAAGGAATATACCTTGTGATAGAATATTCTAGAAGGTCATCATGGAAAAGAATGGAGAGCTCGAGTCGAAGGAGCATGCTCCCATAGAGGACCACTTGGACACTTGGAAACTAATCTACAACTTCAAAAAGGCATGGCGGTGCTTGCTAAGGCTATATATACAAGCACCTAGTAGAAAAAAAGAAAGATATATATACAAAGATATCGAAGAGAATGGAAAGAGGTGAAACTATGCATAAATACTATGAGATTTCTATGTGTTGGGTTTAGAGGATCTGTAGGATTATGATGTATCAAGGGGATGGGTCTAAATATTTTTCTTTATACTATGAAGGGCTTAAGTCCAGTTTTGATGCATGACATTGGTCTGCACTATTATATGGATCTGTGATAGCCTCAATGAATGTAATGTGATTACCAAACGTATTTAATATGGATATATGTGGTTCCAGTATTTACTTATATCTATATGGATCATTTTTATATATATTTCATATGAGTGGGTGTAAACCCCTGTGAATTTCCTTTCATATGATTGATATCTATGTTCGTAGTGCTTTTCTTATATAAATAAATACATTGGTCTAGAATCCCGCTCTAAGCTCTAAGATGAATGTATGGTTCGTTTCCATTCTTTTCACTTAAGTTTTTTTCATTCATAATGAATTCTCGAGACAACTCACATAAAGGATGGGCTTAGCACCCGTGCGTGCCTTTGGTGAGTGCCTAGTTCCAATCGGGTGATAGGCTAGTGCACATGGGATTTCCTTATTCTTTGAAAGACATAAAAATGACTACATCTTGGTTCCATTATGGGACCTATTTTTGAAGTTGTTGTGAGAAGTGGATTACATATTTGTCCTTGTGATGTGTGATGATAGAGCGCCTGACTTTAGAAAGTGTTGAAACGTGGTTCAAGAGCACAGAGGATGAGTTTGCTCAAAGATTCAACACTGGACCTGAGTTTGATGTGCGTAGATGGGTAGAAGAGAACCTATACCATGAGATGTATGAGACATTCTTTTGTTGCTTCCCAGTAGAGATATATGAATGGATTTTAGCATACGCATCCAGATCAAGCTAGTACTATAGATCGTGTGTGTGGACCCAAGATGACTATCAGAGGCTACAAGATGTAAATATGACTTGGACATGTGCTATTGATCACTGGTGGAAGGGAGTGCTAGCCAGTTACACTTTAGAATATGCCATTTCGATGTATTCTTTCCTAGAAGTTGCTGAGTTCAAGTTTCTAAGGGAGCCTAGAGGATCATTTTTGAGTGTTATTCCTCTAGCTATGAAGATCTTGGTTGTTACTTTGAGTTTAGAAGCATTCCCCATGGCCGGCTAAGCTACTCTAAGCACTGGGAGAGGAAGCTAGGGTGGAGGAAGATGGTGGACATTACAGCTGAAAAGGAAAGGGAGGAGAGACGACTCAAGTATAGCGAAGCTCGTGAAAGGGAGATGACTAGACAACGTGAGGTTACAAGTTTGATGGATCTATAAAGTCGACATTACGAGAGGGTATCGATGTTCACATGGAGGATGTGGAGCCGTGAAGTATATGATACCCCATCTTGGCAAGCATGGGAGAGAGGCCCCTTCAACTTCTGATGAGATTTCGTTACATGGAGAAAGAAGAGTCATTGTACATCTAAACCCACCTGACGACCAACCCCTAGTGCTTGGTTTTCCAAATCAAGGGAGAAGTATTGATAACCTAGTTGGTATCAATGGGAGTGACCGATCGACACCTAGGAGATATAATTTTTGTTTGGAACATCCATGGCTGTACATACTATTCGTGTTTGGATGAATTTTTGGGAAAAGTGCAAGTACGCAAGGTTTGGGAAACACATCTGGGAGTGGCACGGGATACACTTCTGGTAGTGGAGCAATCTCGTAGACTATTGGCATGCAGTTTAGTGGAATGTTGGGGACACTAGGCACGACCACTTCAGGCCCATTTCCAGCTACAAGAGGATATAGAGGTAGAAATGATGGATCTAAAGGCACATGACCTGGTGGATCCAATGGATTTGGTGGAGGAGGAAACACTGGAGGGAGCCAAGGTGTTTCACATGATTCTTATATGTTTCTTCAAAAATGACAAAACATATAGGGTAACGGGTGTAGGAGAAATACCTGTTGAAATGTTGGTTGATAGGTTGTTGCATGTGTATGAATCCTTGATCCATAACTGATTGTGAGAGCTTCCTTTTGGCTAGAGGAACTACCTGAAATAAAAAGCAAGACCACCAGAAAGAGTTAAACAATATATGTAGTGGATTGCCTAGCGTATGCTAGATCCGGGAAGTGTGATACTTCCTAGATGACTATCAATCCACTGTTTAAAACAATTTAATGCTGGTAATAAAGTAAATCCTATTGTAGTTAAAATGATTTAGGTATCTCATTTAAAACACAATAAGAAAGATCTAATCTAACATGATAGGTTAAAATAAGATCCGAAGGTCAAGTAACTGGTTTTGGGTCTCTGCAGGTCTGACAAAGGTCTTAGGTAGGTCACAGGTGAGTAAGGGTGATGTGGGAATAGGTAGGTAGGTTACTGTTCTAGGTGTATTGGTAGATACAGAGACCGATGCCGGTTAAGGGTGACCGACGCGGTTTGGGAGAACCGGTGCCGGTTATTGTGGGGTACTGGGAATGTCACAGAATGAGCTTTAGATCTCCCATATGATTGCACAAAGGACTAGGCTGGTCGAAAGAGGTATTAAGTTGTTTGGATGGGATTTGGTGAAGTTTTAATAGGGATATGGAGGGGTGAGTATTAATGGAGGTTAGTGGGTGGCTAGAGGAATAAAGGATGAAAATATAATGATGAAATGAGTTAACCGAGAGGAGTAAAATATTATACTTACTTTGAACTGGGTTCGGACATCCGTGAGTGAGGAATGAAGGTGTTGATAAGAGGTTGAATATTGCAGAGGATCACCAAACGTTGGGGAGCTCTTGCATGGGCTGCATGTGCTCTCCTTCTTTCTTGATTGGATCAAATTTGTGTTGGGGGTGAGTGCTTTGGATGGTCTTTGGGTGGGTGAATCATGGATGTCTGTAAGAGAAAATACTTGATCTCCTTCTTTGCATGCATGTTCTCCCGAAACTTGTTCTCAAAAGATGTGATATCTCTCAAGAATCTGCCAACCTAAAAAATAAGGTTGTTTTAGGAATTAAATGGTAACCGATGGAGGTTTCGGCTTAACCGGTAGTGGTTAAAGGTAACAAGTGTTGGTTAGGGTGGGATTTCCTAGGTTTACTAAACTAGGCAGATCCCCTTGATTTTCTGGGATCTTGTTTCATTTTTCCTACGAATTATCTTTGGAAGCTTCCTTATAACATGCGGGTATGTAGTTAGAGGGAATGTAGGCATTGATTTTTAGGGTTTGGATAGGTCTTAGTTAGTTATGGTAACTTACTAAGAATAAGTCTTAGGGTGAGGTGGCTAGATGAGGTGGATATGTGGGTATTATCCTAATTAGGATATTTAAATAATAAATGTGGTGAGGATAATGAATTAATTTAATTTACATAATTAAATTAATATTATAGTAAAGTGAAGGAGGCCATGGTTAGGTGAATGTGTTCAATGATGTTTATTTGACGAGGGACCAAAGGGGAGTGTGACCTAATTTTAGTGTCTACATTTTTCCCCTTTTTTTGTTGCATAGCTTGTATTGGTGGTGTTTACGATGACAAAAATAATATGTGGTTGCCCCATGCATGGGTGGAGGTGATCCCCCTCAAACAAGGAACCGATGAGGCAAAAGGTAAAATTGGTGAGTGGTTTGATAAAAGGTGAATGTGATGAAGAGGAATGTGGGTAACGGGGAAAAAGGACAAAGGTCTCCTCTAATAATCTAGGTAATGGGTCGTGGTCAAAGATAGTAATAGCCAAACACACACACACACGTATAAACTACAACATGGTACCAGGTTGAAGAGTAGGTAAACTCTACATTATCTAAGGTCGATAGGTTTATCCAAACAAGGTTGAGGTGATTCCAGTATCCAAGGTATAGGATATGGTCAGGAAACACGACGTAGGTTAGGTGCATGAACGTTTAGGTATGTTCCGATACACCAAGGGTTAGGTCAGGATAAACGGTCATTGCAAGAGGCAAGTTAAGGTCAATAGGTCAATCACCATGTAAGTAACTTGATTGCCACAAGGTATAGTGAACACATGAGGTCAAAAGTCACTAGCGATGTTCCAGTCCAAGAATCTAGGTCACGACACAGGTAAGGATGAGGTATGGGTAAAAGAATGAGTCCCCAAATGAGGACGAGGGTAAGTAGTAAATGATGAGGTCAGGAGGATGAGGTAAATGGTCAGGGGAAAGGTTGGGTGGGGTGAAAAAGAGTGATGGGTAGGGTAATAGGGTGAAAGTGTGGGCAATGTGGAAGAGAGGGTGACCGATGCGATCAAGGGTAATCGATGCCGATATAGGGTAACCGACCATGGTAAAGTAGGGCACGTGACCGATGTTGGTGAAGGTAAAACCGTGTCGGTTAAGTCGGGTTTATTATAAAAATGAAAAATATGCGTGTTTTGCAAATCATTTATCTTCTTGCAAATTGGGAAAGCGATACATGAGAGAGAGAAAAAGGTGGAAAAGTGTTTGGATGGAATGGAGAGTTGAGTTGGTGATCCGAATAGTGGGTGATTGGTAGTGGAGAGGCAGTCCACAGGATCAGATTGTGTGATTTGGTTGGGTGGAGGTGTGGGTAGTGATTTGGTGATGGTAGAGGCTAGAGAGGGATCGGGTGGGCCACCGGTGCAAAGAGCCAGATGTGCCACCATGGTGACGGCAGCATGATGAGGTAAGCATCAAACTCTTGTTGTGTATTTTAGAGGTAAATTAGTTGGTAAAACGAGGTTTGACACATTGGGTTTTTGTTTGTTTTGGGGGCGGAAAGAAATTTGAAATGGGGGAGGGTGAATGGGGTAGAATAGGAGTGGGGAGAGAGTAAAATAGGAGAATAGGGGGTGGGAGGTGGGTAAGGAGAGGTATAGGTGAGGATGGGTGGGTAGAAGAGGTAGGAGAGGGAAGTTTTTGAGAGGGGAGGATTTTGGGGTCACGGATTTTTGCCACGAAAGTGATCGGCATTGGTTGGGTGTAAATGGTGCTGTGAAGGTCAAATCGGGATCGATCATGAAACAAGTGACCGATGTTGGTTTAGAGGTGAGCGGGTCAATTAGAGATAATCGCGGCCGCTGTCAGGTTTTGGAGAACTAGGGGCTGAAAGTGCTGCAGGTTGGGTGGGTGAGATGGGTAGGGGTAAAATAGGGTGTGGGAAAATGATAGTGGGTGAGATAGGGAAGGGTAGAATAGGGTGCGTTGTTGAAAAACCTAGAGTAGGTGGGGGAAAATGGGTTTGGGGAAATGATAGTGGGTGAGTATGGGTATGATGAAGGTGAATTAATTTGTTGTTTGATTGGATGCAGGGGAGAGATTAGTTGTGGATGAGAGATAGGTACTACCCCCGCTCTTCAGAGTGCGGGGCGTGACGACCGCCGAGAAGTGGCAACACGTGGAGGAGGTGGGCCTGAGTGGGGTCCGGTGATATCAGCATGTGGTCTAGTAGCTGAGTTTGATGGTCACTGTTATCGATAGATGGGATTCAGCGACAAACACATTCCACCTACCGACGGGTGAGATGACAGTCACCCTGGAGGACATGTTTAGGATCCTGCGACTACCAATACTAGGTACCCAGGTGTACTCGATCTCCTCTGAGGCCTCAGAGGAGTTGATGCTGACAATTTTTAGAGAGGGACTGGAAAACATGACATTCCATAGTGCCATTCTAAGATATAGAGGGATGTACATAGCTCGTCCAGAGGAGACGAGGCTCGTTGTTCTATTGATGGAGGCAGTGTGATGTTTTGCACTGCCGGATGCAGAGGGAGGTAGATTTCCCCACTCATTGATGGGGGTACTTCATGACATGATGATAGATCAGACCCACTTTGCTTGGGTGCCAAAGCATTCCTGGTGTAGCTGTACAGAGAGCTATGGGCGTATGGGCATATACGCAGTTCAGCCTATGTTGTACCTTTTTACTACATTGCTAGGCCTATGAGCACATTGTGTGTGTGTGGCTAATTGGGGTGCCCGTGCAGATGCATTTCCACCGATATTGGTATGGGTGGGGTATAGGCGATGGGTACATGTGATTGGAGAGTGACAATTAGACATGCCCACACATGATGTGGTCTATTACAGGCATTTATTAGAGGGGTTGTCCGGATTGGACATCATATGGAGGCCGTATGTGGGTTATCCTTCATACCGGCAGATGCATGATGAGCTAGATGGGTTCAAAATTGAGATGGATAGAGGGGCACCGTACTGGGAGCATGAGATGATCCTAGTGGATAGGGTTAGATGGTAGTTTGGACTGCCACAGGACATACCTCCACCCTTCCCATAGTATAAGAGAGATGACGTGGAGAGGCCATTGCCTCTACCACAGCAAAAGTGCCCACAGGGCAAGAGGAGTAGGTGGTAGACCGGTGGATTGATGATGTCGAGGTTACAGATAGATATAAACAATGGTGGGCGGATCATTTATGAGTAGTACCACCTAGGTCAAGCAGCAGATTTAGCCACTAAAGACGGTGCATGGGACACCCTACAAAAAGGTGTGATGACCTTGATTACCCAGTTGGGTATGGTGCACAACAACTTGCCGCCATAAGCGAAGGTAGTTGAGTTACATGTACAGTGACTAGTCTTGTGCCCAGATGGCCTAGGGTGGGGATGGCGATGGAGACCGAGATGATGGTTTGGTGGCTATCATACGTGCACATATGACAGGTCATAGGCTAGGCTAGTTGGCCACAAGATAGGCATAAATTGGGGCTTTACAAGCCCGATAATGGCACAAGGTGGACCGATGGCACCACCACATGCAACGCAGACAAGGTCCCGATTCACGGGAAGGGGCGAGACAGGGTCCCGCAGACAAGTACAGGGGCCGAGGCCTATGGGGCCACCATAGACCATTCCCATATCTAGGTTACAAGATGCCCTAGGTGAGGCCAGATACTACCAGGATCATTTGATGGTGGTTGGGATAAATTTCTATCCTATGGAGAGTACATGGCACAACAGGCCTCGAGTGAGAGGACTAGATCCCAAACTCACAGTGTAGAGAGCACAGGGGCCATCGAGCTCCTAGATAGGATCAAGGAGAGGCCACCAGCTCACAGAGACCAGCTCTAGGTGATGTGCTAGCAGGGGCAGTGAGATGATACCAGGCCGGTGGACAGGAGCCGAGGAGGAGACTGGAGAGACTGACATGGAGGATGTCCGATGTGGTGAGGCCTCGATGCCCACCTTGTATTTTTTATGTATTGTAGTCATTTTTATATATATACCGCCTACGTGCAAAGATAGTCAGGATGTACAAGTGTTTTTGTATATTTTTGAGCATAAATCAGCTGCGTGTGGAAGAGATTTTGTATTGTTTTATTGTATATGATACCGCCTGCGTGCAATGACATTATCTATTACGTATCACCTTGCGCCGATGATTTTTAAAGATGTACATAATTGGATTATCCGTATATATTGTATTGAGACACATATATTCATTTATATGATGAGATGGATGATATTCTAATGATTTGTTGGTGTTGTATGCAAATTTTAAGTTTTAGTCATGATATGGATGGAAACTTAGGTGAGTGAGGCATGATTGAGTCAGGTTGGTTTAGGCATGGATCGAGTCAAGTTGGTTTAGGCATGGATCGAGTCAGGTTGGTTAAAGGTGTGATTCATTAATTTGTGCAATGAATGATGGGATGGGTCATGTTTAAGATGCTTTAGAATACATGCATGATGATGGTAGAGAAATTGTAGTCATAATAAACGTATGTTGTGATGATGATAAAAATGTTAAGCAACTTGTTGTTTGTTTGGTTTAATTTCCAATCATTGATATAAAAAGGAAACTAACTAGAGTAGAATGTAATTTAGGAAGATGAAATATGAATTGGTTAGGGTAGAGAGTGGCCGAGCTAACCTCCAAGGGTCCCATGCCCTTAGAGTGCTACCTACATAGTCTTGGTGAAAAAGGACCTCAGGCCGATGTAGTTTTCCCATAAGCTAGGGAAGAATATAAGGGGGTATGAAAATGAGTTGGTAGGTTTTAGGCAAGATTTGGATCTAGGTATGTTAGGTGTGGGTGAGTTATGGGCAACTTGGTATATGCGAGTTTGATTGTGGTGGAAGAAGAAGATTAACCCAAAAGGAGGCATCAAGGACCAAGTCCTGTATAAGGTAATCAATACGTAATAAAAAAGTTAAAAGATAATAGGAGGCAAGAAAGCCGCCTGATTGGTTAGGGTCATACCGAGTAGGTCATACCATGGAGGAGGTGATGAATGTGAAACCCTAAATACATTACATGATTGATTGTTCTAATGGTGAAAAGTAGTCACATGATCACCAAGTGTTATGGTTTCCTAGAGGTCCCTTGGGGGTAGGAAATGGGAGTGTGAATGGAGAGAGGGGTGAAAGGTGGTGAATTTTGATATGGTATGAGGTAGCATGCTCTTTGGGCAAGAGATCCAAGGTCACAATGGGCAAGTCCATGACAAAAAAGTTTTTATTATTTGACTTGATATTTGAGATAGACTAATTGATGTGGGAAGTCTATATGGGATGAGGAAATTAACTCCTTGAGGTCTTCGTGAAGCTGATCGATGCGGTAAGCTTTAGTTTCTCTTGTTTTTTTAAAGATCGTACATAGCTGTCCTTCGAGGGAGCAATCTATTTATAGTAGCGATTGTCGAGAGGAAGATGTCCTTTTGAGGGAGTCATATTTTTATTAGAATTTTGACTCAAGGAGTTGGGTCCCATGTAATGGCTTTGGAGTCATGGACAAGATCAAGGTGAAGAGGAAGATTCTTGTTCAGAAAGTAGGGTGAAATGACCATGGGATCTCATCTAAAGGTAGATGAAAAGTATCCATGAGAATCATGCTATGTGCAGCGCCGTGGTACACATATTCAAGCAAAGATAACAAGTACAATGGGTACGCACATGATTCTTGTTTAATCATTGGTGAGGTGTAAGAAGTGGATAGCACTCAAGGGATGAGCATGAAAAGAGGAAAAAGGTGAGGTAGGACTAAAAGTCAACAGAGAATGGTCAAAGATGTAAGGCATTAAGGGGCTCAAGTTCGGGTTTACCATCGAGTGAAGATAAACGATAAGCACCTGATCCATAAGTATGGGTCATAATGTATGGTCCAAGCTAATTAGGAGAAAATTTGCCCCATTTACTTTTTTCTGCTTTGGTTACATGTTGATTTTCTTTCAGGACAAGGTCACCGACTTAGAAGGTTCGTTCATGGACATGTTTTTCGTAGGCACATTTGATACGTTTTTGGTAAACTTGAAGGTGGTCAAGAGTGTTAAGATGACGTTCGTCTAATAACTCAAGTTGTGCTAAACAGTCTTGATGAAAGTCATCATCATTGAGCATGTCATGGAGAGAAATGCGGAGTGAGGGAATCTAGACTTTGAGAGGTAGAATAGCCTCTATACCATAGACCAGAGAAAATGGTGTGGCCATAGTAGAAGTGCGGTATGCCCACAAGGAAAAAGGAATGTGCGTATGCTAATCCCTCCCAAGAGATCGTTAAACACTTTCATGAGAATTTTTTTAAGGTTTTATTAGTGGATTCAGCTTGGCCGTTGGTCTGTGGGTAATAAGGTGACAAGAAACTTAGCTAAATGCCGAAGGCGTCACAAAGTTTTCACAATGTTTTGTTTTTAAATTGTTTTCCATTATTAGTGATGAGGCAATGAGGAACACCAAAGTGACAAATGATGTGATGATTGATGAACTCACATATTTTCTTAGCTTTCATGGAGATGAGTGGTATGGCTTCAACCCATTTTGTGTAGTATTCGGTAGCAGTGATAATCCATTGATGGCATTGGGAAGAATGGGGTTGATCTCTCCAACAAGATCCAAACCCCATTGAGAGAAGGGCCAAAGGTCACGAGTGACCTGTAAGGTGTGACTGGGTGTATGATGAAGGTTAGCATGTTGTTGGCATTTTACACAACATTTGACGTAGTCGCAACAATCATGGTTAAGGGTTGGCTAGTAATAGCCTAGGCAGAGAATACACTTAGCAACAGCAAGGCCACTGAAGTGACCTCCACATATGCCATCATGAACTTCCTTGATGGTATAAGGAATTTCAGAACTTGTGAGGCATCGTAAGAGAATACCATCAAATCCGTGCTTATAGAGAAGGCCCCCATGATGACGTAACGAGAGACCTTTTAAGGAAGGTGTGTTGTCATGTTACGGTTGAGATCAAGAGCTAAGATGGAGAGAGAAAGATAGTTGGAGTATTGTTTATACCAAAGGTCACTCGGGTTAGGAGTAGTAGCCCAATGGAGTAAACTTCGTGAGGTAAATAAGAAGGTGATTAGAGTCTTTGTATGGTGACAAATATTTTAGAATTAGCGGGTGAACAAGGTATTTGAGAAGCCAAGCAATTCATGGTATCTCGTAAATTTTTAGTTGAACGAGGGATGGTTTCAAGGGCGTAATAAATCAAAGGTGGTCAAAAGTATGTCTACATGATGTTTATACTTTTGAAGTATCTCATTACAAAATTGGTATATACCATTGACTTGGTTTATGACCAATTGGGAATCACCAAAGATGTTGATTGATTTGACATCTAGGCGTAGGCGACTTGGAGACCTAATACGAGTGCTTCATATTTGGCAATATTATTCAGACAATCAAAATCTAGTTTCAAAGACAAAGCATGGGTGTTAGGATAAAATATTATTATCCTAATATTAATTATGCATAGTACAATTATTTAATTAATTTTATTAATTAAATAATAATGGTTAATAATACAAACCATATATTTGTTATGTATTGTTATATGGTTTCTAAACCATATTTGTTTCTCACGGATGTTGTTATAGTTTTAACAGTATATTTGTATTTATTCATTTGTGCTTCCCGGATGATATTGGAAGCTTGTGTATTTTGGAATTTGGTTGCACATGTGCAAGTTAATCTCTTGTGTGTATTTGGTTGTGTAATATCTATAAATATTGCAGCCCATTCTCTGTAAGTTTGGTTGATTGAGATTAATAAAATTAATCAGGCTTCCGCCCTGTTTCTCAATTTACATTTGGTACCAGAGCGAGAATCTGGACCTGTGAAGCTGTGGAGGAGTGGAAAGAGAGAGCAGTTGAGATAGAGGAGTTTTGGAGAAGTGTTTGCAGCATCAGAGAGCCTGTGCAGCCTCCTGCAACCTCCCAGCCCCATCCCTGCCTCCTCACATCCTCCTGTTCCTTCCAGGTATTTGGAAGGAATTTTTTTTTACACTGGTGCACCCAAACACTGTGTAAAACTTGCTGCAAGTTGCTATATTTGGAGGTCACTCGGTGAAATTTGGAGGAGTCGAGCCATTACAAAGGTTGTGAACTATGGATGGTTCTTGTTCAACACTGTCGAGCCCACAAGGGCCTCTCTTCATTTAAGCAACTGTGTAGCAACGACCCCTGTATTACGGTGCCAAGCCACCTCCATCAACAAGTCATCCCCCAACATAGAATTTGCATGCATGCAACAACAGCAATGGAAATACAATCAGAGGTGGAAACAACAGCAACCAAAGTCCCCTGTAGACCTCTCCACGTCCAAGATGAGTGGCCAAAGCTGACCTGCAAAAACATTACACCACATGATTTGTAAAAATAATGCTCTCGACTTCAGTAAAAAAAAATGGTGGAAGAGCATTCAAAACAGCGGCTAAGGCTTTCTGTCTCCACGCAGACCTACACAAAAGAAAAAAATGGATCAAATCAATCAAAAATGGTGGAAACGTGTTGCAAAAGCGGCTAAAGCAAGAAAAACACGGTGAAAATAAAACGTAACCAGCACAGCAAATAGAAAACAAGCGGTGGAGAAATCAGAACAAGGAGATAAAGGCATTTTAGATCCGTATTTTGAGCAAATGGAACCCTAATCCACAGCACATGCCACGTGGACTTCCTCTCCCCTCGAGAAAATTCGCCATTTTCAAAGGTTAGCTCCTTTTTTATTTTCATTAAATAGTATTTCCTTCATATCATATCACAAGCGCTCATAAGAGCCAAGTTGGATAGTGAAAGCGGCTTGGGAATGAGAGGTGTGGGGTTCGAATCCTGCCCCAACACACAAAAATCCATTTTTTGAAATTTAGCGGTAGATTTGGCGAATTACCAAATTTAGTGGAAAATTTTGAATTTAGTTATAACTAACTAAATTTAGCGGAGGAATCCCTAATTTAGGGTAAATTTTTTTCTCCCATTCGGCTTGGTTTTTCATTTTGGACATTTTTTTGCAAAAGGAGACCCATCTAAAAATTACATTTTCAACTTTTTTTTGCAATTTTTAGCATTTTGGGTCCTATTGGCTCTGGGAGGCCACTGTGGCCCATGAAATGAAATTTTTGTCCTCGCCATTCAAATTTTCCATTTTTTTGAATGTAAATTGTATACTGCTGTATATTTTACTAATTTACTGTGTTTCCATAGTTAACTCGCAAACTTTGTAATCGCTCAAAACCTGGTAGAATTGTAATAAAAACTATAAAAATTGGTTCTCAGAACACTCACGAGATCCTAGATCTCATTCGCAGTTGTGTTCGTATATACGGTGCCTCTGGGAAGCACTTACGGGTAAAGCCATCATGACTACTACTACACTTAACACCTAATATAGATGCAATAATGTCATCTGGGCATCATCCCTTTAAATCGACGGGGAGTAATAAGGTCACAGTGCACACACTATGAACCATCCCATCCGTCTGTGAATGATTGCATGACATAAATCCAGACTGAGAAATTATCCAAGTATATAGCGAAAGTTACATACACGTATGAGGATATTTCTTTGAGCCGGTGTCAATAATCGCATAGACCCCATCAGTACTGTCTTGGTACCACGTATTGAATTCTTTCACGTACGTTAACGCCTCTTTCACGTACTCACCGGGTATATAGAAAGGGCGATCTTCTTCCACGTACCGACGGGTATATCAGAAGGGCACGTATATAGAAAGGTTCAAGTATATCAGATTGATGGTATATAGATTGGGAGACCTAATACCTGGAGTGATAAGAGCCAAACCCTGTCAGTGATCTCTGCAAAATGGGCACCAATGCCCCCAAATTTTTTCTTCCAGATTCACAATTGCTCAGAGGAAGCAACTATGCTGCATGGAAGACAAAAATAAAGACACAACTTGAGTTTGAAGAGATCTGGTCTATTGTGAATGGTACTCTGACCAGATCAGCCACTGATACAACACAACAATGACAGTTTGATAAAGCAGATCAGAAGGCCAAACTCATCATCTTGTTTGGAGTGTCCGATGATGTGCAACCCCACATTCGAGATGCCAAAACAAAAAAGATGCATGGGATAAATTGAGTACAGTATACGAGGCCAAGAACAAGAATGTCATACTGAATTTGCAGAGTCAGTTACATACACTGAAATTCAAGCAGAATGAGAAAATTGAAGCTTTCTTAAGAAGAGTTGTAGAATTAAGGGCTTCACTTCTAGCCCTGGGAGAACCAGTCACAGATGATGCTCTTGTTCCCATTATTCTGAGAGCACTCCCCTCTTCTTACCACATTTTTGTCACAACACTAAACGTGATAGATACGACAGTTGGTTTTGACAAACTGGTAAACCTACTGCAACAAGAGGAAGCAATGCACAATAAGGATGATGAAGAGGAGCAGGCACTATCTTCACATCAAAAATGGAAAGGAAAAGGTAAAGGAAAACCTAATTCCTATCAGAAGTCCCAACATCAGAATTAGTATCATGGGGACAATCAACAGAAGAAGCAATGTCCAATTTGTAAAAGAGGACATGACTTAAAATATTGTTGGTATAACACTTATAAGAAAGGTTCATCAAGTAACTCTGGACCACAACAAAAAAAATCTTACAAGGGACATTCTAACAACTATCATGGGTAGAAAAAGGGGAACTGGAAAAGAAGACCCCACCAACAAGGTAATATTGCTGAGCAACAAGAACAGTCAGACAATGAAGACTTCTTGTTCACTGATTGATCAAGTGAACCATCCACGTCATCTAGTGATGTCTGGTATGTTGATTCGGGAGCCACTCAACACATGATAGGCCATAGAGAATGGTTCATGTCAATGAGGGATATGCCATCAAAAAATCATGTTTCATTGGGAGATGATTCTTCATATACAATTCAGGGGATTGGGAACATTTCTCTACCCCTTGGTTCACACAAATGTAGACTATCAGATGTCCTATATGTCCCTGGGTTGACAAAGAATCTTCTTTCAGTTAGTCAACTCCTAGATCACAACCTAAAAATTGACTTTGATAGTCAATCCGAAGAAAACGTGTTTGATTCGAGATAAATCAAGAGGCTCGAAAATAATTGCAAAAGCCTCCAATGTGGGACGCATATTCCAATTTGATTTTGTTTATAGAAATGATCAAGCACTTGTGGCTAAAAATTCCACCTCAAGTTGTGGCATCAGATATTTGGTCATGTTAGTTTCAAATCTCTCGAAACACTTCACCGGCGTAATATGGTACATGGGCTACCTTCTCTTCAGAAGGATACAGACAAGTGTCCTCACTGCCTAGTAGGAAAACAACATAGGGCTTCATTCCAAAAGAGTAATTTTTGAGCTCATGGTAAACTTGACCTGGTTCATACCAATATTTACGGTCTGATGTAGCCAAGTCATTCTGGGTTCCAGTAATTCATGCTTTGTGTTGACAACTATTCGAGGAAATGTGGATTTTCTGTCTTTGCAAGAAAAGTGAAGCATTTGAAACCTTCAAAAAGTTCAAAGTAGCAGTTGAGAAAGAAACTAGTCATCACATCAGAACTCTCTCGCTCAGATCGAGGGGGGGAATTCACCAGTGATGAGTTCAAAGACTACCTACAAACTCACTGGGATTTGTCAAAAATGCCTCCTCCACACACACCGCAGAAAAATGGTGTTGTTGAGAGAATAAATCGTACTATCATGGAAATGGTGTGATGCATGATCGATGATTCCAGACTTGCAAAGACATTTTGGGTAGAAGTAGCAAAAACAACAGTGTATTTGTTGAACAGAGCGCCCACAACTGCTCTTGATGGAATTACACCACAAGAAGCATGGTAAAAAAGGAAACCATCCATTGCACACCTCAGAGTATTCGGGTGCAAAGCAAGCATGCACATACCCAAACAGAATAGAAAGAAATTGGACATGAAGTCACAAAAACTCATCTTCATTGGGTACAATGAAGAGACTCTTGGGTATAGATTGATGGATCCTAAGACCAGAAAAGTCTACACCAACAGAGATGTTGAGTTTTTGAGAAGAAGGAAGCAGAGACTCCTCCTCCGGACTCGCAAGATGTAGATTTTTCACCTATTGTAAAAATTGAAGCTAATGTTCCCTCAGAAGATGAAAGTGATGATGGGGATGATGGTGTTGATCAAATAGAACCACAACCCATGGGAACAGTTCAACGTATGCCTAAATGGTGTACAAGTACATTACGAGATGCAAGATTGGATGCTCCACCAGATACATCCACCCTGGACCACGGACTCACAAAGAAAGCAAGAGAAGAAGTTAACTTTCTTTGATGAGTAGAGTTATTGAGTCGATGAGCCCCTACTGATCCAGAAGCCCTACGGTCAAAATCTTGGAAAGATGCCATGGATTTTGAATATCAATCAAGAATGAAGAATAACACTTGGTAAGCTTGTCGATCTTCCACTCAGGAAGAAACCCATGGATGCACGAGATGAATATTCAAAACTAAGTACAAAGCAGATGGGACAAGTGGACAAGTACAAAACAAGACTTGAAGAAAGGGGTACACACAAAAAGAAGGCATTAACTATGAGGAGACATTTTCTCCCACAGCTAAGATCAAAACGATTAGGATGATCTTTGCTCTAGCTGCTCAGTTTGGATGGAAAGTTCACCAAATGGACGTAAAAAGTTCCTTCCTAAATGGAGATTTACAAGAAGAAGTCTACATGACTCAACCTAAGGGATATGTTGTACCTGGTCAAGAAATAAAGGTATGCAGACTCAGGAAATCTCTGTATGGCCTCAAACAGGCACCCCGGGCATGGTACATCAAGATTGATGAGCATCTCGTACAACATGGATTTGTTAGAAATCCATACGATCCCAATCTTTACCTCAAAAAGAAAGGGGGAGATGGTGATTGTTGTTTTCTATGTCGACGATCTAGTCATCACTAGCAGTTCAGTGAGGATGATCGATGCAACGAAGAAAGATCTTAATCGATCATTCGACATGACCGATCTCGGGATGATGCACTATTGTCTTGGATTAGAAGTGTGGTAGAAAGAGAATCATATTTTTGTTTCTTAGATGAAATATACCAAGACTACACTCGAGAAGTTTAGGATGATGGATTGCACACCAATTTCTACACCCATGGAGAACATATTACAGTTATCTCGTTCAGATCCATCTCCTGAGGTAAGTGCCACTCTCTATCAGAATTGATTGGGAGTCTCATTTACCGACCTACACTAGACCAAATATCAGCTTTAGTGAGCTATCTATCTAGGTTCATGCAGGAACCCAAAGTTTGTCATTGGAAAGTAGCAAAGCACATTTTGAGATATCTCAAAGGATCAGAGGATCTTGGTCTAGAATACAAGAAGAACGAAAACTTATTCTTGACTGGATATTCGGATTCAGATCATGTAGGTAACATTGATGATAGAAAATCCACTTCTGGATTTGTATTCTTTATGGGATCTAGACCAATATCATGGGGAAGTAAGAAACAACACTTTGTTTCTTGCTCTTCCACAGAAGTCGAGTATCGTTCTGCAGGAGAAGCTATCTGTGAAGCGATTTGGCTATGTCGCATACTGGAAGGACTTGGAATACCTCAAGACAAACCGACCACCATGTATGTTGACAATGAAGGTGTACTCAAACTTGTTCGCAATCCAGTTTTTCATGAGAGAACAAAGCACATTGAGGTTCAAGTTCATTTCATACATGAACATGTGTTGAAGCACAACATTCAGCTTCAATTTTTCCAACTGCTGAACAACGAGCAGATATTTTCACAAAGTCACTTACATGTGACAAGTTCGAGTTGTTCAGAGAGTTCCTCTCCTCATCTCTTCAGACAATGCACAATTAAGGGGGGGAATGTTAGGATAAAATATTATTATCCTAATATTAATTATGCATAGTATAATTATTTAATTAATTTTATTAATTAAATAATAATGGTTAATAATACAAACCATATATTTGTTATGTATTGTTATATGGTTTCTAAACCATATTTGTTTCTCACGGATGTTGTTATAGTTTTAACAATATATTTTTATTTATTCATTTGTGCTTCCTGGATGATATTGGAAGCTTGTGTATTTTGGAATTTGGTTGCACCTATGCAACTTAATCTCCTGTGTGTATTTGGCTGTGTAATATCTATAAATATTGTAGCCCATTCTCTGTAAGTTTGGTTGATTGAGATTAATAAAATTAATCAGATTCCACCCTGTTTCTCAATTTACAATGGGTTCACCATCAAGCAGAATGAGGATAACACTAGCCCCACCCCCACGTTGACACTTGGAACCATCGAAGAAGAGCGTCATTTGATAAGTGGGTTCGTCCAAGGAAAGGGTAGCAATTGACTCATCTAAAAAGTCAAAATTAGAGGGTTGATTCTCGGAAATAGGTGCGTCGGCCAATTGGTCGGTGATAGCTTGGCCCTTGATGGAATTTTGATGAATGAATTTGAGGTCGAGGTCAGCTAAAAGCATAATCCATCATGTGGCATGCTGATTTTGATAAGGTTTGGCATACATGAAGTGTAGGGGGTCAGTGTTGGTCACAACATAGGTTTTGTGGTTGAGTAGGTAATGGTGGAGTTTTGTGGCAACAAAAACTAAGGCTAAACAAAGTTTTTTAGGATGGGTGTATCGGGTTTCATAGTCCAAAAGAGTATGAATTATGTAATAAACCGCCTGCTCCCTATGTTGTTCATCATGATGAGCGAGCATGGCTCCCAAGGAGTGATCGGTAGCTAAGATGTATAGATAGAAGGGTTGATCATCTTTAGGTGGGATAAGTACGGGTGGTTGGAGAAGGTATTGTTTTAAGGCCTCAAAAGATTTTTGGTAGTCATCATCCCATTTAAAGGAGACATCCTTCTTAAGTAGATGATGAAATGGTTGACACCGATCAAATAATTGTGAAATGAAATGATGAATAGACTATAACTTACCTTGTAGGCTACGGAGTTGTCTAAGGTTAGTGGGTGGAGGAATTTCTAGAATGGCCTTGACTTTAGCAGGGTCAACTTCTATACCATGTAGGGAAACAATAAATCCTAGGAGCTTTCCTGAGAGGACCGCGAAGATGCACTTCTTAGGCTGAAGGTGAACGTAATATTTAATGAGGCGGTCAAAAATGGTTTTTAGGATGGTGAGATGCTCAGAGTGACATTTAGATTTAGCCAGGAGATCATCCACATAATCTTCCAATATACGATGCATGATGTCATGGAAGATATAAGTCATATCCCACTAATATGTGGCACCAATGTTTGTAAGGCCATCGTGTATGAATTGATGGCGTAAGGTCCCCAAGGGGTGATGAATGTGGTTTTGTGTTGATCCTCTAGGGCAAGCAAGATTTGGTTATAACCCAAGAAACCATCCATGAGGGATAGCATCTCGTGACTAGCGGTAAGGTCAACCAGCTGGTCAATACCGGGTAGAGGAAAGTCATCTTTTGGGAAAGCTAGGTTGAGGTCACGAAAATTTGTGTAAATGCGAAGTCCCCCTGTCACCTTAGTGATAGGGACAATGTTAGAAATCCAACGAGGATAATCAATGGGTAAGATGAAGGAAACAACAAACAAAATGAAGTTCTTCTTTGACGAGAAGGGAAATACGAGGTGCATTTTCCTCACTTTTGTTTAACAGTTTGGCATTGGGGATGGTCACGATATTGTGGACCACTATGGTGGGGTCAATATCGGGCATGTCTATATAAGACTAAGCAAATGCATGGTTATGATTTTTAAGAAAAGAAGTGATGGCTTCTTGTTCAGCAATATCTAAAGATTGACCGATCTTTAGGATGTGTGGGTCATCTTGAGTATGAATTTTCATCTTGATAGTCGATTCATTTAACATGGTTTATGTCTCATAGGGTAATGAATGATGAATATATGAGTCTTATGCACCAAGGTCAATGAGTATAGATTGAACGATGTTAATTGAAGGTGTATCGTCATTGATCATTTCAAGATACAGGAAGGGATGAGAGGAAGGAGCCTCACCCTCGTGTTGATAAGTCAGAGGCCCCAAGGAAATTGTGTTTATGAAAAAAGTTAGGAGGGATGGATTCTGGATCCATCAACTCCATCGGAAAAGGCAGTGATGAAGGTGGAGCGGGTGAAGAGGGTGAAGAAGGGCTTATATCCTCGATGAGTTCAATGTGGGCCTACTTGGTAGGTGGTTCAGCAAAGCCGATACCACTATGGTTGTTATGTTTGTGGGTAGTACATGGAATAACAAAGATGGCGAACTTGCTCATAAAATCCAAAACCAGAACCCTTCCACGTGCATTAGTGTAGGAAGTGTGGGAGAAACGACAATTGGTGAGAGACCGGAAGTCACAGAAAATGGGCGGGTTTGTGATGGGTTGTTCAGGGGTCTAAGTGGTAGTGATCGTCCCCCATAGGTGAGACGTGTACGAAGGTGAGGAGGGCCATAAAGGAGGTGTTCTCCTATGCGGTGATCATAACGAGGATGTTGATGAAGACTTCCATACTCTTGCAGAGTAAGGAATGTGTTGACACTATATAGGCAATACTCCCCTAGAGTGAGGTGTTGAAAAATGCCTTCAAAGGGATTGGTGGTTGGTATGTGAGTAGCTAGAATAGATGACGTGTGAAGGTTGATGCAAAGGTGGAGTTAATGGATTGGGAGGCTAACGGGTTGGCCATGGAGGTTGTGGGTGGTAGAAATGGAGGATGTATGTGTGGTTGAGGTAATGATCAGACCGTGGTGAGCTGAGGTGTAGGGGAAGTGGTAGTGGTCATGGAGGTAGACACCTTAATGGGTATAAGCATGTCATTGGGTCGGTAAATCATGTTGCATGTTTTAAAAGGTGATGGATCAGCTGGAATAGTATAGGTGTGCCCTTCATGCTCAAACTTTACACAACAATGCAAAGTAGAAGGAACGCAACCCATGACACGAATCCAGGGTCTACCAAGTAACATGTTATATTGAAATTCCTCCTCCAAGATGTAAAATAACTCTGAAACTATGTGGGGGCCACGCAAACGTGGAGGATGATGGTGCCTAGTGTAGAGGTGATAACGTCATTGAATGAATGCAACATGACAGGATGTTTATCCATGCAATTTTCAGGTATGCAAATTTGAGTGAAAGCATGAGATGAAATGCTATTAATTCTAGTGCCCCCATTGATCATTACGTGTCGTACTGGTATATCATCAATGTGGACAGAGATGAAGAGAGCTGGGTCTAGGTCATCTGTTTAGTGCAAAGTGTGATCTCTTCCTCTGAGAAGCTAAGGGAGACTATTTGGTGAGTAGGGTGAGGTGTGGATAAAGGTGGTATTTTGGTGAGAGGGGCTACATGATGGGGTGTGATAATAGAGGCTATAGGTGTAGGTTCATTGGGTAAAACCTCAATCGATTGAAGAACCTCTATGAGATCTTGACAATGAGATTCCAAGGTTTGAATGAGGTCATATAGGGACATTTTGAGGGGATATTGGTGTAATTGTTTGAGCATGGTGCGATGTGTGACCCCATTAGAAATAGGGTATGTGGGGCTGTGGATAGTAATTTTAGGTGTGGGTGTATATGGTATGTTGGGTATAGGATTGGTTGGCGAGTTAGTTACCTTTTCCTTGCCTTTGTCTCTCTGAGCACGGGTAGTGACATGTATCATGTTGATCTGAGGGGAGTTGGAAAATGGAGAAGGTGTAGGATGAGTGGTATAATGACATGACAGGCAAAAACCTACCGGGGAGAAAATCCTTGTGAAGTGAGCTAGGCACAATGACATTTAGGTAATGGTGTGGCAAGTTCCCTAATGTGAACCATGTTAATTTTGAATCTTGGGGGCAGCTCTAAGAGTTGTGGGGGTGGAGGTCGGGTTTTTGAGTAGGAAGTGAGGGAAGGACTATGGGAATGGGTGTTGGTGAAATGGGGTCCTCATCAAGAAGGTCATCATCGTCAAAGTTTGCTTTAGGAGGACATAACTAGATAAGGATAGTTTTCAAAGCTTTGTAGTTCTCCACATTGTGCCCTAGCACACGATGGTAGGCACAAATTTTAGTGTCATCAAACCCTTTTGGCTTGGGTTTGAGGGGGTCATAAGGTATGAGCGGTGGTAATGTGATGATAAAAGTATCAAGGAGGTTGGTTAAGATATTGGCATAGGATCCTGCTAGTGGGTCACAATGGGAAGTGAAAGTGGGTTTAGGCGTAGGTGTGGCTGATTGTTGAGGAATGGTCCTTGCAAGAGGGGGAGTGGGTCGAGCTATGGTTTTGGGTGCTGGAGTGGTCTTGGGTGTTGGTCATGAACCTGGTAGGAGGGTGTATGGTTGTTTTGACTACGTTATTGGAGGGTAGCGTATTTTTTTCTTTGGGTTACACCTTCTTGGGTAAAGGTGATATGGGTGTATGAGATCTAGAGGGAAAAGCAGATGGGGGAAGAGGGCGAGTTACCCATGGGGATAATGGAGGTGTTGTGAAGGTAGATGATGTGGGTTGTGCAAGGGTGTGAGAGACAAAGACCGAAGTGTAGGGGTAGTGAAGAAATTAATGAGGGTATTGGAGGTATGGGTGGTAAAGATGTCAGAGGTGGGTGTAAGTCGTGTCGGGATCTTAGGTAGGTTAGAGGTTTGCGACAAAGGAGTGGGATGTTGTGTTTTTGGTTTATTGACGGGTGGAGGTTTCTTAACCGTGTTGGGAGGTTGAGGTCCTAAGATAGATAGAAAGGGTGAAGGTGATGTAGGTGTGATTGGCGCAGTTGGGGTGTGAGTTCTATGGGCTTGGCTCTTGTTTGGGTGTTGGAGTAGGTTGGGTGTTGACTGTGGAGGATGTAGCTAAATCTAGTTTGATAGGTGGATGAGTAAGGTTGGTGGTTGGGGTGACCCCTAAGGTAGTAATAGGTTTAGGCGAGGAGGACGATGTAGGTGTGGGTTTGGAATTAGATGTATGTTGGGTTATGGGTAAGGGTGTGTGTTGAGCTGTGATGGGTGTCGTGGAAGAAGTTGTAATAGAGGTGGTTATGTTTGGTTTGATTGGTCGAAATATCTTTGGGTAGATAGTGGAAGTGTCAGCAAGTGACATCTACATCTGTGTTGAGATAGGAAGCAGAAGACACCCCCACAAAGTAAGGCTCTGTCCACATAATCTAAGCGATCGGCTAAACATGAGAATGGCACGTCTGTAGGTGAGGTTGATGAGGACCTAATGGAAATTCCCATAAAATGTGTCTTAGAGACGGGGAATTTGCTAGCTTTAGCTTCCATGGGTAAGAGAGCCAAAAGTAGGTCCACAGGATCTTGGGTAGCCGATGGAGAATGCTCGCCTAGAGGCAAAGGTATCTCTACTGGATCTTTGATAGGTGGAGGAGAAAATGGGTGCTCCTCTGTAGGTGGAGGAGATGATGGGTACTCCTCTATGGGTGGAGGAGATAAACAAGTATCCTCCATGGATTGAAGAAGTACTGTGGGTGACGACTCTCTAAGTGGAGAAGCCAAAGGTGAAATAGCCTCTATATTAGCATAAGGCTCCTCCACGGGTGAGGAAGGAGGTGAAAGGTGTTCCTCTGTGGGTGGAGGAATAGGTGAAGTGGGTTCAAGTGTAGGTGGGGGACTTCGGATAGAATTTACTCTATGGAAGGGATATGAGGTAATTCGGAAGCAACGGGTGCGTCACTGAAAATAGCATGGACCTTGTGGGTATGGCTATCATGAGTTGAGGTTTCACCGGTTTGATCAGACAAAGGGGCATGATTAGGAAAATGCTTCTTAAAGATGTGTAGGTTTTGATTGGTAGGTGCGTTAGGATTATCCATGGTTAACTCACCTTTCTCAAGCATTTCTTGGACAATGTTTTTGAAAGTGATGCAATTGCCATCACTGTGACCCTTTACTTGATGATAGTTACAGAAATCATGTTCTTTATACCATGCGGGTGTGGGGCGAGAAGGGTCAAAACCAAAGTGTGTGGTTTTATAGGTGGAAGGGTGATGGCCCCAACTTTAATGAGATTTTCTAAGACAAGAAGAATACGGCTCCCCAATTGGGGTGTATTCTATTGTTCCCATCTGAATTGAAAGGTATGAATGGGTGAGAGATTAGATGAGGGGCTAGCTTGATTTGATGGATGAGTTGGGCCAACTTTAAGTAGAACTGCGTTAGTGGTGGTCCCTTGGCCTTTGAATAATTTTTCTGTGGTTTGGAAGAAGAAGAGGTATCATTTGACTTGAATGCCAAATTTTTTTACGTAATTGGATTTTCTTCTCTTCAATGGCCCGAATCTCTAGCTTTCGGGCCATGGTGAATGCTTTGTCGAAGGTTTGGAAATTTTGGACTTGCAGGGTCGGCGAGATATGTCTAGTGCAAGCCCGTGTGAAGAGCTCGATGAGTTCGGTTTGTGGTAGTTAGAATTTGAGTTGATTGATCAGGCTACACCAACAAGCAATGAAATTTGTGATAGATTCATCATCATACTGATGTGTGGAGTATAGGTCAGTCATGGTAACCTTCTTAACGATATTGATAGAGAAGTGATCCAAGAAGGCTTGGGCTACTTGATTAAATGAAAATATAGAGTGTCTAGGTAACCCACTATACCAATCTAACATAGGTCTAGTCAGAGACATGGGAAAGGTCCTCAAGAGAAAAGCATCATCATGGGTGATTAGGTAGCACCCATGTTTGAAAGACCACAAATGTTGTTGCGGGTCTTCCTTGCTATTGAAATGGTTGAATTTAGGCATTTCCCAATGCATGGGGTATGGACGAATAGGGATGGATGGGTGTATAGGCTCATTACAAATCTCGTCGTAGGTGAGAGTGTTGTGGGAGCTAGAAACCGATGCCTCTAATGTTTGCATCTTGTCCATCATTAATTTGATTAGGTCATTGGTAGGTTACGATGGCTAGGTGCCTCTTGTAGCGTAAGAGGGTTGGTGTTGGGCATATGACGGGGTGACATTCCAGTATATGGTGCTACCGTATAGGTAGACTGAGAAGGAGGGAGTGAGATAGGGGGTACGTACCCAAAATGAATGATAGATGAAACGAGAGGCTGCTGGTAGTATGTATATGGAGGTGGAAGGGTTGTGGTAACCCTAGTGGCAATGGGGGCTAACGATTGTGGAATAGAAAGGACCATGTTTTGAAAAGGGATAGGGGTCACCTATACCGAGGGTGGTCCATGGGGAAGATGAGGTTGTGTTGTGGTGGTTGGCGAAGATATAGTGGATGTGGCAAGTTCAACAAATGTAGCATACACTACATTCATAAGTGGGTATAGGACCTAGCTGTGAAAGGATTGGGGTAAGGTAGATGTGGGCAAAGGCAAATCCAGATAACGATGACGTAGGAGTAAGAGTGAGTGTCGGGGGGGATAGATACGAGAATGCCGTATATCAACTAACCCGAGGCATCTCAAGTGGATGAGTGGGAAAGGTAAAACTATAAGGCGGTGAGATTTTGGTCAAGGAGTTTCACGAACTCCTCATCTCCGTAGAATGATAGTGATAGGTTGGATAGTTTCCATGGCGGGTGATAAAATGGAAGGTGGTGAAGGGATAGGTGGGAGTGGTTGACAACTAGCATGGAATATGAGGGTGCTTGCTTGTCGATGCATCAGTACCATGTGAACAATCTACTAATGTGGTAAAACTATTTTCTATAAGTGACATAGAAATATAACACAGGAAGGATAAATAGGTGGTGGTAAGTGAATTAGGGCTAAAATGGCAGCTGTAAAATGACACAAGCTAACCGATGCCGGTTAGGGTAAATCGATGTCTGGTCACATGTAACCGCACCCATCACTATGGAACGTGAACAATTGGTCAAAAATAAGGTATAAGGCCAAACCTAGATGGTATGCCAAATACTGATGAGATTTACAAGGTCAATGTATATGATAAGAGTGACAGGACTCTGAATAGTCGAAGAAGGTGAATAGGTGTCCTTTTGGGTAGGTTAACCAAAATGACAGTGAACCGATGCTGGTTGGGTATAACCAATGACAAGCCGAGGGTAACCGACGACGGTCATGGACCGACACCGGCCAATGTGGAATTGAAAACAGTGATGAAGAAAATGTGGTTGTGAATTAAAAATTTATGTGGAATTAGACCCAGAATTCTGAGAATGATGTGAATATGGTCCAAGCACACTCAGATGAAGCTAGAATACACCAACTATGATGAGGAGTGTGCAAGGAGAAAAAGGAAAATGAAGAACGTGACCTCTCACCTCAAAATGCAAGCCAAGTAGAAAAACTAAGAAAAATACGATCCTAAGATTGATTTTTCTATTACGTTTGTTTAGTGTATGCTATTTTAAGGATTGACTCATGAACTGTAAAATAGGGTTTTTTGGTGAGGATGGATTCCTACGAAGAAGGAGATCTACAAGGAGAGGTTTCAGGTATGATATGGTGGGGGCGGGCCTCACTCTGAATTATGACTGATAGAGCAGTGCGCTGGGTGCCCACTATGCCGTGATCATGTGATCACCTACAGCTTCTTCTAGGAAATATGTTGTTTAAGAATGTGTATATTTTCAATTTTTGTGAGGTTTTGATAAGACTCAGAGAGAGAGAGAGAGAGATAAAGAAGTGCTTGTCTATGATTCATTTATCAACCATCAGCTGGGAATGACTTCCAATGTATAGGTTGTCCTCATTTAATGTGAGCTAATCTAAAAAAGTAGAATGAAATGCAATGATTTTTAAGCCCCAAATCGAAATATGGAATTCGATGACATAATAAGAAGAAAAGGAGAGAATATGATCCTTCACTAATGCAATGTAAATGAAATAGAAGAAATGTTCATTTTAAGCACCAAAACATGATTGCTTTGAGACAATAGAAAGAAAAGAAGATTCCAAGGGAGAAATTTTAATGTGAGAACCTTTTTGAAAAGAAACAAACATGCAACTTTTCACCTAGAATGAATGAATGCAAGGAACCCCGAATGGGTCCCACTGGGCATGCCAAAATGTTTCACCTGATTCTTAGACATTTCTTTGAAAATGACGAAACAGATAGGGTAACGGGCATAGGAGGAATACCTGTTGAAATGCTGGTTGATAGGTTGTTGTGCATGTATGACTCCTTGATCCACATATGATCATGAGAGCTTCCTTTTGGCTGGGAGGAACTACTTGAAATAAAAAGCAAGACCACCAGAAAGAGTTAAACAATATATGTAGTGGACTACCTAGCGTATGCTAGATCCGGGAAGTGTGATACTTCCTAGATGGCTATCAATCCATTGTTTAAAACAATTTAATGCTGGTAATAAAGTAAATCCTATTATAGTTAAAATGATTTAGGTATCTCATTTAAAACACAACAAGAAAGATCTAATCTAACAAAGCTAGGTTCAAATAATATCAAAAGGTCAATTAACCGGTTCGGGTCTCTAAGTCCGAAAAAAATCTTAGGTAGGTCACAAGTGAGTAAGGGTGATGTGGGAATAAGTAGGTAGGTTATTGTTTTAGGTTGTATTAGTAGATATAGAGACTGATGCTGGTTAAGGGTGATTGACACCGGTTTGGGAGAACCGGTGCTGGTTACTGTGGGGTACTGGGAATGTCACAGAACAAGCTTTAGATCTCCCATATGATTGCACAAAGGACTAGGCTGGTCGGAAAGAGGTATTAAGTTGTTTGGATGGGATTTGGTGAAGTTTTAATAGGGATATGGAGGGGTGAGTATTAATGGAGGTTAGTGGGTGGCTAGGAGAACAAAGGATGAAAATATAATGATGAAATGAGTGAACCAGAGGAGTAAAATGTTCTACTTACTTGGAATCTGGTTTGGACATCTGTGAGTGAGGAATGAAGGTGTTGATAAGAGGTTGAATGTTGTAGAGGATCACCAAATGTTGGGGAGCTCTTGCATGGGCTGCATGTGCTCTCCTTCTTTCCTAATTGGATCAAATTTGTGTTGGGGGTGAGTGTTGGATGGTTGTTGGGTGAATCTTGGATGTCTATGCAAGAGAAAATACTTGATCTCCTTCTTTGCATGCATGTTCTCCCGAAACTTGTTCTCAAAATATGTGATATCTCTCAAGAATCTGCCAACCTCGAAAATAAGGTTATTTTGGGAATTAAATGGTAATCGGTGTTACGGCTTAACCAAAGCAGTTAGCTAAGGGTAACCAAGGTTGTTAGGCGAGATTGCCTAGGTTTACTAAACTGGGTAGATCCCCTTGATTTTTTGGGATCTCATTTCGTTTTTCCTATGGATTAGACTGGAAGCTTCCTTCTAACATGTGGGAATATGACTAGAGGGAATGTAGGCATTGATTTTTAGGGTTTGGGTAGCTCTTAGTTAGTTATGACAACTTACTAAGAATGGGTCTTAGGGTGAAGTGGATATGTGGGCATTATCCCAATTAGGATATTTAAATAATAAATATGGTGAGGATAATGAATTAATTTAATTTAAATAATTAAATTAATATTATAGTAGGGTGAAGGCGGCCTTGGTTAGGTGAATGTGTTCAATGGTGTTTATTCGACGAGGAACAAAGGGGAGTGTGACCTAATTTTAGTGTCTACACAAGGATATGGATCAGAAGATAGGGGCCTCAGCCACCTCCTTAGGTGTTCTTTGAGATGTCTTTACACTTGCCATATTACCAAGGTATAGAGGATGCTATAGAACACATGCACAAGTGTGAATTACTATGGTGCACGAAGGGGATCACTACCCCAGAGCAGAAGGCAAGTTAGTTTGCAACAACGTTGTAAGGGCGCACACATAGCTGGTATAGGAAGTACGACCCCTATCAAACAGTGGTAGACTACACCACATTAAAGAATGCCTTCCTAGTAGAATTCCATATACCAGAGTTTGAGCAAAAGAGCATCAATGCTTTGAAGGAGATCCATCAGGAATGACAAAGAGTGTGTGGGAGTATGATGCATGGTTTAAAACTCTCCTATCAAAATTATCATATGAAATTCACCCTTCACAAACATGCTCAATGGTTTTTTGGAGGGTTTATCACTCCATTTAGAAGGGCATTGTCACATAAAACATTCAATGACCCACACTAGGATTTAGAAGTTGCTTTACATGTCAAGCAGCGGTTGGGAGCATTGATACTGGTGTGAGCCCTTTTTTGGAGGCTCAAATCACTGCAATGGCCAAGCAGTTGGAGAAGTTTTTTGCAAACTCAAAGCACCTAAGACACGTAATGGTATTTGGTGCATACATTGTGAAGTAGAGGAGCATGCCAAGGGTAGTTTCCTCGTGAAGTCAGTACGCGCCATAGTAGTAGATTGTGAAGTTTGTCACGAGGACCATGATGCGAGTAGATGTCCCTTATTACAACGCGTAATCCAGAAGAATGTGTCTTGTTAATGAAATATATACACCTCTACGACCCATGATACTAATGATTATAGGATTATTGAACATATCCATGAGGTCATTGATCATGGTGTGCACCAGATCAGCCTTGCCAGTAGTTCCAAGGAAGATGATCACCATTATGAAGGATGTGCGGATGGAGGGGTGCATGGGAGAGGTTTTCGCGGAGGATTTTGTGGTTGCAGTAACCGCAAATGAGGGAGAAGTGAGTTCCCATGAGGAACCTACTATAATTGTGGATCTACAGAACATTACAGGCACGAGTGTCCAGATTTATTGCAGTGCTCATGGTACGGGAAGAAGCATAAGTATGAGTAGTGCCCTATTTTTTTGAGCATATGATCTAAGAACACCGTAAGGAAAAAGGCACCTGGGATGGTGAGTATAAAGAAGGCTGACACATAGTGGATGCCTAGAGTGGCGCGTGGGCTAGGGTTAGAACCCATTTTAGTGACAACACGAGAAGAGGTCATGTGAACCAAGGAGGTACCAAGGAAAATGACTCTAGTATCAAGAGAATAAGTGGTGCACATGAAGTATCTAAGCCCGGCCACGTAAGGAAGTGTATCAAGAGACAATGGATGTTATTCGAGTTTGCAGGAGAAATCTAATGTCCGAAGGAGTAGTCTAGGCAAAGTAGGAGCAAAGGAGGAATACCGAGATTCCACATGAAGGACCTAGATGAGGTCAAGAAAGTGTGAAAAATGTTAAGGTAAGAGAATATTATTCCCTTGCTATGAGAATGGATATGGGAGAAGGTACCACATGCCGGAGGAGAGTGTGAAAGGCAAGTGTTGCATGCAAACCTCCCTCCTCATAGCCTTGACTATGAAAAAGAGATCACACTGAATGCAATTGTGGATGGTTGGTTATTGAGTAACATATTGATTGACATGTGAGGAAAGGTAAATGTTCTTACATTAGATGCCCGACATCAAATGGGAATACCCGCATTACAACCATATTTGAATGTGTTCTACATGGTGAATAAGACTAAGGCAATTCCCATTCGAGTATTGAAGGATGCAGTGATCACCATTCAGGGGGCCAAGTTTACTGGAGACTTCGAAGTCTTGGCACTCATTGAGGCAGACAATTTTCTAACATTGCTTGGGCACCCATGGTGCTATAAGAATAATGTTGACCTGAGGTTCAACAAAGGATATATCAGTTTTAAGAACAAGGAAGAATGGGTCATCATCCCTTTGATGGATGGGAAGTTGGCACCTTACACTAAAACTTTGGGAGAAGAGGTCCTTGATAGAATTTATGTGCACTCCATCAGAGACCCAAAGATAATTCATCCTATGAAGGAGTTATCCAATTTGAGGATGTTTAGTCTATGAGTGATACAACAAGCATGACATGTGACAATTAGGCACATGGACCTATGAGTTAATTAGGAGACAGTTGAGGGGGTTTGTAACAAGAGTGACTAAGGCACGCTCACTCAAGCACCTAAGAGGAAAGAAGTTGCAAGTTACTCTGGAGGGGCATACCCTAAAATTTTCTTATGGGACATGGAAGCTTAGTGGAAAAATGAGGATGAGAGAAGAGGAATGCTCAAGTTATAACCTACTCGGGACTATAGCGCGTTGGTGGGATACACATCGGGAGAACCTCCTAGAGTGGCGTGAGGTAAGAATCATTTTTTGTAAGGTTTTCAAGGAGCAACGTGCCCACACGGTCATACAAGACTACCATGGTAAAGAGACCGCCTCATTTCATATTCAAGTGTGTGAGAAGGCCTGGATAGGAGGTGTAAAATCCTTACCACCATCATTATGGGTGCATAAGTTATATTCCACACTACAAGGTTGTGCGTGCACATGGTATATGTACTCATAAATACACCGTTAGATAGGAAATTGGAAGGAGATGATAGCTGATCTCATTCAAGCTTTTGAATATCGGAGCAAAAATCCATCAGTGAATAAGGCATTAAAAGTGATCAAGCACCTTACGATGGGGGATAGTTCCATGGCAAAAGACAAGCTACTAGATTTTCTAGGTGAGCCTAGTTTAGAGGCACACCGATGATGAAGATGAGTAAGAGGAGATGCGCTTGAGTGTGCATGCATGGAGAAGGAAAGAGGAAATATGGTTTATGTCATAGATGGGGAGGAAATGGAAGGTCTAGATGTTAACAACATTGTAGGTACGTGCGATGTTATAGATAGCATTGATGAAAGGATGCGTGTCTACCATGATCCCTGAAGACGAAGAAGGTTAACATTGGGTCAAGAAGAACCCAAGGAAGCTATCATTGGAGACTATTGGTCGAGAAGGAAGTCTCAAAGATCATTGATTTGTTACGTGAATTCTAAGATTTGTTCCCTCACGCAGTATCATGAACTCAAAGGCATCCACCATTCCTTGGGGGAGATGAGGATAAAACTGAAGGAAGGTGTGTGCCCAATCTAGAAGAGGCCATATCAGATGAACCCAAATTTGTGTGTATGGGTCAAGGAGGAGATAGAAAAAATGATAGCGTCAGTGTATCATTGAGGCTATGGAAGAGTTAGAATGGATAAGCCCAATGGTCATCAACATCAAAAAGGATAGAAGGATAAGGATCTGTGTTGACTACAGAGACCTGAATGTAGTATGTGTCATTGATCCCTTCCCAACCCCATTTACTGAAGAAATATTAGAGGGAGTGGCTGGGCGTGAAGTCTACTCTTTCACGGATGGGTTCTCAGGGTACCACTAGGTGAGGATTGCAAAGGAAGACCAAAGAAAGACAAATTTTTCCACTGAATGGGGAAGTTTTTCCTATATAGTCATGCCTTTTGGGTGAAGAATGTGCCCGCTATGTGTTCTCGTGCATTGTAGTACAAGCCTTTCAGACTTCATCCATAAATTTCTTCAGGTCTATTTGGATGATTGGACTGTGTATGGTCTAGTCAAAGACCATTGTGATAACTTAAGACTAATGTTTGAAAGGTGTCGGCAGTTGAGGATATCCCTCAACATCAAGAAGTGTGTCTTTGCTACCCCATTTGGAACCTTATTGGGGCATATCATATGTAAGGAAGGCTTACTAGTAGATCCCGCCAAGGTTGCAGCCATTGTGGGTTTAGGGGAGCCTACTAGCCAAAGTGCTATGCATGGATTCCTTGGGCATATGGGTTACTATAGGAAGTTCATCAAGGGATATGCCAAGATCACACCCTGGAGGAATTTCTTAGACACAAGAGTTCCTTTCATTGGGGAGAGGCACAACAGAGGGCATTTGACACTTTGAAGGATAGGCTTGTCACCGCACCCATACTCCATTTCCCTGTTTGGGATAAGCCTTTCCATGTTCATGTGGATGCCTCTAGTATAGCCATTGGAGCAGTATCGAACAACCTAGTGAAGGGATTATTGACCATCCCTTTTGTATTGCAAGAATAAATTTAACATCAACAGAACAAAAATTACACCACTACCGAGCATGAAGAACTATCTATGATCTATGCACTACATAAATTAAGGTAATATCTACTAGCAACACCATTTTTATTCTACATGACAACATGGAATTAAAATACTTAGTAAACAATCCCATTCTACAAGGGCACATATGTCGATGGGTCCTGTTATTCCAAGAATTTGAGTTCACATTGGTTTTCAAGCCAGGAAAGAGTAATTTTGGACCCGATCACTTGTCTAGAATTGACTCAGGAGAGGACACACAAAGCATTGAGGATACCATGCCGTATACGCAAATGTTTAGGTTCATGTGCACGTGCACCCTCGGAATTAGATGATATTTAAAGTGTTTCTCAAAATAGGTGTGGCACTAGAAGGGATGAAGAATTAGAGAGGAAGAAGTTACCCATACACGCCACACCCTACATGCTAGTTAGTGGTGATTTGTACAAGCTAGGATGCAATGAAGTGTTCACGTTGATGCATATGCTAGAACATGAGTGCCCGGCTATTATGGAGGAGGAGGGGGCAGGGATGACACTATGAAAGGGGATGCCAAGATAGTATATAGATGGGTTATGGTGGGAGACCTTATATCAAGATTATAAAGAGTATTGCAAGGCATGTGATCATTTTCAGTGCCTTGGCAAACCAAGGCGGAGGGATGAAATGCCTTTGTGCCTATTCCAAGTACAAATCCATTTGAAAAGTGGGCCATAGATTTTGTAGGCCCCATTTCACTAGCCACACATAGGATATGATCACGCTATGTAATCACTTGCATGATTATTTGACAAGATGGGCAGAAGCAGTGCCTACCAAGGATTGTACAATGACTACAACAACTAGGTTTCTATGGGAAAATATTATTACAAGGTATGGATGCCCATTGAGCTTAACTAGTGATAGGGGTACACATTTCCTAAATGAGACCATCAGGATTTTGTTAGCAGAGTTCATGGTGGCTCATCATAAGACTACCCCTTACCATCCATAAGAAAATGGGATTGCCGAGGCATTTAATAAAATACTGAGTCATACCCTGACCAAAATTTGTGACGTTGGTAGAAAGATGGGATGACAAAGTATCAACATAACTATGGGAATATAGGAAAACCTACAAGAGTTTGAATAAAGCCACACCATTCCAATTAGTGTTTGGGCGGAGGTTGTTCTACCCATTGAATTCATGTTACCTTCTTTACATATAGCATGCGCAAGAGGATTGGATGACAAACAAGTGCTAGAAGAAAGGATTGAAAATTGATGAAATTAGATGAGAGACGATCATTGTCCAGGTGGATTCAAAAGGTTGAAAAGGCTAAAAAAAGGCATGGCATGATCACCACATCAAAAACAAACAATTTGAGGTTGGGCAGATGGTATTGTTATATGATTCCAAGTTTCTGCCATCCTGAGAAAGTTGAAAGTCCATTGGTTGGGGCCCTATATCATCTTAGACATCCTTGATTTCAGCACTTACGGTTGAGAGTGTTGGATGGGATGAATCGCCAGACCATTTCAATGGGAGTAGGCTAAATCCCTACTATAAATAAGTCTTCTTGGTGTTTGTAATAAGGCAGTATTGCCAGTTAGTTTAGAATTTCCCTTTATGCAATTTATTTTCTTGTGTTTCCCTTTCTCATTGTTAATTCTATTGTTTGTTTTACACCTTGGGCACCGGTAACCACATTAATTTTTGAAGGTTGTGCATGCGCAGAGGACTACACATCTATTTTAGTGTGGGGTGGAGTGATGTGAAGTATAGTGCAAAGTTGAGCTAGTAGAGGAAGTTGTGGTGAATGGCCCATTGAAGGAACAAATGGGAACGAAGGAAGCACATGGAATACGGGTGGACAAAAAAGGTTCGTGTTAGGATAAGACTTTAGAGAAACCATGTACAAAGGAGGAAGAAGCACATGAATAACACGAGGTAGGAAAGAGCAAAAATTAGGTGAAGGATAGAAGAAGTGCCTTGACACTATTGACACTATTGACACACATGTAAGAGTATTTTGTTAGGATGGATTATTTACATGCCATAAGGTTGTAGAAATTTTTCATGTAAGATTGGGCACGTAAGTGAAGGTGCGTAAGGCCAGCTTGGTGGAAAAATCCACATTTAGTGTTAAGTACAATGGTAGGTAAAATAACATTTAATGCTAGAAAGAAGGAAAAGCTATAAATAAGAAGTTGGGCACTTCATTATTTTACTTGCATTTATAAAGTGAAAAGAGCTCTCGAACTAGGGCATCCAAAAGTGATATGTGCGAAGAAGAATTTAAGAAATCTAAGAGGGTGTGACTAGAGTAGATCCACAAACTAGTAGGAAAGGAGTACACATGCGTGGAGGAAGTTTTGAGAAGCATCGTCTTGTGGAAGAATTGTTCCATTAGGGTTTTTAGTGGCTAGGGCACGGTGTTAGGAGGGTTTCTTCACAAATTTGATTCTTGGGGTTGGATAGAGTGGTAGAGTAGAGAAAGGAGAATACATTTGAAGTGTAACCTAACTAGAAGAATGGCACCAAAGAAAGTAACCATCTCACCTAAAAATTAGAAGGGAAAGGGACAAGGGGAAGCAAAATGGTTATCATCGCAAGCACAAATGAAGAGTGGTACATGGAGATGTAATACCGGATGGGGTATTGCTAGGAAAATAATGGGAGTCTCATTTATAGAAATGATAGTGAGTGACTATAATCATTGCACCAACATGAAAGAGAAAGAAATGGATTTGGAGTTGGTTCACCCAACAAACAAGAGGACACCGAGGGCATGCCCATATACAATGATGAAGTAAAATTTAAATTGGAGAAGGCAGGGTTACTGTAACTTTACGAATTACCCTACTTTGGAAAACTTGAGTGCCTCTATCAGTGGCTGATGTCGTGTGTTCACAAAGACCATTTTTATTTCATGGGGTGCAAGATGCGCACATAACTCCCTAGTTGATTTCCAAGTTCATAGGCCTTATCTATGAGGGGGATAACATTGATGATGACCTAAGCAATAAGGAGGCCATCAAGGAAATAGTAGACACGTATGACTATAAGAAAGGATCGTGATACTTTGACATCGCAGAGATTCCAGACCCCGTGATGAGGATGGCCATGCACTTGGTAACCAAGCTCAATGATCAAGAAAGATGGACTCAAGTGAACAAGGCATGGCTGAATGTATGCCGGAAAATATCAAAGGGGACTATCTACAACTTTTCCACCTTCATCGTGGATGAAATCATTAACAATGCGCAGGAAGGTGAGAAGATACTATTTGGAAATGTCCTCCTCACAATTTTTTTCAGAGATCGGAGTGCCCGATGGGCCGAGAAAGGTTTGTTTGGGAGTACCTAGAAGAAGAACCATCAGCCCGCAAAGAGGTTTACGAAATATACTTGTGAGACCATGACAACCACTCACAAAGCGCACTTAGAGAAGTGGTACAAGTGCATGAGGGATGCATTCAGGTGGAATGGAGGATTCTAGAGCAACTACTAGTAGTTTTGGGATGGAGAAGAAGAGTTTACAGTGTACTATTACTTCTACATTGGAATATTCAAATTAATAGATGAAACAATGAGCCCCTGGTGAAAACTTCCCTTCTCCTTCACCGCGTAATACTTCCAAGTGGGGGTGAACAGTTCAAAGAGGCCAAGAGACTAAGGTTTGACCTTAGTGAGGTGGATCAAGACCACAGAGAGCTACGCAGAAGCTTGTCTACCCCAAAAAGTGCACATATGTGGAAAAGTATGTATCCCACAAATTCAGATGATGAAGCCCCTGACTTTACCAATTACAGGAAGGACTACGGTGTGAGTGTATCTACACATCAGGACAAAATTTGAAAAGGGTGCATACTTGGAAAATGATGTATCCATCCTTGAAGACCCTACAGGAAGGAGGAAGCCCATGCCAAAGAAGAGAGAAAGAGAGGAGGTACAAGAGAAAAGGGCCCCAAGTGTCTAGACTACACAATCAGTGGGCATGCAGGAGGTAAGTTCCAAGCCAAGCACTTACGCACACAAAAATAATTCCCCAACGAGGTGATCTCGAGAAGAGATCAAGGAGAGCCATGCGCTAGAGGGGAAGCACCGAAGGAGAAATCACTAGAGGAGGAGGAAGAGGAAGCAAAATCTCTTGTCATGAAGAAGTAGAAGGTGACAAAGAAGGATGACTCGGAGGATACAAGAGATCTTGGAGGCCTATAGAGGAGGAAGAGATGATGATGATGAACTTGAGTAGTTCAAGGCCCTCCAATATTTGAAGTACATGACTTGGAGGAGGAAGGAGAGGAAGAAGAAAATGAGTACATCTTTGTCAGGAGGGAGAATGACAAGGAAGAGGAGGATGCTCAGGATGGAGGGGTAAGAGAAGAAGTTACAAAAGAACAAAGGACCCCAAGCCTCATAAAGGAATAGGTAGATGAGGCCATGGAGAAAGAAGTAGAAAAAATCATCAAGGACCTGGTAGAGAAAGAAATGGAATGCAACGCGGATGTGGTAATGAAGGAAGCTGAGGAGGAGAGCATAGAAAAATAATATGGAAGCATGGGAGGAGATCCCAGTTTGGCTGTAAGCTTTCCTAAGGCCATGCACAGGATGGGGAGAAAGAACAAAAATCATCACATGTTCAGGGGATGGGCTACATTGATGATCCAAACAAGGTGTTATGTGTGCACTTTCAAAGCACCATAACAATAGAAAAACTCTTGGCTATGGCATCATTTGATGAGGAAGGTGCATACCCTGGATGAGGAAAATGATTTCTTGGGCATTTGAGTCCCACATCGATGAGATAAAGTTCGAAGTAAGCCAAGGGGAAATAATGAAGGTACTGAGTCAAAAGGAGTCAACCCCTTGGTAAAACTTAAAAGCTATTAGAAAAACAAATCTATAATGTGTTGAACAAGGTTTTGGTTGAAGTAGAGCCGTGAGTTCTTGGGAGGAATGACAAGGAGAAGTTCCTAGAGGCAGAACTGGAAAAGAAGGAAGAAGAGCTCTGAGGAAAGAACCAAGGATTAAAGCAAGAAGAACTAATCAGTGCTCAACTAAGGTGTGAGTTAAAATATGAGAAGGCAAGGGTGTGCGAGGTTTACAAGAAAGTAGAGATGATCACAGATGCCATTTTCTTGAAGCATCTAGATCTGACACCACCAACACAAAGTATGGATCCACCCTGGAGTTCCTAGAGGACTTGACCCGTGTCCTCATAATGGAAAGGTGACCACTAGCCTTGGAATCTACAGAAGAGGCATCAGCGTACAAAGAGAAGGAGGACAAGATGAAGGTTATGGCAATTATTGCTCAGTACAATAAGTCCTCACTGATGTGAAATCCACCACCCAAGTCACTGAGGCCGCTTATGAAAACTGTGCCGATAGAGATAGAGTGGCGAGCATTCTAGTCGCCACTCATGAAATAGAGCTCAAGGAGTTCCAAGAGAAGAACAAGGGGAATAAAGCGGAATGTGACATAATTCTAGTCGAGGTTGAGAAGAAATCGAGGCTATTGAGACCTTATGGGGCTCAATCAAGAACCGGCTGAAGGAGTTGTATCCCTAGATCACTCGAAGGATGGACGCACTTAAGGATTTGGGAAAAAAATTGGAGGGGATCATGGAAACAATGAATACCCAAGGAGAAGGGCTAAGATTTGAAGAGGTGAGCACCCTAGTCGGTGACCTCTATCAATAGGCATAGAATGAAGTCGATACTGGAATAAGTTAGAGGAAGACTTGAAGAAATATTTCCCTCTCCTCTTGCAGAAGTAATCATAGTTTCCCCATTCTTTCATTCTTCCCCAAATTCTTCATTCCTTTATTATTTCCCCAAACTATTCAGGAACAATCATTCTTTATTCATTGAGAAAGTATTCCCGAGGATGGAGAATAGGCATAGTGTGGGGTGATGTTGGGCCCCTAAAATATTGGCTAAGTACAAAAAATGGCATGTGGGCTCATAAGGCCTATTTGAAGAAGGGGCGCAAAGAAATTTAAAATCGTGTAGGAGGGTTTAGTAGAATCGAGTGGCACGCGTGCACAAGTCAAAGCAAAGGTTTTGGGACTTAGCCATATTTGGCATTTTGGGCAGAACATGAGGAAATTATGACCCGAATACGCATGTGGAGTGGATAAGGTGCCATGCCTGGAAACTTGGAGCCCACGAAAGGAATATACCTTGCGATAGAAGATTCCAGAAGGTCATCATGGAAAGAATGGAGAGCTCAGTCTGAAGGAGCATGCTCCCATGGAGGACCACTTGGACACTTGGCAATCGATCTATAACTTTTGAAAGGAATGGCGGTGCTTGCTAAGGCTATATATACAAGTGCCCGTAGAAGAAAGATAGATATATATAAACAGAGATACCGAAGAGAGTCAAAAGAGGCAAAGCTATGCAAAAATACTGTGAGAGTTCTATGGGTTGGGTTTAGAGGATCTGTAGGAGTATGATGTATCAAGGGGATGGGTCTGAATATTTTTCTTTGTACTATGAAGGGTTTAAGTCTAGTTCTGATGCATGACATTGGTCTGCACTATTATATGGATCATGTGATAGCCTCAATGAATGTAATGTGATTACCAAATGTATTTAATATGGATATATGTGGTTCCAGTTTTTACTTATATCTGTATGGATTGGTTTATATATATTTCATATGAGTGGGTGTAAACCCTATGCATTTCCTTTCTGTTATGATTCAGATCTATGTTCTATAATGCTTTTCTTATCTGAATAAATACATTGGTCTAGAAGCCCGTTTTGAGCTCTAAGATGAATGTATGGTTTGTTTCCATTCTCTTCACTTAATTTTTGTCATAAATAATGCATTCTCACAAAACTCACATAAAGGAGGGGCTCAATGCTTGCGCGTGCCTCAGGTGAGCACCCAGCGCCTGTTGGATGATAGGCCAACATGCAAGGGATTTCCTTGTTCTTTGAAAAGCATAAAAATGACTATAATTTTTAGTATCCATTTGATGAATCTCCCAACATTATTGAGCAGCTAATGCTAGAAGAATCCTAACAAGGCTCATTTTATCTACATGATAAAAAATTTCATTATATTCAATACCAGGTCTGAGTGAACCCTCGAGCTACTATTCATGCCTTGAATTTATCTATTTATCATACAGAGTTATAATTAATTTTATACAACCACCTGGATCCTACAATGCTTCATTTAGAAGGAGGAGGAACTAGTTCCCAAGTGTTATTTTTAATTAGAGCATTGTATTCAGATATCATATCTTTGATCCATCTTTTGTCTTGAATGGATTCTTCAAAATATTGTGGTTCAATCTCAAATAGGTTCATCAAGGAATGGTAACTATGATGACTACGTGTCATCTTTCCAAGGCTATCAGGATGAGATTCCTTAACTAGATTTTGAGCCCATTTAGGAATTCTAGGATGTGACACATTTTAAGATGACTCTCCTCGATCTCCATCATATCTAGAGTAGGATATTCATCCTCTTAAATGTTTTTTTCTATATTGTCCGGAAAAAGATTATCAAGCTCTATTTCAAGAGAAATAGAGGAGGGTCTACAAGAAGTGGCACAAATTATTTTATCTAAGATATGAACATTCCTATTTTCTACTATGTCATGTTTGAAAGGGTGATAGAATCTTAATCCTTTATGCGACAACCATAACCAACAATGATATAGGAGTAGGAGGTTGGATCTAGTTTCTTCCATTTAAATTTTGGAATAAATATAGAAGCAGGACTACCAAATATTATTAAGTGATATATATATATATATATATATATATATATATATATATATATTGTTTTTGTTTTTTTCCATACTTCATGAGGTGTAGTTTGATGTAAAGCTTTAGTAGGAACTCTATTTAGGATATAGACTACAATATTCATCACTTCTTCCCATATAAACTTAGGCACATTTGATGCATGAATCATAGTCCTAGCCATCTCTAATATGGTCCTATTTTTCCTTTTATGATGTCATTTTGTTGTGGGGAATAAGGAATTGTCAACTCATGCTAAATTGTACACAACACACATAACTCATCAAAAAAATTTAATAACATAATCACCTCCATTATCAATTCTAATTCTTTTTATTTTCATATTAGAAACATTTTCAAAAAATTCTTTAAACTCTTGAAATTTAGACAAGACATCAGGATTTTTCTTAATGATGTATTACCATTCATCCTAGAGAAATCATCAATAAAGCATACATCATACAAGGCTCCACTAAGATAGGGAATTTAAAGTGGACCTATCACATCACTATGAATCAACTCTAATATATGAGATGAGTTCAGATTGCAATGTTTATGAAATAGTTTAATGCGTTTCTTACCACGTAAGAAACTTTCACATGTTTCATGATCATATTTCATCTTAGGGAGGCCTATTATAATATTTAGGTGAGACATTTCATACATACTCCTAAAATTCACATGTCCTATTATTTCATGCTAAAGTTGAAGATCATTTCTAGAAGAAGAAGAAAAGCACAATTCAAAAACAAATCCATCAAAAATATATAAACCATTATTTTGTATACTGTAAAGCAATAAGATTACTGAGTTCATTTTTCACATACCATTTATTTTACAATAATACAACTTTATAGTTTTCTTTAGTTAATTGAGAGCAAGATAAAAGGTTCTTTTTCAACTGAGGAACATATAAGACATTATTAATTATTCCATTTTTCAATTTAACATTCCCACAAATTTCAGATCAAATGATAGAACTTTAACCTAGATATATATTTTCCTCACATTTTAAAACATCTATGGGGATATCACGAATACATGTCATGTGCCTAAAGAAACTACTATCTAGGATTCATTAATTGTCATTAAAAGTTGAGAGTGTGGTATATAGGGAAATATATTTCTCATCATTATTTCGCAAGGATTTGATTTTGGTTTTGATTCGATCCTCCTTTCGATTATTAAATTATTATTTTTATAAATCTATTTGTTTTCACACAATAATCGAGACTATTTATTACCATGTTTTCCACATTTGTTACATGGGTCATTAAATTTCACTTTGAAATTTTGACTATTCTTGATAGAATTAGAGTTAGGATTAGATTTAAATTTTGATCTAAGGTTTGGTTTCTAATTAGGATTGTTATTATTTATATTTTGAGAGGGTTTGTAATTTTGGTAGAACAATTCCTCAAAGTGACATTCTCTTTTGAATTGAATTTTTTCATAACACACTCTTCTTGAATTAGAAGTGACGAAAGGGTTTCTAGAGATCGGTAAATCAATTTCATTTTGATATTTATGTTTCGGGATGAAGATTTAGTTTCAAAATATTTCATGGCTATTTATCTGAATGATAAAATAAAGTAGTTTATCCTAAAAAAAAACACAATTACATCCATCTAATTGTGTTTTAATGTTTTTTATTTTGGATAAATAATTAAGTATTTTTTCATCTCCCTTTATGGGATTCGTAAATATTTCCATACTGATATTAATTATCTTGGAGAGGTGACTACCCTCATGCATGGTTTCCATTTGTTTCCAAGCATCAACCAAAGAGTCCATATGTCCTATATGTAGTAAAAACTCATCTTTTATGCTTTACAATAAAATTGATATGGCTTCTTGGGATCTTTCAAGAAGGAGCTTGGGTTTTCACAATTTTCTTTCCTTCCATTGGGTCATTTCTTCACACCAAATGGTGACCAGATCCCATAATTTTGTAGCCATAAAACATGCTTTTAACCCAACTCGTCAAATACTATAATTTTTACCATTTAATAATTGTGATTTATCTATTGAAAAAATATCAGTTCTGGACATTTTTAATAATAAATGCACATAAATAACTTGAAAACAAATTTAACTAAAAAACAAAAAAATGGATGTGTGGCATCAAAAAGTAGGATCATGCAGATGAAGTAGAAGGTGACATGTGGCATAGATCAACAAATATCAAAAGTTTATGTGTCAGATTTCTAGAACTTTCTCAAGAAGATGCGTCTGGGTGCACATGAAGTCCACGGAATTAAGAAAAGATAATAGCTTTTCAGTGCAAATTTTTTTGAAAGGTCAAAGGTATACATGAAAATCAAACACAAGAAAACATGGAATAAGATAAAAAGTAGAGAGAAGACACTTGGTGATATTTCGTCACTTTCTAGTGGAGATACATTCCACATACCTCAAGTCCATGGAATAAGTTGGAGAGAATAATGATTGGAGTCTCGAGGTAGAAAAATGAAGATGAAGGACCTTATCAAAACCAAATATAAGGTAAACATGTGGTGGAAATTCATCACAAGTTAGCGAGGACATGTGTCACAAATCGACACTCTTTAAAGGAAAAGTATTGTGCAGACTTCAAACTTACGGAATGAGCCAAACTTCAATGGAATTTAAAGTCTTCCTAGGAAAAGGAAATCCCACATGTCAAATAAATATGCACAAGTCTAGAAATTCACAAAAGACTTGTAAAATCTGCATAAGACTAAAACAAACTGAGTAAGTCTAAAAAGTCGTAGAAGACTTAGAAAATCCACATAAGACTAAATAAGGTTGCACAAGTCTAAAAGCTACGAAATGCTTGGAAAATCCGTGAAAGACTAAGAAAAGGCACAACCTATTCAAATAATAAGCACAACTATAAAATGGTTATAAAAGGCATGACTAATTTAAATAAATTGCAAGAGAATGATAAAGCTATAAAGGACTCGAGAACATGATGTGAAGGCCTAATAAACTTAGAAAAAGGTTGCAAATGGTGAAACAAGTAAATCTACACACACAAATTGCAGCGAGGGATAAAAACACATACATAAGATAGATCTGAAAAACTAATCATCCAAAATTCTCATCATTTTGGTGGGAATTGGAGTTTTGAACCCGATTAAAGTTTAAGTCGATAGAAAATATAGGGTTTCACAGATTTGAAAAAACTTCAATTTTCTTCACACCTGTGAATAAAAAACATCCAAATATATCCTACACAAGCATAACCACCAGATATGATACCATGTTAGAATTTACATGATAAATATGTGATTAATTTATCAAGGAAGAGCTTCAAATGAAAAATAATTTAAAAAATCAAGAACCATCATATTACTTGTAATCAACTATATAAACAATACATCAAACTCCTAAATAATAGGAAGCTAAAAAAATTCCCTAATAACGAGAGTTGTTCTAACCATAAAAATCTCGTAAAACCAAATAACAACTTACAATTTTTTTTTATTTGATATTCACACTAATATATTATTCCTAACATTCCCCCTTAGTGTGAATATGGAGGAGAAATATTACACACCTTAATATAAAAAATATTCATCACTCGATTATCAAATTTGCCATCATTTTTTTGGATATAGTCATCCTCTTCATCTGATTCTTCAACTATCATTGCCATATTTGTCAATTTTCCATCAAGCAGATCTCGTGCCCATTTTTTGTAATTTAGAAGCACATGCCCTTGATTTTTACAATAAAAACATGTACCTTTAGTTTTTCCATGTTTAGAAGTGTTGGGCTTTGTCATTGTAGCCATTAATTTCTCTGTTTTTGACTTTATAGATTTGTTCTTATTTCCTTCTTCAAGTAATGTAGAAATAATGTTTTCCAGAGAGGGATTTAACTTACTTAAAGTGAAGACCACATTTGACATACTATTGGGCATGTTGTTTAATAGTATTGCTTTTACATCATTGTCTTTAACATGTTCATTTATCCCTGCTAGTTACGTTATTAATGATCGAAACTTGCTGACATGGGAAACTATATCTTCTCCTTCTTCCATTTTCAACCCAAATAATTTATGCTTCATAGTTATCTCTGCATTGTCAGTTTGTGAACCGAAGAGCATGTTCAATGTATCCCAAATATATTTAGAATATTTCTTTAGATTGATATGATGTAAATATGGCTTTGAAATCCCTAAGCCAATGGTTGTTAATGCCTTTTTATCTTTGATCTTCCATTTTTGAGCTCGTCACCACCAGTCGGTTGGGTAGCGGTGTCGTCAACAACATCCCAGAGATCTCTTTCAATTAGAATCAATTGAGTCTGAAGTTGCCAAGTATGAAATTCATTTCCTTCAAAATTTTCAATGGAGATAGACTTTTCCATATTCCCCCCCACAATTTTAACAAACTTGGTGGACGTCGGTTTCAACCGAGAATGCATCTCGTACAAAGTTTGATTCAAATATATATTTTTAACTGGAAATGACACACTTAGATAAACTAAATTTTACAAATATGTTTTGAGAGTATCTTGACTTGACCAATAAAATGAATAAAGTAATATTTAATTACTTTCTACAAATTTTATAGTGATCATACTTTAAAATAGATAAGGGAAAATAATATGAGATAAATCAACTCACAATATTAGAAATCTGGAAAAATGTTGGGATGAAGCCACGACTAGAATCATGCCTGTCACACCTCGATTTGATAAAGCGACCCTACGAGCTTTAATACGGCGGTAGACTAAAATATTTTAATGTAAAGTTGGAAAAGAGGAGTTGACTATGAAATGTTTGTTTTACATGCTTTGAAAGATTCAACTGTTTATCTTATTTCAAAAAATACACCTTTTACTTCCAAGGAAGATGTTAATTCTTGGTAATTTCTTGCAATCTAACCCAAGCCTAGAAGGATTAGAGCAGCCGATGGGTGCCTAATTTTTCCACATTTATAGTGATCTTTTAATCTTCAAGCAGATATGAAATGAATAGATTCTCTAGAAAACCAACCCCTCACCAAGATTTAGCAAAAATACTAATTTTAATGGAGAGAAAATTTGAATTAGGGATGATAGATTAGGCTATAAAAAGAGAAATGATTTGACCCAAAGCCGTTATAAACTCATTCATTGCTAACAATGAAAACACCAATGGAGATCCTAAATTATATAGTCATAATTAGAATTGTATTTTAATGATATGGATCTAATACACATGAATGACAACAACAGATGGCTCGTGGTCTACGTAACACTTCGTATGTCAAGAAAAAAATGTTTTGTCAAATGTGAGCTTCAACACATGGTCCTCATTTCGGCTATGAGAATAATGAACAAGATTGGAAAAGATCAGATCATTAACCCACTCTGATACCAAATGAAGGGAGAGATTCAAATGAAAACAATTTAATAAATCAAGAACCATCATATTACTCGCAATCAACCATATAAATAATACATCCACACTCCTAAATAATAGGGAACCTAAAACAAATTTCCCTAATAATGAGAGTGGTTCCAACCACCACAAATCTTGTAAAACCAAATAACCAAATAAATAACAACTTACGGAAGTTTTTTATTTATTTAATATTCACACTAAAATATTATTCCTAACATTTATAATCATTAATTCAAAGGATTAAAGGTTTATGCAAATCTACAGAGATTTAATAAATTAAATATATTTGGAATAACATTGTAAAGTAAAATAAAATAAATGTAAATAACACAACACAAGAACACAATATTTATAGTGGGGAAACCCAAAGGAAAAAACCCACTTCAAAATAAAGCACTGCCTTTATTAGAATTTACATATAGATTTTACCTAAGCACTTCCACTTCCTCCTCCTCCCCACATTAAAAATTGCAAACTAATTCCAATGCTGAAATAATAAAAATATTTCATATACTCTCGCAATATCACAATTTCAAATTTTTCCAATCCCTACTTTCATGAAGGATAACCCTATTTAAATAGGGTGGGTGAATTAGTTGTACCATTTCACTCTTCAATTAAATCACAATAATTTAAAATGTGGGGACCGACATGATAAATTTTATAGATAAACTTTTATAAAAGAGGTGAAGTGGTGGAACACCTAAATTGTGTCCCCACTTAATATTAACACCATAACAACGATCATGTTCAATTGTTCTAGGCTCTAAAAATTCATTCACTTTTTAGAATTCACTTTGAGTTGGTAGGAAAAATGTCTCCTTCCTTGGAACTCTCATAATCCCGCAATGCCTTACAAAATCATAAAAACTATAGGGATTTAATGGGGTCCTATGTTATGCCTCCATTATTATCATGATATGGTAATTCAACACTTTTTCATAAACATACCAAGTATAATGTAGTTTAATAGGAATTCCAGTGTTCAAACCTCGGGTCTCTCAATGTTATAGTAAATGTAGAATAAATAAATGTCAGTTGTTCTTCTCTAAATATTTTATTTCTACTTATGACACAAGGACGCTCTTGAAATGAAAAAATATATTTATTTTACAACTTTAGATATATTCTTTTTTTTCATATAATTTTGTAAATGCATTAATGCTAAAAAATTATTGAATTCATATTAATACCTATTATCATGCATATTGATATATAATTGTACGTGAAAAATATGATAAATAAGGGCCAAAAACCTTAATGTACCTAAATCTTAAAGGTTCAAAAAAAGGATTTCAAAACCATAGTTGCATGATTCGCATACAAGAACCTTTCTACTATGTTTATGGAAAAAATATCTTATGAAGAAATAAAATATGGGAATGATAGCCCGAAAATAAGTGAAGAGAGAAAATTAAGAAGGGGAAGAAAAAATAGGGTTAGAAAAATAAGAATGGAGGGTCGATAAACTAAATATAGAGTCAAAAGAAAACCATTACATAAGGAAACACATCGAAAGTCAAAAACAAAAGGAATACACTCCAAAAATATATTAATATATACTAATAATCAATATAGACACAAATGCACTAGCATCATATATAATAACTACTCATGTTCCAAAATTAGATTTCTACATAATGCATGACTTTTATGCCTATCTATTCATACATATAAAAGTAAAGATAATCACATGGATATAAATAATTTATAGTCACCTTAATATCTAATGAGAATCCTCAAATTCATTATGGGAATAATAATGAGTTAAAATTGAAAAGGAGAGATATATCATAATCTCCAGAGTGAAAACCGATCCCTACAAATATATAGGAAACACGCGCGATTGAATCATATTTTATAAAAAAACTTTAATCAATCAATTTTGTTGAAATGTAGGGGAAAAATACTAATTGATACACCTAGTGACAAAAAAATTATGAAGATGCCTATGTGAATCCCTTTTCGAAAAAAATTAAATGTGAATTTATGTGTGCATGTATGCATGTGTGTGTGTTCTATAGAAACTAAATGGAGTAAGTATATGTGTCTTGTGATAGTACCAAATAGATTATGTTTTATACTTCTTATATAACAAACATTTGATTACTTTAATATGAGAGATAAGGTACTTTCTCGAGTCCTAAAGATAAATAAGTGGAATAAATGCTCCTCTCTTGAGGTGTTGGTTTAAGGTGTCTTGTGTATCACATATCTCAAATGAAATGAATTTCATGCATATGTGTAATATAGAAAAGTAAAATAATTTGTATTTTTATACTAATACATTATCATGATATCAGGTATGTAATGATCAAGTTTCTCTCATAGACTCAGAGTAAAAATAGTGTAAGAATAATACTAAAACTCCATATTTGTATTATGTCACTTTTAACATGATATAAATAATGTAATCATAATAAATTCAATCCTCATGTGGTTTGATGGAAAAAATTCTTGGGTGTTGGGAAATCCTAACCCCACTTACTAGGATCAATACACCTATGCACAATCAACTAAACATGGGAAGGAAAGAGTTATGCTAAAAATGTGTTTCTTAAAAATGAAAGAAAACACACACACACACACACACACACACACACACACACACACACACACACACACACACACACACACACACACACACACACACACACACACACACACACACACACACACACACACACGCACACACACACACGCACACACGCACACACACGCACGCACGCACACGCACGCACGCACGCACGCACGCACGCACACACACACGCACACACACGTGCGCACACACACACACACACACACACACACACACACACACACACACACAAGATGCATAGTATTTCACCACAGAAAATAATTTTAGGTTTTTAAAAAATAGCGCAATAGCCTTTATTCAATTGTATTAACTAAACCATATAAAATACAATGGTGCACTTAAAGGTTTTTTAAATAATCATAAAATACATACACTTCATTGCATATTTGTATATATAAAAACCTATTATCTATCATCTCCTTATATAGAGTGCATGGCTATATAAAAACTCCTCACTTTATAACATCCTCAGTAGTGAGTGGAATCTATAGAATATCGCCTAATTCTAATCAAAGAGATCATTTCATAATGTTCCTCAACAACTTCATGTTAGAGAATTTCTAAGATGTTTCTTGCATACATAGATGAAAATTGTTCAATAATTCCTCAATATTATCATGAGTTTCATTACCATGTTACACATCTCCTTATAACACCAAACTATGTATCTTGTTGTATTGCATCACTCTACACCAAATTTTGTGAACTGTTTTAACAATTTTCTAATCAGTTAAATTTGATAAGTAATGAATTAGGAATAAGTTAAATATTGTTACAAGATTATTATTATTAACTAATTAATCAAAATTAATTATGAAAATTTATAATAAATCATTAATACTTGTAACTATCCTAAAATAGTATGAAAAATATTTAAAACACATAAAGGGATAATAACATAGTTGTGTGTATTGGTACAAGGATGATTTGGGTGTGTAGAGGGGAAGAAAGAGGTATTCTGGATCTATAAATTCTTCACCTGTGGTTCTATAACTAGAAACTATTCATGTCTAAGACTATACAACTTATGTATGCTATTGACTGGTTTTGTATGGTCTTGATTTCTAGATCCTCGAACCAATGCATAGTGGGATTTAATAACTTCGCCTATTAATAACTTGTATAGAGCTAAGTGTCATTGTCTTTCACTAGGGATTTCACAAATTTTTAACCCATTGTAATGAACCATAATAAATATAAACCCTAAATACCTACATCAAAATTAAGACAAAGATAGTGAGCCAACTGTAGAGTAAATAATGTACCCAATGCACTATTAATTTTATGTGGTGTGCCTTATATGCTTATATTATCCCTATTGTTCCTTAAATACATTTGAAAATACTTAAGAGTAAATTTCTCTTCCTAAGACATGGCTTTGGACCTTTGAGTTCTTGGAAATTTAGGAATCTATAATCTTGAACCTAGTTTGAGTCATTTAGACCTATGTGGTGGCTTCTCTAACTAATGTGAAACTACTTTAGAGAGATTTTAGAGAACATTGATTATTTTAATATTGATATTTGTAATGATATCTCATGAGAATGTCATGTGAGTTATGAGGTGTATTTGACTTGCTTACATAATCTTCCATACATCAATTTTTTTAATAATATTGACCCAAGAAGATGAAAAGACACAAATAAGAGATTCAAATTGGAAAAAGAGTTGTTAGATCAGAGATCCCATAAGCATACAAGTCTAATAGCACCATACCTTCATTATGGTTTTTAATTTTATAGTTTTTACAAGAAATTAGTGACAAAAAAATATGAAGTTCATGAATGATGTTTGGGGTGAATTACTACTTAAGTTAATTAATATTCCTTAGATGAATTATAAATAAGTGTGTAAAGATGAGTAAGTCGGGATATGTGTGCATGTGTGTATTATAATGTGATAATTTATCTTAACATAGAAGTAAAATAAAATTGTCATATCCAAAGGATAAGTTACCAAATTTTAGTGTCTACATTCCCCCAATATAATTCTAAAATTGAAAATTGAATATGTAAAGGAAAAACACACTTGAGTATGCACACACAATTTTTATTCACTCGATATTTATTTTCCTCGTGGTGGTGGTGTTGGTGTTATCCATGGTGAAAGATGCAACATAATGTGGAATCAACGTCCATAGTATAAATTGAACCATGACCCAAATGTAAATAATGCTTGTAACTATAAAATATTAATTTGTATAGATTAAAGTAAAGAGATGTAAACATGGAAGGAATACACCTATTACTTTTTTTGAACGGAGGATCTCCCATTCTTCTTGTACTTTGGAGACTTGGATTTGTTTATATGCTTCTAAAGGAATGGGGTTGATCAGCCCCAATTTTTCCAAAGTACAACTTGAAGTATGAGATGGAGTTGAGTACACATGACCCAACACCAAAGAGGAGAGGTATTAAATTACCCCATTAAGAGGGAAGAGTATTGTCATGCAGTATTTCGTAACTCCGATAGTTTTCCACACAAATAGAAAAAGGAAATCAAGGATAATCTATGAAAAATGTATCTAGGTTTATACCTTTTAACCCCATATACTACACTATTGCATATGGATATAGGCCCAATTTTTTAAATATAAGATAATATAGAAAAGGAATGTATAACCCATGCCCCACTATGTGTTTTATATCTAATTCGATCATACAAATGGTGAGTAATGAAAAGGATAAGAATACTCATGCCCCCAAACCCTTTATTTTTCATTATATCTAAGTTATGCAAGTACTCATGCCCCCAGTATTCTACTATGAACTATGTCATTTATGTTTGAATCTATAATATAATTTTGTAAATTCCTATAAGAATATGAAATTGATGAATTTTTTAGAAATTTTCCCCTGAGTCGGGAACATCTAGTGAGGTCTATAACATAACATAGTACAGTCTTGAATTGAATATTATAGTTTTAAACCAATGTGAATTATGTCACTTCTTTATCTATACCCATTTTTTAGGATCTATACCATGTAAGTAACTATTTCTATACCCCTATAATCTACATGTACTAACCGTAGATGTATAGTATTCCTCAATGAATGCCCCTCTTTTGAGGTATGTTTGATAAATTATTTGATCACGAGTATCAAAATAAATGATGTTTACCCATGTAAAATAAATATAATAATCTACATTGGATCACATGGAAGGTTGTAGTAGTGACCACCATTATGATTTTGTTATTGAAAAATGGGTTATATATGGTAAATACCATGGTGCACGAAGATAACAATAAAAAAACACAACATGAAAGAGTATGAATACTAATCATGTGTTGGAAAATCACAAAAGAAATATAATATTCAAGTAACTAACATAAGAAATAATATGTAAAAATTCATATCAAGGCATAGAGCTGCAAACATGGGATACTCATGGTATCGCACAACAACTATAAGAGAAACACACAAGCCACATAGAGAGAAGTAAGTATGCACATACACGCGATACAAAAATACAAAATCATGTGACACCCATGGTTTTTCAAGATAATCAATACAATCAGGTTACATATAATGACTAATCAATTAGTCAGAAATCAAGTAAGAAAGTAGTATATAAATAAATTATAGAAAACAATAGTGAGAAAGTACATGTAGCAAGATAGATTAACATGTGTTATCCCAAAATATATCATATACAAAAGATAAGTAAAATGAGAATAATGAGGAAGTGAAAAGTAACTAAAATGAAACAAAATAACTTTCATAGTGTAGGGGATGCCTATTAATGATTAACATCATCGGGAAAGGACAAACGTGGCACCCATCATCATGTAACAACCTATGTATTCCATGCATCAATATCAATGAGACCTCATGAATTTATGTGTGTAAAGAGTATATAGAAAAATATGATATCTATCAAATCAATAAGATAACAACGTATGTAAAGTAAAGAGCCAAAAATCCAGTCATATATAGGTCATAATTTTGTATTTTGGAAAATATTTAAACATTTTTGTATTATTTGACTATTTTATATTTTTTCAATTATCTATATATAATAAATGAGGTAGTATAAGAGACACTCAATAAAGGCATCACTAGGAAGCCCATAATGTGAAGGTAATCCAAGAGCATCAACTATGTTTATAAATAAATATTGGCTTTGGGAAAGGTTCATTTTAAGTCCCCCTCCAAAAAATTAGTTTAGAATTGGTGGCGAATCTCCAAAATCAGCTTTCACATTGATGGTGAATTTCGAAAAGCTGTTTTCGTGGCAAAGCCGATCTGGTTTGGATGGTTTTTCATTGTCTTCTATATAACCTAGGTTAGACGACGTCTAAACCAAGTTATATAGAAGATAATGGATAGTCATCCAACCTAGGTTGACTTCCGTTCATTTTCTCGGCATCCAACCTGGTTTGGACGGTTGTTCATTATCTATCGTCAACCCTACCATCCAACTTGGGTGGAGGCCATCCATTGTCCGATGCCCAACCCAGGTTGGATGGCTAGGTTAGATGACATAAAATGGATGAACATCCAACCCAGTCCGATGGTCATCCATCATGTGTCATCTAACACGGGTTAGACGATAGACAATGGTTTTCTGTCTAACCTAAGTTCGGGACGGACACCCGCCCTTTGTTGGATGTATATACTAAACGGGTACCCCGCTGCAACCCCAAAGACTATGTATTATACCTTGACGAATACATGCATAAGTTAATTTTTACATATAAATAGTAGGTGAAATTACCCATACAAATGACTTGGCTGAAATTTTAGGCAAACAGGAAAATCGAACTCCTAAAAATTTGCCATTTCCAATTTCCAAAATCCCTAATATTCATGAGTTTACGAAAATTTGCATTTAAATTTTTCCCTAAATTTTGGTTGATTTAGGAATTAGAGAGTCTTTTTAGGTGTCTTAGAGTGTCTTGAGTCTTTATGTACCTCCTTAGTAGTGTAAATTTGAAGTTTTGAGGTTTCCCTCCAAAATGTAGCATTTAATAATTTGAATTCCTAAGTCTACATGAAGAGGTATACTTGTAAATGTAAGGGATATTAATGAATGTAAAAGTTCATTTAAGACCTTATGCGAGTAAAAAGGTGTATTTACCTTTATCTTAGGTTTTCATGACCATATTCCTCTTGAACCATGGCTGGTTGGTTTTGAGTAACTAGAAACTACCTCTTCATTTATTTTAAAAGAATGAAATTCAAATGAGGTAAATCGGTTAGGCTTTGGGAAAGAAGTTTGGAGTTTTAAGACACATTTGGAGGAGCCAAGAAGGCTCGGGGAAGTTTTTCAAGCATGAATGGAGTAAGTTGTAAAACAAATTTCCACGGAAATAAACTAAGAAATGTCTCTACTTTGAATGTTTTGTGAAGAATAATTTGTATTTTTGTGTGATATTTGGAAAATTTAAACAATTTTGATTGTTAGAACTTTTTTATGTCTTGATTGTTTGAATAATAGGGCAAGTTTCATAGATATAAATTATAAAATGAATGTATGAAGAGAATTCCTTGACAAGGAAGTCATATTCTTGAGAAACAAGGGTATTACGAGGTAAAGGTAAGGAAGTTCTACTTTTTAAAAATATTGAATGAATGTAAGATTTCTCTAATAATATAAAATTGAAACATAATTCTTTATAAGGAGGACTATAATTAGTTTTCTAAGTGTTCTTACTTTTGAAAGTTTTAAAAAACCTTAAAATAGGGTTTTATTGAGAAAGGTGAGAAAACAGTGGTGTTGGGAGTGATATGTAAGGATTTATGAGTGGGTGTTAAAAGGAAAAAATGGGAAATGTTTTTATAGATATTTTGAAACTAATTTTAGATTATAACTCTTTAATTTTCTCAAGTTATGTCAAAAATACCATCCCATGCACTTAGAAACCCAAGACTAGGACAAATTAGAAAAACAAAAAGGTTGTAATTTAAGTTTTTATGGATGAAATATTCTAAAAATTGGTACAAATAATATTAGCATGTCTTAGAATGATATTTCAAAGTTTAATATTTATTTGAAAGCGTATGTACCTTCATTTCTTTGATAGTCCTAAAACAACGTGTTATAGGAGACTTGATTTGAAGGGAGCAAGTTGGAAATTGAGAAAAACCCATTAAGAAAGTATTTGTTGTTAGTGTAGGTTATAATTTATCCTTTTATTTATTTATTAGGATAATTCTTACACTTGTGTTAGCCCTACACTTGTTGGGTTAGATTGCTTAGGTGTACTAGTTGTGTAGAGTTAGCTTACTAGTTGTGTTGAGTTAGGTTCTCAGTTATGTGGAGTTAGCTTACTAGTCTTCTGGAGTTAACTTAACTACCAGTATCAGTTAATGGGAGTTCTTCACCACTGATTTAGGTAGTAGTTGAACTTCCCTCCTCCTATATGTACATCTTTCTTATTGAATAATTCAAGTCATTGTATTGTAATGTATTGAGCATTATGGATTATGATGGATTTCTATATATGGTATTTTAGCTCTTCTATTTTGCAAATCTAATGTAGCGTACTATTATCATATGAGATTACGGCTTGGAACAATATTCTTATCATTCCTTTCATGGTATCAGAGTGATAGATGATGTAGACATCCATATTATTTTATCCACTAGACGCAGATCTGTACCCTATGGGTGCATTCTTTTATCCATTGGATATAAGCATGTACCTTCTAGATGCATCCTTTTACCCTATGGATATTTTAGTTTTGGATGCAGTCTTTTATCCACTGGACGTAGATATGCACCCTCTGGGTGCATTCTTTTATCTAGTGGATATAAGTGTGCACCTTCCGAGATGCATTCTTTTACCCTACGGATATTTCTATTTTAGATGTAGTCTTTTATCCACTGGACACAGATTTGTACCCTCTAGGTGCATTCTTTTATCCATTGGATATTGACATGTACCCTATGAATGCAATGATTTACCCTCTAGACATTTAGGTTTTGGGCAAGCTTTTATCCTTTGGTCACAATCTTGTATCGTGTGGATGCACTCTTTTACCCTTTGGACATTTGGGTGTCACGTGTACCTTTTAAAAAACATTAGCATTAAAATATTATTTTAATAGCAAAACCTTCTAGAGCTCATAAATTTTGATTCGTAGCTCGGATTAAGGTGATTATTTTTTTGAAATTGTGTATTTTTCGAGATCTACGCATTGGTGACATTTTTATACACATATTTAAAATGTAAAAGGTATTTTTACTCATTTTAATATTTACATGCACTCAATTATAAAGTGCCAAATTTGGGAGGGTATTGTAATCACTTGTGGATGTAATTTTTGTTGAGCCTAACGTCCTAAAATTTTGGGTGTTGCATTCTTGTATCTATGGGTGTATACATTTATATCTCTCTTGTTTGTTGAGATATTTTGGATCGTATTTTTGACAACTTTTTGGCATGTTGACAGTCTCTCTTATGGGGGAGCTATTCTGGTGAAGCCCGGTGTTAGTTTTTCAGTGTTCGAGTAGTTGATTTTGACAACTCATACAGATTTGTGGTATCATTCTACTCATTCAAGCAGAGTATGCAAGGGTGTGGTTTTGATATTGATTCTTTGGGTTTTGTGTCCTTGCCTTGTTACCTTTAAGGGTTTTCTTGGATTGTGGCACTCATATTTATTTACATCTCATGTCCTTGCCTTGTTGTCTTTGTTATTTTCTTGGATCATGACACACCTGTTTGTAGCAGTTGATCTTGCTTCTTCAGATTTTGTGTCCTTTCCTTGTTACCTTGGATTTTCATGGATCGTGGAACTCCTATTTATTTGGATCTCATGTCCTTGCCTTGTTTCCTTGCTTGTTCTTGGATCATCTCACACCTATTTTTAGCAATTGATCAAATTATGTTTGGTGTTTTTTTGTATTTTCGACATCACTCCATTGATAGTCTCCTTGTATGGAGCTATTCTAGTGAAGCCCAATGTCATTTTTTTTAGTTCTATGATCGAGCAGTGGATTTAGACCATAGTGTGCACCACACTTCTTCAACATTATACGAGTTTTTGGAGCCAAGCTTCTTAGGATATATCACGGTGGGATTTTTCTATCTCTACTTTGTTATTACTAGTTTTAGGTACCTTGTGGTGTCAAATTTTCCCAGTTATTGTATGTTGGTACCTCATCAGGAATTGTTTCCAGGACCCACCTTATTTTTTTCCCACCTAAGCTTTACTTTTGGGAGGGTGTTAGTGTAGGTTATTATTTATCCTTTTATTTATTTATCAAGATAATTCTTACACTTGTGTTAGCCCTACACTTGTTGGGTTAGATTTCTTAGGTGTACTAGTTGTGTGAAGTTAGCTTACTAGTTGTGTTGAGTTAGCTTCTCAATTATGTGGAGTTAGCTTACTAGTCTTCGGAGTTAACTTAACTACCAAGTATCAGTTAGTGGGAGTTCTTCACCACTAATTTAGGTAGTAGTTACACTTTCCTCCTCCTATATGTACATCTTTCTTATTGAATAATTCAAGTCATTGTATTGTAATGTATTGAGCATTATGGATTATGATGGATTTCCATATATGATATTTTATCTCTTTTGTTTTGTAAATCTAATGTGGTGTGTTATTATCATATGAGATCGTGGCTTGGAACAATCTTCTTATCGTTCCTTTCATTTGCAAGATTGATATGTCGGATAGATAATCTTTATGGGTATCCAAATGTCTATTTTTAATTTATTAATTTGATTTAATCAAAATTTATGAAGAAATGTCTCTTAGAGCATGGCTATTAGCATGTGAGAGTAAGGTTGAAGGGTAAGATGAGAATGAAAATGGATGGGATTGGAGATAGGTCTTGAAACTTTGGATTAATCTTAAATTCCATAAATGGTATCTAAAAAAATTATAGTGAGAGAAAATTTGGAGTGGAAAGTTTTATTCATCAAAATTTGTCTTCTAGCGAGGATACACGAAAGAAGAATTAGGTGTGAGAGCATGGTGGTGAAAGAGTGGGTTACCTTGTAAGTTAAGACATAAAATTTTGCATATAATTTTGGGAGCGAAAAGGGTACTCAAAATAAATTTCAATTTGTTGAGTGTCATTGTAGATTATTCCCAACCGGTTTACACAAATGGAATTGTTCTTAAGAAGTAACTAGGGTAGTTTTTAAAGACTTAAAAAAGTTAAATATATCATTTGTTTTCATTCACTTTCAAGGTTGATATTACATGTGAAGAATAGGTGAACAAGGTGTGTGAAGTGTAATTTATGTTTAAGACTCCAAAGAACCAAATTTGCATGCTTGAGAGTGATTCATTATTAAGATAGTGGATACTCGACAGAGGTGAAAGGACTGATTTGGTTAGTTGATTTTGCTAATTGATTATTTATTTGGAGTACTTAATAGTCCTCACGAATAATAGTGGTATTATTATAGTAGGACCTATATGAGGTGTGAATATTGTTTATACTAATCATAAGTTGTGTGAATGCATCAAATAAGTTCTTATAGGTTGTAAGAAAATAGTTACAAAAAGAGAAAGTGACAAGTAGCTAAGGCGAGAGAAATAAGTGAAAGAAAGAAAATTAGAGAACCATGTCAAAAGACTAGGTGTGGAAAATAACCCAGTCAAACATAAAATAAGGTGAAAAAGACTTGTTAGAGAGAAATGGATAGATAAGAAATAGCAAACGAGTTGATAATGTTACTTAATCGGAAGAAACAACCGGATGAGAGATATAGAAAGAAGAAAGAAGCAAAAAGGAAAGAGGAAGAAAGAAAGAAATACCTATGGGTTGAAAAAGAATTGAAAAGAGATAAGGAAGGATTTGGAGAATTTTGATGAGTTGATAAAATTTGTGAGCATGATGAAAGAAAACAATGAAGTTGGATTTGTGATGAGAAGAATGGTTAAGTGGCCTATAGACCTACTTGTGAAGAGAAACTAGAGATCACGGTGAGTGAAGAGATTAGAAAAAAAGAGAGGAAGCTAAGGAAAATGAAGAATAAAATAATAAAATAAGAGGAATACGCAATTAAAGAGGTGGTCTATGAAGAAATTCAGAAATTTGATGAAGAGGAAGTGATAGCAAGCTTCTTAGCTTGTCTCAAGGAGGATAAACATGAGGAGTTTTTCATAAATGAAGAATAGGATGAATATGAAGTTGAGTTTTATTATTCTTGTACATTTTTTGAGGATGAATATAAGTTTCTTGACGGTGGAAACAAAGACAAAAATTAAGACAAAAAAATTATTGAGGATTATTGAAAGATGGAAAAACTAGAGGATGAGAAAAATAAAATTTTGGAGACTCTAAAGTCTTCATGTTTTATATCCAATATTTGGTGTGATTATGTATTTTATGGTATACTAGAATAAGAAGTGAAAATACTTGAAAAATAATCTCTTAAAAGATCTCAAATGATAAAGATACAAAAGACTACTTGCATTTTTTAGAGGAAGAACATGAAGAAGAAGATATAAGAGAGAGATGGAAGACATATAAAGAAATAAGATGAATAAGACTCAATAAAGAGAAATAAGAAAAAAAGAGACACTACAATTGGAAGAATAAAAAGAAGACTAATTGAGATAACACACAATTTCTTCCACCTTTGAAGTATGACAGAGGAGCATCAACTATGTTTATAAATAAATCTTGGTTTTGGGTTGATTTAGGAGTTAGAGACTTTTTATGTGTCTTGAGTCCTTATTGATGTAGATCTTCAAACCATTCTATTTTTCACCAAATTCAAAGAGTCTATTTCAGTCATATATCTAAATACCCTATTTTGGAAGATTTGTAAAATCCTTTTAGACTAGTTAAATTGAGCTAATATGGTTTCTCATATAGTATGTCACTCCTCTAATAACAAACGCTGCCCCGAAAACCCTATACAACTCCAATATGCCTATCAAGTTGATCTAAGAATATGAAATTATCAATGTTACTCACCATACCTCAAGTTTCTTTCACAAACCTTCTTCAATCTCAATCAGACCTTACATTATTCATAAGTTTTAGTGATTTTTATTTTTGAAACTTCTTCCACTTGTGTCTAAAGTTCACATAAAGGTTATAACTACATCCGAGACTTAAAACTATCTCTTCAAAAGTGACTACATTGTCCTTAAGGTCTCTTGAGAACAAGGTGTATGGTTCATTCATGGTTTACCACTTCTAGGAAATCCCAAAACTACCCTTAATTCCTTCCTATTCCCTTTATCATATTCAGTCTTTACACAAAATTTCAAGATCTTATCCCTTGTATTGTTCTATCTAGGCAAAATTGCTTGTACTTGCTTAAAGCCTTCATTTAGGCTAAGGAAGGTCTTGAAACTCAATTAAGTCTGAATGCATACACTTACAGGGTATAATCACGGGAATTTAAGGCACCCTTTATCAAATTATTCAAGCATGAGAAGTTTCAGGTTCAACTTCGTTAGCTATCCCACTATTATTTTGTTAAATTCCTCACTTTTCAAGCCTTCACACCGTGTTATCTGTATTCACAGGGGACTGGTAAAGAAATACCCAAATTCAACCAATGGAAAATTAATTTTCCTTCAAATATTTAAATACACCTCGTGATAGTCTTGTCTTCTCAATTTCAGGTCAAAAATCAAATAATTCACGCCCCAAACATTAAAATTTATCTCTGTAGCAGTATTAACCCAAGAGAGAGTTTTTCCACACATAAAGGGTGTTGTCTTTATTTTCAAAACTCCAATTCTTGACTGTACGGTGATATTGGCCCCCTCTATATTTCTATCTTAATAAGGAAGAAAATCTCTTCATCAACATTCATTTTTCTTATCTTTTATACTACTCTTCTCAAGCACACACTCACAGTTTTAGACTTAAGGATATTTTCAAATCTTGCACTGAGTATGAAACATTATGATTCCCAAAATTTGGGTTACTGGTTTGTTTCCACTTCTATAATGGATTTAAATTGACATTAAATGTAAAGAACTTACAAATCTACTTTGGAAGGCCTTCAAATTCTTACATGAATTGTTGAGGCAAGGTTTGTGCTACTAGAACATATTTTATCCATCTATCACGAATGGAGGGTTTGTTTATCTTCCACAGTGATTCAAAATTTTCTGACTATTCTCGCTTTCCTGTAGACAATCCAACTTAGTCGTTTATCTTGCATTGGACTATAAATAACTTGCACAATTTTTTTAACTCAATCATAGTCATAAATATTGAATGTAGGTACTACGATGTTTTATTTAAATATTAAATGATGCAAACCAGAGTGTATAATGATATTACAAAAGGAGCGATTCATCAAATTTCTCGAACTTATGTAATAGACTCAGATCATAGATTCATACATATTTATATGAAAAACTGTATACTCAGAACAGAGTAAGCATCACTTCTCTGAAAATAGAAAGGAACTCCACTCCATCTTGGTCCTCCTTCCTATAAAATCTTAAACATGCTTTCCACATACAAATAAATAATCAAAATACTGTTATTTGAAGTACTGAACTCTCAACAAAAGCATGCTACATAGAAAACCAGATGTATTGTGTATGCATGCACAGTTAAATAATATCTCTGCAAAATCACAATTTATACTAACAATAATATCAAGCAATAGGCTCCATGCATTAAATAGAGTATACAATAATCAAACTTCCCTATCCATGAATTTCCATTAACATAGTTCACAGTCCTTTATAATCAAATACAAAACTTCACACCTAAACATAGATTCTATAAACATATAAACTATTGTTCCATATAAAATGTGGATCTTTTTCCACATCTCAGTCCTCCCTCTCAAGGACCCCCTCCTAACTGACTCTCCTTTACCAATATACTTGAATTCCCTTATGAATTATAACTACCAATGAGATGTAACCCTCATTTCTCGGATCATATTAACACATTATACTTAGGTATTAACCCTAGTCATGACCTACAAATGCTAGGTCTAACACTATGACCCCAATTAGGATTCCCAGGAAAATTAAGACCTTATAACACCTATTCCATACTTTTATAATGTCTGAAACTCCTTTTTCAAACCAAAATCCACTAAAATACTATTTTAGGAATTTGAAATGTATTTGGAGGAAAACTCCCAATTCAAATTTCTTATGAACTTAGTCTAACTTAATAGATTTAATAGGGCTATTAAGACTTGAAAAACACCCCTAATCCTAGTTTAGTATAACTCAGAGAAACATTTCCCAATTTGTACAAAATCTCAAAATTGCCTTGCTAGAGAGATGATGCTCCTGCATCACTTATGGACCTATTTGTGGTGTAAAGTTGAAGTTATGAGTTTTCCCTTCAAAATGTAGTATTTAAAAAATTAAATTACTAAGTCTACATGAATGGGTAGAATGGGTATAATTTAAATGTAAGAGCTATTAATTAATGTAAAAGGTCATTTAAGACCTTATGGGGAGTAAATAAAGGTGTCTTTACTTTTATCTTAGGTTGTCATGACCATAATCCTCTTGAACCATGGTTGGTTGGTTTTGAGTAACTAAAAATTACCTCTTCATTTTTTTAAAGAATGAAATTCGAATGAGGGTAGTCAGTTAGGTTTTGGGGAAGAAGTTTGGAGTTGGAAAACACGTGTGGAGGAGCCAAGAAGGCTCAAGAAGTCTGCAAGTGTGATTGTTTTGTGAAAAATAATTTGTATTTTTGTGTGATCTTTGGAAAATGCAAACTATGGTAATTGTTATAACTTGTTTTATGTCCTGATTTTTTGAGTAATATGGTAACTTGTAGAGATATAAATTATAAAATTAATGTTTGAAGAGAATTCCTTGATAAAGAAGTCATATTCTTGAGAAACAAGGGCATTCGAGGTAAAGGTAAGGATGTTGTAATTTTTAAAATCTTCAATGAATATAAGAGTGCTATTAGAATCTAAATTTGAAGAATAATTCTATATAAGGAGGAATCATGGTAGTTTTATAAGTGTTGTTACTTTTGAAAGTTAAAAAAACCTTAAAAACAAGGTTTCTAGTGAGAAAGGTGAGAAAATAGTGGTGTTGCGAGTAATATGTAAGGATTCATGAGTGAATGTTAATAGGAAAGGGATGGGAAATTTTTTTATGGATATTTTGAAATAAATTTGAGGTTATAACTATTTCATTTGTTCAATATATGTCAAACATACCATCCCAAGAACTTAGAAACCCAAGATTATGACAAATTAACAAAACAAAAAAAGTTTGTAATTTGATTTTTTTTGGATTAAATCTTCTGAAAATTGGTACAAATCATCTTGGCATGTTCTAGAATGATTTTCCAAATTTTTGGATTTATTTGAGACGTAATTTTAAGGGAGCAAGTTGGAAGTGGACTAAGAAAGTATTTGCAGGATTGATATGGTAGATATAGAATCTTAATAGGTATCCAAAATAATTATTTTTTATGTAATAATTTGAGTTAATAAAAATTTATGAAGAAATGTCTCTTAGAGCAATGTTAGTAGCCTATGAGAGTAGGGTTGAAGGGTAAAATGAGAATATAAATGGATGGGCTTGAAGATAGGACTTGAAACTTTGGATTAATATTAAATGCCATAAATGATATCCGAAAAAAATTGAAAGCAATATAAATTCATTGTGCAAAGTTTTATTCATCAAAATTATCTTCTAGTAGGGATACAAGGAAGAAGAATAAGGTGTCAGAGCATGGTGGTTAAACATTGGGTTACCTTGTAAGTTAAGCCATAAAAATTTTCATACAGTTTGGAGATCCAAAGGGTACTAAAAACAAATTTCAATTTGTTTTGGGTCATTATAAATTGTTCCCAACTAGTTTATATGGACGGAATTGTTTTTAAGAAACAACTACGACAATTTTGAATGAGTTAAATTTTTTGAATATCTCCTTTGTTTTCATTCACTTTCAAGGTTGATATTGCATGTGAATAATAGGTGAACAAGGTATGTGAAGTTTAATTTCCATAAAATACTCCAAATAACCAAATTTGAATGCTTGAGAGTGATTCAAGATTAAGATAGTGAACCCTCCGACATAGGTGAAAGGACGAATTTGGTGAGTCGATTTTGTTATTTGCTTTTTTATTTGGATTCTTTAATAGTCCTTTACATCTGAAGGAGACTCATACCTCAAATATTTCATAGTAAAATAAGGATGATCATGTGTAGAAACCATGGTATGTGCCATGCGGGGCCAAGGATGGAAATGCTCAAGTAGGAATAATATGTTTGAGATATGACCTAATAGGGGCCTAGGATAGATAGACCCAATATAAGAAACATAAGAAATATAAGATACCTAGCCAAAGGTGTAGGAGGTAACAAGCCACTAGTAAAGGTGTGTGTGATTGGAGATCTAACAAGAGGCCTAAGAGATAAAGAACCACTAGTAGAATTATCTACAATAAGAAACTTAGGAGGACTTGGAAGGATAAACCTACTAGAAGTATCAAAACAAATATCATAATTATTACCTTCAAAAAAGTACCTTTGATCATGTATAGTGTGAGGAAACATATTCATATGCTTCTAGGTATTAGAGAAGGTATTATTTTTGGTGAAGTCATTTTATGTTTGAATATCGGTGATTCATTATCACTACAAGTGCTAAGGTTGATATGTGATAAGTGGTTATGTTGACAACATTGGGGAGAAGTGAGAGAAGTAAAAAAATAGTTTCACGCCATCTTTGAAAATGGTGTTGATGATTGATATATGAGTTATGATAATAATGGGAACTTGCTCACCCAATTCCATGAGAAATTACTATAGTTCTATGATATTTATTCATCATTTCTTATATAGTAAATTGCTTGCTTATTACAAGATTAAGCATAATAAGTGGTTACATAAAATATTAAGCATGTTGTGTAGCTTTGATTCAAAGCTAAATTACTTTCTCAATCCAATCGCAATGTTAGTTTGATCATAATTTCCAAAAACACTTCTTTCTTAAGCCAAATACTCATCTTACCAAGCTTGAAACACGTCCTTCTCAATCCAAAACTGATATGAAACCCCAATTTGTGCTTAGTTTCTCCTTATACCCTGTTTCTAGTCCTCATTCAATGTTCTTTCAACCATCAAATTGATCCAAACTAACCCAAAAGTCCAAATGTCTTACCTTTTTACTAAACTGCACTCTAGTGCTTTTTAAGCCAATGTCCTTGGTGAATTCATAGTTGAGACAATATATACATACCTAGGATAAACCAAATACCTTTTTCAATTCCCTTGTGGGTCTTTAAGGTGTGTGAAAAATCTCATCCCTCTAATCCATGGCTAGACCACCTTTTCACCTTCAATTCCATTTCACTAACCTAAGTTCCTACTAGTAATTACCGGGCTATTTTCCACCCTTAACTTTTTACTCGGGTACTTTATGAGGAAACAAGATACACTTTACAATACCCATTTTGGCCATTCATCTCTGTACAAAATTTAAATAGGTATTCCTTCACAAGAATTCACTTAAATATCCTATTACATTCCTCACATTAGGTCTTATAGACTATATCAACCTCTTAAGGATAGATTGTTATAGATTCTAAGTAGATGATGAACTTTAAACTCTTTAAACCTATAAAATACATTTTTCACCTACTATTAGATGTTATGTTTCAAGTTTCAATGAAAAACTCTCTTCCAAACTCATTCAAAGTTCAAATACCTCTCTTGACACCTTAGTAAAATTGTACTCTACGGTCTTTTGATGCACACTATCATGGAAAGATAGGAATCACATATAGTTTAGGATCTAAAACTTTGAGGAAACATTAAATAAAATTGTTAAAATCATAAGTGCAAAGTTTCATACCTTATAGAAATCATTAAGGCCTTCAAAGAATCACTCCTCGCCAAATGCTAGGTAGGGTTTCCTCTAGACCTAGGAGAGGTATTTTTATAATAAAATTTTAAGAATGCAACTTCAAAACTTGTTATTTTTCCCTAACACCTATCATATTCTCTTTCATGTGTTAAATTTAACATTGACTATCAATACACTACCATCTATCAAAAAGTTCTCAAACCCTACGTGTTTCGCCCTTTCAACTAGGATATCTTCCTTCTCTATATGTTTCTAAGAAAATCTTAAAAAAAAATTCTTTTCACAGCTACCAAGGGTGGAATAAATTCTATACCTATGATATGGATTCTTCCCATTAACATGCATCACTTTCCTAATCAAAACTCTTACCAAAATCATCATTTAGAATACATTTTACATTCAAATAGTCTTCTCATTGACTATACTATTTGTTCAAGTTTGTAATCACACACAACCAATGGAATCATAAAAAAATCAAATAAAATACACATCAAAAATCTCATTATTGTTTATACTCTCTATCAATAATTCATGCATAGGTTTCAATAATCAATATCATGCATAAGAATGCTTGAAACGCGTTTTACCCACAAGTGTATACACCATAATAAAACATTCCGAGGCTATCATTGATTTAAATCCAGATGGAATAACTGAAATCAAATAATTGATTCCTTCCATAATATCACTTCATCTTATCATTTTAAACTCTTCTTCTATCACTTTATGAGAACTGTCATCATCATGTTCCTCTCAAGAGAGAGAATCCAAAAATGCTTATATCACTTCTTCATCACCATTCTTGTCTTCTACCAATACCATTTCCTTAATCACCTCTTCTTATTTCTTATCCATCCTCTTTTTCATCTTTTATTATTTCCTCTTGACTTATCATTATCTTGAACTACATTATTTTCCTCTTTAAATCCACAAGCAACCTGATTGTCTATTTAATTTTCTTTCTCAAAACTATCCCTAATTATAGAATTTGTTCCTCTCTTTCTCTTTCCATGAATTCCATATGTTGTTCTATATATATATTTTAATCTTTGTGATCTACTATTGTAACCACAACACTATATATATCTCTAAATTATTCATCTTTTCCTCTCTCTCTCTCTCTCTATGTGGTTTAGTAGCTCTACTAATATCTTTACCATATCTTTTCATTTTCCTTCATCCAAATGAGTTGTTAAATCTTAAACATAAGGATCAACAACCCTCAAATGTGTCTCTTTACATGTTTCCTTTGTCTCCATCAAGTATTTTTTTCCGACATCATCATTACCAACCCTATTTGTGGATCTTCTTCACTAGTAACGGTCAAAAGAGTATGCCTCTTTCCATTTGACATAATATTGTATATGTTCTTCTTACCATCATGCATTTTCTGCCTATCATATTTCCATGCTCTACCTAAAAATACATGACACACATCCATATGTACTAAATCTGACAATAATTTATACATGTATCTTCCAATCTGAAATTCCACTTAACATTGCTCCCTAACTAAGACTTGGTGACCTTTTTGCATCCAAGACACTTGATATGGGTTAGGGTGCATTGTAGTTTTCAAACCCAACTTCTCTACCATCTCAAAAGAAACTAGATTTTTAGTACTCCCACTATCTATGATCATATCACAACACTTTCCCATAGTTTTACACTTAGTTCTAAATAAACTTCTTCTTTGAGTCACATCATGCATTACCTTTCTTATTTTCAACAAAACACTTCTAAAAAAGGAGACTTACCTTTATTTTCACCATCTTGAACATATTTCATCCTTGTATCCATCTCATGGCACTCATAACATTGTGTCATGCATACGTTTGACATTTGTAACACTTTCCTCCAAACCGAACCTTGTTATTTGTTCCATATATCTTTAAGAGACTCGTCCCTAATATCATCCTTCTATGATTTTCTTTTATTTTAGTTAACCTTCTCATCAAAATCCCCATCACCCTATCTGTCTTATCTTCCAAAGATGGCATTATCTCTCCCTCTAACTTGTACCATCTTGTTCTCTCTTTCCTCTTTGTATTGTATCACTCTTTTCTCAACTTCTCTAATATATTTTCCTTCTATGATACTTTTGAATTATGTAGAGATAAATTACTTTCTCAATCCACTCACAATGTTAGTTTGATCTTAATATCCAAAAATAGTCCTTTCTCGAGCCAAATACTCACCTTACCAAATTTGAAAATCATCCTTCTCAATACAAAATTGACACGAAACCCCTATTTGTGTATAATTTCTCCTTGTACCTTGTTTCTAGTCCTCATTCAATGTTATTTCAACCCTAAAATTTATCCAAATCAACCCAAAAGTCCAAATTTCTTACCTTTTACTAAACTACACTCTAGTGCTTCTTAATCCAATGTCCTTAGTGAATTCATAGTTGAGACAATATAGACATACCCAGGATAACCCAAATACCTTTTTAGTGCCCTTCTAGGTCTTCATGGTGTGAAAAAAATCTTATCCCTCCAATCCATGGCTAGACCACCTTTTCACCTTCACTTACCTTCCACTAACCTAAGCTCCTACTAGCCCTTTATGGGATGTTTTTTCCCTTCACTTTTTACTCAAGAAATTTATGAGAAAACAAGATACACTTTAGAATACCCATTTTGGCCATTCATCTTTGTAAGAAAATTTAATAGGTCTTCCTTCATAAGATTTCACTTAAATATCCTATTACATTCCTCACATTAGGTCTTAAAAACTATACCAACCTCTTAAGGATAGATTGTTATAGATTCTAAGTTGATGATGAACTTTAAACTCTTCAAACCTCTTAAATATATTTCTCACCTTCTATTAGATGCTTTGTTTCAAGTTTTAATGATAGAATCTCTTCCAAACTCATTCAAAGTTCATATACCTCTCTTGACACCTTGTCAAAATTTTACTCTACAGGTCTTCCGATGCACACTATCATGGAAATATAGGAATTGCAGATAGTTTAGGATCTACAACTTTGAGGAAATGATAAATAAAAAATGTTAAGATCATAATTGAAAATTTTCATACCTTATAACAATCATTAAGGCCTTAAACTAAGCATACCTCTCCAAACCATAGGCATGGTTTCCTCTAGACCAGGAAAGGTATTTTTATAATAAAATGCTAAGAATGCAACTTAAAATATTGTGATTTTCTATAACACCTATCATATCCTCTCTTTTTTGTTTTACATTGAAGATCAATACACCACCATATATCAAAAGGTTATAAACCCTACGTGCTCTTCCCTCTCAAATATAGTATCTTTCTTGTCTATATATTTCTTAGAAAATATTAAACAAGTGTTTATTTTAACTTCTACCAAGTGTGGAATAATTTATATGCCTCCTATATGGATTCTTCTCATTCACATGCATCACTTTCCTAATCAAATCTCTTACCAAAATCATCTTTTAGAATGCATTTTACGGTCAAGTCGTCTACTATAGGAATGTACTATTTTTTCAAGATTGTGATCACACACAACCAATGGAATTATACAAAAATCAAAGAAAATACACACCAAAAACCTCATTATTGTTCATACTCTCTGTCAATAATAAATACACAGGTTTTAATAATCAATACCATGCATAATAATTCTTAAAACTATTACCCACAAGTGTATACACCAAAATAAAACTTTCTTGAATCTCTCCTTGATCCACATTCGAATGAAATAATTATAATTAGTTACATTTTTTCTTTTATAGTCCTCCGTTTGGTTTCCAACCAAATACAAGCTTTTAGATCTATTAGTCATGTTAGGCCCCAGAATATTAGCTAAGGATGAGAAAGTGCATGGGCGTGCGGGACCCAGTGAAGAAGGGTGCATAGGGAAGGGTTCTAGAGTGTTTTACAAAACACACGGTGCACGCACATAAGACAAGAAAGGTTGTGGAATTAGCCATATTCGGCATCCCAGAAGCACATGATAAAATCACGACCCTTATGGATAAGGTGCGAGCTTGGAAATTATGGGATCAAAAAGGGAATATTCCAGGCATGAGATGAAAGGTTCCAAAAGAAATCATGGCAAAGAGTGGAGAGCTCAGATCTGACAAGGCATGTTCCCATGGAGGACCACTTTGACACTTGACAACCGATCTATAAATTTGAAAGGTATAGTGGTGGTTGCTAAGGTTATAAATACAAGTGCCCGATAGAAGAAAAGAGAGGAGTTGAAGAGAGGTGAAACTCTACAAAAATAGAATGGAGGGTTCTAAGGGTTAGGGATTAGAAGAACTTTGGGAGTGATGGCACATATAGAGGGATGGGTCTCGCAATCATTTTTGTAATGTGATGAACACATTGTAGTTTAGATGCATGACTTAGCTCGCATGGTTATATGAGGATCTGTTATGACCTCAAGGGATGTAATGTGGTTATTGAATTTGTTAATATGAATATAAGGCTCTATTATGAATCATATACATGTTCAGAATAGAATAATTATGCATTTCCTTTCGTATGAACCATTTCCATATGATATTTTCTATCTCTATTTTTGGATGCGGTGAGATGACAACTCGTCCTAAGTTCTTAGAATGATGCATGGTTCTTTTATATTCATTTCCATTTTAATGTCTATTATAAGATGATAAATTCTCACAAGACTCACATAAAGGAGAGGCTCAGCACTCGCGCGTGCCTCTGGTGAGTACTCATTGGGTGATAGGCCAATGCGTATGGGATTAGACTATTGGTCTAAGGGTATAAAATATGACTAAATAATGGTTTCATTGACGGGACCTCTTTTTGAAGTTGTGAGAAATGGCATGCATCTTTGTTCCTCGATGCATGATGATAAAATGTCTGAATTTGGAAGGTGTTGAAACATGGTTCAAGAGCATGAGAGGATGATTTTTCTCAGAGATTCAACACTGGACCTAAGTTTTATGTGTGTATATGGGTAGAAAATAACCTATACCATGAGTTGTATGAGACATTATTTTGTTATTTTCCCAGTAGAACTATATGAATGGCTTTCAACATATGCATCCAGATCAAGCTAGTACTATAGATCGTGTGTATGGACCCAAGATGAATATCAGAGGCTGCAGGATGCGATATGACTTGGACGCATGTTGTTGATCACTAATGGAAGAGAGTGCTGACCAGTTATACTTTAGAATATGTCATTTCTACGTATTCTTGCCTAGAAGTTGTTGAGTTTGAGTTTCTAAGGGAGCCTAGAGGATCATTTTTACATGTTATTCCTTTGGCTATGAAGATATTGGTCATTACCTTGAGTTTGGAGGCATTTCCCATGGCGGCTAAATCTTCTCTGAGCACTGGGAGAGGAAGCTAGGGTGGAGGAAGATGGAAGAAATTGCAACTAAAAAGGAAAGGGAGGAGAGATGAATCAAGTATAACAAATCTCGTGAAAGGGAGATGACTAGAAAATGTGAGGTTACAAGTGTGATGGATCTATGGAGGCAGACGTTGCGGGAAGGAGTTGAGGTTCATGCAGAGGATGTAGAACACAAGAAGGCTGTGCTACATAATCTTTGAAAGGATGGGAGAGAAGCCCCTTTAGATTTTGATGATATTTCGTCACATGGAGAAAGGAGATCCGTCGACGCACATCTCAATTCACCTAGTGAACAACCCTTGGTGCTTAGTTTTCTAGATCAAGGGAGAAGTATTGTTAACCCTTGATTGGTATCAAAGTGGGAGTAACTGATCTCTACCCAGGAGATGTAATTTCTCGTTTGGTACATCCATGGCTGCGTGATCCATATCTATATTTGGAGGAATATTTAGACAAGGTGTAAATACGCAAGGATTTGGTATCACGTCTGGGAGTGGCGTGGGACATACAACTAGTAGTGGGACAATATCACAAACCATCAAGCATGAAGTTTAGTGGGATTTTGGGAACACTAGGCGTGACCACTTCAGTCCTTTGTCGACTGTAGGAGGTGGATCTAGTGGGTCAGGAGGAATGGGGCCTGGAGGATCTAGTGGATCTAGTGGAGGAGGAAACACTTGAGGGAACCAAGGCTCTAGATCAACGGGACGGGGGCCTCAACCACCTACACAATTATTATTTGAGATGTCTTTGCACCTACCACACTATAGGGGTATTAAAGGTGTTGCAGAGCATATGCACAAGTGTGAATTACTATGGCACGCGAAAGGGATCACTACCCCGAAGTAGAAGGTAAGTTAGTTTACAACAATGTTGCAAGTGCGCACATATAGTTGGTATAGGAAGTATGACCCCCATCAGAAAGTGGTAGAATACACCACATTAAAGAACACCTTCCTAGCAGAGTTCCATATCCCAGAGTTTGAGCAGAAGAGCATCAACACTTTGAAGGATATCTAGTAGGGAATGGTAGAGAGTGTATGGGAGTATGATGTGCATTTCAATACTCTCTTGTCTAAACTATCCTATGACATTCATCCTTCTCAACATGCTCAATGGTTTTTCAGAGGATTGATAACACCATTTAGAAGGGCTCTGTCACACAAGACTTTCACATACCCACGCGAGGCATTGGAAGCTTCCCTACTCACTGAAGTTGTTGGGAGCATCAATACTAGTTTTAGTCCTTTTCTAGAAGCTAAAATTGCTGCAATGGCCCAAATAGTTGGACAGCGCATAAGGTTCATAGTGGGCTTTGGTGTACAGACTATGAATTGGAAATGAATGCAAATTATATTTTCCCTCATAAATTGGTACACATTATGGAGGTAGACTGTGAGATTTTCCATGGGGATCATGATGCAAGTAGGTTCCCTCTACTACAGTGTGCAATCCACAAGAATGTTTCTTGTTATTGTAATATTTTTACCTCTATGTCCCATGATACCAAGGATTATAGACTAATTGATCAGATCCATGATTTTATTGATCTTGGTGTACGCCAAACTAGCCTTATAAGCGGCCCAAGGATGATGACCTTTGTTATGAAGGGAGCGCAAATGGAGGAGCACGTGGAAGAGGTTTTCATGGATTATTTTATGGTCGGAGTAACCACGGCAGAGGGCGAAGTGAGTTCCAACGAGGAACCTGTTATAATTATGGATCTATAGAGCATTAAAAATGTGAGTGTCCTAATATGTTATAATGCTCATGGTGTGGAAAGAAACATAAGTATGAAGAGTTTCCAGAGCTTTATGAGCATATAAACTAGCATCACCAGAAAGGCAAAGGTTATGGGATGGTAAACATCAAGAAGGTTGATTCATAGTGGATTCCAAGAGTGGCACGTGAGTCGGGACAAGAACTTGTACGGGTGATGACATGAGTGGATGCTACACACGCTAGGGAGATGCCAAGACAAAGGACACTAGTTTCAAGAGAGGAAGTGGTACATGGAAAGTATCTAGACCCCCGATCATTAGAAGGAGGTATACCAGGAGACTATGGATGTGATTCAGAGTTTGCAAGGGGAGATCCAATGTCTAAAGGAGTAATCAAAGTAGTTGGAGAAAAGGAAGAATTTTGAGGCTCCAAAGGATGACCTGGATGAGGTTAAGGAAGTATGTAAAATGTTAAGGCAAGAGAATATTATTCCCTTTCTAGGAGAATGGCTGAGAGAGAAGGTACCATGCATCTGGAGCAGAGCACAAAAGGTAGGTTTTGCATGCAAACCTTCCTCCTCATAACCTTGACTATGATAAGGAGATTACTTTGAATGTAGTTGTTGATGGATGACTTATGAGTAATATCCTCATCAACATGGGAGTAGAGGTCAATGTTCTTACCTTAGATGTCTGGCATCGAGATGGGAAGACCCTGCATTACTGACCATCTTTGAATGTGATGTATATGGAAAACAAGACTAAGCCAATGCTAATCGGAGTCTTGAAGGATGCAATTATCACCATTCAAGGGGCCACGTTCACTAGAGACTTAAAATTCTTGGCACTCACCGAGGTAGACAAATTTCCAACGTTGCTTGAGCACCCATGGTGTTACAAGAACAATGTTGACCTGTGGATTAATAAAGGGTATATCAAATTTGAGAACAAGGAAGAAAGGGTGATCATTCCTTTGACATATGGGAAGTCAACGCCTTATACTGAGCCCTTAGGAGAATAATTTCTTGACAAAATCTATGTGTGATCCATCAAAGATCCTAAGATAATTCATCCCTTGGAGGAGTCATCCCATTTGAAGACGTTCAATCCTTGAGTGATACCTTTAGTATGGCATGCAAAAATTGGGCACATGGGACTTTTTTGTTGATTGGGAAATAGTTGAGAGGATCTGTAACAAGGGTGAAAAAGGTGCACTCAGTAAAGCACCTAAGAGGAAATAAGTTTCCAAGTTACTCGGGAGGAGCATACTCTAAAATTTTCTTATGGGAAATGGAAGATCAGTGGAAGAATGAGGACGAGAGAAGAGGAATGCTCAGTTATAGCCTACTCAGATATGTAGTGCACTAGTGGGATACACATTGGGATAACCTCTTAGAGTGGTGCGAGGTAAGAATCACATTTTCTATAAGGTTCTCCGTAAGCAACACACCCACGGTCATACAAGACTATCATAGTAAAGAGATCACCTCAATTCATATCCAAGCATGTGAGAAGGGTTGGATGGGAAGCATAGAAGAGTTACCACCTTTGTTATGGTTGCATAAGTTTTATTCCACCTTGCGCAAGGTTGTGTGCACATATGGTATATTCATTTGGATATGCGTCATCAAACAGGTAATTGGTAGGAGTTGGCGGCTGATCTCATTCAAGTGTTTGAGTATAGGAGTACCAATCCATTAGTAGATAGGGCGTTGTAAGTAATCAAGCACTTTACGATGGGATATAGTGTTATGAAAAAGGATAGGCTATTGAAATTACTTGGGTGAGTCTTATTTGAGGATGTACCTCAATGAAGAAGAATCGAGAAAGTACAGCTTGAGTGCACGTGCATGGAAAAATAAAAAGGAAAAATGGTCTATGTAGTAGACGATGAGGAGATGGAAAATTTGGATGTTAACCATTTAGAAGGAATTTGTGAGGTCATAGATAGTGCTAATGAGAAAGCACACACCTACCATGAGCCCTTGAAAATAAATAAGGTTAACATTGGGACAGAATCAGAACCAAAGGAAGCTATCATTAGGGACTATTGGTCGGAAAAAAAAGTTTCAAAGTTCATTGATCTATTATGTGAGTTTTAGGATTTTTCCCTCACAGTACCATGAAATAAAAGGCATCGACCATTCCTTAGGGGAGATGAGGATCAAGTTGAAGGAAGGTATGCACCCGATTTGGAAGAGGCCTTATCGGATGAATGAATTTGTGCGTATGGGTCAAGGAAGACATAGACAATATGATAGCATTTGGTATCATTGAGGCAATGAAATAATCGAATGGATAATCTCGATGGTCATTTGTATCAAGAAGGATGAAAGGATAAGAATATATGTTGACTACGAGGATCTAAATGTGGTATGTGTCATCGATCCCTTTCCAACCCCCTTTACTAAAGAAATTTTTGAGGGAGTAGCCGGACGTGATTTCTACTCTTTCACGGATGGGTTCTCAAGGTATCACCATGTTAGGATTGTAAAGGAAGGCGGAGAAAGAAAAATTGCACCACTTAATGGAGAATTTTTTCCTACACAATTATGCCTTTTGGATTGAATAATGCACTGTTGTGTTCTCACGCATCATTGTAAAAGCATTCCAGGACTTCATCCATAAGTTTCTCCAAGTTTACGGATAACTAGACTATGTATGGATTGGTGAAAGACAATTCGACAATTTGAGGTTGATGTTTGAGAGATGTCAGAAATTAAGGATATCCCTCAACATTAAGAAATTTGTCTTTACTACTCCATTTAGAACCTTGTTAGGACACATTATATGCAAACAAGGCTTACTAGTAGATCCCACCAAAGTTGCAGTTATTATGGGATTAGGGGAGCCTACTAGTAAAAGTGCATTGCACGGATTCCTTGGGCATATGGCGTACTACAGAAAATTCATCAAGGGGTATGCCAAGATCGTCACACCCTTGGAGGAATTTTTAAAACACAAGAGTGCCTTCCATTGGGGAGACGTACAATAAAAGGACATTGACACTTTAAAGAATAAGCTTGTCATGGTGCCCATATTACGTTTTCCTTCTTGGGATAAGCCTTTCCATGTGCATGTTGATTCCTTAGGAAAACTATGGGAGTAGTACTAGCATAACTTGGTGAGGGAATTTTTGATCATCCCTTGTGCTTTGCAAGTAGAAAGTTGACACCAACAGAATAGAATTACACAACTACTAATCACCAAACATTGTCTATGATCTTCACACTACATAATTTTAGGCAAGATCTATTAGCAACACCATTCATATTCAACACAGACCACATGAAATTCAAATACTTAGTCAACAAACCCATGTTGTAATGACACATATGTCATTGGGTCCTATTATTTCAAGAATTTGAGATCACTATGGTCATAAAACCAAGAAAGAGCAATTCAGGACTTGACCACTTATCAAGGATTAATTCAGGGGAGGATGCGTAAAGCATTGAGGATACCATGTTAGATGCACAACTATTTAGGTTGTAGCACGCTCCCTTAGACTTAAAAGATATCACAATCTTCTTGAAAATAGGTGGCACCGGAAGGGATGAAGGCTCTGGAGAGAAAGTAGTTAGCAATACACGTCACACCCTACATATTGATTAGTGGAGACTTGTATAAGTTAGGTCATGATGAGGTTCTGCATTGATGTGTATTGGAGCATGAGCATGTGGAAATTATGGAGGAAGTGCATGGTGGGATTGCAGGAGGAAACTATGTAGGAAATTCTATTGTGCAGATTATTTTATTAGTAGGGCTTTGGTGGGAAACCATATACAAGGATTGTATTGAGTTTTTCAAGGCATGTGACCATTACCAACACCTTGAACCATTTGAAAAATGGGAAATTTACTTTTAGGTCTAATTTTACTAGCCACGCGAAGAACTGGTTTGCAGTATATCATTACTTGCAATGATTATTTAAAAATTTGGGCAAAGGCGTAACCTATGAAGGATTGCACCGTAGTGACAATCGCTAGATTTTTATGGGAAAACATAATCAGCAGGTATGATTGTCCTTTAAGTCTAATAAGTGATAGAGGTACACACTTTCTCAATGAAATAGTCAAGATTATGTTAGCATAATTTATGGTGGACCATCATAAGACTACCCCTTATCACCCTCAAGCAAATAGAACTAGTTGAGACATTTAACAAAATACTAAGTCACACGTAGACTAAAATTTGTGACCTTGGAAGACAAGATTGATATGACAAGATATCATCCATTCTATGGGCATACATGACAACCTACAATAGGCTAAACAAGGCCACACCATTTCAATTGTTGTTTGGCACGGAATCTACTTTACCAGTTGAATTCATGTTATCATCGTTCGTATAGCATGTGTAGGAGGGTTAGGCTGATGAGAAAGTCTTTGGAAGAAAGAATTGATAAGTTAATGTAGTTAGACGAAAGGTGATCACTTGTTAGATGGATTTATAAGACAGAAAAAGAAGACAAAAAGCATGGCATGATCTTCATATCAAGAACAAGAAGTTTGAGGTTGCATGATGGATGGTGTTTGTATGATTCCAAGTATCTGTGCCATCTTGGGAAGTTGAAAGTCCATTGGTTGGGACCTTACATCATCTTGTACATCCTTGATTCAGTGCTTTCGAGCTTACAAGCACTGGATGGGACAAGATTACTAGGTCATTTCAATGGGAGTAGGCTGAAGCCCTACTATACATAAGTCTTCTTGGTGTTTGTAATAAGGCAGTGTTGCCAATTAGTCTAGGATTTCCCTTTATGATTTTATTTTCTTGTGTTTCCATTTCTCTTTGCTTGTTCCTTTATTTTTATTTTATTTTGCACCTTATGCATCAGTAACCACATTATTTTTCCAAGGTTGTGTATGTGCAGAGGAATATGCATCTATTTTAGTGTGGGCTTGAGTAATGCATAGGCCTAAAATAAAAGTTAAGTGGCCCAATAGAGGGAAGCGTGTAAGGTTAAGAAAGTGCGTAGAAGAGAGGTGGATGAGAATGGTTGGTGTTAGGATAAGGCTTTGTAGATACCACGTACAAAGATGAAAAAGCGTGGGATCAACATGAGGTAGGTGAGAGAAAAAATTAGGAAAGAGGAGAGAAGAAGTGCCTTCAATCTTTGTTAACACACATGTAAGAGTTTTGGTCTATTTAGATTTGGGTGTGCACGAAGGTTGTCGATTTTTTCACATAGGATTACACATGACTAAAAGCACTTGAGGTTGGATTTTAAGGGAAAAGCCACATTTAGTGTCAAGTACGGTGGTAGATGGTATAACATTTAATGTTAGAAAGAAGGAAAAGCTATAAATATGAAGTCGAGCACATCATTATTTTACCTTTTGATTACGAAGTGAAAGAAGCTCTTGCAAACTAGGGCATCCAAAGAAAAATTTGTTTGAAGGAAGAAGAATCGGGAATTTAAGTGTGTAACTAGAATAGATCGTAAACTAGAAAGAAGGAGTACATAGGCATGGGGAAAGTTGGTTGAGGAGCGTTGTCTTATGGAAGGATTTCCTAGTTAGGGTTTGGCAGCTAGGGAACGAAGGAAAAAGGATTTCTTCACAAGAGTGAGCTTTGGGATTGAGCGAGTAGTAGAGAGAGCAAGAGGAAGGATTTTTAAGTTTATCCCAACTAGAAGAATGACACCAAAGAAACCAACCATTTCACCAAAGAAAACAAAGGGCAAGGGTAAAGGAAAGAAAAAAATGTCATTGTGAGATCCAATGAATAATGGTATGCATAAATGTTGTACTCGGATGGGGTATTACTAGAAAACAAGTGGGAGTCACTCTTGCGAAAGATGGCCGTGAATGATTATAACCATTACACGAGAAAAATCGAGAAGGAAATGGCATTAGAGTTGGTCCATCCAGCTAATAAGAGGACGTCGATGGGATGCCTATTTATAGTGATGAGGTAAAGGTAAAATTGGAGAAGGCTGGATTATTACAATTATATGAGTTTCCCTACTTGGAAATCTTGAGTGCCTTTGTCATTGGTTGATTTCATGCATGCATGAGGATCAATTTTACTTTGTAGGGTGTAAGATGTGCATAACACCATAACTGATATCTAAGTTCATAGGCCTCATTTGTGAAGGAGATAGCATAGATGATGATCTGAGTGACAAGGAGGCTATCAAGGAGATTGTAGCCACATATGAATACAAAAAGGGGTCGTGATACTTTGACATCATCAAAATTCTAGACCATGTTATGAGGATGGCCGCGTGCTTGGTGACCAAGCTCAATGATCAGGAATGATGGACACAAGTGAACAAGGCATGGCTAAATCTATGTCGAGAAGATATTAGAGGGAACATTCTACAACTTGTCTGCTTTAATTGCAGATGAAATCATAAGTAGCGCACAGGAGGGAGAAAATATACTCTTTGGTAACATCCTCCTCACCATTTTCCTCTCGAGAGATTGGATTTCCTGATGGGCCAAATTTTTTTATTTTGGAGTATCTAGAAGAGGATCCCTCACTCGAAAAAAGGTTTGCAAAGTATAATTGTGAAACCATGTTGGCCGCTCACAAAGCACGCTTGGAAAAGTGGTACAAGTGAATGCGCAACACATTTAAAGCGAGAATGGAGTTTCCCAGGAGCAATTACTAGTTCTTGTAGATGGAGGGAAATAATTTTTAGTGTACCAACACTTCTGCATTGGCATATTTACATTGACAGATGGGACTATGAGTCCATGGTGCAAGCTACCCTTCTCCTTCACCACACAATACTTCCAAGTAGGATTCAATCAGTTCAAGGAGATCAAGAGACTAAGGTTTGACCTTAGTGACTTATATCTAGACCACCGTGAGCTTCTCTAGAAACTCGTCTACCCAAATAAGCGTGCATACATGGAGAAATATGTCTCCCATGAAGTACAAATGATGAATCCTTTAACACTTTTTATTACAAGGAGGACTGCAGCAAGGGTGTATCATGCATAACACCAAAATTTGAAAAAGGTTCTTACTTGGAGAATTATGTCTCCATTCTTAAAGACCCTATAAGAAGGAAGAAGGTCATGCCAAGGAAGAGAGAAAGAGAAGAGGTACATGAGAAGAAGGAACCAAGTGTTCAAACCACACAAATGGTGAGCACGTCGGAAGCAATCGCTAAGCCTAGTAATTACACATGGAGAAAGAAGTATCTGTTAAGGAAAATACCCCGAGAAGAAGAGGCACCAGAGCATGAAGATCACCTCACCCATTAGGAATCACCAAGGTAGATATCATCTATCAAAGATAAGGAAAAGAAGAATCTCCTCTACTAGAATCCCCAGTAAGGAAGAAGCAGAAGGTGAGTGATGAGGAAGATTAAGAAGAAATGAAGATTCTAGATTCCTTTATGGGTGACAAGGATGATGATGAAAAGCACGAAGGATGTGAATACCATCCAATCTATGAGGTGCATGATTACGAGGAAGAAGGAGATGAGGAGTATAACGAAGAAGAATCGAGAGGCTCAAGGCAAGGGGGTAAGTGAATAAGTAAATAAAAAGGATCAAAGGACCCCAAGCCTCATAAAGGAATAGGTAGAAGAGGCCATAGAAAGAGAAGTGGCGAGAATCATCAAGGACATAGTGGAACAAGAGGTAGAATGGAGCATGGATGAGGTGTTGAAGGAAGTTGAGGAAAGCATAGGAAAAGAATATGGCAGCATGGGGGATCCCAATTTGTCTGTAAGATTTCCAAGGGCCACACACATAGGGAGGAAGAGCACATAAGTGGCACAAGGTCAAGAAATGGGCTACATCAATAATCCAAACAAGGTGTTACGCACACACTTTCATAACATCATGCCAATGGAACAACTCTTGGCCATGGATTCATTTAATGAGGAAGGTGCATACCCTCGGATGAGGAAAATGCTTTCATGGGAATTTGAGTCCCACATTGATGAGCTTGAATTTAAAATAAGCCAAAAGCATTATTAAAGGTGACGAAACAAAAGGAATAAACCCCTTAGTGAATTCTCAATAGTTCTTAGATGTGAAAATATGCAACGTGCTCAACAAATTATCGGTTGAGGTTGAACCCGAGAATCTTTGGAATAAATGACAGGTGAAGTCCCTAGAGGCCGAGCTAGAGAAAAAGGAGGAGGACCTCCTTGAGAAAATCAAGGACCTGAAGCAGGAGGAGCTAATCATTTCTCAGTTAAGGAGTGAGTTAAAATATGAGAAGGAAAGAGTGCATGAGGTATACAAGAAAATAGAGATGATCACGAATGTCATTGTCTTGAAGAATTTAGAATTAACACCGCCCGCATAAAAATATGGATCAACCTTACAGTTCCTAGAGGAATTGACCCACATACTCACTATGGAGAGGTGACCACTTGCCTTAGAATCCATAGAAGAGGCATTGGCACGCCAAGAAAAAGAGAATAAGATGAAGGTTGTAGAAATTATTTCTCAGTACAACAAGATCCCCGCTGATGTAAAGGCTATCATGCAAGTTCGAGGTTGCTTATGATAATTATGCGGATAGGGATAGAGTGGAAAGTATCTTGGTTTCCACCCATGAAGCAGAACTTAAGGAGTTCAAAAAAATAAGAAGGGGAACATGGCTAAAAGAGACAAAATCCTAGCTGAAGTGGAAAATAAATTAGAGGCCATTGAGACCTTGCGGGCCTCAATCAAGAACGGCTGAAAGAATTATACCCCAAAATCACTCAGAGGATGGACGTGCTCAAGGATTTGGGAAAAAAATTGGAGGGGATCGTAGAGACAATGAGCACTAAGCGCGAGGAGTTGAGTTTTTTAGAAGTGAGTGCCACGATGGGTGACCTCTATCGCCAAGCTCAGAACGAGGTTGACGCTTGGGGAAAGTTAGAAACATAATTAGGGAAGGATTTCCCTCTCCTCCTCCAGTGATAAAAAATTTCCCCATTCTTTCCCCCATTTCTTCATTCCTTTATTATTCTATTAAAACATTTTGTAAGAGCCCATTCATTCTTTAATTCATTGAAGAAAGTGTTTCCGAGGATGGAGAACATGTGTAGTGTGGGATGATGTTGGGCCCCAAAATATTAGCTAAGTATGAGAAGGCGTGTGGGCAAGTGGGACCCAATTAAAGAAGGAACACTGGGTTAAAGGCATGCAAGGAAGGGTTCTACAAGTGTTTTGAGAACACACAACATGTGCATGCAAGGTAGGAAAATTTTGGACTTAGCCATATTCGGCATCCTAGGAAGCACACAAGAAAAGTGTGACCCTTGTGGATAAGGTGTCAACCGGCAACCGTGGGATAAAAAAGGGAATATTCCAGGCATGTGATGAAAGGTTCTAGAATAAATCATTGCAAAGAGTGGAGAGCTCGAATATGAGAAGGCATGCTCCCATCAAGGACCACTTCAACACTCGACAAACAATCTATAACTCGAAAGGCATGGCGGTGATTGTTAAGGTTATAAATACAAGTACACAATAGAAGAAAAGAAAGGATTTGAAGAGAGGTGAAGCTCTACAAAAATATAATGGAGGGTTCTAAGGGTTAGAGATTAGGAAAAATTTGGGAGTGATGGTATATTTAGAGGGATGGGTTTGCAATCATTTTGGTAATGTGATGAACATAGTGTAGTTCATATGCATGACTTAGCTCTGCATGGTTATATGAGGATCTGTTATTACCTCAAGGGATGTAATGTGGTTATTGAATTAGTTAATATGAATATAAGGCTCTATTATGAATCATATATGTGTTCAGGAATATAATACTTATACATTTCCTTTCTATATGAACCATTTCCATATGTTGTTTTCTATTTCTCTTTTGTGGATGCAATGAGATGATAACTCTTCCTAAGTTCTTGGAATGATGCATGGTTCTTTTCTATTCATTTCCATTTGAATATCTATTATAAGATGATTTATTCTAATAAGAATCACATAAAGGAGACACTCGACACCCACGCATGCCTTGGGTGAGTGCCAAGACCCGTTGGGTGATAGGTGACGCACATGGGATTAGACTATTAGTCTAAGGTTGAATGTGTGCGTTAATGAATTTTTGATCCAATTGATTGTGAAGAGATTCCCTTTGGCTAGGGGGAATGACTTATAAGAAACACAACAAGACCACAAGATGGCATTAATAATATAGGTTAGTGGACTGCCTAGAAAATGCTAGATCCGAAGCGTGATGCTTCCTAGAAGGTTGTCAATCCACTTTTAAATACAAATTAATGCAGTAAATATCATGAAATAAAGAAATCCTACTATACTTATACAATTTAGGTATTGTGTGCATACACAATAAGTAAATCTAATCTTATTGGAAAAGATATGATTAGATACGAAGGTTTGGTGGGTTATTCTAGGTTGTGCAGGTATGATAGAGGTCTAGTAAAGGGTATTGAAATGATTAGCTGAGGTATGGATTAGTTTTCGTTAATCAAGAGGCTTGCTAGTCAAAGGGGTATTAAATGACATATAGACCATTATTAGTCGGTGACCGATGTCGTAGAGGGATGAAACCAACGGAGGTAGGGTAAATTGATGCCGGTATGGGAAATCGATAATAATTTAATGAAAATAGTTTTGGGCTTCTCTATGATTACACATAAATTGAGAATGGTGTGGTTAGGTTCGTAATATTACTAATAAGACTTGGGAATACAGAGGGGAGGTCATTAAAGGTGAAAAGGATGTAGGTGGTTGGGTTGGTGAATTGGTGGGAAGATGGAGATATTTGGATAATAGTAGAAACTGAAAATACTGAAATATATGAGAGATCTGCAATAAAGTAAGCACAAATGATTGAGATCCTATTAATTACTTGCTGATGTGAATATCTCTTGGTTGGAAGGAGGCTTGTGGTTGATTGATGAAGTTGTGGTTGGTTGAGTGTCATGGTAGTATGGCATGTGTATTCTGTGAATTCTCCAATGGTTTGGAAGGGAATTATTGGTTTGAGCTTTTATATGGTGGTGTGTAGATGTTGTTTGGATGAAGCAATGGCTCTGAGATCCTCGCTTGATTGCAATAGAATTCCCAAAAATAAAATGACCAACCGGGTAAAGAGTTGTAAAGTTGTATATAAAGGAACCGATGGCGGTGTAGGTAGACTGACGTCGGTCGAGGATAAACCAACGTTTGTTAGGGAAAAATAGACCAATTTACCAAAAATAAGTAAATCTTCCCAGATTTGGAATGCTTTCCTCATTAAGTCCACTTAGGAAAGTATATTTCATGTGAGAGAAAGTGGGAAGAACTTAGGAGAGGCCCAGTTAGGTTTAGGAAGAAGTCCTAATTAGTTAGGTCACATTAGTGACTCAACACTGGGAGTTATAACTCAGTGTTAAAGGTGATGACTCAATGGTGAGGGTGATGACTCAGACATTGTGAGTTAAATGCCCCTAGAATGGGTCTAGGGTGAGGTGTTATGGTGAGGTGGAGGTATGAGGGTGAAATTAATTAAATTAAATTAATTAATAATGTGAAGATGAATATTAATATGTAGTAATGGGGTCATGGTTAGTTAAATGTGTTACGTTAATTACTTGAATGGGACCAAGAGGAATGTGACCCAAATTTGGGTGTCTACATTTTCCCCTTTTTGTCACATAGCTTATATTGGTAAGAGACACAACGACATAAATAAGGCATCAGTGCCCCAAGTATGAGTGGAGGATAGGTTTCCCCAAGTAGGGATGAAGGTGATCCCCCTCAAACCGATGAGGAGGGAAACAAAGTCGGTGAGTGGTTTGATAAATAGGTAAATTAAGAAATCAAGGGTTGGTGGGTAAGGGTATTTTTGGTTTGGGTAATAGATAATGGAATTTGAACACATACACATGTATAGATTATGTTAAGGTACAGGTTGAAGATCTTGCAAACTCTACTTCGTCAAAGTTTGATAGGTTTATCCAAACAAGGTTGAAGTGGTTCAGTTGTCCAAGGTATAAGATATGGTCCTGAAACACAACTTGGAAAGGTGTAGGAATGGGAAATTAGTTGTGTTCCAGAGCACTAAAGGTAGTTTTGGGATAAACATCACGGTTGTAGGAAAGGTAAGGTCATTAGGCTGAACAACATGAGTATCATATCACAATATCTAGTGAATACATGAATTCGAGTGTCACAAAAGGAAAGTATTGGTTGGGTGAGGTGAACAAGGCCATAACTAAGGCCACATTAGGGGAAAAACATGCCCTAATTTATGGTGAGGTTGGGTGGAAGGATATAAGGTCTGCAAGGTATGGGGAAAGGTCAAGGTCAACTTTGGGTTAGGTGGAGAAGGGCTTCAGGAAAGCAAAGGTGGGGAAATAAGCTGCAATTAGGTAAAAAGGGCTAATTGACTGTGGAAATGGCCAACCAATGTCCAAGAGAAACTAAAGATCTGATGCAATAGGACGCATGACCGATGTCACTTTAGGAAACATATGTCATCAGGTCATATTTGGGATAAAAAGGTAAAATCTGTGAATTACGGATTCATTTGTACTTTTCCATTTGTGAGAATGACAAGCAGAGAGGTGTTTTCATACCATTGGAGAATGACCATGATGGGCAAAACTCAAGGCTGATTTGGAGAGATGTGAGTAGTTGGAGAGGTGTAGAGGCGGGCCTTAGAGATATTTGACGTGATTTTATTAGTGGAGAGCTTGGGGTTTGAGTTTGACATGGTAGCAGATAGCAGGAGGTGCGGGAGGACCACCATCTCGAGAGAATGGAGATCCAAACAAGGAGATGTCAACTTGTAGAGGTAAAATTCAATCCCTTTTATTATTTTGATTGAATTTTAGGTAAAAAAGAAAAAAATGGGGGTAGGAATGAAAAATTCAAAATTTAATGAAAATGGAAGAATGTGGGTATGGGGTAGGTGTAATTTAGTTTATTTAGGTTGTAAAATTGAAATGGGTGGGGTTGGGTGGTTTGTGGGTTGTTTTTAGGCTGTGTTTTTTAATTTTTATAAATTTGGGGGCATGGGCTTTCGGCTATGGAGCCGAACCAGAGACCAAAATTGGTCGGAGTTGCGATTGACGTTGGTCTATCACGTAGGAAAATAGTCGATCGATGTCGATTCAATGTGAGTGATGTCGGTCACTATGAAAAATGACCTAGTTTGAATAGGGTAAGTTTAGAAGACCAAAATGGGGTGAAATTTTAAATGGGAGGGTAGATTGGTTGTGAATAAGGGGAAAAGAGAGGGATGAGGGAAAAAAATAGGTGTGTGGGGGTAAATATAGATAAATATAGGTGTGTGTTGATATGCATGGGAAGAAATGATGTTGATACTAGCACTCCCATTGATCATAACATAGTGAACACGTGTATTCTCAATATACATGGATATGAATAGGGAAGGGTCGGATCATTTGATTGGAGAGGTCTAATCTCATCATATTAGCATTGGGGGTAGATGGAGGAGGTGAAGTGGTGAGAGAGGCACGTGGTGAGGGGTGATGATGGAGGCAACAAGTGTATGGTCATTAGGTAGAACCTCAATGGATTACGGGATCTCAATGAGGGTCTAATGATGAGAGTCATAGGTTTGGATAAGGTCTTCTTTTGGTAATGAAGAGGGTAAAATAGACTCTTTCATTGGTAGAAGAGAAAGTATTGCGGGTTTCTCATTAGGTAGGGAAGTGAGTGGGACAACTATATTGGTAGGTATGATAGACTACTCCTTGATTAGAGGAGAAAATGAAGGGGACTCCTCTGCGGATAAAGGAGTTCATGCAAGAATTTCCTCGATAGATGGAATGGGAGAAATCTACACAAAATGAGCTGGTAGAATGTCAAAAATGGCATGAGCCTCATGAAAATTATTGTTATTAGTAGAGGTTTCACCGGTTTGGTTGGATGATGGGGTGTGATTTTGGAATGGCTTCCAAAAAATGTGAAGGTTTTGGTTAGCTGGTGCATTAGGATTATCCAAGATGAGATATCCCTTATCTAAAATTTATTGGATGATGTTTTTTGAAGTTATACAATTATCGTCTTTGTGACCTTGAGTGTGATGATGATTGCACTAATCATTTTCAATTTACCATGCACCATAGGTCGATGAGGGTCAAAACTAGTATGTGCTTTAGAGGGTGGAAGGGTAATTGTTCGGATTTTAATATTTTTTCCAAAGAGGAAAAGTAGGGTTCTCCTATGGGAGTATATTTTCATTGTTCTTGCTTAAACTGAAAATTCTAGACAAGGGATAGGATAGAAGACATTTTTGATTGCTTAGATGGATGAGACGGACAACTTTCAAAACAACCACATTGGTAGATCCTTTGGTTTTATAATAAGTATTCTAGGGTTTGTAAGAAAAAGAGGTATCGTTTGATTTAACCGTGGTGTTTGTTATGTAATTGTATCTTCTTCTCTTCAATGGCACAAATTTACAATTTTTGGGCCATAGTGAATGCATCAACAAAGGTGTGGAGGGTTTGGACTTGGAGAGTTGGTGACATGTGTCTAACACAAGCTCTAGTGAAAAACTCTATTAACTCCATCTAAGGTAATTGGAATGTGAGTTGGTTAATCAGGATTTTCCATTGAGCGAAAAAATCTTCGATAGATTCATCTTCATACTAGCATGTGGTATACAAGTTAGTCATGGTGACTTTCTTGATGATGTTAATAGAAAAGTGGTCTAGAAAATCCTGAGCTACCTAGTTAAATGAGAAGATGGAGTGCCTAGGTAGAGCACTATACCAATCTAAAGTGGGTCCCGTCAACAACATTGGAAATGTTCATAGGAGCAATGCGTCATCATGAGCGATCAAGTAACATAAATGTTTAAAAGAATGCAAGTGTTGTTGTGGATCTTCTTTGTTGTTGAATCGGTTGAAATTTGGCATTTCTAATGCATAGGGTATAGATGAATTGGTACCTAAAAGTGAATAGGATCATTACAGATCTCATCGTAAGTTATATAGTTACGTGAGAAAAAGACAAAGGCTTCTAATGATCGCATCTTGTTCATCATCATTTTGATGATATCGTTGGTAGGTTGTGATGATGGGGCACCCCCTATGGTATAAGGAGGTAGATAAGGTGGGTATAATGTGGATGGTATCCCAATGTGTGGTGGTGTCAAGTATGAAAATTTTGATGAATGCCCAGGGCCGGAATGGATGTAGAGGGAAAGTACCTTGAATAAGTGATCGATGAGATAGGGGGTTATTAGTGATAGGTTTAGGTAGGTGGGATGGAGATAAAGGCCCTCATATCAATCAGAGGAAGAGACTGCAGGATGGAGAGGATGATGTTTTTGAAGGGAGTGTGGGTTGTCGACACCAATGGTGGCTAAGATGCAATAGGTATATGAGGAGTGGTGGATGTAGATATACCTACACTCAAATTGGTTGATGAAGGTACAGCTTGATATTATAGAAGTGATAGACATCAAAGGTGTGATAAATTCTGTAGGTGCAGCAGATATCGATGATGTAGGGTCAAGCTGGGAAACCGTGGGTGGTAAGGTGTAAGAGGGTAAAAATAATCTAGTGGGATATGATTGAAAAGTGGGCGCGAGAGCGGGGAGGAATGGACACGGGCATGTAATATACCGGTTTCCTCAATGAATCATGAGTAGAGGAATGAGCAAGATAATCTTGTAGAGCGGTGAGGTTGTGATCAAGGAGTCTTGCAAACTCCTCATCACCAGTGGGTATGGTAATTTCCTTCTTTGGGATCCATAGGTGATAAGATGGAAGGGGGTGAGGGGCTAGCTTGGTGTGGTGGCGGTTAGCATAAAACATGAGGAGTTTGGCTTTTCAATGAGTTAAAACCATATGACTAATAATAGAAACAGGTATTTTGAGCCCGATTGATGATGTAGAACACAAAAGGAATAGATAAAAATAAGTATAGAAGATGTGATTAGATTGTTTTCCGATTAGAAAATCAAAATACGAGAGAATGACGTCGGTTAGGGTAACCAATATAGGTATGAGAGGTAACCACCATCAATCAGCTAGATTGATGTCAGTTCTTGTGAAAAAAAAAGAGATTCAAAGATCTAGTAATGAAAGGTGAAAATGGGTTTCACTAGACTCTTAAGATGATATCAAAAACTCAAAAATGTGATGAAGTAGCAGAATAATCCACGGAGAAAGAATAGAAAGGTGGATAATTACTATTTAGGTAAAAACAACAAAAAAGCATTAAACCGGCATTTGTCACTTGACTGATTCGGTGAGATGATGTAACCGATGTCGATCGCCGAACCAATATAAGTTCTTGTGAAATTTGGGAAGAGAAAGAAAAATGAAGTTTTGGTTATTTAGATCAAATAAAAGGGCCAACCTAGAGACTTAGAATGGCTATGAGGAGTCCTAATACATCCGTTATAAACCTTGAGAATACACCAGTCATGATGTGGGGTGTAAAAAGATGAGAAATAATGAAGAAACATAACTCACACCTCAAAACAAAATTAGATAAAATTCTAACAAACACGATATGCTAAGTTGTAGATATTATGTTGTGGCTTATGCCATTTAGGACTAACTTTAAGCATAATATAATTTTTTATTTTAGTAAAGGTGCCCTACAAAATCGACAACTATGGCTAGTTTCGGGTAATTTTGATTTGGGAGATCCTTCTCTAAGAGGATTCTTGGACAGAGAAACCAGCTAGAGCCCACCGCCAATCCTCGATCATTGACAACTTCTTAGGAAATATGTTTTTCAAGAACCATGTAGTTTTTTTTAGTGATTTAGTATAGAGAGTGTGCAAAATGTGAGCTATGGTTCAATTTTTAAACCATCAGTTGGGCATGACTTCCAACATATAGGTTGCCCACAATTTAGATGAGCTATAATGTAACAAACTCAACAATGCAAGTGCACAAGTTTTAAAACCCAAATCCACAAATTATATTTGATGAGAAAAAATTATGAAGAGGTTAAGGGTATGACTTTCACTAAATGCAATGCAAGAAAAGAAAGAAGAGTTCTTTTTAATCCCAAAAAAAAATGTCACTGAGATAGTCAGAAGAAAATAATGTTTCTAGAGAAGAATCTTAATGTGAACTTGTTTCAAATGAAAATAGACACACAAGATTTTCCCTAAGAATGAACAATGCAAAGAACCCCATATGAATCCCACCGCACGTGCCAAGATGTTTCACCTAATTTGGTCTTTGGTTAAAACTGAATAAGAAATAGGTTAGGAGGAAGTATCTATAAGATGTAGACCGAAGTTTAAATGCAAGCATTAATGACTTTTTTATCCAAGCTGATCGTGAAGAGCTTCCCTTTGGCTAGGGGGAAGGACCCGTAAGAAACATAACAAGACCACAAGATGGAATTAATAATATAGGTTAGTGGACTGCCTAGAAAATTCTAGATCCGGGAAGAGTGATACTCCTAGAAGGTTGTCAATCCACTTTTAAATATAACTTAATGTAGTAAATATCATGAAATAAAGAAATTCGCCATAGTTATACGATTTAGGTATCTCATGCAAATACGGTAAGTAAATCTAATCTAACATGCAAAGCTATGATTAGATATGGATGTTTGGTGGGTTATTACGGGTTTTGCAAGTCCGATAGAGGTCGATAAAGGGTTTGGGAATGACTAGGTGAGGTATGGATTAGTTTTAGTTGATCGGGAGGATTGCTAGTCAAAGGGGTATAAAATGACATAGAAAATGATATCGGTCGGTGACTGATGTTGATAGAGGATGAAACCAATGGTGGTAGGGTAAACTGATGTCGGTAGAAGCAATTGATAATAACTTAATGAAAATGGTTTTGGGCTTCTACGTGATTGCATAGAAAGTGATAAGGGTGTGGTTTTGTTTGTAATATTATTGAGAAGACTCGGGGAATACAAAGGGGAGATCAAAAAAGTTGAAAAGGCTATAAGTGGTTGGGTTGGTGAATTGGTGGGAAGATAAAGATCTTTGGATAACAAAGTAGAAATTGAAAATCTTGAAGATAAGAGAGATCTGCAATAAAGTAAGCATAAATGATCAAGATATCATTACTTATCTGCTATGAAGATCTATTGGTTGGAAAGAGGTTGGTGATTGATTGAAAAAGTGGTGGTTGGCTCAATGTCACGGAAGTATGTCTTGTGTATTCCCGTGAATGCTCCAATTGTGCGGAAGAGAATCCTTGGTTTTAGCTGCTCCTATTGTGGTATGTAGACATTGTTTGGATGAAGCAATGGCTCGATATCCTTTCTCGATTGTAATATAATTCCCAAAACTATAATGACTAACCTAGGTAAAGATTTGAATAAATGTATATAAAAGCGATGTCGGTCGAGGATAAATTGACATTGCTTAGGGCAAAATAGACCAATTTACCAAAAATAGAAAAATCTTCCCAGATTTGGCGTGCTTTCCTCATTGATTCTACTTATGAAAGTAGAGTTCACGTGAGATAAGGAAAGAATAACTTAGAAGAGGTCCATTAGGTTTAGGAAGAAGTTTTAGTTAGTTAGGTCAAGTTAGTGACTCAACACTAGGAGTTATAACTTAGTGTTGAAGGTGATGACTCAGTGGTGAGGGTGATAACTCAAACATTGTGAGTTAAATGCCCCTGGAATGGGTCTAGGGTGAGGTGGAGGTATGAGGGTGAAATTAATTTAATTAAATTAATTAATAATGTGAAGGTGAATATTAATATGTAGTAATGGGGTCATGGTTAGTTAAATGTGTTACATTAATTACTTGAAGGGGACCAAGGGGAATGTGACCTAAATTTGGGTGTCTACATTTTCCCCATTTTGTCGCATAGCCTATATTGGTAAGCGGTGCTAAAAAAACAAGGCATCGGTGCCCTGAGGTATGAGAAGAGGTTAGGTTTCCCAAGTAGGGATGAAGGTGATCCCCCTCAAACCAAGAACTGATGAGGTGGGAAATGGAGTCGGTGAGTGGTTTGATAAATAGGTAAATGATGAAAGCAAGTTTCGATGGGTAAGGGTATTGTCGGTTCAAATAATAGGTAATGGCAAGTTGAACACACGCACATGTATAGATTGTGATAAGGTATTAGGTTGAAGTGCTTACAAATCTACTTCGTCAAAGGTTAATAGGTTTATCTAAACAAGGTTGAAGTGGTTTAGGTATCCAGGGTATATGATATGGACTGAAACACAACTTGGAAATGTATAGGAATGGGAAATTTGTTGTGTTCTAGGGCACGAAAGGTATGGTCAGGATAAACATCACGGCTATAGGAAAGGTAAGGTCATTAGGCTGAATAACACGAGTATCATATTGCAAGATCTAGTGAATACATGAATTCAAGTGTCATAAAAGGAAAGTGTTGGTTGGTTGGGGTGGAAAAGGATGTAGGTAAGGCCACATTAGGGGGAAAAAATGCCAAAATTGATGGTGAGGTCGGGTGGAAGGATATAATATCTACAAGGTAAGGGGTAAGGTCAAGGTCAACTTTGGGTTAGGTGGCAATGAGCTACGGGAAAGAAGGGGTGGGGCAATATGGTGAAATTAGGTAAAAGGGCTAACCAACCACGGTCATGGCCAACCAATGTTGGTAAAGAAAAAGCGGCTGTGGTGCACTAGGGCACATGACCGATGTTGGTTTAGGTAAACCAACGTCGGTCGGAGTTGAATTTGGGATAAAAAGGTAAAATTTGTGAATTACGGATTCATTTGTGCTTTTCCATTTGTGAAAATGACAAAATAGAGAGGTGTTTTCGTACCATTGATGAGAGTGACCATGATTGGGAGAGATTCTAGGCTGATTTGGAGAGAGGTGTAGAGGCGAGGCCTATGAGATCTTTTGGTGTGATTTGATTGGTGGAGAACTAGGGTTTGAGTCGAGACATGGCAACAACATGAGGAGGTGCATGAGGACAACCAACTAAGAGACCAGAGATCCCACCAAGGAGATCTCGGCATGTAGAGGTAGGATTCAATCCTTTCGATTGTTTTGATTGAATTTTAGGTAAAAATGAAAAAAATGGGGGTGGGAATGAAAAATTCAAAATGTAATGAAAAATAAAAGAATGTGGGTATGGGAAAGGTGTAATGTTGTTTGATTAGGTTATAAAATGGAAATGGGTGGGGTTGGGTGGTTTTTGGGTAAGTTTTAATCTCGGTTTTAAATTTTTAAAAATATGGGGGAGTGAGGTTTTAGCTAGAGCTGAACCGAGTTTGACGTCAGTCAAGTCACGGATGAGGTCAGTCTATCATGCCAATGTCGATGGGAAAATATTCGACCGACTTCATTTTAAGGTGATCGCTATCTATCGGTGAATGTGACTGATGTCGATCATTGTGAAAAAGAACCTATTATGACTAGGGTAAGTTTAGAAGACCAAAGTGGGTGAAAATTGAAATGGGAGGGTAGATAGGTTGTGAATGAGGGAAACAGAGAGGGATAAGGGATATAATTAGGTGTGTGTTGATACGCATGGGAAGAAATGATGTCGATACTATCACTCCCACCGATCATAACACGAAGAACATGTGTATTCTTAATAAACACAGAGATGAACAAGGGTCCAGATCATTTGATTGGAGAGGTACAATCTCATCTTCTGAGAAACTTAGAGTGGCCACTTGGTGAGTAGCATGTGGGGGTAGATGGAGGAGGTGAAGTGGTGAGAGAGGCCACGTGGCGAGGGGTGATGATGGAGACAATAGGTGTATGGTCATTAGGTAGAACCTCAATGGATTGCAAGATCTTAATGAGGGCCTGATGATGAGACTCAAAGGTTTGGATAAGGTCTTCTTTTGGTAAATAAGAGGGTAAAATGGACTCTTCCATTGGGAGAAGAGCAAGTACTGCAGGTTTCTCATAAGGTAGGGAAGTGAGTGGAACAACTATATTGGTAGGTATGGTAGACTCCTCCTTGGTTAGAGGAGAAATTGTATAGGACTCCTTTGTGGATAAAGGAGTTCGTGCAAGAATTTCCTTAATAGATGGAATGGGAGAAATTTGGGCATAAGGAGCTGGTAGAATGTCAAAAATGGCATGAACCTCTAGAACATTACTATCACCGGTCAAGGTTTCATCGGTTTTGTTGGACGACAGGGGTGTGATTTGGGAATGGTTTCCAGAAAATGTGAAGGTTTTGGTTAGCTTGATTGCATTAGGATTTTCCAAGACGAGATATACCTTATCTAACATTTATTGGATGGTGTTTTTGAAGTTTATACAATTACCATTATTGTGACCTCGAACGTGATGATAATTGCAGCAATCATTTTCATTGTACCATGCAAACATAGGTCAAGAAATGTCAAAACTAGTATGTGGTTTGATGGGTGGAAAGGTAATTTCTCTAGATTTTAATAGTCTTCCAAAATGGATGAGTATGGTTCTCCTATGGGAGTATATTTACATTTCTCCCACTTAAACCGAAAATTATGGATAGGGGATAGGTTAAAAGAAGGTTGTGATTGGTTAGATGGATGAGATGGGACAACTTTCAAAATGACCACATTGTAAGATCCTTTGGTTTTAGGATAAATATTTTGGGGTTTTGAAGAAGAAGAGGTCATTTTATTTAAAGGTGGTGTTTTTGTTACCTAACTATATCTTCTTCTCTTTAATGGCACATATTTCCAGTTACGGGTCATAGTGAATTTCTCGTCAAAGGTGTGGGAAGGTTTAGACTTGGAGAGTTTCTAAAATGTGTCTAGCACAAGCTTTGGTTAACAACTCTATTAACTCCGTTTGAGGTAATTGGAATGTGAGTTGGTTAATGAGGCTTCGCCATCGAGTGACAAAATTTATTATAGATTTGTCTTCATCTTGGTATGTGGCATACAAGTTATTCATGGTGAATTTATTTATGATGTTAATTGAAAAGTGGTCTAGAAAATCTTGAGCTACCTGGTTAAATGAGAATATGGAGTGCCTAGGTAGAGCACTATACCCATCAAAAGTGGGTCCCATCAACGACATTGGAAATTTTTACAGGAGAAATGCGTCATCATGAGTGATTAGGTAATACAAATGTTTAAAATACTACAAGTGTTGTTTTGGATCTTCTTTGTTGTTGAATCAGTTGAATTTTGGCATTTTCCAATGCATATGGTATAGATGAAATAGAACATAAAAGTGAATAAGCTCGTTATAGATCTCATCCTAAGTTAGAGAGTTACTCAAGCTAAAGACAGATGCTTCTAATGTATGCATCTCTTCCATCATCCTTTTGATGAGATTGTTGGTATATTGTGATGATGGGGCATCCCTTGCGGTATAAGGAGGTAGATAAGGTGGGTATAATGTGGGTGACATCCCATTGTGTGGCAGTTCCGAGTACGAAAATTGTGATTAATGCCCGGGGAAAGAATGAATGTAGAGGGAAAGTACCCTTAATAAGTTGTCGATGAGATAGGAGGTTATTGGTGATAGGTGTAGGTAGGTGGGATGGAGTTAAATGCTCTTGTAGCAATCGAGAGGAAGAGAGGCGTGGGATTGAGAGGATGATGCTTTGGTAGGAGTGTGGGCTATCGACACCAATGGTGGCTGAGATGTAATAGGTATATCGGGAGTGGCAGGTGCAAATAGACCTATAATCAAAGTGGTTGATGAAGGTACGAGATGACATCATAGAAATGACATACATCAAAGGCGTGACAAATGTCGTAGGTGCAATAGATATCAATGATGTAGGGTCAACACGGGAAACCACGGTTGGTAAGGTGTAAAAGGGTAAAACCAAGTTGGTAGGAGCTGATGTAGAAGTGGATGCGAGAGCAAGAGGAATAGACATGAGAATTCCATGTACGAGTGGATCGATGAATCACAGGTAGAGGAATGAGCGAGATAATATGGTAGAGCAGCGAGGTTATGATCAAGGAGTCTTGCGAACTCCTCATCACCAGTGGGTATGGCAAGTTCTTGATTAGGGTCCATAGGTGATAATATGGAAGGGGGCAATGGGATAGGTGGGAGCGGCTAGTGGCTAGTGTAAAACATGAGGGATTTGTCTTGTCTACGAATCAAAACCATGTGACTAATAATAGAATGGGATTTTGAGCCTTACTTGATGATGCGAGAACATAGAAGGAATAAATAAAAATAATTTTAACATATGGGATTAGATCATTGTCCTTATTGGAAAATCAAAATATAGAGACTAACATCGATTGGGGTAACCGATGTTGTTATGAATCTACTCATTTCTAAGACCATACAACTTATGTATGCTCTTAAATTGTTTTGTACGGTCTTGATTTCTAGATCCTTGGACCAACGAATAGTGGTATTTTATAACTTAACCTATTAATAACTTGTATAGAGATAAGTGTCATTGTCTTTCACTATGGATTTCACAAATTTTTAACCCTTGTAATGAACCATGATAAATATAAACCCTAAATACCTACATCAAAATTGAGACAAAGATAGTGGGATAATTGTAGAGTAAATAATGTACCCAATGCACTAGCAATATTATGTGGTGTGCCTTATATGCTTATATTATCCCTCTTGTTCCTTAAATTCCTTTGAAAATACTTAGAGTAAATTTCTCTTACTAAGACATGGCTTTGGACCTTTCGGTGCTTGGAAATTTACGAATCTATAATATTGAACCTAGTTTGAGTCCTTTAGACCTATGTGGTGGCTTCTCTAACTAATGTGAAACTACTTTAGAGAGATTTTAGAGATCCTTGAGTGTTTTAATATTGATATTTGTAATGATATCTCATGATAATTTCATGTGAGTTATGAGGTGTATTTGACTTGCTTATATAATCTTCCATACATCAAACATTTTTCAATAATATTGACCTGGGAAGATGAAAAGACACAAATAAGAGATTAAAATTGGAAAAAGAGTTGTTAGATCAAATATTCCATAAGCATCTAAGTCTAACAACACCATACATTCATTATGGGCTTTAATTTTGTAGTTTTTTACAAGAATTTAGTGACAAAAAAATTTGAAGTTCATGAATGATGTTTGGGGTGAATTACTACTTAAGTTAATTAATATTCCTTAGATGAACTATAAAGCAATGTGCAAAGATGAGTAATTTAGTATATTTGTGTGTGTGTGTGTGTGTGTGTGTGTGTGTGTGTGTGTGTGTGTGTGTGTGTGTGTGTGTGTGTGTGTGTGTGTGTGTGTGTGTGTGTGTGTGTATTATAATGTGATAATTTATCTTAACATAGGAGTAAAAACAAATTATCGTTGCAAAGGATAAGTTACCAAATTTGAGTGTCTACATTCCCCCAATATAATTCTAAACTTGAAAAATTGTATACTTAAAGGAAAAACATACTTGAGTATGCACACACAATTTTTATTTACTCGATATATATTTTCCTTAGTGGTGGTGTTGGTCTTATCCATGGTGAAAGATGAAACACAATGCGAGTCAACATCCATAGTAGAAATTGAACCATGACCCAAATGTAAATAATTCTTGTAACTCTAAAATATTAATTTGGCTAGAGTAAATTAAAGAGATGTAAACATGGAAGGAATACACCTATTAATTTTTTGAGGGGGATTTGAATTCTTCTTGTACTTTGGAGACTTGGATTTGTTTATATACTTCTAAAGGAATGGGGTTGATAAACCCCCAATTTTTCCAAAGTACAACTTGAAGTAGGAGATGGAGTGGAGTACACATGACCTAACACCAAAGAGGAGAGGTATTGAATCACCCCATTAATAGGGAAGATTATTATACAAAGTATTTAGTAACTCGATATTTTTCCACACAAATATAAAAAGAAGATCAAGGATAATCTATAAAAAACTTATCTAGTTTTATACCTTCCAACCCCATATACTGCACTATTTCATATGGATATAGGCCCAATTTTGTAAATATAACATAATATCAAAAAGTAATGTATAACCCATGCCCCACTATGTGTTTTATATCTAACTCGATCATGCAAATGGTGATTAATGAAAAGGATAAGAATCATCATGCCCCCAAACCCTCTAGTTTTCATTATATCTAAGTTATGCAAGTACTCATGCCCCTAGTATTCTATTATGAACTATGTCATTTATGTTTGAATCTATAATATAATTTTGTAAATTCCTATAAGAATATGAAATTGTTGATTTTTTAGAATTTTCCCCGATTCGGTAACACTTAGTGAGGTCTATAACATAGTACGGTCTTAACTTGAATATTATAGTTTTAAACCAATGTGAATTATGTCACTTCTTTATCTATACCCGTTTTGTAGGATCTATACCATGTAAGTAACTATTTCTATACCCTATAATCTACATGTATCAACTGTAGATGTATAATATTCCTCAATGAATGCCCCCTCTTTTGAGGTGTGTTTGATGAATTATTTGATCATGAGTCTCAAAATAAATGATGTGTACCCATGTAAAATAAATATAATAATCTACATTGGATCACATGGAAGGTTGTAGTAGTGATTGCCATTAGGATTTTGTTCTTGAAAAATGGGTTATATATGGTAAATACCATGGTGCACGAAGATAACAATAAAAAAAACACAACATGAAAGAGTATGAATACTAATCATGTGTTGGAAAATCACAAAAGAAATATAATATTCAATCAACTAACATAAGAAATAATATGTAAAAAATTCATATCAAGGCATAGAGCTGCAAACATGGGATACTCATGGTATCGTACAAATTGTAAGAGAAACATACAAGCCATATAGAGAGAAGTAAGTATGCACATACAAGAGATACATAAATCCAAAATAATATGACACCCATGGTTTTTCAAGATAATGAATGCAGTTAGGTCATATACAATGAATAATCAATTAGTCAAGCAATCAAGTAAGAAAGTAGTATATAAATAAACTATAGCAAACAATAGTGAGAAAGTATATGTAGCAAGATAGATTAACATGTGTTATCCCAAAACATATCATATACAAAAGATAAGTAAATGAGAATAATGAGGAAGTGAAATGTAACTAAAATGAAACAAAATAACTTTCATAGTGTAGGGGATGCCTATTAACGATCAACATCATCGGGAAAGGACAAACGTGGCACCCATCATCATGTAACAACCTATGTATTCCATGCATCAGTATCAACATACCTCATGAATTTATGTGTGTAAAGAGTATATAGAAAAATATGATATCTATCAAACAAATAAGATAATAATGTATGTAAAGTAAAGAGCCAAAAATCCAAGTCATATATAGGTCATAATTTTGTAGTTTGGAAAATACTTAAATATTTTTTTATTATTTGACTATTTTATATTTTTCCGATTAACTATATATAATAAATGAGGTAGGATAAGAGACACTCAATAAAGGCATCATTAGGAAGCCCATAATGTGAAGGTAACGCAGATCATCAACTATGTTTATAAATAAATCTTGGATTTGGGTTGATTTAGGAATTAGAGAGTTTTTAATTTGTTTTAGAGTAACTTGAGTTCTTATATACCTCCTTGGTAGTGTAAAGTTGAAGTTTTGAGTTTTCCTCAAAAATGTAGTATTTAAAAATTTGAATTCCTAAGTCTACATGAAGAGGTATAATGTAAATGTAATGGCTATTAATGAATGTAAAAGTTAATTTAAGACCTTATGGGGAGTAAAACAAGGTGTATTTACCTTTATCTTAGGTTTCATGACCATAGTCTTCTTGAACCATGGTTGGTTGGTTTTGAGTAACTAGAAACTACCTCTTCATTTATTTTAAAAGAATGAAATTCGAATGAGGTCATCGGTTAGGATTTGGGAAAGAATTTTGGAGTTGTAAAACATGTTTTTAGGATCCAATAAGGCTCGGGAATCTTTTCAAGTGTGAATGGAGAATGTTGTAAAATAGATTTCCATGGAAATAAAATAAGAAGTGTCTCTACTTTGAATGTTTTGTGAAGAATAATTTGTATTTTTGTGTGATCTTTAGCAAGTTAAAACTATTTTTATTGTTCGAACTTGTTGTATGTCCCGATTGTTTGAGTAATAGTGTAAGTTTTATAGATATAAATTACAAAATGAATGTATGAAGAGAATTCCCTAACAAGGAAGTCATATTCTTGAGAAACAAGGGCATTCTAAGGTAAAGGTAAGGAAGTTCTTGTTTAAAACCTTGAATGAATGTAAGATTTCTCTAATAATATAAAATTTAAACATAATTTTGTATAAGGAGGAATATTAGTAGTTTTCTAAGTGTTCTTACTTTTGAAAGTTTTAAAAAAACCTTAAAATAGGGTTTCTAGTGAGAAAGGTGAGAAAATAGTGGTGTTGGGAATGATATGTAAGGATTCGTTAGTGGGTGTTAAAGGAAAAAAATGGAAAATGTTTTTGTAGATATTTTGAAATTAATTTTAGGTTATAACTCTTTCATTTGTTCAAGTTATGTCAAAAATATCATCCCATGCACTTAGAAACCCAAGACTAGGGAAAACTAGTAAAACAAAAAGGTTTTAATATGGATGAAAGATACTAAAAATTGGTAGAAATAATATTTTCATGTTGTAGAAGGATATTCCAAAGTTTTATATTTATTTGACATTATACGGACCTTCATTTCTTTGACATTCCTAAAACACTGTGTTATAGGATACTTGATTTGAAAGATTATTTGCAAGATTGATATGGAAGATAGATAAGCTTAATAGGTATCCAAAATGTCTATTTGTTATTTAGTAAGTTGAGTTAATCAAAATTTATGAAGAAATGTCTCTTAGAGCATGGCTACTAGCCTTTGAGAGTAGGGTTGAAGGGTAAGATGAGAATGAAAATGGATTGGCTTGGAGATAGGTCTTGAAACTTTGGATTAGTCTTAAATTCCATAAACAATATCTAAAAATTTTTATAGTGAGATAAAATTCATTGTGGAATTTTTATTCATCTAATTTTATCTTCTAGCAGGGCTATAAGGAAGAATAATTAGGTGCGAGATAATGGTGGTGAAAGAGTGGGTTACATTGTAAGTTAAGACATAAAATTTTGCATACAATTTTGGGAGCCAAAACTGTACTCAATAAAACTTTCAATTTGTTCTGTGTCATTTTAGATTGTTCCTAACCAATTTACACAAATGGAATTGTTCTTAAGAAGTAACTAGGGCAGTTTTTAAAGAGTTAAAACAGATTAAATATATAATTTGTTTTCATTCACTTTCAAGGTTGATATTACATGTGAAGAATAGGTGAACAAGGTGTGTTAAGTGTAATTTATGTTTAAGACTCCAAAGAGCCAAATTTGCGTGCTTAAGAGTGATTCATTCTTAAGATAGTGGATACTCGATAGAGGTGAAAGGACTGATTTGGTTATTTGATTTTTCTATTTGATTATTTATTTGGAGTACTTAATAGTCCTATGAATAATAGTGGTATCAAAGTAGGACCTATATGAGGTGTGAATATTGTGTATGCTAATCATAAGTTGTGTGAATGCATCAAGTAAGTTCTTATAGGTTGTATGAAAAGAGTTACAGAAAGAGAAAGTGACAAGTAGTTGAGAAGAGAGAAAGAAAAGTAGAGAACCATGTCAAAATAATAGGTGTGGAAAATAACCTAGATGAGACACAAAATAAGGTAAAAAGACTTGTTAGAGACAAGTGGATATAGAAGAAATAGAAAACTAGTTGATACATTACTTAACCATAAGAAACAATCATATGAGAGATATAGAAAGAAATAATAAAAGAGGAAAGAGTAAGAAATAAAGAAATACATATGGGTTGAAAAATAATTGAAAGAGATAAGGAAGTATTTGGAGAAGTTTGATGAGTTGATAAAAGTTGTGAGCATGGTGAAAGAAAACAATGAAGTTGTATTTGTGATGAGAAGAATGGTTAAGTGGCCTATAAAGCTACTTGTGAAGAGAAAGCAAGGATCACAATTGAGTGAAAAGATTAGAAAAGAAGAGAGGATGCTAAGGAAAATGAAGAATAAGATAATAAAATAAGAGGAAGAGGTAATCAAAGAGGTGGTGTATGAAGAAGTTCAGAAATTTGATGAAGAGGAAGTGATAGCAAGCTTCTTAGCTTGTCTCAAGGAGGATAAACATGAGGATTTTTTCATAAATGAAGAATATGATGAAGATGAAGATGAGTTTTATTATTCTTGAAAAATTTTGAGGATGAATATCAGCTGCTGAAGGTGTAAATAAAGAAAGAATGAAGACAAAACCGTTATTGAGGATTATTGAAAGATGAAGCAGTTAGAGGATGAGAAAAAGAAAGTGATGGAGACTCCAAAGTCTTCATGTTATATATCTAATATTTGGTGTGATTGTGTATTTTCAGGTATATTAGAATAAGAAGTGAAAATACTTGAAAAAAATCTCTTAAAAGAGTTGAAATCATAAAGATACAAAAGACTAGTTGCATTTTTAGAGCAAAAACATGAAGAAGAAGATATAAGAGAGAGATGGAAGACGAAGAAAGAAAGAATATGAATAAGACTCAACAAAGAGAAAGAAGAACACTACAATTGGAAGAATAAAAAGAAGAAAAATAATTGAGCTAACACACAATTTCTTCCACCTTTGAAGTATGATAGAGGAGCATCAACTATGTTTATAAATAAATCTTGGTTTTGGGTTGATTTAGGAGTTATAAATTTTTGTATGTGTCTTGAGTCCTTATTAATGTAAAGATCCAAACCATTCTATTTGTTCACCAAGTTCAAAGAGTCTATTTCAGTCATATATCTAAATACCTTATTTTGGAAGATTTGTAAAATCTTTTAGACTAGTTAAATTGAGCTAATATGGTTTCTCAAATTGTATGCCACTCCTCTAACATCAAACTCTACCTTGAAAACCCTTTACAACTCCAATATCCCTATCAAGTTGATATGAGAATATGAACTTATCAATGCTTCTTGAGCACCTTCAATCTCAGTCGACCTTACATTCTTCATAAATTTTAGTGCTTTTTTTTATTTTTGAAACTTCTTCCACCTATGTCTGAAGTTCACATCAAGGTTATAACTACATTTGAGACTTAAAAACCAATATTTTTAAAACTATCTCTTCAAAAGTGACTACACTATCCTTAAGATCTTTTGAGAACAAGAGAACAAGGTGTATGGTTTATTCATGGTCTACCACTTCTAGGACATCCCAAAAATTCTCAATTCCTTCTTATTCCCTTTATCATATTAATATGTACAAAAATTTCAAGAATATATCCCTTGTATTGTTCTATCTAGGAAAAATTCCTTTTACTTGCTTAAAGCCTTCATTTAGCCTAAGGACGATGTTGCAACTTAGTTAAGTCTAAATGAATACAATTATAGGGTATAATCATGGGAATTTAAGGCACCCTTTATCAACTTCTTCAAGTATGAGAAGTTGCAGGTTCAACTTCTTTATCTATCCCACTCTTCCTTTGTTAAATGCCTCACGTTTCTAGCCTTCACCTTTGTGTTATACGTATTCACAAGGGAATAGATAAGAAATACCCAAATTAAACCAATGGAAACTTAAATTTCCTTAAAAATATTTAAATACACCTAGTCACAGTATTAGCTTCTCAATTTCAGGTCAAAAATCAAAGAATTCATGCCCCAAACATTAAACCCTAATTTTGTAGCAAGTATTAACTCGAGAAAGAGTTTTTCCACACATAAAAGGTGTTGTATTTATTTTTAAAACTCAAATTATTGATTATGTACGGTGATATTGGACCCCTCTACATTTCAATCTTAATAAGAAATAAAATCTCTTCATCAACATTCATTTTTCTTAGCTTTTATACTACTCTCCTCAAGCACATAGTCACGTTTTAGACTCGGGGAGGTTTTCAAATCATGCACCGAGTATGAAATGTTATGATTCCCAAAATTTGGGTTATTGATATGTTTCCACTTCTATAAGGGTTTCACATTGAGATGAATGTAAATAACTTCAAAATCTACTTTATAAGCCTTCAACTTCTTACATGAAATGTAGAGGCAAGATTTGTGCTATAAGAACATATTTTATCCATCTATAATGAATGGAGGATTTGGTTATATTCTAAATAGATTTAAAACATTTTTTCCATACTCCCTTTCATGTAAAGAATCAAACTTAGTCATTTATCTTACATTAGACTAGAATTAACTTGTACAAATTGTTAACTCATTCATAGTCATGCATCTTCCATACATGTACTATGATGTTTTCTTTCAATCTTAAATAATGCAAACCACGGTGTATACTAAGGTTACAAAAGGATTGATTCATCAAACATCTCCATCTTATGTAATAGACTCAAATCATAGATTCATACATATTTATATGCAAAACTTCATACTTAAAATAAAGTAAGCTTCATTTCTCTTAAAATAACAAGGAACTCCACTCCATCTTAGTCCTCCTTCCTATAAAATCTTAAACATGCTTTCCACATGAAAATAAAGAATCAAACTATTGCTATTTGAAGCTTGAACTCGAACAAAAGCATGGTACATAGAAAACCAGATGCATTGTGTATGTCTACACGGTTAAATAATATCTCTGCAAAATCACAATTTATATTAACAATAATATCAAGAAATAGGCTCCATGCAAGAAATAGAGTATACAATAATCAATTTTCCCTTTCCATTAAGTTCCATTAACATAGTTCACAGTCTTTTATAATAAGAGACAAAAATTCACACCAAAATAGAGATTCCATAAACATATAGACTCTTGTTCCATAAAAATGAGGATATTTTTCCACTTCTCAGCCCCTCCCTCTCAAGGAACCCCCTCCTAACTCGACTCTCCTCTACAAATATACTTGAATTCCATTATGACTTATAACTACCAATGAGATACAACCCTCCTTTCTTCGATCGATTAACACATTATACTTAGGTACTAACCCTAACCATGACCTAAAACCCCTAGGTATAACATCATGACCTGAATTAGACTTCCTAGGACAACTAAGACCTTATAACACCTATTTCATACTTCTCTAATGTCTGAAACTTGATTTTCAAACCAAAATCCACTAGAATACTCTTTTAGGAATTTAAAATGTATTTGAAGGAAACCTCCTGTTCAAATTTCTTATGAAATTAGACGTACTTAATCAATATAATGGTGTTATTAATACTTAAACAACACCCCTAGTCCTAGGTTATTCTAACTATTGGGCCCCTAGAATATTGACTAAGTACAAAAGGTGTGTAGGCACGCAATGTCCCAATTAAAGAAAGGCACGCAAGGACAAAGCACGCAAGGCAAGGTTTTAGAAAAGGGTTTAAGGAATCTTGTGGCGCATGCGATGCACACAGACAAAACCACGGGTTTGAGACTTAGACAAATTGGACGTTCGGGGTAGAAAATGTGAAAAGTGTGACAAGGCTACACTTAGATAAGGTGCCACTTGGTGACAGTTGCCTGGAAGAAGCATGCCTATGGTAGAATCTTCTAGAAGCACATCATGGGATAAAGTGGGAAGCTCAGGCCTGGAAGAGCATACTGACATGGAGGACCACATTCAGACACTTGGCAATGGATCTGAGGGTGCTGGAGGATGAGTTGGTAGTCCAGAAAATCTATAAATACAAGCACTGCAGAGTAAACAAGGAGACTTAAGAAGTGGGCGGAGATCTACAGAAATACTAAAAGAACTCTATTAATGTATAATTACATTTGGGAAAGGATGTATTGGGTATGGAGAATGTAATTTTCTTTTTGCTAGCTTAGTTACATAAGTCTAGTTGCAATGCATGACTATAGTCTACTTCTCTGTGACACTCTATAATGGCTCCATGGGTGTAATGAGGTTACCTGTTATATGTCCATGAATATCAATGATTCTCGATGCATACTTCTCTCTCATGAGTTTGAGTTTTGCGGAAGCCCAGAGGATCATTTCTATAAGTTATCCCTCCGACTATGAAGATCTTGATGGTTACCATGAGTTTGGAGGCATTCCAAATGGCCGGCTAAACCATTCTAAGCATTGGGTGAGGAAGCTAGGGTGGAGGAAGATGACAGATGTTGCGATGGAGAAGGATAGGGAGGAAAGATGACTCAAGTATGGTGAAGCGTGTGAAAGGGAGATTACTAGACAATGTGAGGTTGCAGGTGTGATGGATGTATGGTGGCAAGATGTTACGGGAAGGATTTGAGGTTCATGCAAAGGACGTGGAACTTGAGTAGTCTATGTGACCCCATCTTGGCAAGTGCATAAGAGATACCCCTTCGGCTTCTGATGAGAGTTCGTCACAGAAAGAAGAATTGTTGGCACACATCTGAGCCCACCTAGTGACTAGAACCTGGCACTTGGTTTTCCAGATCAGGGGGAAAATATTACAGTCCATTTGGTTACATTGGAAGTGATCGGTCTACACCCAGGAGGTATAATTTCTCGTTTGGGCCTTCTATGGCTGTAAACACCAACCCAGTGTTAGGACTTTTCAAGAAAGGTATAGACACACAAGATTTTTGTCTTACGTCTGGGAGTGGCGCGGGGTATACTATTGGTAGTGGGGCATTGTCGCAGACCATAGGTGCGTAACTTAGTGGAACTGTGGGGACCCTTGGCATGACCACTTTAGGACCTAGTGGGTCTGGTGGATCTAGTGGTTCAGGACCTGGTGGACCTGGTGGGTCTAGTGGTTCAGGAGGAATAGGAGCTAGTGGGTGCCGGTGGATCTCGGTGTGGTTCAAGACTCGGTGGTCCTGGTGGTTCAGGACCTAGTGGACCTGGTGGATCAGGTGACAGAGGAAACACGGGCGAAACCAAGGCTCTGGCTCAGGAGGATTCGGGCCCCAACCACCCCCACAAGTTTTCTTTGAAATGTCTCTACATTTTCCCGATTACAGAGGTATTGAGGATGCTGCGAGAACATGTTCACAAGTTTGAACTACTATGGCACACAAAGGGTGTCACAACCCGACCACGTTGCAAGAGCACGCACATAGCTGGTATAGGAAGTATGACCCTCATCAAACGGTGGTGGACTATATTGCTTTAAAGAATGCATTCTTGGTAGAATTCCACATTCCTGAGTTTGAGCAGAAGAGCATCAACACTTTAAAGGAGATTCAACAAGGAATGGAAGAGAGTGTGCGGGAGTATGATGTGCACTTTAAAACTCTCTTGTCTAAATTATCATATGATATTCATCCTTCACAACATGCTCAATGGTTTTTTAGAGGGTTGATCACTCCTTTTAGAAGGGCCTTATCTCATAAAACTTTTACAGACCCACGTGAGGCATTGGAAGCTGCTCTACACACCGAGGCTATTAGTAGTGTTGATACTGGCATTAGCCCATTCCTGGAGGCTCAGATTGTTGTTATGGCCAAGCAGTTGGAAAATTTGTCTACAAACTCAGCCCATGAGACTCACAGTGGTTTTTGGTGCATAGATTGTGAAGTAGAGGGGCACGTTAAGGATAATTTCCCTAGAGGATAGTACACATCATGGTAGTAGATTGTGAAATTTTTCATGGGGACCATGATGTGAGTAGGTGCCCCTTGCTGTAGCACACAATCCGAGAAGAATGTATCTTGTTACTACAAGATTTTCACCTCTACAACCCATGATACTAAGGATTGTAGGCTCATTGATCAAATCCATGAGGCCATTGATCATGGGGTGTACCAGAATAGTGTTGCTAGTAGTTCTAAGGGTGATGATCACCGTTATGAGGAGCGCATGAGATGGAGGCGCGTGTGGAAGAGGTTTTCGAGGAGGGTTTCGTGGTTGTGGTAACCATGGAGGGGGAAGAAATGAGTTCCAGTGTGGAACCTGTTTCAAATGTGGATCTAAAAATCATTACAAACGTGAATGCTTGGACTTGTTACAGTGCTCGTGGTGTGGAAATAAGCATAAGTATGAGGAGTTCCTGGAATTTTTGAGCACATGAATCAGCAGCACCGAGAAAGACAAGGGTGCTGCAATGGTTAGTATTAAGAAGGTAGACACCCAGTGGATGCCTCGAGTAACATGGGATGCAAGTTTGGAGCTGTCTTGGTAACAACAAGGGCAGAAGCCACACGCGTAAGAGAGATACCAAGATAAAAGAACCTAGTTTCAAGGGAGGAAGTAGTTCATGGAAAGTATCCAGACCCTGCGCATCAAAAGGAGGTATATCAAGACACTATGGATGTCATTCGGAGCTTATAAGGGGAAATCCAGTGTCTAAAGGAGCAATCCAGGAGGGAGGAACAAGGAAGGAGAGTCGAGGCACCAAAGGATGACCTAGATGAGGTCAAGGAGGTGTGTAAAATGCTAAGGCAAGAGAATATCATTCCCTTTCTAGGATCATGGTTGAGAGAGAAGGTACCACACGCTAGAGGAGAGCATGAGAGGCAGGTCTTGCACACAAACCTTCCCCCTCACATCCTTGACTATGACAAGGAGATCATATTGAATGCAGTTGTAGATGGATGGCTCCTTAGTAATATCCTCATTGACACTGGCGTGGAGGTTAATGTTCTAACTTTGGATGCATGGCATCAGATGGGAAGACCTACATTACAACCATCTTCAAATGTGTTGTATATGGAAAACAAGACTAAGGCGATGCCCATCGGTGTCTTAAAGGATGCAACTATTACTATCCAGGGAGCTAAGTTTACTAGGGACTTTGAAGTCTTGGTGCTCACCGAGGTAGACAATTTCCTAGTCCTACTTGGGCACCCATGGTGTTACAAGAGCAACGTAGAATTTTGGTTCAACAAAGGGTACATCATCTTTGAAAACAAGGAGAAGTGAGTCATTATACCCCTGGCTAATGGGAAGTTGACACCCTATATTGAACCTTTGGGGGAAGAAGTTCGGACAGATATACGTGCGCCAACCAAGGACCCGGAGATATTACATCCTACTAACAAATTTATCCAGTTTGAGGATACTCAGTTAGTAAGTGATACCACCAGTCTAGCATGTGAAAATTGGGCACATGGGACTTATGAATTGATGGGATGGTAGTTGAGAGGGTCGGTGACCAAGGTAACAAAGGCGTGCACACTTCAACGCTTAGGAGGAAAAGAGTTGCCCAAGTATTCAGGAGGAGCCTTCCCTGAGATCTTTCTGCAGGAGGTGGAAGCTTAGTGGAAGGATGAGAAGGAACAGAGAGGGATGCTAAGTTATGTCCTACTTGACATAGTGGCATGGTGGTGGGCTACACATTAGGAGAGCCTTTTGGAATGGCATGAAGTAAGAATTGCTCTCTCTGTAAGATTATCTAGGAGTAACATGCCCACTGTCATCAAGGACTACCATGGGAAAGAGCCCACCTCTTTCCATATCTAGAAGTGTGAACAGGTCTGGAGAGAAGGTACGAAAGCTTTTCCACCATCCCTCTAGGTGCACAAGTTGTATTCTATAATGCAGGGTTGTGCGCGTGCATGGTACATTCATTCAGAGACACACCACCAGACAGGGAATTGGCAAGAGATCGCAACTAACCTTATTCAAACCTTTGAGTATTAGAGTACCAAGCCATCAGTTGATAAAGCCTTACAGGTATCAAGCACCTTACCATGGGGGATAGTGCCATAGTGGAGGATAGGTTGTTGGAATTACTAGGTGAACCAAGATTGGAGGTGCGCTTTGAAGAAGTAGAGGAAATAGAAGAGTTACAGCTTGAGCACGTGTGTTTGGAAAAGGAGAAAGGAAAGTTGGTGTATGTGATTGATGGAGAGGAATTGGAAAGCTTGGATGTTAGCCATTCTATAGGGACACGTGAGGTAGTGGATAGTTTTGATACTCACGCGTGTGCCTACTATGAGCCCTTAAAGACAAAGAAGGTTAACATCGGTTTAGGAGAAGAACCTAAGGATGCTATTATTGGAGATTACTGGTTGGAGAAGGAAGTCTCTAAGATCATTGATCTATTGCATGAATTTTAGGATTTATTCCCACACAAGTACCATGAGCTCAAAGGCGTTCACCATTCCTTGGGGAGATGAATATAAAGTTGAAGGACAAAGTGCATGCCTAGTCAGGAAGAGGCCCTACCAGATGAATCCCAATTTGCGTGTGAAGGTTAAGGAGGAGATAGACAAAATGATAGCTTTTGGGATCATTGAAGTAGTGGAGGAATCGGAGTGGATAAGTCCAATGGTAATCAACATCAAGAAGGATGGGCGGATTAGGATCTGTGTGGATTATATGGAGCTGAATGTAGTTTTTGTCGGTGATCCCTTTTTGACCCCCTTCACTGAAGAAATTTTGGAAGGATTTGCTGCGCGTGAAATCTTTTCCTTTACAAATGGATTTTCAAGGTACCACCAAGTCTAGATTGCAAAGGAGGTCCAAGAGAAGACAACTTTTGCTACCGAGTGTGGAATTTTTGCATACACAGTCATGCCCTTTGGGTTGAAGAATGCGCCTGCTTTTTTTTTTGCGCATAGTGGTGTAAGCATTCCAATACTTCATCCATAAGTTGCTTCAGTCTATTTGGATGATTGGATAATGTATGGTCTAGTTAAATATCATTGTGATAATTTAAGGTTAATGTTTGAGAGGTGTAGGCAGTTAAGGATATCCCTCAACATTAAGAAGTGTGTGTTTGCTACACCCTTTGGGACTTTATTGGGGCATATCATATGTAAGGAGGGTTTGTTGGTAGATCTGCTAAATTTATAGTTATTGTGGGGTTAGGGGAGCCTACTGCCGGAGCGTAGTGCGTGGATTCCTTTGGGCATATGGGTTATTTCATGAAATTCATCAAGAAGTATGCTAAGATTGCCACACCTTTAGAGGAACCGCTCGAGACATAAAAGTGCCTTCTATTGGGGAGAGGCGCAACAAAGGGAATTTGATACATTAAAGGATAGGCTTGTCACCACGCCTATATTACATTTTCCCTCTTGGGTCAAGTCCTTTCATTTCCATGTAGATGCCTCAAGGACCGCTTATTGAGCAAAGTGCTTACATAGCCAGGTGAAGGAATTTTTGATCATCCTCTGTGTTTTGTAAGTAGGAAGTTGACACTAGTAGAGTAGATCTACACCAGAAATGAGCGCGAGGCATTGTCGATGATCTATGCACTTTTCAAGTTTAGACAATATCTACTGGCAACACCCTTTGTGTTTTACACCGAACACATGGCATTAAAGTATTTGGTGAACAAGCCTGTTCTACAAGGGCACATATGTCGATGCGTGTTGTTGTTTCAAGAGTTTGAATTCACCATTGTAGTGTGTTATCTCAGTTTTGAGTTTATGACAAAACTATCAGATAACCCTACAAAATTTTTAAGCTGGTTTTGCAAAATTGCCTTTATGAGAGAAAATCGGGTTTTGAGTTTCACCGACAGGTCAACATGTGTTTTGAATGTTTTATGTCTTGTGTTCCCGAAACCCGAAACCCGCTTCAAGTAAGTCGAGTCGGGTTTTCAGACCTTCGGCGCATCGGAACATGCCTTATCTAAAACATGTTTTGTGTCACCTGTCTTCCGATACCCGAAGTCCGATTTAGTCCTTTGTGTCGGGTTTTCGGAACTTTGAAGCACCTAAACATCTCATGCTTTGTGTTGATTGTTTCCCGCAACCCGAAACCCGAATTGCTCTAAACACCTTTGTGTCGGGTTTTCGGACCTCCCGAGCATGCTGACATGGCATTAATGCCGAGTTGTCGGGTGAGTTGGCACGTGCAGCCAAAGTGTATTAATTGTGAATTTTCTTATAAATATGCGGATGCTTCTCCAACCTCGAAACCTGAAACTCACCTGTGCCTAATTGAATTGCCCGTTTTCGATCTTTTCTTGCTCTGGTTGAAGGTATTTCTCTCTCCATTCTTTGTTCTTGGTTTTTATGGATTGGTTATGTATGAAATTCTTCCCATTCCCTTACCAGGTTTGTGGGGTTTTTTATTCTTTTTCCTTTTGGGGTTGTTTTCCAAACAGGGTTTATGTTTTAGGGTTTATTTCTTTGGAATTACCACTTTGTGATATTTCCCCAGAATTTTGTTGTTGGAATTAAAATGTGTTTGGTGTATGAATGGTAAAGAAAGAACTTACATGTTTTAAATTCAACGAAAACCCTGTTTCCTCTTCTTGGGTTTTGAAGGGTGTTGTGCAGTATCAAAGACCCGAGGTATATCAGAAGATTTGGCGTGTCGGGCTTTCTCAAGTTTCCGACATCTTTAAAAAGTGCTGGGCTTCCCAAAGTTTCCGATATCTTCAAAAGTGCCAGACTTTCCAAAGTTTCGACATCCTCAGCGCATCGGGTTTTCTGGATTCCCGACATCCTCCTCAGTGTGTCGGACTCTTCCGTTCTTCCGGCATCTCCAGTAGGTCGGGATTTTCACAGTGTGCAACATCTCCTGATCTCTCGAAACTCTCTTCCTTCAACATCCTTCATGTCGGACCCTGGTCCATCGCAAGAAAAGACTGAGAAGTCAGGAAGGATGAAATACAAGTTCAGAAAGGTGGAGTCTCCATCATATATCGATTGCAATTATGACATCTGAGATACAGAGCTCGGGAATATAGATATTGAAGATTTCTGGAGTAGGGTAAGGAGTTCCTCCCAAACTCCGTGGATGAAATCGATAGCCGATAGTGGCTTACCTCTTGCAGCGGGTTTTCCCATGTCCGCTCAATGCCCTGAATTCATCTTAGCCTGCGCTTCCAGTTATGACTCTGTTTCTCGTTCTGTGAGAAATCAGGCAGGAGAAGTAGTGATCAAATTGGATGGAGGTTACTTTGATGACCTCCTCAAACTGCCCAATTTTGAAGAATATGGAGAGTTGGATGTCAAGTCAGCTCAGAAAGCCTGGGATAACGATCAGGAAGATTGTATCAAGCATGTAAATAAGAAGTTCCTGATCAAGGCCAAACCGGCTGTCTCCAGATTCCCAAGACTTATCCCCAGGAGTGATTTCATCCAGGAGATCAATGACATCATCACTTTGTTGAGTCGGGTTTTCGGTTTACCCGAATCAAATGTGTTCCAAGGGTGGATGTATCAATTCATGATCACCATCAAGAAGAATCAACAAGGGATTGACTGGGGCACTCTCATTAGTAATGAGATAGATTCCCAACTGACAACAGTCTTGTCCACAGGGAAATTTTATATGTCTTCATATGTCACATATGCAGCACCGGGATGAGGAACTATCCCGGGTTGGATACCAAGGGAAGCAGGACGGGGAACCATGTGTATCAATACTTCCCTCAACTGACAAGAAAGGGATCCCAAGACCAATTCAGAAGGGTGAATGACGCCTTCTTTTATGAAAACATCTGCAGGCTAAACCCTGAGTTGAGGAAGACAAGAGTCTCAGATGAGGCCTGGGCTGAAGTTTCCAAATGGGGATGTGTCTTCTTACAATTCAAGAAGTTCACATATCTTCGGGTGGTTATGTACTCGGGGGATCCTTTCCATCTGCCCCGATATCTAGGGGATAAACTGATATTGATGGAATTGGTTAGGCAACTGTTGGATTTCCATAAATTCCAACAAAGTAAACATAAGGCTGTTGTATCTTTCCCAATTTCTATTGGGAGATACACTTGTTCGATAGTGGTGAAAGCTAAAAATGTTATCCATGAGCTTCAGGACAAGTTGAGGAAGCATATGAAGCCCCGAGATGGGTTTGACATTCGAGGAGTCCTCAGGGCGTATGGAACCCTGCACCTGCACAGGCCAAGCATAGAGGACATTTGGATTGATCTGCGTGATGAGGTTGTTGTTCGCAGAAAGGATCATAGCAGATTGACAATTGCTGAGATTCAAACACTTGAGCTTGCTGATTTACCAGAAGGTACTAGTGACAATGAAAGTGTTTTGGATCTTTCCTATGATGGACTAAATGAAGATCAATATGTTTTCCCACCTATTGATTGGTCAATCAGTGAAAAAGCCTCCATCACAGATAGGTCGGCTCTGATTCTTGCACGCACCAAAGCATGGCTCTCCTCTTGGGGAATGAGTTTTAAAGATGATAAGTTTTCAAAGTTGGCTGCTTCAGAGGCGGGGCCCTCCAAAAAGGAAAAGGACAAAAATCTTCTAGGGGGCCTATAAAGGTCAAGTTTGTCAAAAAGAGAAAAGAAAGAGAAATCTCTTCAATTATTTCTCGGTTGAAACGGTGAATGTGCCAGAATCACCAACACCACCAGAAATAGGAGAAATTACTTTGGAAGGAGAAGGAAGCCAGCCTCTGGTTTCACCATTTGCTGATTGCCCAACTGAAGAGACCTTATCTCTTGCATCCCAGGCTTTGGAGTCTGAATCTGTGCCTCTTTCCTCACAACCACTCCTACCTCCTCATTCTCCATCAACTTCTTCAGTAATGGCCAGTATTTTCTCTGGACTTTCACCCCTCTCTGCATGGGACCCAAGTGATCACCAACACACCCCCTCCTGTGCCTCTTTTTATTGGATCTACTACCACATTGGTAACTATTCCCCCTCCACTAGTAGAATCTTCTCCCCTTGAGAGTATGATACCAGCTGCTACAACATTGGCAACTTCCTCTGATACACCACAATGGCTACTCGAACAAACTCCGAGGAAGAGGAAGGTGATTGTACCCATACCAGCCTTTGATTTCAGCTCACTCAAGGCTTCTACTGCTAAATCAGCCAAGAAACCTAAAACAGTTTCAAGGGTTTTGGTGGACGCTTCAGGGGATAAGTTTGCAGAGATCGCCACTCCCGCGACTGACAAAACTAAAGAGGACATAACAGCCTCTGATTATCAGATAACTAGGGTGGCTCTAGGAAGAGTGACAGCAGAAGGGGTGCAACAAGATGCGTGGGATGCCACAAACGTGTTGTGCCAGAAGTTGAAAGAAACAAAAGACAGCAGAGATGAGCTTAAAGGAAAAGTGGAGCAGTTGACTGAGGTTTTTCTTAAACTCTCAAAACCCCTTGAATCCATACCATCTTCTTCTGACCCTGTCGGATTCGATTTCTCATCCGTACCTACAATTGAGAAGATTGCTAAAAAAGGAAGGGTGGTCGATGAATGGATCCAAAGGCTGCTCCAACAAGGGAAGGAGGTGATTCAAGACGTTGTGAAAGTTCATCAATCTTTGAGGGATATTCAGAAGGAGGGAGAGAAGATGGACGATGATTTCTCTCAAGAAATTGGACATCTTGATTTGACTTATGAAGCTCTCCAGGTATTAAAGCAAATACCATCACATCTCTTGGTAGACGAAGGCATCATCCCACATACGGATAAGCATTTCCAGCTGACTAAAGCCATCAGGTTCAGGGTGAAAATTCTCAACGAAGCCTGCAGTAAGTTGAGAGAATCAAGGGATAAATTGATTGATGGAAAAAGTGATCTGGAAGAAGAGTTGCTGAAGGTTTGTCCAAAGGTGTCAGTTGGAAACTCAGGTGTCCTATCAGCAGATGATCTTTTCAAACAAGTCCAAGAGTCTGTTCAGCATGAACCAATGCACGGATTTGGTATTGAGATCATTGATCGATTTGTAAGAATTGAACATTCTTTGGAGGCCTTAAGAAAGCTCAGCAAAAGATTGAAAAAGCTTCATTTGTGCTTTAGTGATACCCATGAAACCTGTGAAGTTTTGAATGATCATTCCACTTCGCATCGACAAAACGAAATGCAAGGCATAATTCGAAGGTTCCAAGAATTTCGGAACAAACAGCGCAATGGAGGAAGAGAAAGATGAAGGAGTGAAGGATGATGATTCAGATTAATTCTTGATGTTTCATGTCATTTCAATCTTGAAATCGACATGTCTTTTTCATTTTTGTTTCGTCATATAGGAAGCAAATTTTGACTTGGTCTCCTGCGTGAGAGTCAAGCAAAATAGAACTCTTTTTAAAGAACACTATTTTCTAGGATTTATCCTATTTTCTCTCAATCCCTTTTATTATAAATAAGGGATGCTTATGCATTCCAAAAGGTCGAGATTTTTGTAATATTCGGAGCTATTGGAAAGAAGAAAAACTTTGTGTTTTCGTTCAATCATTTCGAAGAATAGGAGTTGATATTATTTCACAAACTTTGTGTTGTGGGATATATCTTTCTTAAGACATTGTTCTTACGTTCATGATCTTAAGCTATTCTTTGCATAGCATCTTATTGTTTCTAATCATCTCAGACATTATATTTATGATCTAAAGCTCGTATGATTATTTCGTGCTCTGCGTTTACTCGAAAGAAAATACGTTTCTCTCATTTCCTTTCCATTGTGCTTCTTTCATTGTAATAGTTTCTAACTCCGTTCATTTACGAAAGCAATACCTTTGAATCATGTGAATGTGGATTTCGGGATTCTATCCCAACCCCCAATGGTTAGATTAGTGTGAATACTGTATATATTGTTTTTACTGTGTTTTAGATTAGTAGTAACCAGGCAGCCTCACCTGTCTTTGAGGAGGGATTTAATCCCATATACTATGGTTGAACCTCATATTTTGGATTGACAAAATATCCAACCAACATAGTGAAGCTTGGTAAAATCGATTATGGACCTAATCATCTATCAAGAATTGATTTAGGGGAGGATGCGTAGAGTATTGAGGAGACAATGCCAGATGCACAATTGTTTAGGTTACAACGCGCACCCTTGGATTTGGAAGAGATTGTAGTATTTTTAAAGGAAGGTGTGGCACTAGAAGGAATGAAGGCATTAGAGAAAAATTAGTTAGCCATACGTGCCGTACCCTACATGTTAATCAGTGGAGACTTATACAAGTTAGGACGTCTTTGAAGTTTTGTTCAGGTGTGTATTAGAGCATGAGCACCTGGCCATCATGGAGGAAGCACATGAAGGAAGTGTGGGTGGGCATTATGTAGGTGATGTCACTACGCGTAAGATATTAATGACAAGTTTTTGGTGAGAAACCCCTGTAAGAGGATTATAAAGACTATTGTAAAGCATGTGACCATTATCGGTGCATCAAAAATCGAGAAAGAAAGATGAAATTTATTTGCGCCATATCCCTAGTGGGGAGCCTTTTGAAAAGTGGGCAATAGAATTTGTAGGCCCTATTGCAATAGTGGTGCATAGGACTAGGTCATGCTATGTCATCACTTGCATGGAAAATTTGACCAAGTGGGTAGAGGCATCCCCAACTAAAGATTACACAGTAGCCACTACGGAAAGATTCTTGTGGAATAAAATTATCACAAGATATGGATTTTGTTGAGTTTGACCAAAGTGATAGGGTACGCATTTCTTGAATGAGACCATGAGGATCCTATTAGCAGAGTTCATGGTGGCTCACCACAAGACTATGCCCTATCACCCACAAGCAAATGGAACCGCGAAAGCATTCAAAAATACTGAGTCATACCCTGACCAAAATTTGTGATGTCGGAAGACAAAGTATCAGTAGTATTGTGGGCTTACAGGAAAACGTATAAAATACTAAACAAAGCCACACCATTTCAGTTGGTGTTTGGTGCGGAAGTTGTTCTGCCGGTTGTATTCATGTTACCTTCTCTACGAATATTGAGTGCAGGAGGGTTGGCCGATGAACAAGTGCTGGAAGAAAGAATTGAGGAGTTAATTAAATTGGATGAAAGACGATCACTCGCCAGGTGGAGCCAAACAATAGAGAAAGCAAAGAAGAAATCTTGGCATGATCACCACATTAGAAACAAGAAGTTTGAGGTTGGGTAGATGGTTTTACTATATGATTCTAAGTTTTTGCACCATCCTGGGAAGTTGAAAGTCCATTGGTTGGGTCCTTACACAATCTCATACATCCTTGATTCAAGCACACGTGCCAGTTACAAGCACTGGATGGGACAAATTTTCCTGGACACTTCAATGGGAGTAGGTTGAAGCCCTACTATAAATAAGTCTTCTTGGTGTTTATAAATAAGGTAGTTTTTCCAGTTAGTTTAGAATTTTCCTTTATGCATTTATTTTCTTATGTTTCCCTTTCACGTTGTTGTTTTGTTTTGCACCTTGGGTGCCGGTAACCTTATTGCTAATTTTTGAGAATTTGTGAGTGTGTAGAGGACCATACATCGTTTTAAGTGTGGGGTGGAGTAATGTGAAGGAGCACATGGTTAAAGTGCCAAGGAAGTTTGTGTTAAAAATCCCAGTTGAATGGCCCAGTTGAAAGAGGTGTATGGAGAGAAAATATAGAAAAAGGATGGTTGGTGCCAAGATAAAGCTACTTATAGATCCCACGTACAAAGGAGGAGAAAGTGCATTAAGCAACATGAGGTAGGTGAGAGAAAAAATTAGGATAGAAGAAGTGCCTTTGGCATTGGTTTTGCACGCGTAAGAGTCTCTTGTCAAGGTTGGATTGGTTGTGCACCAGAAGGTTGGAGGATTGTCTCGCATAGGTTGGGCGTGTGAGGGAAAGCGCTTAAGTCAGGCTTTGTTTGAAAAAGCTACATTAAATGAAGAAATTACGATGGTAGGTGAAGTAGCACTTAATTCTCAAAAAGGGAAAAACTATAAATAAGGGGGTCGGGACACTTCATTTTTCACTTTGTGTATAAGAGAACGAAGCACTTTTTACACCTTTGCAAACTAGGGCTTCCAAAAAACTGATCCGTGTGAAGAAAAATTTGGAGAAATTGAAGCGTAAGTAGCTAGTTCAGATTTGTGAACCAAGAGGAAGGGATTTCACGGGCGTGGGAGAAAGTGTGAGAAGATGCCATCTTGTGAAGGGAGTATCCTAGTTAGGGTTTGAAGAACTAGGGCATGGGTTTAAGTAATTTTCTTCACAAGTTCGAGATCTAGGGTTGGAGAGAGCGGAAGAAAAAAGTAACAGAAGTGATTGAAGTGGGTAGAAGACCTAGAAAATGGCACCCAAGAAACCAGCTAGTACACCTAAGAAGGGCAAGGGCAAACAACAAGAAATTGAAGCAAGCACAAATGAGGAATGGTATGCAGAAATGCAGTACCCAGATGGAGTGTTGTTGGGGAAGGAGTGGGAGTCCCATCTTAGGGATATGTCTGTAAATGATTATAATCATCAGACAAGCACAATTGAAAAGGAGTTGGTGCTGGAGTTAGTGTGCCCAACAAACAAGAGGACGCTAGAAGGTTTGCCCATATATAATGATGACATAAAGGTCAAGTTGGAGAAGGCAGGGTTACTACAACTCTTTGAGTTTCCCTACTTGGGAAACCTAAGCGACTATATTAGTGGCTGATGTCACACGTGCACGAGGACTATTTCCACTTCACGGGGTGCAAGATGTGCATAACTCCTCAACTCATTTCACAATTCACAGGCCTCATCTATGAAGGAGATGGGTTGGAAGATGATTTGATAGACAAGGAAGCGATTAAGGAAACTATCACCACTCTTGCTTGCAAAAAGGGGTCAAGGTATTATGATGTCACAGACATCAAGGATCCAATAATGAAGATGGTCATGCACTTGGTGTCAAAGCTAAATGGCCAAAAAGATGGACTCAAGTTAGTAAGCCATGGTTAAACATTTGTAGAAATATTTCAGAGGGAACCATCTATAATTTTTCCGCATTCATTGTGGATGAAATTATCAACTGTGCAAAGGAAGGTGACAGGATCCTTTTTGGAAATGTGTTGCTAACCATCGTGTTTTTGGAGATCGAGGTACTGGATGCATTAGATAAATTTGTATGGGATTTCCCGATGAAGACCCTTCACACGCCAAAATATTTGAGAAGTACGCTTGTGACATTATGACAACAGTGCACAAGGTGCACTTGGAGAAGTGGTACATGCACCTAAGGAAATCATTCGGGCTAGAAGGAGAATTCCCAAACAACTGCCAATGGCCACTAGGGGAGGTAGAATTTGTTGTGTACCAGCATTACTACCTAGGTAGATTCAAGTTTATAGATGACTCATGGAGCCCATGGTGAAAGCTCCCCGGGAGTAAACAGATTCAAGGAGTCCAAAAAGTTTAAGTTGGACCTTGGTAGTTTGGACAAAGACCATAGGGAATTACGCAAAGGGTTGGTCTACCCTGGAAAGCACATGTACATAGAGTGGTATGTGTCACATGAAGTACAAATGACAAGGCCCATGACTCTACCATTGTAGGAGGATCCGTGGTGCGCGTTTACATTCACATAAGGCCCAAGTTAGAGAAGGGAACATACCTAGAGAACGAGGTATCTATACCTCAGGATCTAACTAGGAGGAAAAGACCCGCACCCAAATGGGAGGAAAAAGAACCTAGAAAAGAAAATCCCAAGTGTGGTGGAGACATAGGAAATAGGTTCCCCCGGGACAAGTGCCAGAACCAACATGTACGCACATAAGAAAAAGGCCATAATCAGAGAAAAGACTCCAGAACCAGAAGAACCATCAGATAAGGAGTCATCAGAAGAAGAAACAGAGTCACCTACACTAGAATCTCTCGGTTAGGAAAAAGTAGAGGGTAGAAGAGGGGACCACCTCGGAAGAAGCTAGAAGTATGGGCAAGTACATAGGAGAGAAGGATGGTAGTGAAGAAGAAGTAAGTGGGGAAGAGGACCCCGGGAAAGATCAAGGGCTGCATGTTTTCAATATACATGATTCAAAGGAGGAAGGTGGAGAAGAAGAATAAGGGTTCCTTTTTGTGCAGTGTAAGGATAGCTAGGCAGGAGGAAGCACCCAGGACATGGGAAAAGATGAAGAGGCTAGCATGCAGAAGTAAGAGGTTCCAAGCTCAACACAAGAGCAAATGGCCAAGGTGGTAGAAGAAGAGGAGACAAGGGACATTGAGAACCTGGTGGAGGACAAGGTGGAGTGCAAAGCATAGAGCCATTTTTAAACAAGGATAAGGATAGTGTGGAAGAGGAACGTGGCAACACTAGAGGCCTGCTTTTGACTGTAAGTATACCCAAAGGTACACGTATGGGAGGAAGGTGCATGAGGGGGAGGCTAGAGATGGGTTATATTGATGACCCCAAGAAGGTGTTTCATGCAGTTCAGTACACTTCCGGTGGAGGAGCTTGTATGCATGTCATCTTTTGACAAGGAGGTTACCTACCTGTGGATAAGGAAGATGATCTCTTGGGCAATTGATTCCCACCTTGATGAACTAGAGTTTGAGGTAAGCCAAGGGAAATAGTAACATTTCCAAGACCAGGAGAAGATAACCCAGTGGTGGATACCCAGTAGCTCTTAGATGAACAACTAAGCAACGTGCTTAACAAAGTCTCCATTGAGATAGAAGCTAGACTCTTTAGGAAAAATGATAGGATCAGGGATCTGGAAGGGGAACTGAAGGAGAAGGAAAAAGAGCTAGCTACATTAACCAAGGATCTGAGCCAAGAAAAGTTAATTAGCACCCAGTGGCAGCGAGAATTAAAGGATGAAAAGGCCAAGGTGAGCGTTTTGTACAAGAAGGTAGAATCCATCAACATGGCCATAGTATTAAAGCATCCAAACTTGGCATGGCCCGCATAGAAGTATGGATCTGCTTTGGGATTCCTAGATGATTTAACGAGGGTCCTCACTATGGAAAGATAGCCGCTAGCCTTGGAGTCTACAAAGGAAGTTGCAGCGCGCTTAGAAAGGAAAGATAAGTTGAAAATCGTAGCTCCCATCAGAGTATAGCAAAGTGCTCACTAATGTAAGGGCTACTTCCCAGATTGATGAGGCCACGTATGAAAATTACATGGATAGAGACAAAGTGGCAAGTACCCTGGTCACCACTCATGAAGTGGAACTCAAAGAGTTCCAAGAGAAAAACAAGGGGGATAGGGCAGAGAGAGACAAAATCCTTGTCGAGGTTGAGAAGAAATCAGAGGCCATTGAAACCTTAAGGGCTTCAATCAAAAACTGATTGAGCTATATCCATGTATCACACAAAGAATGGATGCATTAGAGGATATATGTAAGGAGTTAGAGAAAATCATGGATATAATGAGCACGTAAGGAGATGGACTAAATTTTGAGGAGGTAAGCACTGGTCGGTAACCTCTGTCAAAGAGCGCAGGACAAAGTCGGTGCCTGGAATAAATTGGAGGCCAAATTGCAAAAGGATTTTCCCAGTCTGTTGCAGTGATTCTTTCACTCTCCCATTCTTTCTTCTTTCCCATTCTTTCATCCTCTTATTCTTTTTCCTAGGTGTAATCCTATTTGTATTCTTTCTCTCATTAAGGGAAGTGTTCATGCGGATGGAGAATAGGCATAGTGTGGGGTGATGTTGGGCCCCTATAATATTGAATAAGTACAAAAGGCATGTAAGCGTGTAATGTCCCAATTAAAGAAAGGTGCGCAAGGACAAAGCATGCAAGGTAGGGTTTTAGAAAAGGGTTTAACAAATCCCACGGCACGTGCAATGTGTGCGGACAAAACCAAGGGTTTGGGACTTAGACAAATTGGATGTTTGGGGAAGAAAATGTGAAAATCATGACCGGAATGCACGTGGATAACGTGCCAACCTAGAACGAGGTTGGCCTAGGAAGGAGCATGCCTGCGGTAGAATCTTCTAGAAGCACATCATGGGATAAAGTGGGAAGCTCAGGCCTAGAGGAGCATGCTCACATGGAGGACCACATTTAGACACTTGGCATCAGATCTGAGGGCACTAGAGGATGAGTTGGCAGTCCAGAAAAGCTATAAATACAAGCGCCTGCAGAGTAAACAAGGAGACTTAGAGTGTGGGCGAGCTCTGCAGAAATACTGCAAGAACTCTGTTAATGGGTAATTACATTTGGGAAAGGATGTATTGGGTATGGGGAATGTAATTTTATTTTTGGTAGCTTAGTTACATAAGTCCAGTTGCAATGCATGACTGTAGTCTGCTTCTTTGTGACACTCTGTAATGGCTCCATGGGTGTAATGAGGTTACTGTTATATATACATGAATATCAATGATTCTTGATGCATACTTCTCTCTCATGAGTTCTCTTTCCTTTTATGCTAAGTATGGATGCTTGTATGTTTCTTTCTGATATGATACACATTATAGATTCTATTAAGTACTCTATTTGAAATGACTGCAAGGATCTAGAGGTCGTTCTAAGCTCTATGGTTCTTGTATGTCCTAAACCCATTTGAAAGTCTTTTAAACACAAATCATAGATGATGTTTCCCACTAAACTCACATAAAAGAGAGACTTAGCACCCGTGCGTGCCTCGAGTGAGTGCCCAAATTTCCGCTGGGTGATAGGTCAGTGCGCATGGGGTTCCTTTCTTTTGTGTTAAGGGTAAAAATGACTACACTAACTCGGAGAAAAATTTCCCAACTTGTACAAAATCTCAAAATTGCCTTGTTGGAGAGATGATGCTTCGCATCATACTCCCATCTGAAGAAAAGTGCTTCTTATATTTTTATTTCTTTTCCAAATTTTATTCGTTTTCTTGCATATCTTCCTCTTTGTATTCTTTGGCTATGTCTTCTCTTTTATCTTCAATTTCTTCATTTCATTTTCTTGTTCTTGTTCATTCCTCTTTCTTGCTTGTTTATTCTTCTTTTTCCTTTCTTGATTCATTTTAAAATGAAGAGAAAATTTATTTTCTTCTCCTATACCTACACATTAAAAAAAAAAAAAAATTCATTCATTATACTTTCTCTATTTGGATCCTTCCTTTTTGGACATTTTCTTGGCTTCTCCATCACTAAAACTTGTTGTTTTCCATCACTATCCTTCTTGAAACATTTACCATTCTCACGTTCCTCCACTTGTAGATGCCAAATCCCATGTACCTTGTTATTTTCAATACTAAAAACGTGTATTCCTCATCTTTTTATAATTGTGATACTATTTTCATGAAATAAATAAGATTGGGAATGAGAAAATCTTTTCTTTTCTTGAAATTCCTCTTGTAGAAACAACCTTTCTTCTTTCACTTTTCCTCCTTATACATTCTCTTCATCTAACTTCTTAGACTAAATATGACTTTTCTCTTCATTATTTTGTTCTCTCATGAATTATTTACTTACCTCACCTTACATGAGGTCTTCAAGTTCTATTTTCCAAGCCCAGTCTTCTTTTTCTATCATCTTCTCATCTTTCTCATACATATAACTAAACCTTATATTGCCTTCTTCTTTACAACTCTCTTTCTTTCTAGTCTTCTCACTCCTCATAAACCTTACCGTAATGTTTATTTGGCATAATTTCGTGCTTCTTGGTCCTCCACATAGGACTCATATTATTGCTCTTTCTTTAGGCTACTACATCTTCCTTCTTTTCTCTCTTCACTATATCTCTCTCTTTTCCTCAAATTTTCCTCTTTTTCATCTTCTTCCTCGATTTCTTTCTCATGCACTACATTGCTCTTGTCATATTATTTTTGTAAAAACATAGTTAAGGCTTCATCTAGGACCTTGTCACTTTCTTCTACATTTGTTTCATATCTTTGAATAGTCACTTTTTCTTGTATTTCCTCATTCTCTCTTACCTACACACTTATTTACTAGTATCTCACCAATAATTTATGAATATCCATTAGTAAAATCATGCTTCCTAAACTCATTATTTTATTTTCAACATACTTTTCATGAAAATTTTCACTATTTACAAGACTTTCAAACCTTGTTTTTTTACACAAATCTTCATTTTACATTATAAATGAATCACATAACACATCATTTATCCTTGTTGCATCTATTGCACTATTGTCTTCTTCATCCATCCTTTGCAAGTCTTCTTTCACAATCTCTACTTGCTTACATTCTTCTTCATTTTCAAAAGAAACTTTTACCTCAGGTCCATGCATAATCTCTTGCCACAATAACTCTTCTTCAGCTATATATTCATCTTCTTCTTCAACTTTTGGTTCTTCATGCTTCTTTAGGACTTCTATGTCCCTTTCCAAGACATTTCCCAAGGAATTCTTGTTTCTACTCTATTCACCTTCATTCACACATAAGAATTCAATATTAGAATGAAAACATTGAGGCCATATAACCTCTCTAGAAGCTTCATGAATGAGCTCCTCTTCTTCTTCTTGACTCAATATTTCTTCCTCTTCATTCTTTTCAAGAGATGCCAAAAATATCTCTATGACTTCTTCCTCTTCATTTCCTTTATCCTCTTCTAGGATTACTTTCTTAACTTCTTCTTTACTTCTCATTCTTTTCATCCTTCTCTCTTCTTGTGTTATCTCTTGTCCCAAATGTAATACATTCTCTCTCTCTCTTTATAAGTGACCTAAGAGGCCACTTTACCACCTTCTTCAACACTACTTTCTTCTCTATCTTCATTTCTTGCTTTTGTATCTCTCTTACTTTCCTCTCTAATTATTCTAACTGCTCCATGATTTTCCTTAACTCTCTGATTTCTTTCTCTTCCCATAAATTTCTTTTCCTCTCCTTTTATATCTTTCTTTTACTAATCAACACTAACAATTCCTTTACTATCTTTTCATTGCCGTATTCCTCATTCTCTTTCAAATTTTCTTCTTTAGTTCTCATAGTCTGGTTTTGAGCTTCTCCTCATTCACTTTGTTAAGCCATTTGGACACCACATATCCAAATTATTTAGCTATCTCACAAATTTCTTCTTGGATTTTCATATTCTTGTCCCTGTGAATTTCTCATTAATATCTATGATACAACTTGTTAGTTCCAAAAAAATAATTTCATTTAACCTTATTAATTGATTTTACAGGCTTTGATACCTTGATTATGATTGGTGATTTCTTTTATGAGATAACATTCTTAACAAGTAACTGTGAATAAACAAATTTTACACTTTCAACTACCAACTTTGAAGTTTTTACTCTTGCTTAGGAATAATGATTGAGTTCTCCTTTGAAATTACACATTTAACACACCCCTCCAATGATTTCTCATTCTTATTCAAGATAATCGAACAACTTGACTATGTCATTTCCTTTCTCTTCTTCATGTGATAGATTCAAGAGCACACCATCATGGACACAATGTTGATTTATTCTTTACAAATATATGGAAAAGCAAAAACTTGCATATCCTTCCGTGAGTTACCACTCTTCCCATGCACTACATTCCTATATCATACATTTAAACCATGATAAATACTCAAATCTATTACAAATTTTGAAAAGTTCAAAACTATCCATATAATCAGTGTATTTTCATTCACCAATTCATTGCCAAGCCCAAAATTCCCAAACCTTCTCTCGACACAAATTTATGTAGAGCTCCAAACCATTATATTATTTCCCAAGTTCAAACAACCTATTTAAGTCATATATATAATAGTTTGTTTTGGAAGATTCGTAAAAGCCTTCTAGACTAGTTAAATTGAGCCTAAATGGTTTCTCAAGTAGTATGTCACTCCTCTAACATCAAAATCTTCCCGAAAACCCTATACAACTCCAATATGCCTATCAAGTTGATCTCGGAAGATGAACTTATCAATTCTACTCACCATACCTATAGTTTATTTCACTAACCTTCTTCAATCTCAGTCCAACCTTGCATTCTTCATGAATTTTAGTGATTTTAGTTTCTAAAACTTCTTCCACCTGTGTCTCAAGTTCACATCAAGGTTATAACTACATCCAAGACTTTAAAACCAATATTTTTAAAACCATTTCTTCAAAATTGAGTACATTTTCCTTAAGGTCTCTTGAGAACAAGGTGTATGGTTCATTCATGGTTTAACACTTCTATGACATCCCAAACAATCCCCTCAATTCCGTCCTATTCCCTTTATCATATGTAGTATGTACACAAAATTTCAAGAACTTATCCTTGTAATGTTCTCTGTAGGTAAAATTCCTTTTACTTGTTTAAAGCCTTCATTTAGGCCAAGGATAGTCTTGCAACTCAATTAAGTCTAAATGCATACACTTCTAGGGTATAATCATGGCCATTTAAGGAACCCTTTATCAACTTATTCAAGCATGAGATGTTTTAGGTTTAACTTCTTTAGTTATCCCACTCTTCCTTTATTAAATTCCTCACTTTTCTAGCCTTCACATTGTGATATTTGTATTCATAGGGGACTTGTAAATAAATACCCAAATTCAACTAATGGAAACTTAATTTTCCTAAAAATATTCAAATACACCTTGTCACAAAGTATTTGCTTCTCAATTTCAGGTCAAAAATCAAAGAATTCATGCCCTAAACATTAAACCCCGACTTTATGGTAGTATTAACTTGAGAGAGAGTTTTTCTATGCATAAAAGGTGTTGTATTTATTTTCAAAAATCCAATTTTTGATTGTATGGTGATATTTCCCCCTCTACATTTCTATCTTAATAATGAAGCAAATATCTTCATCAACATTCATTTTGCTTTAGCTTTTATACTACTCTTCTCAAGCACACACTCACGTTTTAGACTCAAGGAGGTTTTCAAATATTGACTTGAGTATGAAACATTATGATTCCCCAAATTTGGGTTATTGGTCTCTTTCCACTTCTATAAGGGATTCACATTGACATTGAATGTAAAAATTCAAAATTTACTTTGGAAGGCCTTCAACTTCTTACCCGAAATGTAGAGGCAAGATTTGTGCTACAAGAACATATTTTATCCATCTATCATGAATGGAGGGTTTCGTTATCTTCCACACCGATTCAAAATTTTCTAACCATCCTCCCTTTCCCGTAAACAATCCAACTTAGTCATTTATTTAGCATTGGAATAAAAATAACTTGTATAGATTGTTAACTCAATCACTGATCATAAATATTACATGTAGGTACTATGATGTTTTCTTTTGATATTAAATGATGCAAACCACGGTGTATACTAAGATTACAAAAGGATTGATTCATCAAATGTCTACAACTTATGTAATAGAATCAGATAATAGATTCATACATATTTATATGAAAAACTTCATACTCGAAAGAGTAAGCATCATTTCTCCGAAAATAAAAAGTAACTCCAATCCATCTTGGTCCTCCTTCCTATAAAATTTTATACATGTTTTCCACATACAAATAAATAATCAAAATATTATTATTTGAAGCACTAAACTCTCAAAAAATCATTGTACATAGAAAACCGGATGTATTTTGTATGTATGCATAGTTAAAGAATGTATTTACCAAAACACAGTTTATACTAACAATAATATCAAGCAATAGGCTCCATGCAAGAAACATAGTATACAATAATCAAACTTCCCTATCCATGAATTTCCATTAACATAGTTCGAGTCCTTTATAATTAGATACAAAACTTCATACCAAAATAGAGATTCTATAAACATATAAACTATTGTTCCATACATAATGTGGATCTTTTTCCACTTCTCGGTCCTCCGTCTCGAGGAACCCCTCCTAACCGACTCTCCTCTACCAATATACTTGAATTACCTTCTGAATTATAACTACCAATGAGATGCAACCATCCTTTCTTGGGTCATATTAACACATTATACTTAGGTACTAACCCTATCCATGACCTACAAACCCTAGGTCTAATAATATGACCTCAATTATACTTCCTAGGACAATTAAGACCGTATAACACCTATTTCATAATTTTCCAATGTCCGAAACTCCTTTTTCAAACCAAAATCCACTAGAATATGTAATTTCAAAAGAGGGATGGAAGCCTCGTTATTTTATTGATATGTAGGAAATCAAAATTACAAATAATGGGTTGCAATATTTATAGATATTTCACAACCAAGTACAAACAAAGAATTAAGTTTCACAGGTACAATAGGAAACAATATAGACAAAAATATTGTAAAACAATATAACAATAATTACAACAACCTCACGTATGTTTAATAAAAATAATATAGATGTTTATATAAACATATAAGAATTATATATTACTTATGAAATTACTATAGTAAATGAAAAATTAACTATAGTAAAATATGTTTTACCTAACATTCCCCCCATTAATTTTGCATTGCCTCAAGGGATGAAGAGAATAATTCTCTGAACAACTCAATTTTTTCATGTGCAAGTGACTTTGTGAAGATATATGCTCATTGTTCAGCTGTTGGACAAAATTGAAGCTATATATTGTGTTTCAAGACATGCTCACGTATGAAAAGTACATGTAATTCAATGTTCTTTGTTCTTTCATGAAAAAATAGATTGTGAACAAGTTTGAGAACACCTTAATATTCAACATACAAGGTGTTTGGTTTTTCCTGTGGTATTCTAAGTCCTTCAAGTATGTGATGTAGCCATATCACTTTGCAGAAAGCTTCACATGTAGCATGATACTCACTTTTTCAAAGAGCGATAAACAAAGTGTTGTTTCTTGCTTCCCCATGATATTGGTCTAGATCCCATAAATAACACAAAACCTGAAGTGGATTTTCTATCATTAATGTTTCCTACATGATCTAAATCCGAATATTCAGACAAGAAGAAATTATCGTTCTTCTTGTATTCTAGACCAAGATCCACTATTCCCTTGAGATATCTCAATATTTTCCTTGCTTCCTTCCAATGAAAAACTCTAGTTTCTGCATGAACTTGGATAGATAGCTCACTACAAAGCTGATATCTGGTCTAGTGTAGGTTAGGTAAATGAGACTCCCAATCAACTATCAATAGAGAGTTGAATTTACTGCAGGAGATGGATCTAAACGAGATAACTGCAATCTATTCTCCATAGGTGTAGCAATATGTGTGTAATCCATCATCCTAAATTTCTTGAGCGTTGTCTTGGTATACTTTAACTAAGAAACAAATATGTGATTCTCCTTTTGCCATACTTCCAATCCAAGACAATAGTGCATCAACTTGAGATCTATCATGTCGAATGATCATTTAAGATATTTCTTTGTTGCATCAATCATCTTCACTGAACTCGCAAGAATGACTAGATCGTCGACATAAAAATAAAAATCACAATCTCCCCTCCTTTCTTTTTGAGTTAGAGATTGGGATTGTATGGATTTTTGAAAAATCCATGTTGTATGAGATGCTCATCAATTTTGATGTACCAAGCTCGAGTATTTGTTTAAGGCCATACAGATATTTCCTGAGTCTACATACCTTTTCTTGACCACGTACAACATATCCCTTAGGTTGAGTCATGTAGACTTTCTCTTGTAAATATCCATTTAGAAAGGAACTTTTTATGTCCATCTGATGGAATTTCCAACCAAATTGTGTAGCTAGAGAAAAGATCATCCTAATCATTTTGATCTTAGTTATGGGAGAAAATGTCTCCTCATAATCAATGCCTTATTTTTGTGCATACCCCTTTTCTACTAGTCTCACTTTGTACTTATCTATGGTCCCATCTTCTTTGTACTTTTTTGAATATCCATATGCATCCAATGGGTTTCTTCCTAGTAGAAGATCGACAAACTACCAAGTGTTGTTTTACATCACTAAGTTATACTCAACATCCATGGTATCTTTCCAAGATTTCAACTATAGGGATTCTGTATTGTAGAGGGCTCATCGATTCAATAAATCTACTCATCAAAGTAAAGTTTACTTCTTCTCATGCTTTACTGTGAGTCCTTGGTCCAGTGGTGGATGTATCTAGTGGAGCATCCAATTTTGCATCTCGTATCATGTTAGTATACCACTTGGGCATATATTGAACTGCTCTCATGGGTTGTGGTTCTATCTAATCATCACCATCATCCCCATCATCACTTTCATCATCTGTGGGAACATCAGCTTCTAGTTTTACAATAGGTGAAAAATCTACATCAAGTGAGTCCAGAGGAGGAGTCTCTTCTTCCTTATTCTTAAAAAAATCAACATCTTTGATGGTGTAGACTTTCTTGGTCTTTGGATCCATTAATCTATACCTAAGAATCTATTCATTGTACCTAATGAAGATGATTTTATGTGAATTTATATCCAATTTATTTTCTGTTATGCTCGGGTATGTGCATGCTTGCTTTTCACCCAAATACTTTGAGATGTGCAACAAATCACTTCCTTTTTAAACCATGTTTCTTGTGGCGTTACTCCATCAAGAGCAACTGTGGGCACTCTATTTAATAAATACACTAATGTCTTTTTTTCTTCTACCCAAAATGTCCTCACTAGCCTAGAATCATCGATCATGCATCGCACCATTTCCATGATAGTATGGATTTATTCTCTCAACAACACCATTTTGTTATGGTGTGTGTGGAGGAGTCATTTTTGACGAATCCCATGAGATTGTAGGTAGGCTTTGAATTCATCATTGGTGAATTAACCCACTCAATTTGAGAAAAGAGTTCGATGATGTGACAACTAGTTTCATTCTCAACAACCACTTTGAACTTCTTAACATTTTCAAAAGCTTCAATTTTCTTACGAAGACAAAAAATACACATTTTTCTTAAATAATAAATCAAACACAAAAAGCATGAAGTATTGAAATCTAGAATGACTCGGTCGCTTTGGATTGTAAATATTGGTATGAACCAGATCAAGCTTACCATGAGCTCGATAAGTACTCTTCTAGAATGAAGCTTTGTGTTGTTTTCCTGCTAGGAAGTGAGGACACTTATCTGTATCCTTCTAGAGAGATGGAAATCCTTTTACCATATTGTGTCGACAAAGTGTTTGAAATACTTGAAACTAATATGACCAAGTCTTCGATGCCACAATTATGTAGAGGTAGAGTTCTTACCCACAAGCGTCTGATCATCTCTATGGATAGAATAAAGTTGGAACATATGTCCCACATTGGAGGATTTTGCAACGATTTTCAAGCCTCGTGATTTGTCTCAAATTAAACATGTTTTCTTACCGGAATGAGTATCAAAATAAATTTTCAAGTTGTGATCTAGGATTTGACTAACTAAAAATAGATTTTTAGTCAACCCATGGACATATAGTACATCTGATAATCTATAGTTGCGTGAACCAAGGGGTAGAGAAATGTTCCCAATCCCCTGAACTATGTATGAAGAATCATCACCTAACGAAACATGGTTTTTCAAAGGCATTTACCTTATTGAAGTAAACCAGTCTCTGTGTTGGTTGGTCATGTGTCAAGTGGCTACCGAATAAACATACCAAACATCACTATATGACGTGGAGGGTTCACTTGATGAATCAGTATGTACAATTAGTCTTCATTATCTCGAATGCTCTTCTTCTTGCTCAATAATATTTCCTTATTGATGGGGTTTTCTTTTCTAGTTCCCCTTTTTCTACCCTTGATTGTAGTTAGAATGTCCCTTGTGAGATTACTAGTGTTGAGGTCTAGAGTTGTTTGATGAACCTTTCTTATAAGTATTATACCAACAATCTTTCAACTCATGTCCTATTTTGCAAATAGGACATTTATTCTTTTGTTATTTGTCCCCTTGATGTTGATTCTGATTTTGGGACTTTTGATAGGAATTAGGTTTTCCTTTTCCTTTTCCTTTCCATTTCTGATGAGAAGAAAGTTCCTTCTCCTCTTCATCATATTTATTGTACATTGCTTCCTCTTATTGCAGTAGGTTTACCATCTTGTCAAAACTCACTATCTTATTTGACAAGATTAGTGTTGTTACAAAAATTGGTATGAAGAAGGAGTGCTCTTAGAAAAATGGGAATGAGAGCTTCATCAGTGAGCTCCTCTCCTAGGGCTAGAAGTGAATCCCTTAACTCTATAACTCTTCTTAAGAAAGCTTCTATTTTCTCATTTTGTTTAAACTTTAGTGTGTGTAACTAACTCTATAAATTCAAGTATTACATTTTTATTCTTGGCCTCATACAATGTGCTCAACTTATCCCATGTTTATTTGGCTGATTTGAAATCTCGAATGTGGGGTTACACATCATTGGACACTACAAACAAGATTATTAGCTTGGCCTTCTAATCGGATCTATCAAATTATCTCTGTTGTGTTGTATTAGTTGTTGATCTAGTGATTGTACCATTCACAATAGTCCAAATTTCTTCAAACTCAAGTGTGTCTTGATTTTTGTCTTCCATGCCACATAGTTAATTCCTTTTAGAATTTGAGAATCTAGAAGAAAAAACTTGGGGGCATTGGTACCCATTTTATGGAATCAACTGACAAAGGGTAAGGCTCTTATCACTCTAGGTATATGGTCTCCCAATCTATATACCGTCAATCTGATATACCAAACCTTTATATATACGCGCCCTTCTGATATACCCATCTCAGTACGTGGAAGAAGCTCACCCTTTCTATATACTCGGTAGTACATGAAAGAGGTGTTAACGTATGTGAAAGAATTTGATATGTGGTACCAAAGAAGTACTAAAATGGGTCTATGTGATTATTGACACCGGTTCAAATAAATATCCTCATACGCGCACATAACTTTGCTATATACTCGGATAATTTCTCAGTCTAGATTTAAGTTGAGAAATCATTCACAGATGGATGGGAGAGCTAAAAGTGTGTGCATTATTTCTTTATTACTCCCCATCGATTTAAAGGGTCGATGCCCGCATAATGTTTTTACAGATATATTAGGTGTTAAGTGCAGTAGTAGTTGTGATGACTTTACCCGTAACCACTTCTTAAAGGCACTTGTTTATACCAAATGTTGTGAATGAGATTTGAATATCTCGTGAGCAATACAGAACCAAATTTTATTATTTTTTATTACAAAATTGTGCCATTTTTTAAGTAGTTACAATATTTTTTGGTTAAGTATGGCAACCTGTAAATTAGTACAATGCACTGAAAAATACAATTACATCCAAAATTCTGAAAAAATTGAATGGCAGGAAAAAATGTTTTGTTTTGTGGGGCCCTGGTGGCCTCTAGAGCTTACTACGATCTCTCGAGAAAAAAAACCGCCAAAAAAATGGCTCAAAATGTAGTTTTTAAGTACCCCTCCTTTGGCAAAAAGTGCCCAAAATAAAAAAATAATCCAATTAGGAGAAAAAACAAAATTGACCCTTTATAAGGTTTTCTCGTTAAAAAATAGGGGTGTAGTTATGGTTTCGGCCACTAATTGTAAGCGGAGGGCCTCAGCTATTTCGTTGCTAACTTTCAAATATTGTAAAACCAAACAATTATGGTGGGGTCAAACCCCGAACTATTCCTCCAAAATCACTCACCCCAACCAACTCATTGCTCAAAGCGCTATGACTATGAAATGAAGAAAATTGAATTTCAATAAAAACAAAGTCGACTAACCTTTTAACACACTCAAATTTTCCACTTTTTGGAGGTCCACGTGGATGAGTGATGTGGCACTAGAGAGGTAGTGGTTTAGGTTATCCGAAGAAACCGTATCTTGGCGGTTTTTTTTCTTTGAACATCATTGTTTTGTTTACAAATGTTTTTGTTAATCTTCTTATTTTTTTTCACATCTTGCTAATTTTCTTTCACCTGTACTTTGGAACATCGTTTTATTGATTTTTACCATCCATTTTTATTTACTTTTATTTTGAATGATCCTGGCTATTTTTTTGTGTAGGTCGATCGATCACCGTTTGATGTTGTGATGTCTTATTTACGGCATTTGATAATGGTCATTGTTAAACAAAACTCGCAAAGCTTTGTTTATGTATCCAACTCAAATGAGGATGGTCGGTCAAACAGTGTAGAGGTAGGGGTTATAAACCTTGGTGGGCATTGAAAATATTTTATCTCGACCTCCAAACAATGCTAATCTCAAATTCCAGTGTGACCCATGGCTTGGCCATTTCAATGCACAACTTGCTTGGTATGAGCTCGATCCAAAGAAACACTAACTCAGTGCTTAGACGTTCAACTTGCAATTGGCTAGATCTCAATGCAAATAGGCTAACTCGGCCTCCAATGTAGGGCTTAGAAATAGCTCGGTTAGGGGCTTTGAATCACTATAGATATGGATCAACCCGCCTACTCTAAGAAAAACAACTTGGTCTTCAATGTAAAATAGGGACATTGAGTCAACTCGGTGGTGGGCTTGATTATGAGTTCAATGGAATCGGTGCAAAATTAAGGCACATAACCCTCCAAATCTAGTAGTATGATATTTTATGAGACTAACAGTATTCTGAATTTAGATGTAAAATCCCTAATGGGGAAAATATATATTTTTGATTTTTTTAATTATGATTCTGCGGTAAATTTTGCCTGCAGTAGGGGTACCAAGTCAGCAAAAACAATTACATTCCAAACACCTGGAACTAAATAAGAGGTTGTGGGGATGCATGGATGGGGCTAGGAAGTTGCATGAGGTTGCACAAGCTCTCTAAATTCTACAAATGCTTCTCCAAGCTCCTCTATCTCTTCTACACTCTCTCTACACACCTCTATTCACAGGGGATCCAACTTGCTCTGGTACCAAATGTAATTTTAGAAGAGGGACGGAAGCCTCATTATTTTATTTATATGTAGGAAATAAGAATTATAAAGAATGGGCTTGAATATTTATAGATATTACACAATCAAGTATAAACAAAGAATTAACTTTCACAGGTACAACCGGGAAATAATACAGATAAAAATATTGTTAAAAGAATATAACAATAATTACAACAACCTCACGTATGTATAATAAAAACAATATAGATGGTTATATAAACATAACCATATAAGAATTATATATTACTTACCAAATTACTATAGTAAATTCAAAATTAACTATACTAAAATACGTTTTACCTAATGAATACTCTTTTAGGAGTTTGAAATGTATTTGGAGGGAAACCTCCTAGTTCAAATTTCTTATGAACTTAGACTAACTTAATAAATTTAATGGGGCTATTAAGACTAAGAAAACACCCCTAATCCTAGTTTAGTCTAACTCGAGCAAAAGTTCCCAATTGTACAAAATCTCAAAATTACCTTACTCGAGAGAGGATGCTCCTGTATCACTTATGGACCTATTTGGCAAAGGTGTAAAGTTGAAGTTATGAGTTTCCCTTCAAAATGTAGTATTTAAAAAATTTAATTACTAAGTCTACATAAAGGGTTCTAATGTAAATGTAAGAGCTATTAATTAATGTAAAAGGTCATTTAAGACCTTATCGGAAGTAAATAAAGGTGTTTTTACCTTTATCTTAGGTTATCGTGACCATAGTCCTCTTGAACCATGGTTGGTTGGTTTTGAGTAACTAGAAACTACCTCTTCATTTTTTTTAAAGAAAGAAATTTGAATAAGGGTAGTGAGTTAGGGTTTGGGGAAGAATTTTGGAGTTGGAAACACGTGTGTAGGAGCCAAGAAAGCTCAAGAAGTCTGCAAGTGTGAATGTTTTGTGAAAAATAATTTGTATTTTTGTGTGATATTTGGAAAATGTAAACTATGGTGATTGTTATAACTTGTTTTATGTCATGATTGTTTGAGTAATATGGTAAGTTTTAGAGATAGAAATTATAAAATGAATGTTTGAAGATAATTCTTTGATAAGGAAGTCATATTCTTGAGAAGAAAGGGCATTCTAACGTAAAGGTAAGGAAGTTGTACTTTTTAAATATTGAATGAATATAAGAGTACTATAAGAATATAAATTTGAAGAATAATTATATATAAGGAGGAATCGCAGTAGTTTTATAAGTTTTCTTAGTTTTGAAAGTTAAAAAAGCCTTTAAAAAGGGTTTCTCTAACCATGACCCTTATACCCCACATTAATATTAATTTAATTATTTACAATTAAATTAATACTCATCCTCACTTCATTCATTATTTAATTACCTTAATTAAAACCAATTTCCACCTCACCCCACCACCTCACCTAGACACCTCACCATAGACCTATTCATAGCATGTTTCCATAACTAACTAAGACTTAGCCTACTTACCTTAATGAACTAAGACTTAGTATAACCCTAAAAGCACATGCCTATTCTTCCTCTAACCACATTCCGTGTATCTAAGCATAACATTCCATTTAGACCGACACAAATGAGAAAAAGATGGAGAGGATAGCCAAGATCTATGCTATTTTAGGAAACCTAGGATATCCCACCTTAATCGATGCCGTCAACCCAAAACCAATCGGTAACCCTAAACCATCGTCGGTTACCATATAACCATTTTGGTAACCTTGTTTGAGAGGTTAGACACATTCTCAAGTTTTGGAGAAAAGGAGATCTGCATGCAAGAAAGAACCAGAGCTCTTTCACACATCCAGGCAGCCATAGCCAACACAACCATTGATCAGAAGGTATTTGCATTCACAGGAGCATTTCGGGAAGCACTTTCCATGACATTGATCAGCCATTTCACCGATCAACCATCACCACCACCCAACCATTGAACCTACACAATAGTAAGTGTGTCTCTAACCTACACCATTTCATTTCTATTTAGTTTATAAGAGTTCTTCACCTTTGTTTATCAACCACCATTTATATTTTCACCCCACCACTATTGCCTTCCTATGAACCCGACCATTCCCATCACTCATAACCCTTTTAATCACCTCTGTCTACTCTTGAGTACCTCTGAATATTCCCAACACCTCCCTAGACCTAAACCAACTCCTTACCATCTGATTCAGTCTCAGAAAAATCCCCAAAACCATGAACTATTGAGTTATTACCAGCCCATAATAACCATCGTTCGGTTCTTACTAAACCATCGTCGGTCATACCAGACCGATTCGGTCTCTGTATTTGGCAGTCCTGCTAATACCAGATCCCAATAACCTTTTCCAAGTGATTCAAGTGACCCAGAATCTGACCCTGACCTGTTCAACACCTTAATTATTTACCTTATTTCCATAGATCGATCATAGCCTAGCCTGTTATGTTAGATTTTCTTATTGTATTTGGATGAGATACCTAAATCATATCAACTATAGTAGAACCTTATTTATTTATGTCATTTCTTACATTAAATTGTATTAAACAGTGGGTTGACTTACCACCGAGGAAGTATCACACTTCTGGATCTAGCACACACTAGGCAGCCCACTGACATATATTGTTTAACTCTTTCTTGTGGTCTTGTTGTGTATTTCAGGTAGTTCCTCCTAGCCAAAAAGGCTCTCACATAGTCAGCATTGGATCAAGAAGTCAAAATTTAGAACGCATGCTGACCTTCAAAAACCACCATCACAATAGGTATTCCTCCTTGGCCCACACCCTTATCTATTTTGTCTAAAAACTTAAAGAAAATGGTGAAACATTTTGGCATGCCAGTGGGACCCATCCAGGGGTTCCTTGCATTTTATTCATTCCTAGGTAAAAGTTGTGTGTTTGTTTCCCTTCTAAAAATCTTACACATTAATTTTCCTCTCTGGAATCTTCCTCTCTTTCTATTGTCTAAAAGCAATCATGTTTTTGGTGCTATAAAAAGAATACTTCTTTTCTTTCATTAGTATTGCATTAGTGAAAGAGCATCCCTCTTCTTATTCATTACTTGTTACATCGAATATCACACTTGATTTGGGCTTAAAACACTTGCATAACATTCTGATTCATTGCATTTTAGCTCACATTAAAATGAGGGCAACCTATATGTTGGAAGTCATGCCCAGCTGATGGTTGACATAACTGAATCATAGAAAAGCACATTCTTTCTTCTCTCTCTTTGCCAAACTACACAAATTGGAATATATACATCTTCTTAAACAACATCCCACCGAAGAAGAAGTTGTCAATGATCACACGATCAGAGGATTGATAGTGGGCACCCAGTTGGTTATCTCTATCAGTCATCACCTCAGAGAATGGCCCACCCCCACCATAACATAACCTGAAACCTCACCTTTAGAATTTCCTTCTTCGTAGGAAGCCTTCCCAACAAAAACTCTACTCTAAATTCATGAGTCAAGTATTTTAAATAGCATAAGCTAAACACACTAAAATCACTTGTTGGGTTACGTATTTTTCTTAGCTTTTGTGCTTGACTTGTGTTTTGAGGTGTGAGGATATAGATTCTTCATTTTTTTTTTTTTCCTTTCACACTCACCATCACAGTTGGAGTATTCTGACTTTCTCAGAGTGTGTCAGGACCTCATCTTATCATCCCCAGACTTTTGGGTTGATTATTCATCTAATCTAAATTCACAAAAAATTCATTTTTCTCATTCTTAGATTTCATAGTAATGCTGAGCATCGATCAGTGACCATCATTGGTTTTACATCTGACCACCATCGGTTTACCTAAACCGTGCATCGGTTCCTTGTTCTTTTGGTTAATTTACCCAAAAGACACTTATCTCATCTTCTCTTTTGTTTAGAGTCTTTGTGTATCATTGTACTCTCTGTACTCTGATAATAGTCATCAAATACACCTTTCCTATCTGAAAATCATCAAGTTTCTACCTCATTTTGCTGAAACTATCATTTTCTCACATAGTAACCGGTATCGGTTCTGTAATCGACATCGGTCACCCCTTAACCATCATCGGTTAGTTAGACCAGCATTGGTCACTCTATTTTGATTTTAATCAAAACATTTACCAATTTCCCTCCCATAATTTGTTTTTCCCATCTCTATTGTTCCTGTGTCATTTATAGAGTAGTTCATTCACGATATGTTGATTCACATGGTGTTGACTTATAGCCAAACTAACGCCCTCGTATTTCATGCCATCAGCATCACCACTCCCACCTAGTCCATCACCGCCATCCATTCTATCACCTATGGATCGACTCAGCTTATCCCCATCACTACTAGGTGATGAGGAGTTTCATGAGACTCCTCGACCAGAATCCACTGCCCTCAATACTACCTTGCTCATTCTTCCACCCAAGATTCCTTAGGATAGTTAATATATGACATGCCATATCTATCCCCCTCCTCTCTAGCCCCCACTTTTTGCATCAGCTAGCACTAGTTTGGCACTACCATCATCCACTTTATCACTGTGGTGTCTCAGCTAAATCCCACATCCCTATATACTCTGTAGCATCATCTATGTCATCGATCACACCCGTGACATCGATTGTCCCCCTCGACAAAGCCCACTATGAGTATAGCTTCATCTACACCCACCATTTCACATATACCCATTGCATCACAACCACCTCGGTGTTGAAACTTACACCCCTTTCCAAAACCTCATCCTTTCTATCCCACAATCCTTACCCCCAATCGCCACTAGAGTTATTACTGACTACCCCACCCACTTACACATACTACCAACAACCCCCGACCTCATCTATCACTTATGTTGGCTATGTGCCACCTACATCTATTCCTCTACATGCGTAGTTCTCATACTCAGTGCCACCATACACCAACATACCACCCACCTCATACATTCAACATCAACCCCCTTTTTCTACAGGGGGCACCCATTCATCCCAACCTACTAACGACCTCATTAAAATGATGATGGAGAAGATGCAGACCTTAGAAGCATATGTTTCTAGCTCCCGTAATTCTTTAACATATGATGAAATCTATAATGAGCCTATCCATCCATCTATTCCCATTCATCCTTACCCAGTGCATTGGGAAATGCCTAAATTCAATTGCTTCAATAGTAAAGAAGACCCACAACAACACTTGCGGTCATTCAAACATGGGTGTTACCTAATCACCCATGATGATGCTTTGCTCCTACAAACTTTCCCAATGTCCTTGATAGGACCAACATTGGATTGGTATAGTGGACTACCTCGACATTCTATTTATTCCTTTAATCAAGTAGCCCAAGCTTTCTTAGATCATTTTTCAATCAATGTTACCAAGAAAGTCACCATGACCGATCTCTATTCAACCCACGTAGTATGAAGATGAATCTATCACAGATTTTTTTGCCCATTGGGAGTCTTATTAACCAATTGATGTTCCAACTACCTCAGACTGAACTTATTGAGTTGTTCACTAGAGCTTGTGCTAGACACATCTCACCAACTCTACAAGTCCAAACCTTCCGAACCTTTGATGAAGCATTCACCATGGCCCGAAAACTAGAAATTTGTGCCATTGAAGAAAAGAAAATCCAATTACGGAACAAGAACACCCCATTCAAATCAAATGATTCTTCTTCATCTTCAAAACCTCAAAATAACTATTCAAATCCCAAAGGATCTACCAATGTGGTAGTCCTCAAGGTGGGTCCACCTCATCCTTCTAATCAGGCCCAACCTTCTTCCAATATTTCTCCTGTCCAGGCCTTTCAGCTCTCGGTGGGAACAGTGGAAATACACTTTGATTGGAGAGCCCTATTCTTTAGTCTTGGAAAAACTTCTTAAAGTTGGAGCCATTACACTTCCTCCCATAAAACCTCATATAGGTTTTGATCCCATGCTCATCCTATGCCTACATGGTATAAAGAACATGACTATTGTAATTATCATCATGTTAAAGGACATAGTGATGGTAACTGCATAACTTTTAAAAACATTGTTCAAGAGATGATAGACAATGGAGACCTTGTTGTAGACAACCCAAACATGCCAAAAATCAGAATTTGCACATCTTCAAAAATCCATTCCCTAATCATAAACCATCATCTAATCAAAATAGTGAACCTTCATCAGTGACAACAATGTCCGTGAGTTCACACGTAGTTTTTGATATCATGCCAACTATTCCTCAAAACCTACCTACTTCATCTATTGAGGAAATCTTGGCATGAGCTCCTCCACCCATAGAGGAGCATACCTCTTCTACTCCTCCACCCATAGAGGAGTCCCCCTCATCTCCCTTTCTCATGGAGGAACCCACACTTTCTACCGATGTCGTGTCATCATTCTGCTTCCCACCTTTTGAACCATCAACACTTGTTATTCTCCCATCCACAAGAGAATCATCATCACCTTCTCCTCCACCAGAGAGAGAAGTCTACCTCACCCGACCTATTATCTCTCCTACCCATGGGAGATTCTTAGACATGTCACTACCTATTGGGGATAGTTTTCCCCTAGCATCCCAGGACCCTATTGACATGATCTGGCTCTTTTACCTATAGAATCCGAGGCTAGCCAATTCCCTATCTCACAGACATATTTTACAGAGGATTTCCACCCAACCCATTCCATCCTCTTCTTTAGTAGTCCCATTTTTCATGGTTGGTTGATCATTTGGATTACGTTGATCATTCCATGCTCTGGGGACATCTTCGGCTCCCCATTTTGACCCAAATGCAAATTTTTCTGAAGATACTTCCATGATCTACCCAAAGGTATTTTTGAAACCAAAACTACACTTGACCATGCGATTGAAATGGATTCCTCTTCATCATCCCTACCTCCATCCAAACTTCTACCCATCACTACAACTATTCCCAAACCTAAAAACCTACCCACACTTATCCCCCACCCGTATCTAGACCCATCACTACTTTGGGTGTTATGCCGACATCAAGCCTTACTCACCCACCTGTCAGATTGGACTTAGCCACATCTTCCCAAGTCCACACACCAACATTATCCCCCCGCCTAAAAGGAAAACCCAACCTTCTAGGCCACGTACACCGGTCTCACCTACCACACCTTTGTCACCTTCCCCCTTCCATCCATCCTAGGGCCTCATCCATCAACCTTGACCAAACAATCTCATACCCAAGGCCAGTCAAAAGCTAAACAACCTACTCCTACCTCATGAGCCTTTGTTACACCTCATTCACCAAAAACCAAACTTCCTCACCCTCACCCATACACTTCTTGCCACCTATACCTCCATTAGTTACTATAACCCCAACCTTGCCTATATGACTTCAACCAATGCCACCTACCCAACCTCTACCAACCACCTCCACCACAACTTGGTTTCCCCCATGGGTAACCCATCCTCTTCCACCATCTTTTTTCCTTCTACATCCCATACTCCCATGTCACCTTTACCCAAGAAGGTGCAACCCAAAGCTAAGAATCCACTACCCTCCAATAAGGTAGTCAAACCAACCAAACCTTCCATCGCTAGCTCTTCTACCCCACCTTTACCCAAGTAGATGCCAGCAAGACCTAAGACCACTCCACATACCAAACTAGTAGACCAACCCATTCCCCCTCCTATAAAGCCTCTTCCCTCACAATCAGCCACACCTATACCCAAACCCACACTCACTTCCCATTGTGATCCATTAGCGGGGTCCTACGCCAACATTTTAACCAATCTCTTAGAGACTTCCATCATCACATTACCACCGCTTGACCTTATGATCCTCTCAAACCCAAACCAAAAGGGTTTGATGAAACCAAGATTTGTGCCTATCATCGTGTGCCAGGACATGATGTTGAAAATTGTAAGGCTCTGAAGACCGTTCTTCTCAACTTTTCCTCTGAACAAAATTTTTGATGATGATGACCTTCTTGATGAGGACCATGCTCCACCTTCACCTATCACCACACATCATCATCCTTTAATGATTCAATGACCAATATCTCCACCCCCACAACCATTTTTTCCCACCTCCAAAATTTGAGATCAACATGGTTGTATTAGAGAGTTGGCCAAACCACCACCCAAATGTCAGTGTGCCCTACTCATTTCACAAGGCTCTTATCCACCACTAGGATTTTTCCCCTCATGTTCATTATACCTTTCATGACACACCCTCTCCATCCACCTCCCCTTAGATTAACATGGTTCACGTTGCTACCCACACTCAGAAAGACAAAAAAGAAAAAAAAACTAGCCCATCAACCAACCCTGTACCCAATATACCATCTGCACCCACTCCCAAAATCACCATCCGTGGACCTACATACCCTATCTCTGATGGGGTCACCCATCACATGCAATGATAAAACAATTACATCAGTCTCCTCTAAAGATGTCTTTGTATGATCTCATCAGACTTCTGAATCCCACAGACAAGCCCTTATCGAGGTTTTACAATCCATTGAAGTTCTACCCAATGACCCCACACCAGTGGCCTCGATTATCACCCCTCACCATGTGGCCTCACTAACCAAATCAGCTCCTCCTTCTACCCCCATGACCACTCCTCAAGTCATCACCCTCAGCTTCTCTAAAGAGGAGATTGTACCTCTCTCCAGTCAGATGACCTGATCCCACCCTATTCATTTTTTTTATATCGATAACATACACGTATGATGTGTCATGATTGATGGTGGTGCTAGCATTAACATCATCTCCTCCCCATACATATACAATCAAATGTGTATTCCTTCTAACTGTATGCATAATAACCTAGTTATGTTGCTCCTTCAATGATGCCATCACCTCCACCCTTGGCACTATTATCCTTCATGTTCGCGTAGGCCCTCGCATTATCCCAGAACTATTCTATGTCTTAGAGGGGAATTCCAGTATAACCTATTTCTCGGAAGACCCTAGATTCACGTCATGGGTTGTGTCCCTTCAACTTTACACCATTGTGTAAAATTGAGCATGAGGGACATAACTACACCATCCCCACCTGACCCGTCACCATTCAAGACCTATAACATGTTGTACCAGCCCAATGATGTGCTTGTACCAGTCAAGGCATCTTGCCACTACCCCCACTTCACCTTCACCCACAAGCCCATCCATCCACCAATGTTTTGCCACCTCTCCCACATCTAACCCTATTATTCCTACTATCACCAACCTCTACTGACTGACTCATCTACTTCCCAATCATCTAGTGAGTCATCTATCCCCACTACCCACATATCGACTATTGATCCCTTAGAAGGTGTTTTTCAATGCCTCACTCTGGGGAGTACCACCTATACAATATCGACACATTCCTCACTCCATAAGAGTATGGGAACTGTGCCAACACCCTAGTTATGACTACCGCGTAGGTGAGGTTTTCCTTATGGTCCTCCCCACCTTCGCACTAATCTAATGTATGGGGGACTTGATATTGCCACTTATTCACCCGAACCTCCATCCCAAAACATGACCATTTTCATTTGACCTACAATCCCTTACTAACCCACTTCACCCACACTTTCCTCCACCATTGTGCATGGAAAGGCTTTGGCTTCGGTTTTTATGAACAAGGGCCATATTGTCATTTCTGTACCACCCATAAACACAATGACCGTAGTGGCATTGGATTTTCCACACCACCTCCCAAGAAGGCCCGTCGACCTCATTGAGGAAGACAAACCTTCTCCACCTCATTCACCCACATCACCATCTTCACCCACAGAGTCCATAGATCCCGAATCTATTCCTCCTAACTTTTTTTTTGTAAACACAATTTCCTGGGACCTCTGACCTATCAACGTGATGGTGAGGCTCCCTCTTCTCTCCCCTTCCTATATCCTGACATGATCGATGATGATACACCTTTTATTAATCATTCAATTCAATGTCAGGATGATGAGTCCATCCTCACCTACCTTGGTGTGGAAGACTCTTATATTCACCGATCATTACCCTCTGAGACACAAACCATGTTGAATGAATCGACTATCAAAATCAACATTAATACTCAGGATGACCCACACATCCTAAAGATAGGTCAATCTTTAGATGTTGTTGAACAAGAAGCTTTTACCTCTTTCCTTTGGGACCATAGCAATGCTTTTTCTTGGTCCTATGCCGATATGCCAGTATTGACCCAAAAATCATGGTCCACAATATCGTAACCATTCCTAATGCCAAACCCATCAAACAAAAGCTGGAAAATGCATCCTCGCATTGCTCTTCTAGTCAAAGAAGAACTTCAGTGCCTTCTCTCAGTTTCCTTCATCCTACCCATTGATTATCCCCAATGGATTTCTAACATCATTCTATCACAAAAGGATAGGGGACTCCACATTTGCATGGACTTCCGTGACCTCAACCTAGCTTGTCCCAAAGATGATTTTCCCCTACCAGGCATTGACCAACTAGTTGATCTCACCACCGGCCATGAAATGCTATCACTCATGGATGGTTTCTCGGGTTATAATCAAATATTACTTGCTCAGAAGATCAACACAAAACTACCTTCATCACTCCTTGGGGGACCTTCTGCTATCGAGTCATGCCTTTTGGCCTTAAAAATGTTGGTGCTACATATCAGTGAGCCATGACTTACATCTTCCATGACATCATGCATCACATATTGGAAGATTACGTAGATGATCTTCTTGCCAAATCCAAACATCGAGCCAAACACTGACCATCCTTAAGGTCATCTTTGACCACCTCATCAAGTATTGTGTTCATCTTCAACCAAAGAAGTGTGTCTTTGCGGTACTTTAGGAAAACTCCTTGGTTTCATCATTTCTTTGTGTGGCATAGAAGTTGATCTGCTAAAGTAAAGGCTATTCTAGAAATGCCTCCACCTACTAATCTCCATCAACTTTGAAGCCTACAAGGTAAGTTGCAATCCATTCATCATTTTATCTCATAGACTTTTCGACCATTGTCAACCATTTCATCATCTTCTCAAGAAGGATGTTTCATTCAAATGGGATGATGAATGCCATAAAGCCTTTGATGCCTTAAAACAATACCTTCTTCAACCACTAGTGCTCATTCCTCCTAAGGATGACCAACCCTTTTACCTATATATTTCCACCACTGACCATTCTTTAGGTGCCATGCTCGCTCATCATGATGAGAAACATAGAGAGAAAGTGGTTTATTACATAAGTCATACCCTTCTGGACTATGAAACTAGATACACCCATGCCGAAAAAACTCTTCTTAGCCTTAGTTTTCATCACCACCAAACTCCGCCATTACCTACTCAACCACAAAACCTTCATTGTTACCAATATTGACCCCCTACACTATATGTATGCCAAACCCTATCAACATCAATGTGTCACATGTTGGCTTATGCTTCTTACCGACCTCGACCTGAATTCACTCATCAAAAATCCATCAAGGGCCAAACCATTTGACCAACTAGATGCACCTCTTTCAGGAATCAACCCTCTAACTTTGATTTCCCAGATGAATCCATAGCTACCCTCTCCTTAGATGATACCACTTACCAAATGACACTCTTCTTTGATGGCTCCAAGTGTCAGTGTGGAGGTGGGGCTGGTGTTATCCTCATTCCTCTTGATGGTGAACCTATGCCTTTATCTTTCAAACTAGATTTTGATTGTACAAACAATATTCTGAATATGAAGCACTCGTATTGGGTCTCAGGCTACTTATGCCTTAGATGTTAAGTCAATCAATATCTTTGGTGATTCCCAGTTGGTCGTAAACCAAGTCAATGGTATATACCAGTGTCGTAATGAAATACTTCAAAAGTATAAACATCATGTAGACATACTTTTGACTACCTTTGACCATTATGAACTTCAAACCACCCCACATTCTACCAATAAATTTGTGGATACCATGGCTTGCTTGGCTTCTCAGATACCCACTTCACCTGCCGACTCTAAAATATTTGTCACAATACAAAGGTTACAATCACCCTCTTACTTACCTGAGGTCTACTCCATTGGAACCATTGCACCTGACCCACGTGACCTTTGGTATAAGTAGTTTGTAGACTATCTTTCCCTTTCCATTCTACCTATTGATCTCACTCGTAATGGACAATGTGCCTTTCTTAAAGTGTGTCTCTCTTATGTCATCATGGGTGGTCTCCTTTATAAGTGTGGCTTTGATGGTATTCTCTTACGATGCCTTACAAGTTCTGAAATTCCCTACACCATCAAGGAAGTTCATGATGGAATTTGTGGAGGCCACTTTAGTGGTTTAGTTGTCGCTAAAATGCATTCTTCACCTTGGCTATTATTGGCCAACCCTAAACTATGATACTATTGTGACTATGTCAAACATTGTGTAAAATTCCAACAACATGCTAATCTTCATCACACACCTAGTCATGCCTTACAGGTCACATGAGACCTTTGGCCCTTTTCTCAATGGGGCTTAGATCTTGTTGTCGGTGAGATCAATCCCCATTCTTCACAATGCCATCAATGGATTATAACCACTCTTGAAATATTATACTAAATGGGTAGAAGCCATTCCCCTCATTTCTACAAAAGCGAGAAAATATGTGAATTCATCAACCATCACATCATTTTTCACTTTGGTGTTCCTCATCATCTCATCATTGATAATGGAAAGCAATTAAAAAAAAAAACCCTACGTAAGTTGTGTGATGCTTTTGGCATCAACTAGTTTCTCATCACCTTATTACCCATAAACCAATGGCCAAGAAGAATCGACCAATAAAACCTTGAACAAAATTCTTATGAAAGTAGTTGATGATATTGGAAAGGATTGGCATTCACACATTCCTTTCACTTTGTGGGCTTATCGCACTAGTATTCACACACTTTATTGCTACACACCTTTTTCTCTGGTCTATGGTACAAGGTTGTCTTGCCTCTCGAAGTCCAGATTCCATCTCTCTCGCATCTCACTACAAGACATGCTCAATGATGATGACTTTCACTGAGGATCATTTGGTGCAACTTGAGTTATTAGATGAACGTCGTCTCAATGCTCTTGACCATCTCCAAATCTACCAAAAATGTATCAAACATGCCTATGAAAAATGTGTCCATGAATGAACCTTTTAGGTCGGTGACCTCACCTGAAGGAAAATCAACATGTAACCAAAGAAGAGAAAAGTAAATGGGGAAAATTTTCTCCTAATTGGCTTGGACCCTATATCGTTACCCATGCCTATGGATCAGGTGCTTATCATTTGTCTTCACTCGAAGGTAAACCCCTGAAACTGAGCCTCTCAACACCTTGCATCTTTGACCATTTTATTGTTGACATCAAGTCCTATATCACTTTTTGTCAATTGATCACTCATCCCTTGAGCATTTTTCACCTTCCATATTACCCATTTTTGAGGATCAATGACTAAACAAGAATCATGTGATTATCCATCACCTTTCAACCTTATCTTCAATATGAGTACCATGGCTCTACTCACAACATGATTCTCATGGATACTTTTCATCTTTTAAAGATGGAACCCCATGGTCGTTCATCACTTAAAACCACCTCTTTCATAGTTAACCCCATGTACTATGGTTTTGTCTTCTAAAAAAGAACCTAATCTTCCTCTATAGTCTTTTCCATGACTTAAACATCAAAAAAAAAAAATGGGATTCAACTCCTTGAGTCAAACTTCAGAAAAAGATGACTCCCTCAAAAAGGGACATCTCTTCTCTCTATTTCACCGCTATAAATAGACTACTCCCTTGAAGGACAACTATATAAAGTCATTGCAAAAATACAATAAAAATATCTAGAAGCTTCCCGCATCGATCAACTTCATGAAGACCTCAAGGAGATAATATACTCATCCCATATAGACTTCCCGCATCGATTAGTCTATTAAAAACAAACAAATGAAGAAAATGATGAAATTTTTGTCATGGACTTGCCTATTTTTGATCTTGGGTTTCTTGCTAAGTAAACATGTTGTTGTACACTAAGTTATGCTAAACCATCCACTTTCACCTCATTTGCTTTTTGCACCCTAGTTTTCTCTCTGCTCAAGGGACTTTGCCATAAATGTGACATTTTGTGATCATGTGACTTTCTTCACCTTTAGAATAGTCCATTATGCAATGCCTTTAGGGTCTTACGTTCATAAGCCCATCTTGGGTATGGTAGACTCATTAGGGTTCTTATCAATTAAGTGGCTCTTTTACCACCTCTTACCATTCACCTTCCTCATTACTTATTGATTATCCTATAGGACAGATCATCGACACCTATATTTAAAATGACTCAACCATGCCTATGACCTAAACTCAACCATGCCTATGACCTACATTCAATCATGCCTAAGATCTACCAACCCATTCCTCATATTCTTCCCTAGCTTATGGGAGAACTACATGGCCTGAGCCCCTTTTTTCATGGGGCTATGTAGAGGGAAGGCACTTTTTTGAGGGCATGGGGCCCTTGAGGTTAGCTTGGCCACTCGGCCACTCACCTAACCTATTTTCCCCTTCATTTCCTATTCACATCCTACCTTAGTTTGTTTCCATTTTATATCAACAATTGGAAATTAAACCAAACAAACAACAATTAATAAACATTTTTACCACATCATCACATCGTTCATTTATCATTTTCACATTTCCACTATAGAAAATATTTGGAAACTTAAACCATAACATGCATATACATCATCATTTATTTCCCATATTATGGCTTGGATAATTAAAATAACAATATAACATTCCACATCATCATTATAACTGATATCATGCCATAACTGACTAACATCCTGTATAACTATGACTCCATCATGCCTATAATCCGACTCCATCATGCCTATAACTGACTCCATCAATGTATAACTGACTCCATCATGCCTATGACTGACTCCATCATTACCTATAAACCTAACTCCATCATGCCTATAACCTGACTCCATCACCTATACTTGACTGACCTCCATCATGCCTACAATCTGAATCACCATGCCTAATACACCTAGTTTCCATCCATCACAAATAATAATCAAATACTAACACAATACATCATGCAAAATCATGAGCTCATCATAAAAATATACATCCATCCAATATAACGATAATATAAATAAAATCTCTCAAATCTCATATACAACCTCACCATCTTTATGCACATACAGTATACAATATAAAATCAAAAAATCATCAAAATCTCATCATATACATCCTCACTATCTTTGACACATGCGGGTATATATATATCAAAAATCAAAAAAAATCAATAATGATCTCTCAACACATCACTATATATATCAAAAATAAACAAAAATGGAGGTCTCCCAGTATAATCATCCCCTCATGATACCTCCATCTCCCATCTCACTTGTCTCCTCCTCCTCCTCTTCTCCTGTGCGGCATCCCGCTAACATCTCACCACCCTCCATGGGCCTCGGTCTGACCTCTATGGGTACCTCACCTGGAGTTGGCCTCCGTGAACTAGTGGCCTCACCCTGACCCTATCTCGGGGCTCATCGGCCCCCTGTACTCTCCACACTATGAGTGTGAGACCTGGTCCTCTCACTCGAGGCTGTTGTGCTCTATACTCTACATAGTAGGGACATCTATCCTATGGCCATTAGGTGATCTTGATAGTATCTCACCTCACCTAGGGCATCCCTGAACCTTGGCCATTGCAGTATTATCTGTGGTGGTGCCATCGGTCTCTGACCCTATACATGTATACCATGGGACCCATCCCCCCTGCCCTGTAAAATGGGACCCTATCCCTGAGCTGTGTGGTGTGCTTATGTGTACTGGGCCTGAAGGGCCATAATATACTGCCATGTGTAGTGGCCAGATGGCCTGCAAACCTATAACCTATGCTGTAGGGTGGCCACCTATACCCCATCTCCATCTCCACCCTATGTGGGTGGTGCTTGTCCCTATGTAACCTGGGCTGAAGGGCTACTACCATGTGCTGTAGAGTAGTAACAACTGTGCCTCGACCTGTCATTGCCCCCCTACACTATCCCCAACTATGTCACCAGGGTAGTCACCCCCTGTAGGGCATCCCTCTGAACTGTGATAGTGGCTAAGTTGGGCTACCCTGGCCTGGTGGTACTTACCCGTAGTTGTGCTTACCCACCACTATCTATATCTATCTATCTGTCACTCTGACATCATCAATCATTGGTCTACTACCTACTCCTCCTGCCTGTCGGCACCATCGGCTGTGGTAGAGGCATAGGCCTCTCCACGTCATCCCTCTATATTGTGGGAAGGGTGGAGGCACATCTGTGGAAACCCAAACTATCATCTGACCCTATCTATAGGTATCATCTCATGCTCCCCGGCATGACATCCCTCTATCCATCTGAGAAATTATAGCTCATCATAGCTCCGTGGCCATCTACCTATATGATGGGAAGCCCACATATGACCTCAAATGATGTCCACCAGAGAAACCCCTCTAGTACATGCCTATAATATGCTACATCATGTGTAGCCCTGGCAACCCGATGCTCTCCAACAGTAGGTACCCATCACTTATAGCCTACTCGGACCAAGCCCACCTCAAATGCATCCGGATGGGGCATACCAACTAGATGCACACACATGATGTGCTCATATGCCCAACAGTAGTGTAGTAGAAACATGCAACACAGGATGAACCTCTGTAACCTCCCATAGGCCCATAACTCTCTGTATAACTACACCAAGAATGTTGGTGCCCATGAAAAATGGGTCCTATCCTCCATCATGTCATGAAGAACCCCCATCAATGCCCATGGGAATCTCCCACCCTCCACATCTGGTAGTGTGAAAAACAACAAACTACCTCCATAATCAGAACCACTAACCTCATCTCCTCGGGATGGGCCCTGTACATGTCTCCATAACTTCAGGTTAGTGCTATATGGAACCGCAACTCCTGCCAACCCCTCGCCAAACACTATCAACATCAACTCCTCAGATGCCTCTGAGGTAATGGAATACACCTATGCATCCCTACTATCGGTAGTCATAGGATCCTATAAACATCCTCCAAGGTGATGGTGATCTCACCTGTCGGTAGATGAAAGGTGTTGGTCATTCGAATCCCATCTATCGATGAGGTGTGACCATCAAAGCTCGGCTCCCGGAACTATGTGTCGATAGCATGTTGACCCTAATCAGGATGCAACCTCTATGTAACATGGCACCACTCCTCGGCTATCACTGCTCCCTCGTACCAATACTAATAGGGGTGGTACCCTATCTCACATCCGTAACTGGTCCCTCACCTACATCCAACAAACCATAACATGATTAAACCTTGACCATACCCACATTCACCTGGACCTCCCCACCTATTCCCAAGATCCTTCCTACTCATGACCTATCTCCCCATCTCAATTTCCCATCCCTCGAATCATACCTATTTATACCCATTACCATCCCTATTTTCCTTTGAAAATATCTTCCTATCTCAAGACCTATCTCCCCCACCCACCCCCTCTCATTTTTGGCCCATTTTTCTCTAAATGTTGACGACATCGGTTCTTATTGACAGAAATGGTCTCCCAAAACCAGCATCGGTCACCTCATCCTTGACCGATGTGATGCCGGCTAACTCCCCCACCGACGTGGCCGACCCTTTGACCGACATCATGGTCTTTGTCATGGCGGTGTCAAATCCACCAAAACCCCCCTTTTTCTCTAAACATTCCACATTCTACCCTACCAACCTACCCTTCCCTACCCAAATCTCACCTCAACCCATCCCCACCCCTCTTTAACCTACATACCACTTCCTACAAGTCCTATTTCATCAATCCTCCTTCCAAATTCAAATTTGATTCCCCCCAAACCCATTTTTACCCAAACCCGATCTATACAAACAAATTCATCTAACAAACATAGAATGGGACCGAATCCTACCTCGTCGTGATGTCATCTCCATGGGGGCACATTGGGCCACTACACTGGTGGTCCACCTGACCCCTCTCCTACCTCTACCATCACCGAATTCCCTCCTCACCTCCAACCAACTGAATCACTCACACCGATCTCATGGACCCACCTATCGAATGACCGATCACCCACTCGAGGCTCGCTAACTCAACTCTCCATCTCAGCTCCATCACTTTCCACTTTTCCACCACTCCTTTGTCATTTTCTACTATTGGAAAATGAAAAATGATTTCCAAAAGTGGAATTTTCCTTTTTAATCCCAATCACTATGACCGACGTCGGTCATATTTGTGCCCTAGTGAGTGAAGCATTGTCGGTCAACATGTAACCAACGTCGGTCACACTTCAAACTAGTTTCCCTTACCCCACTCCCTTTTCACCTATCGCCACTCATGCTCACCCACTTTTTATCATTCCGGCCACCCATTGAAACATACCTACAAGCCCAACCTACCCCTACATTTCCTTTGTTGCATCTTAGGAGTTGTTATTTTACCTATACCTTGGCCTTACCCATGCCATGACCTGTTTTCCTGAACTTGACCTACTTGGTGTGACCATTGACCTTATGTACTTGTTATACCTTGTGATGTTGTTACCTATGTTGTTTTAGCCTAACAACCATACCTTTCCTATTTTCATGTCATTTATCCCGACCAAACCTTTTGGTGTATGGAGCATACCTAAATGTTCCTACACTTGACCTATGTTGTGTTTCTCGACCATATCCTATACCTTGGATACCTAAATCACTTCACCCTTGTTTGGATAAACCTATCGACCTTGGATGATGTAGAGTTTGTAAGATTCTTCAACCTAGTACCATGTTGCAATCTATACGTGTGTGTGTGCATTTGATTGCCATTACCCATGACCTGATTTTGACCATGACCTACTACCCATTACCAAGTTGACCATCACCCTTTCCCTCAATACTCAAACCTTTCCCCACCTATCTTCCCCACCTACACCTTTATCAAACCACTCACCGATTCCGTCTTACACCTCATCAGTGCCGGTTTGAGGGGATCACCTTCACCCACACATGGGGCAATCACTTCCTATTTTTTTGTCAGCGTCACTTACCAATACAAGCTACGCAACAAAAAGGGGAAAAATGTAGACACCAAAATTGGGTCACACTCCCCTTGGTCCCCTTTTGAATAGCCAACTTAAACACATTCACCTAACCATGACCCTTATACCCCACATTAATATTAATTTAATTATTTACAATTAAATTAATACTCATCCTCACTTCATTCATTATTTAATTACCTTAATTAAAACCAATTTCCACCTCACCCCACCACCTCACCTAGACACCTCACCATAGACCTATTCATAGCATGTTTCCATAACTAACTAAGACTTAGCCCTACTTACCTTAATGAACTAAGACTTAGTATAACCCTAAAAGCACATGCCTATTCTTCCTCTAACCACATTCCTGTGTGTATCTAAGTGCACAATGTTCCATTTAGACCGAACACAAAACAAGAAAAATTTGGAAGAGGATAGCCAAGATCTGTTATTTTAGGCAACCTAGGATATCCCACCTTAACCGATCCGGTCAACCCAAAACCGACACGTCGGTAACCTAAACCATTGTCGGTTACCATATAACCATTTTGGTAACCTTGTTTGAGAGGTTAGCCACATTCTCAAGTTTTGGAGAGCAAAAGGAGATCTACATGTAAGAAAGAACCAGAGCTCTTTCACACATCATCCAGAAGCCATAGCCAACAACCATTGATTAGAAGGTATTTGCATTCACAGGAGCATTCTAGGAAGCACTTGCCATGACATTGATCGATCACCATTTCACCGATCAACCATCACCACCACCCAGCCATTGAACCTGCACAATAAGTAAGTGTGTCTCTAACCTACACCATTTCATTTCTATTTAGTTTATAAGAGTTCTTCACCTTTGTTTATCAACCACCATTTATATTTTTACCCCACCACTATTGCCTTCCTGTGAACCCGACCATTCCCATCACTCATAACCATTTTAATCACCTTTGTCTCTGAGTACCTCTGAATATTCCCAACACCTCCCCAGACCTAAACCAACTCCTTACCATCTCTGATTCAGTCTCAGACAAATCCCCAAAACCATGAACTATTGAGTTATTTACCAGCCCGTAGTAACCATCGTCGGTTCTTACTAAACCATCATCAGTCATACCAGACCAACATCGGTCTCTGTATTTGGCAATCCTGCTAATACCAAGATCCCAATAACCTTTCCAAGTGACTCAAGTGACCAGAATCTGACCTTGACCTGTTCAACACCTTAATTATTTACCTTATTTCTAGATCTGATCATAGCCTAGCTTGTTATGTTAGATTTTCTTATTGTATTTGGATGAGATACCTAAATCATATCAACTACAGTAGAACCTTATTTATTTATGTCATTTCTTGCATTAAATTGTATTAAATAGTGGGTTGACTTACCACCAGGAAGTATCACACTTCTTGGATCTAGCACACGCTAGGTAGCCCATTGACATATATTGTTTAACTCTTTCTTGTGGTCTTGTTGTGTATTTTGTCCATTTCATCTAAAAACTTAAAGAAGATGGTGAAACACATACCATCCCCAGAACTTAGAAACCTAAGACTAGGGAAAATTAGCAAAACAAAAAAGGTTGTAATTTGAGTTTTTTTAGATTAAATATTCTAAAAATTTGTACAAATAATATTGGAATGTTATAGAATGATATTCCAAAGTTTTGGATTTATTTAACACCGTATGGACCTTCATTTCTTTGACATTCCTAAAAATTGTGTTATATGAGACCTAATTTTAAGGGAGCAAATTGAAAGCTGGACAAAACCCCTTAAGCAATTATTTGCAAGATTGATATGGTAGATAGAGAAGCTTAATAGGTATCCAAAATTATTATTTTTGATTTAATAAGTTCATTTAATCAAAAGTTATGAAGAAATGTCTCTTAGAGCAGCTTTTACTAGCAAGTGAGAGTAGAGTTGAAGGGTAAAATGAGAATAAAAATGGATGGGCTTGGAGATAGGTCTTGAAACTTTGGATTAATATTAAATTCCATAAATGGTATCTGAAAAAATTGACATCAAGAGAAAATTCAACGTGAAAATTTTTATTCATCAAAATTTGACTTCTAGTAGGGCTACAAGGAAGAAGAATTAGGTGTGAGAGGATGGTGGTTAAAGAGTGTGTTACCTTGTAAGTTAAGCCATAAAATTTTGCATACAGTTTGGGAGACAAAATGGTACTAAAAACAACTTTCAATTTGTTTTGGGTCATTATAGATTGTTCCCTACTTGTTTAGATGGATGGAATTGTTTTTAAGAAACAACTAGGGCAGTTTTGAATGAGTTAATTTTTTTAATATCTCCTTTGTTTTCATTCACTTTCAAGGTTGATATTTCATGTGAATAATAGTTAAACAATGTATGTGAAGTGTAATTTCAATTAAAGAATCCAAATAACCAAATTTGCATGCTTGAGAGTGATTCAAGATTAAGATAATGAATCCTTTGATAGAGGGAAAGGACTAATTTGGTGAGTTGATTTTGTTATTTTCTTGTTTATTTGGAGTCCTTAATATTCCTCTACAACGAAAGGAGACTCATACCTCAAATATTTCACGGTGAAAGAAGGATGATCGTGTGTACCTTGTGTAGAAACCATGGTATGTGCCATGAGGGGCCAAGGATGGAAATGCTCAATATGAATAAATTTTTTGATATATGACCTAATAAGGGGGCTAGGATAGATACACCCACTATAAGAAAGATAAGAAATAAGATACCTAGCCAAAGTTATAGGAGGTAACGAGCCTTTGGTAAAGTTGTGTGATTGGAGATATACCAAGAGGCGTAAGAGATAAATAACCACTAGTAGAATTATCTATAATAATAAACTTAGTAGGAGGACTTGGAAGGATAAACCTACTAGAAGTATCAAAAGAAATATCAGAATTATTACCTTCACAAAAGTACCTATGATCATGTAAAGTGTGAGGAAACATATTCATATGCTCCGAGGCATTAGAGAAGGTATTATTTTTGGTGAATTCATTTTATGTTTGAATATCGGGTGATCCATTATCACTACAAGTGTTAAGTTTGATATGTGATGAGTGGTTATGTTGACAACATTGGGGAGAAGTGAGAGAAGTAAAAATAAAATAGTTTCCCCCATTGAAAATGGTGTTTATGATTGATATATGAGTTATCATAATAATGGAAACTTTCTCACCCAATTCCATGAGAATGTACTATAGTTCTATGATATTTATTAATCATTTATTGCACATTAGATTGCTTTCTTGTTACAAGATTAAGCATAATAAGTGGTTGCATTAAATATTAAGCATGTTGTGTAGCTTTGATTCAGAGCTAAATTACTTTCTCAATCCAATCGCAATGTTAGTTTGATCACAATCTCCAAAAATAGTGCTTTCTTAAGCCAAATACTCATCTTACCAAGCTTGAAACATGTCCTTCTCAATCCAAAATTGATATGAAACCCCTATTTGTGCTTAATTTCTCATTATACCTTGTTTCTAGTCCTCATTTAATGTTATTTCAACCATCAAATTGATCCAAATCAACCCAAAAGTCCAAATGTCTTAACTTTTACTAAACTACACTCTAGTGCTTCTTAAGACAATTTCCTGGTGAATTCATAGTTAAGAAAATATAGCCATACCTAGGATAAACCAAATACCTTTTTAAGTTCCCTTGTGGGTCTTCAAGGTGTGTGAAAAATAGCATCCCTCCAATCCATGGCTAGACCACTTTTTCACATTCAGGTTCCTTCCACTAACCTAAGCTCCTACTAAGCAATGTCTAGGATATTTTCCACCCTTAACTTTTTACTCATGCTCTTTCTAAGAAAACAAGATACACTTTACAATACCCATTTTGGCCATTCATCTCTGTACAAAATTTAAATATGTCTTCCTTCACAAGAATTCACTTAAATATCCTATTATAGTTCTCACATTAGGTCTTATAGACTATACCAACCTCTTAAGGATAGATTGCTCTAGATTCTAAGTAGATGATGAACTTTAAACTCTTTAAACCTCTAAAATACATTTCTAACCTGCTATTAGATGCTATGTTTCAAATTTCAATGATCAAATCTCATTTAAAGTTCAAATACCTCTCTTGACACCTTGTCAAAATTGTACTCTATAGTGTTTTGATGCACACTATCATGGAAAGATAAGAATCGAAGATAGTTTGGGATCTAAAACTTTGAGGAAATGTTAAATAAAATTGTTAATATCATAAGTGAAAATTTCCATACCTTATAACAATCATTAAGGCTTTCAAAGAATCACTCCTCTCCAAACCCTAGGTAGGGTTTCCTCTAGACCTAGGAGAGGTATTTTTATAATAAAATGCTAAGAATGCAACTTCAAATCTTGTGATTTTTCCTAAAACATATCATATCCTCTTTCACGTGTTGAATTTGTTCAAGTTATCAAATAGTCTTCTACATGACTATACTATTTGTTCAAGTTTGTAATCACACACAACTAATGGAATCATTAAAAAAATCAAATAAAATACACATCAAAAATCTCATTATTTGTTTATACTCTGTTAATAATGCATGCATAGGTTTCAATAATCAATACCATGTATAAGAATGCTTGAAAATTTTTACCCACAAGTATATACACTAGAATAAAACATTCTGAAGCTATCGTTGATTCAAATCTAGATGGAATAAGTGTAATTATTTACATTTTTTCTTTTATAGTCCTCCATTAAGTTTCCAACCGAATACAAGCCTTTATACCTATTAGTCACATGTTTGGCTCTCAACAAACCATGAGAATATATAATTATAATCACAAGTATTAAAAATAAACACTCATTGTGACTCCTAACCCTCTATAGGTCCTACTACAAGCTTGACACACTAAAAATGACCTATAGTATAGGTCAAAACTCCTAAACAAGCCAAAAATGGCCTTCTAGATTCAAACTTGCACTTTTGGAGGGAAAGTGCATAATTCAAATTTTGAAAAGCCAAGACTCAAATTAACACATCTAGGTGACTCCACATAACCTCCTTAACCTACAAACATAATATCAAGACCAAATTTTATGTTTCCATCCTTATTTACATGTTAGATATGATGCTCCTACATCATACTCCCAGGGAAAAGAAACATTGTGAACTCTAGAGTTTTTTCTTTTCTTCTTCTATTTCCAGTTTCTTTGTATCTTGATCTTTATTCTAATTTTCTATCCATATTTATTTTACTCACTCATAATTTATTTGATTCCATCCCTTTTTGGTTCTCTTTCTTCACTTTATCTTCATAGTTGTGGTATTCTGCTAATGGAGCTTCTTCATAAGCTTCTTCCACTTCATCCTTCTCTTCTTCAACTATCAATTCTTCTTCTTGGACCTGTTGCTCACCTCGAGTTTATCATCTTTAACATGGACCTCCTTATATATTGGTACACACTTGGTACTTGTCTCTTGTTTCGCCTCTTCAATCTTTTTCCATCTTCTTTCAATAAGCTTCTAGGATTTTCTCTCCTCTATCATTAAACTAGTTTTTGTCTCTTTTCACATGATTCCACCTTATTTATAGCATGCTCCAAGGATGATATCTCCATCTGCAACTTCTCCAATCTTTCATAAACAAACACACTTTCTTGTAGAAAATCTTCTTCACTTTTCATTTATTGTTCTTGGTTTCTTTTCCTCCGGTTTTCATCACTCATCTCCAATTTCAATGCCTCTAATTGGAATCATTCTTGTTCATTATTCATACCTATAAACACACACTTACACGAAATGTTGGAATCAAAAAGTTGAGGCTTAATTACCCCTCTAGATTCTTCCTTCCATAAGATCATTGTTATCCAAAATTCACCCCTTAAGGTAATTTTGATAACTTGCATCATTTCTTTAGGCTTGAGCGAGTAGAAATGGTCCAAGGCCCAAAAATTAGGTTTTGGGATTCCCTTTGGTTTCTCTCTGATTCCCCATCCAAGGAAAAAATCTAACAAGCTAGAAAAAATTGAGAAAATCCTAAAAATGGCTTTAGACATTGTATTGCGGGTAAATAGGAGATTTGTATCCTAGGCAAAGATAGGTATGTGAGGGACGCCCAGGACCCATAAAGCTGAAAAATCTATAGCCAAAAGGAAATTGGCAAAATTGATGTTTTTGTCACGGGTGGTCCACGAGACGTCGGGACGGTAGGACTCGCAAAGCTGATTTCGTCGATTTGCAAGAGGGAATCGAGAAATTTTGGGTTTTTTGGCCCGGAGCCGCACACGTACGCATGTGATATGAGTTCCTTGAAATGTTGAATTATCTGATTTGTGATTTGGGTCAAGTGGGATGCGGATGAAGTGGGGGTCAACAGCCCAAATGGCCTGGTCAATGACGGGACAAGTGGGACATGAGTTCATTTGAAAGCCCGATTTTACCGAAAATGCTACGGAAGGAGGCTTATAGGTGAAGCGGAGGTTTTCAACCCAAGTCGCACAAGGGACATCCGGGATACCAAGACCCGAAATAGCCAAAATAGCCACATGTAAGGGAAAATTCAATGTCAGACCCTCCTAAACTTTAAACGGCCATAACTTTTGATCTCTGAGCTCCAATTTTCATGAAATTTGACTTTCGGAAGCGAGAATGATGTCCTCTACACCCTAAAAATTAGATTGATTATTTTTAATGAGGGTAGATATATGAATATAAAAGAAACATCTTCATCTCTATAAAATCAAATACTTATTCCCATTAAATCACGTAAATGCATGGAGACCCAAATATATGCCGCGCTCTAAAAGGCCATAACTTTTTCATTTCTCAATGAAAATGCAAAATTGGTACCATTGGAATTGTGGTTCCAATCCCAATGCATATAAATCTATAAATATATAATTTTTCAAGTAATTAATGTTTATTTTACAAAAACGTGCCGATTCGTAACAATGATTTTATTTGGTAGCTGAGATGCATTAATGAAGCATGGGCTGACATATTTCACTGTTGTAAGTTATGGGGCAGTATGGGGGGCCTTTTACAAGAAACAAAACATCATTTCACTCCATTTACTACCTTTTTCAAGTGGTTGAAAGATATATTTTGGGATTTTCATTTTCCCTCTCTCTCTTCTCAGATTTCTATAAATTGGAGTGTTGGGATCATTGTAAAGGGAGATAGTTTTGAGTAGCAAAATTATGTGAAATTTGTTTTGTGAAGCCAATTTTCCATAGACCCTTATAGTGGACTCATTTCATGGTGATCCAGGCCCTTATTTAGTAACATTTGAAATGTGTATGTCATGAGGCAATAGATATAATTTTGTGGATACTTCTTCCCGATGATGTGTTGTTTGCATTCTTCTTTCCCTTTAAAATATATGTGTCTACCTTATACTCTACAAGGATTCATTCTCATTGTGCATGTATGGAATATTGTTGTGAATGTAGTTGTTAGATCGTGGAGGATTGTTATCATCCCTTCTAGTATGCACTTTGCTTCTATTGTTACACACATTGGATACTAATCTCACACCTTCATTTTCTAGTGTATCATGTGCTTTAGTGTAGGATTTGTTTTCATGCACTCTCTCTCTCTCCCTTGTCCCTTGGAAGGTTAGATTAGGACAAGATATTTTTTCTTTCATTAGAGTATATTGTGGCAGGTAGTTTGGAAGTAAGAACTAACTTTCTCTCGGAGGTCTATCTCAAGTAGAAATTCCCACAACTTGGAGATAGTACCCATGTTATCCAATCACACTGTGAGCTCAAGCACACATACTTGTGCAAACCATAGGGTTTTTTCATTCGGAGATAACAATCACTTCATCTTGTATCCTTTTGAACTCTTCTTCTTCTATCTCTTTATGAGAACTGTCATCATCATGTTCCTCTCTCTCAAGAGAAGCCAAACATGATTCTATCACTTCTTCATCACCATTCTTATCTTCTAGTAATACCATTTCCTTAATCACATAGTCTTCTTGTTTATCCATCCTATTTTTCATATTTTCTTCTTTCCTCTTGACTTATCATCGTCTTCGAATACATTCTTTTCCTCTTTAAATCCATAAGAAACCTGATTGGCTATTTAACTTTCTTTCTCAAAACTATTCCTAATTATAGACTTTTCTCCTCTCTTTCTCTTTCCATGAATGCCATCAATTGTTCTATATATCTTTTTTTATCTTTTTGATCTATTGTTGGAACCAAAACACTATATATATCTCTAACATATTCATCTTTTCCACTCTTCTCTTTCTCTCTCTCTCTCTTCCTACTCTCTCTTTATGTGAATTAGTAGCTCTACCAATACCTTTACCATCTCCTTTTATTTTCCTTCATCCAAACAAGTTGTTAAATATTAAACATAAGGATAAAAACCCTCAAATGTGTCTCTTTGCATGTTTCCTTTGTCTCCATCAAGTATTTCTTTTCTGACATCATCATTACCAACCATGTTTATGGATCTTCTTCACCTATAATGGTAAAAAGAGTATGCCTCTCTCCATTTGACATACTAGTGTATACGTTCTTATTACCATCATGCATTTTCTACCTATCATATTTTCATGCTCTACCTAAAAATACATGACACACATCCATATGTACTAAATCACATAATACTTTATACATGTATCTTCCAATCTAAAATTACACTTGACATTGCTCCCTAACCAAGACTTGATGACCTTTCTGCATCCAAGAAACTTGATATGGGTTAGGGTGCATTGTAGTTTTTAAACCCAACTTATCTACCATCTCAAAAGAAACTAGATTTTTAGTACTCTCATTATCTATGATCATATTACAACACTTAGCCATAGTTTTACACTTAGTTCTGAATAAACTTCTTCTTTGAGTCACATCATGCATTACCTTTCTTAGTTTCAAAAAACACTTCTAAAATAAGAGACTTACCTTTATTTGCACCATCTTAAACATATTTAATCCATGTATCCATCTCATGTCACTCATAACATTGTGTCATGCACACCTTTGACATCTATAACACTTTCCTCTTAACTGAACCTTGTTATTTATTCCATATCTCTTTAGGAGACTCATCTCTAATCTCATACTATTATGAGTTTCTTTTATTTTTTTCAACCTTTGATCAAAATATCCATCATCCTATCCATCTTATCTTCTAAATATGGAATTCTCTCTCCTCTAACTTGTAACATCTTGTTCTCTCTTTCCTCTTTGTGATGTATCACTCTTTTCTCAACTTCTCTAATTTTTTTCCTTCTCTCGATACCAAATTATGTACAGCTAAATTAATTTTTCAATCTACTCACAATATTAGTTTGATCACAATCTCCAAAAATAGTGCTTTCTCAAGCCAAATACTCACCTTACCAAGCTTGAAAATCTTCCTTTTCAATCCAAAACTGACTGAAACCCCTATTTAGGCCTATTTTTTTCCATGTACCCTACTTCTAGTCTTCATTTAATGTTATTTCAACCATTCAATTGATCCAAATCAACCCAAATTTCCAAATTTTTACATTTTTACTAAATTTCACTCGGGTGCTTCTTAAGCCAACGTCCTTGGTGAATTCATAGTTGAGACAATATAAACATACCCAAGATTTTAAAAATACCTTTTTCAGTACCCTTTTGGGTCTTCAATGTGTGTGAAAAATATTATCCCTACAATCCATGGCTAGACCACTTTTTGCCTTCACTTCCTTTCCACTAGACTAAGCTCATACTAACCCTACATGAGTTGTTTTCCACCCTTAAATTTTTACTCATGAACTTTATGAGAAAGCAAGATACACTTTAGAATACCCATTTTGGCCATTCATCTCTGTAAAAATTTTACATAGGTCTTCCTTCACAATATTTCACTTAAATCTACTATTACGGTCCTCACATTAGGTCTTATAAACTATACCAGTAATTTAAGGATGGACTATTACAAATTCTCAGTAGATGATTAAATTTAGACTCTTAAAAACTCTTAAATATCTTTCTCACTTGCTATTAGATGTTATGTTTTAAGTTTCAATGATCAACTCTCTTCCAAACTTGTTCAAATCTTGAATACCTCTCTTGACACCTTATTAAAATTGTACTCTAGAGTCTTCTAATACACCTTTGAAATGAAAAGCTAAGAATTGTAGTTAGTTGAGGATATAAAACTTTGAGTACATGATAAATAAAACTATGAAGATCATAATTTCAAAGTTTCATACCTTATAGCAATCATGTATTGAATCAAACCTCGACGAACCTTATGTAGAGTTTCCTCTAGACCCAAAAGAGGTATTTTTACAAAAAAATGTTAAGAATGCAAATTTAAAGCCCTGTGATTTTTCCTAACACCTTTCATATCCTCTTTCACGTGTTAGATTTAACAAATGAGGATCAATACACCACCATCTATCAAAAGGATCTCAAACCCTACGCGTTCGCCCTCTCAAATAGGGTATCTTTCTTCTCTAGATGTTTCTTAGAAAATATTAAAAAAATGTTTCTTTTCATATCTACCAAGGGTGAAATAAATATTATACCTCGATATGGATTCTTCTCATTCACATGCATCAATTTCTTGATTAAATATCTTCCCAAAATCATCATTAAAAATGTATTTTACACTCAAGTAGTCTGTTATAGGATTGTATTGTTTATTCAAGCTTGTGATCACACACAACCCATGGAATCATATAAAAATCAAAGAAAATACACATCAAAAATATTATTATGGTTCATACTCTCTTTCAATAATTTATGCATAGATTTCAATAATCAATAACATGCACAAGAATTGTTGAAAATAGTTACCCACAAGTGTATACACTAGAATAAATTTTCTTGAAGCTCTCCTTGATTCACATTAGAATGGAATAAGTGAAATTAGTTACACTTTTTATTTTATAGTCCTCAATTCGGTTTCCAACCGAATACAATCATTTATACCTATTAGTTACATGTTTGGCTCTAAAAAAACATGAGAATATCTAATTAGAACTCCAAGACTTAATAACTAAACACTCATTATGACTTCTAACCCTCTATAGGTCCTACTACAAGCTTGAAACATCAAAAAGTTTGATTAGCCAAGACTAAAATTAACACATTAAGGTGACTCCACATAACCTCCTTAACCTAAAAACACAATATCAAGACAAAATTTTATGTTGACATCCTTATTAACATGCTAGAGATGATTCTCCTACATCAAGCTTGATTTTTAGGGGAAATATATTGAGAAATACATAATGATTTGTTTGAAATAGTATCATTTTTAGGTATATTATGTCAGAATATGATTATTTATTGAAAAATATTTCTTGAAACTAGTGTCTTGTGTGTCATGTCCTAATAATTTTTTTCCTTTCTTATTAGCCTCTACAATAGGAGATGATTTTCTAAATTTTTCCTTAGAATCATCAAATTGGTATGTTCCATTTCTCGTAGAGACAATACAAGAATCATCATCATTGATGGGATTGAAATTAAATTTACCCAAATACTCGTGTGATATATCAAATTTTTCATTATTATTGTCATAGTAATTAGTATCAAATTAATTGCATTATTATGAATTGCATAGTAATGGTAAATCATCATATTTCATATTCATGTTTCCCAGGGTTGTGCCTATTCATCATATAATTCCTATGAAACCATGGGAAAATCATCATATTGTTTGTATTGTTTCTTTTTACTTTTCTCTTGTTCTTTTTGTTATGTGAAAAAATCCCAATTATAAATAATCAAATGGAGACAAGAAATAAAAAAGAAGCTTTTTACTATTGACCTTTTTAAAAATGAATATAAATAAATAATTTATCCTTGTTATGGGAGTAAAATCTAATGAACCTTGTTAGAAGGGAGTGAAATATTAATTTAGACCATATTAATTTAGACCTAATTAATGGGAGTGTAATAGACTATATTATTATGAATGGGTGTGTTGGTTGTAAACTACCTTGGGAAAATCCTATAAAATGTGAGAAATTATTTTTGAAAATTGATCATCATACTTTAGATAAATTAATTGATGGATATATATTGTGTGGAAAGGTGAAGATAGGTGGTGGATTTCTAGAGAAGAGGGCATACAAAGTTTTTCTTAATTGGGGTATAAAGTACACCTCAAATGGTTCATAGCTAGAGTAGGGTGTGGATTAATAAAATATTTATTCCTTCATAGATAATAGCCATAGCTCAAGGTGTTAAATCCCATACACATAAGAAATAATTAGAGTCTGATTGATCTAGATAAAAAGAGATGTACTCTACTCCTCTATAAATGATTGTTTGATATTTGTAGCATGATGATTTCAAAAGTATTGATATACATGCATGTTTAAGGAATTATAATTATACATGTTAGTTCTGCAATTCCAAATTATGAAACTAGTATTGAATGGAGATAACATTTAATTACAAACATAATTGAGTAATTTTATAATATTTGTTTAAATTATATGAATATTTCGATTGATCTTTGTAAATCGAATGATCTCTATAGAAATTGTATTATGTATTTGAATGATTATGCCTCATTACTATTATTTTCAAAATTTGAATCATAATTCTTATATATCTATACTAAAAAATACTAACAAAGATCATTATTATTAAATTATACGCTCTATTGACTTCTTTCTTAAGAAAAATTGTGAGGTAATCTATTATTAAAAGTTTGGGGCATTATGACCAGGAGATCATTTCATAGACAAATTTTTCCATAATCTCCTAAATCATTATAGTGTGGAAGATCATTTTGAGAGCTTTACGCCATTGTTTGAACGTAAAACCGGAGTTTATACACTCAAGTTATGGCCAAACAAAGTTGAATTGAAAATTGGTCAACATGTCATGGTACCTGGTCAACTAGCTTGGTCGGTAGTGACATGTGGCAAAAATGAATATTGGTCATCATGGAAAAAGTTGTTTTAGAATGCCAATATTTTATGGTTGAGAAATATTTAGTGGGCCCCGCTATTTTCTAGCTGCGTGCCCTCGGTAAGGTTCAAGAGACTTGTTTATCGGGTGCCTTGGCCGCCTTGTTTGATTACAACATTGCCACTTAGTGTGTTTTGGCATCGCATTACTAATCGTCGAGTCAGCTCAGTTGATATCTTGGATGGATCGAGCTCATTATTTCTATAGAAGATTGATCTCCTCATTCATATATTTTTGCAAGCCCTTATTACATTACTTTTGGCGAGTTAATTATTACATTGGTTGAGTGTATATTGTTCGGAAGAGTCTCATTTTTCATTAGGAATTCATTTCTTAGTTCAACAAGTCTCATTTTGCATTGGGTGTTCATTACTTAGTTCGACAAGTCTCATTTTGCATTGGGCATTCATTTCTTAGTTCCACAAGTCTCATTTTGCATTAGGTGTTCATCTCTTAGTTCGACAAGTCTCATTTTGCATTGGGTGCTCATTTCTTAGTTCGACGAGCTCGTGGATTAGCTTGAGTTTTACACGGGAGATATATTACTATGGCTTGGACTATAGTCAACTCTTCCATGATGTGGTATATTATATAATGTGTGGCATATATAACATCTCGGCTTACCATATTTAGCTTGGTGGTTATCCGCTTATTAAAGCTTCCACACAACCAACTATGCCACATTCAACGTGGCTCGAGGGATCTATTAATTCTAACACCCAACATGGGCTTTACCAACAGCCCATACCACCCATGAGGCATTCAAACATAGAAAAATGATTCATGGGGACTCCTTTACCTTAAAAAAAGAAAAGGAGACAAGTAAGCTTTGAATTCGATGGGGACTCCTTGCAAGTTGTCAAGGAGTACAAATATTTGGGACTAGACTTTCACAATTGTCTCAGCTGGGAAACTTGTAGAGCTAAGAGAATCCAAGGGGGGTGGAAAGCTCTATACATGCTCCAAAATAGATGCAGAACATCAAAATTATGGGACTGGAAGACCTGTTTGAACCTTTTCAAGTTATTGGTGATCCCAGTAATGTTATACGGTTGTGAGATTTGGGGCAGCAGTACATCTGTGAAGAAATGGAAGCAAATAGAAAGAGTTCAGAAGCATCTAATTACAAGTAGTTTCAAAATAAAAACCACGGTCCCATATGAAATCATTTTAGTGGAAGCTAGAGCCTTCCTGGTGGAAGTGATGGCGATGACCCGACTATTAGGATATTTCAAAAAAGTGGAAATCATGGAGGATTCCCGGTGGCCTAAAATAGCAATTGAGGAAAAGTTAAACAGGAGGAAGAAAACATGGATGAAGCAAAACAACGAATGGATGAGCAAATGGGGTATTAGCACGCAGGAGTGCCCTAGCACTAATGAAGAAATAAAGAAGTATGTAAGAGAGAAGTTCAGAAATATCATGTGGAATAAGCAGCTTGGTCGAAAAAGAGAATACTATGTCCAATTTTAATCCCACTTGTGATCACGGGAAAAAACACTACATTGGAGCGACAATAAAGTGGAAGGCTAAAATGTTAATTGTGCAACTAAAAACTAGTTCACATCACCTTAGGTGTGAAACTGGGAGATGGAAAATTCCCAAGGAGGAGTGGGCTGAAAGGGTTTGCCAGTTTTGCAACTCGGGAGCAGTGGAATCAGAATGGCACTTCGTCATGGAATGTGTCGCTTACGGGGACATAAGGAGAAACTACATGGATATTTTAAGAGGGGTTGATCTTACAGATTTGTTTGAAGAGGAGAGGGTGGCAAAGACAGCAGATTTCCTGATAAAAATTCATAGCAGACGAAGCAAAATTAGCAAAGAGCTGGAAGAAAGGTTGAAATAGTGGTTTTTCTCGGGCATCTTTTGATGTTTGATTGTCTTGCTCATGTTTATCTTTGGGTCCCATAGACTGCTCGGTCTCGTGGACGTCATTAAAAACTTTCATTCATTCATTACGTGGCCCAAGCCATAATATATTTAAACTTCGTAGCCTACTTTTAGGCCTAAGCGATATGTCTCTCAAGTAAATGTGGCACTAAGCCCCCACGCGACTAGCAAAACATTGGAGTCGGCGGGAATTAAAAAGGTGATGATCAACCTAACATCCCATGTGCCCATCCAACTCGTCAAATGGCTTGATGGAGTGGCAAATGGGCTTGCTTCTATATAAAAAAGAGTTAGGCAAGGTCCGAGGTGGAGACAGCGAAGAAGGTAGCGAAGGAGTCTTTTGGGAAAACATAATTTTTGAAGCCCTTAGAGGTAAAATCAAGTGATGGAGTAAAAAGGTGAATTGTTCAAAATTCCAAGCTCTTCACAATGGTGAAATTTGTTTTCATATTTAGATATTTTTGATGAGTTTTTAAGCTACAGAAGTCACTATTTGCTAAATTTCCAAAGGATTAGTTGTCATAATCTATTCTTTTGAAGCCATTAGAATTCAAACCAGCCTTAAAGAAGAACAAGAGAGTTGCTCAAATTTATGGGAAGATTAGTCTAGTATATTTATTTTCACATTAAGAATTTGTATTTTTCCATTGTAGGAGTTTTTCTAACTCATTTTTATGGAGTATGCTCGTGGGAAGACTTTCAGATCCACATATGGATTTAGGGATTGTGTTCTGAATCTTGTCAAAGTCCTTGTTCCATTATCAGCTCTTGTTGCAGGTCCTTGGGATCTATTATTCATTTTCGAAGGGTTATTGTACTTCTAAGTGATTTTTATAATAAATCAATTCACGGTTGTGGATCCAGAGATGTAGGCTTGTATGCCGAACTCGTTATCAAATATTGTGTCGTTATTATTGATCTAATTCTTCTTTTGCTGATTTATTTTCACACTTAATCCCAGAATCTGGTAATTAGAATTTTCACCTTATATAAATCATTTTATGAAACTTTATTATTCATTCGGGTAAACTCCATTTAAGTGGAATTAACATCTGTTAAGTTTATGGATCACATTATGTGAGCTTTGTGTTACTTAAAACATGAATGTTATATCATTTCTCATTAATGCACATGTCTAAGAGACCAAATATTTTTAATCTACATTTTAATTTACAAAATAAATAGTAACTTCTTATCGTTCCATATATCCATCAAAATAAAATAAAATAGATTTTTAAAATAGTCTATATGGTGACATGACTTAGGAAAAAATTTCATGATCCCAAAGTTTCTTACTCCATAAAGTTTTTTCATTATTTATTCCTACCTCCATATCTACTTTGAATATAAAATATTAATTCATGTGGCATAATCCTAAATTTTGCATAAAAAGACACTTATTAAGTGTGTTATTGTTGTCAGCTAATTTTGACTTCGTAAAATTAATAAACGTGAAAATTTAAAAAAATTAAAAGTGTTATTTTGCTAATTTTATCACCCTCGTCATGATCGTCTTATTCTCATGGTCATTTTGGCTTTCGTTTCATCCATTTTGAATAAGCCCTTCTCCCATTACGATCTGTGTGTTTTAATTATTTAATTAATATTTACCCTGTTATTTAATAAAATTAATATTTATTAAATTTTACATTTTTAATTAATAAATATTAATTTAATATTCATGAAATTTGTTCGACAAACATGGAAGAACTTTTTTTGTTAATTGTCATAACTATAGTGAGCAAGTGCCAGGGGCAATTATTCTTCCGCTTCCAATTGTCATAGACAATTTTAATTTTGCTTCCATCATTCGGAAATTGATGAGGAGATGGTTACAAGAGGTTGCAGAAGTAGAGGAAATTGGGAAGAAGGAGAAACAAAGAAATATAGCAGATATCCAGAGCTAGAAGAAGGAAATGCTTATTCTTTAGGCACTACCTAACTTTCACACAGAAACCTAGAATAGGCATTAGCTAGAGCTAGGAAAACTTTAGAGTTCCAAGTAGTTGTCTCCATTTCTGAATCACACAAGAGGCCATCCTTCTTCATTTTCTATAGATCCTATATGCTTTTTTCCACACGCATGATCCATTGAGGACACAAATACTCATACATTGCCAAAAAAGGAGCTTGATAGACAGATGGGAAGATATATGAAGTTGTTGGCTATTTTTTTGAAGTCAAGGAATCAAACAAAGGAAAAGACACCACACATTTCCTAAATTCTTCACACCATACCTTGTTCCAAGAGGCCACGCCAAGAGTAAAATCTATTTTTGATCCACATAGCCACATAAAGGAATACCCACGTATGCAACAAAGAGGAAAAGGTGAAATTCCATGTAGCTGGTAGTCTATTTTTGTTTTCTTTTGTTTTTGTTTTGTGCAGTAGCTAGAAGCCAAAATAGAAGCCCACACACTAGGAGGAGACAACTTCCAATAACAAAGCTCACACATTTTGTTTTCTCTTAGTTTCCACGCAGCCCAGTCAAGAAAATCCACGCCAACAATTTCCATGCAGGTTAGGAAGAAGATCCACGCTAATCAAGAAGAAAGCCAAAAGAAGGAAGCCAAACATGCACTTCCCACACAAGTTGAAGAAAAATATACATGCATGAGCGATCGGGAATCCCATGCCGGTTTTCAAGGAAGGAGGAGGTAGTTTCCACGCATGCATAACCAATAGTTTACACATTCACTTTGGAAAATATACATGCATGATTGGAGAGGAAGAAATAGAATATATAGAAGTCCACACAAGCCTATTGAAAGCAAATGATCAATGTGCCATGGAAATGAAAAAATATCATTCGCTACCAAAGAAAAAAAATACCGGGCTTTGTGTAGCCCACGCATTGCCGAAAATAATAAAAATGGTCTAAAATTTGTAGCATTTTTAACCCGGTGGTGATTTGAGCTTAGTCTCAATATTTTGTTTGTATGATCATTTTGAATTTGACACCGCTAAATTTCTTTTTATTTTTATAAAAAAATAAATAAATAATAATAATAAAAAGAGTCGTATTATTCTTGTGGCAACGATGGTCTAGAGACTTAGACCCGACACCTTTCCAGTGTATGTCTTCTTTTCACTTCCCGTTGTTGAGTAGACAAAGTGGAATACTTAGTAGAAGGCACACAAGAGGTTCATGCGTGAGAGAACAGGGTGTAGTCAAAGGTGCGAAAGGATAGGGGAGAACACGCATGTGAAATATAAGGGTGGATTTGGGACTTAGCCGTTTTCACATGTATGGGCTATTTTTGGAGATAGCATGCAGAGCACATAAACCAGGAAAAGACTTATGTGACATGCACAGGATATTTTTGGAAGAGTGGCTATGGATCATTTTGCATGGATGTGGGCTAAAGATAGAATTACTACTGATAGCTAACTATGAGAGGTCTATTGTTAGTGCACTTACATGTGTGGCTGTAATTGTAAAGGTGCATGGTTATTTCCAGCATGCGACCTATTTTTGGAGTTATGCAAGCGGTGAAGGGCAAGTCCCCACCCTTATAAATATGTAATGATCTGCATAGTATATGATAGGATAGGTATGTGAGAACTGAATTATTGTGAGGTTATGTTGCCAAATCTGATGCACACATAAGCTATGGTATTATCTATTATAATGAGCTTCTATGTATTTATCATGTTTAATATAATGGAGTGTATTAGTTGAATTAGAGTATTAATCCTGAGTATAATTGGTTCTTGTATGTTTGATTTCATCATGGTTATCATTTAAGTCTGTTATTCTTTAGATATAGATCTAAACATGCACTGTAGAATGATGTATTAATTATGGATATGAATGCATTAAGTCTTCATCATGTTAACATCTTACAATAACAACCCTAAAGAGGGGCCTAGTACCTTTTCGCACTTTAGGTGAGAACTTATTCTAGGCTAAGTGATGTGCCAGTGTGCCTAGGATTTTATTGGTAAATTCTAGGCTGCATCATTGGTTCCATTGTCGGGACCTCTTTTTCAGTTGTTTTTAGGATGGTTCATAATGAAGACATATTGGTTGACCCTAGCAAGTGTTGAGGAGTGGATACATGACCTAGAAGAAGAATATGCACGGAGGTTTAGCACTGGAGCTGAGTTTAACACACACGCATGGGTGGAATATAATTTATATGACAGTTTGTATGAGATATTCTTTTCTATTTTTCTGGTAGAGTGTATGAGTGGTTGATTACTTATGCATCTAAAAGGAATTAGAGGTATCATACACTTGTTTGGACACATAAAGAATTTCAGGCCCTTTATGATCTTTGATCTAATTTGGACATGCTTGTGGATACTTGGTTTCGTGGCATTCTGAACAAATATATTCTAGAGTACTCAATTTCCACTTATTCTTTCCCAGAGGTAGCATAATTCCAATTTTTAAGATATCCTAGGGGAACATACTTGCAAGGCATTCCACTGGAAATCAAAATCTTGATGGTAACCCTAAACTTGGAGAGCAAACCGATGGCTAACTAAACCCCACCATGCGCGGGGAAGGAGCGGAGTTTAGTGAAATATGGTAGACCTAGCAACAAAAGGGAGAGAGAGGAAAAGTAGCTTGAGTATAATGAGGCACACGAGAGGGAGATGGAGAAGTAGCAGGATGTTACAAAGCAAATGGTGTTGTGGAGAGAGATGGCTTGCAAAGGATTTGAAGTTCATGCAGAAGATGTGGAACCTAAGCATCAAGAGATCCCCCATTTGGGAAATCATGACAGAGGAACCCCCTTGGCCTCACATAGAAGTGCACTAGAGAGAGACAACCTGGGCTGCGAGTGCACATCCGAATCCACAGCAAACTTGCCCTTGTGCTTGTCCTTCCATTATCTAGTACAACAAACAATCAACAAGCTAATTCAGACAGTGGGAGAGTAGGAGTGAGTCATATAAAAATTACATCGATGGTAGTGTAAAATTATTCATTATTGTATGGAAGTACCTTTTAGGTGTATCATCTACAAAAATTCAAGCACACAGAATTTTGAACTCTCTTAGGAGTAGTAACACTTTGCAGAGGCTGTCGAGGTGTAGTTCAAGTACTACTATTGGGACACGGGGCGTACATCTTCTGGTCGACTCCGGCTATAGGTTCGAGGATCACGGGGTATAGGTGGCTCTAGTTCTAGTGGATCTGGTGGTTTTGGAGGCAGAGGAAACATAGGAGGTTCTAGATCAGGTGGGAAGGGTCCGCACCAACCCCAGAATATTTACATGGAGATATCTCTTCATCTTCCATAGTATAGGGGCATAAAAGATGTTGCTTAAACACATACACATGTGTGAAATACTATGGTGCGTAAAAGGAATCATGGCTTCGAGCGTAGAGAAATTTAATTCGCCACTACATTATAAGGGCACGCACATAGTTGGTACGGGAGGTTTGACCCACGATAAGATTTGCGTAGACTATGTAGCTTTAAAAGATGCTTTTCTTAAATAGTTTCACATCCCTGAGTTTGAGCAGAAGAGTATAAGTGCGCTCAAGGATATTAAGCTAGGCAATACTAAGAGTGTTAGAGAGTATGATGCTCATTTCAAAATGTTGTTATCCAAGCTTTCTTATGATATTCATGTAATCTATCATGCGCAATGGTTTGTTGGAGGTCTGATTACAACTTTTAGAAGGGCACTACCACATAAGACATACATTGATCCGTGCGAAGCACTTGAAGCAACATTATTACAGAGGAAATTAGAAGTATAGACATTGGGGTGAGCCCATTCTTAGAAGCATAGGTCATGACTTTGGTAAATTAGTTAGAGAAGCTATCACCAAATTCAGCACATGAGACGTGCATAGGGATTTGGTGCATGGATTGTGAAGTGGAAGGTCATAGAAAGGATAGTTATTCCCATAGATCATTGCACTCATTGTTGTTAGACTATGAGATATGCCATTTAAACCATGATGTTATCCACTTCCCATTATTACAACATGCGATAAGGAAGAATGTCTCATGTTATTATAAAATTTGCATGTCCACGACTCATGATATAGAAAACTACCATCCGATTAGTCGATCCATGATGTTATAGATATTGGTGTACGAAAGATAGGAGTTTCAGATAACTCTAAAGGAAATAATGAGCATCAGGATCGGGATCATAATCAAGTGCGTTATGATCAAAATGAAGGGAATTTTAAAGGAGGTCATGGCAAAGGTCAAGGATACCATGGTGGATTCAGAGGATGAGGTCATGGTAGTAAACAGGTGATTTCCCTCACGGAACATGTTATACATGCGAGATCTCGACCACTACAGGCATGAATGTCCTCAGAATATTACATGTTCTTTCTATGGAAAGAATCATATTTATGAGGAATTCCTAGACTTGTATGAGCATCTTAGCAAGCAACATAAACAAGAAAATAAAGGCGTAGAGATGGTTAGGATACAACGCACTATGTAAAATCAGTAGATGCCCAAGTTGGAACCAAAATATGAGGCATTGCAAGTAAATATCACTATCCACGCTAAAGCGGTGCACCCCAAAGAATCATTGTAGCATAGGCCTACCATCACTAAGGAGGAGGTTCGACATACATGGTACCTAGATCCTTCCCATCAAAAGAAGGTTTATCAGGAAACCATGGAGGTACTCGAAATCTTTAGGGTGAAATATAGTATTTAAAGGAGTAATCATAGAAGATGGAGCAAAAGAAAGCATCAGAGACGGTCCAATCTAATATGGATGACTTGAAAGAAGTGTGAAAAATGTTGTGCCAAGAGGATATCATTCCACTATTAGGAATTGGTTAAAAGGAAACACTCTGTGTGTAAGTATTGAGACTAGATGGTAGATCCTGCATGTGAATCTTCCCCCTCATAGCCTAGATTGAAAAGGAAACCACTGAATGATGTTGTGGACGGGTGGCTTTTGAGTAATATATTGATTGATACAGCACGAAAGTCAATGTTCTTACCTTAGATGCATGGGTACAAATGGGGAGACCTCCATTGTAGTCATCCTCTAATGTATTGTTCATGGCTAACTAGACTAAGGCCACTCCCATTGGAGTTTTAAAAGATGCATCCATTACCATACAAGGAGCCAAGTTCACTAATATTTTGAGGTTTTAGTGCTAGCAGAGGTAGATAGCTTCCTAGCTCTACTTGAGGCATCCTTGGTGTTATGCAAATAATGTTGATCTTTGGTTCAACAAGGGTTATATTAGCTTTGAAAATAAGGAGGAAAGAGTTATTATCCCTTTAACATATGGAAATTTTTTCCCTATGTTGAGCCCTTGAGTGAGGAATACGAATAGGATTTATATATGTGCATCATCCGGGATCCAGAGGTGCTTGATCCATCTAAAGAAGGAATCATTCAGTGTAAGGATGCACAATCTATTAGCGATACTACAAGTGTTGATTGTGATAATTGGGTTCATAGCACTTATGAGTTGGTAGGGCGTGAAGTAAAGAGTATATTTTCTAGGGACAACGAGACGCGCGTTGTATCGAAGAATAGGTAAAAATTGGTACCTCATTACACTTTGGAGAAGGAGACCCTATGGTTTTCCTACGTGTCATGGAGGAACAGTGGATAGACTATTTGGAGAGAAGGAATATGCTAGCATATACCCTACAAGGGAAAACAACGCACTGGTGGGTGGTTCATAAGGATAATATTCTAGGATGGAATGAAATTAGGATTGCTCTTACTACTAGGTTCTTTAGGTGTAATGCACCTACTCAAATATGCAATTATCATGGTAATCAACTTTGTTTATCACCACGTTCAGCAAAGTGTGAGATACTCTAGATAGAGGGTAGGAAGCTTTACTACCTTTACTCTGGGTGTAAAAATTTTATTCCAATTTACAAGGTTACGCGCGTGCTTGGCATGTATATGAAGAACTCGATAGAGAGACTGGAAATTGATAGGATTTAATTACAGGAATGATCTAGACATTTGACTTCTTCTCTACTAAACCTCCAGTAGAATAATCATTAAAGGTTATAAAGCACTTAACTATGGGGGATAGTTCCGAGGAAAAGAACTCATTCGGGAGTTATTTGTGAAGGAGACTCAGAGTGCATTTTGTTGAAGCAACAGAGTTTGATGCCACACTAATTCAGTGCCCTTGTCTTGAGAAAGAAGCAGAAAAATGGTCTACTTATTGAATGATGAAGAAGTACATAATATGGATGTAGACCATTCAACAGGTAGGCGTGAGGTGTTGGACGGTGCAGATAAGACAACGCACACCTATCATGAATTGATGAAGATAAAGAAAGTAAATATTGGATCAGATGCCAAGCCTAAGGAGGCCATAATTGGAGAATATTGGTTTGACTCTAAAGTGGAAAAAATCATTGAGGTATTACGGGATTATCAGGACTTAGTCCCTTAGGGTACCATAAACTTAAAGGCATGTATGAATCATTAGGGAGATGAAGATAAATCTTAAATAGGGTGTGTGCCTAGTCGAGAAAGAGACCCTACAAGATGACCCCAACTTGCGCGAAAAATTCAAAGAAGAGATTGAAAAAATGTTGAAGTCCGGAATCATCGAGACCCTAGATGAGTTAGAATGGGTTATTCCAATGGTGATCATTAACAAGAAGGATGGTTAGATTAGGATTTGTGTGGACTACAAGGAGCTGAATGATGCATGTGTGACTGGTGATCCCTTTCCTATGCCATTCACTAAGGAAATAATATAAGGTATTGTAGGGCATGAAATATATTCATTTATATATGGGTTCTCTAGGTATCATTAGGTTCGGATGGCCCAAGAGGATCAGAAAATACTACTTTTACTCGAATGGGCAGATTTGCCTATCTTGTGATGCCTTTTGGACTACAAAATGTGCATGTTATATTTTCACGCATAGTTGTTTAGGTGTTTAAAGATTTTATTTACAACTTCTTACAGGTTTACTTAGATGATTGGACAATTTAAGGACTTGTTAAGGATCATTATGACAATCAACTGAGCTTAATGTTTGATAGACATAGATAGTTGAGTATATCTTTGAACATCAAGAAGTGCATATTTTCTACACCATTTAGAATATTGTTAGGACACATAATCTACAAGGAAGGTTTGTTGGTTGATCCAACTAAGGTTGCAGTCATTATCGGCTTGAAAGAGCCTACTAGTCAAAGTGAGGTGCACAAATTCTTGGGTCACACGAGATATTATAGGAAATTCATAAAGGGGTATGCCAAGGTTTTGCACCTTTGGAGGAATTACTAAAAGGAAAAGGTATGTTCTACTAGGGAGAACCACAATAGCTTGCATTTGAGACATTAAAGGAGAAAATTACTATCGCACCTATTCTGTGCTTTCCTTCGTGGGACCAATCATTTCATGTAAATATGGATGCCTCGACACGGTGTTGGATTAGCCTAGAGACGGTATTATAGATCATCCTATCTATTTTGTTAGTATAAATTTGACTCTTGCAGAACAAAATTACACAACTACAGAGTGAGAAGCTTTGTCAATGATCTATTCACTACATAAATTCGATAAGATGGCGTTAGCTACACCATTTGTATTTTATACAGATCACATGGCATTGAAGTATTTAGTAAACAAACCCATTTTACAAGGGCACATATGTAGATGGGTACTCTTATTTCAAGAATTTGATTTCACTGATTGTGGTAAAACTAGGGAAAAGTAATTCTGGACCATACCATTTATCTATAATACAGTCAGGAGAAGAAGCATAGGTAATTGAAGATACCATGCCTGATGCATTGTTATATAGGTTACAACGAGCACCATTGGAATTATAGGACATTATTGTCTTTATACGAAAAGGTATGACACCAAAAGGAATGAAATCCTTAGAGAAGAAACAAAATTCTATACGTGCAGAACCCTATATGTTGATAAGTGGTGACCTGTACAAGTTAGGCCGGAATGAGGTATTGTGCCATTGTGTGCTAGAACATGAGTGCAGAGATATCATGGAGGAATCTCATTGTGGTATTGTAGGTGGCCACTATGTAGGTGACGCCACTGTGCACAATATTCTACTCACTAGATTATGGTGAGATACCCTGTATAAAGATTGTAAGGCATATTGCAAGGCTTCTGATCATTGTCAGCGTTTTGGGAAACTAGGTCAATGAGATGAAATTCCTCTAAGACCTATTACTAGTGTAGAACTATTTGAGAAATGGGCTATAGATTTTTTTGGTCCTATTTCACCCCGTGTGTAGGACTGGATCGCACTATATCATCACTTGCAAAGACTATCGACAAGGTGGGCAAAAGGTGCTCTACAAAGGATTGTACGGTGCTGGCTACATGAATGTGTTTCTATGGGAAAATATTATTATAAGGTATAGATGTCCTTTTAGTTTGACCAGCGATAGGGACACATATTTTATGAATGAGACAATCACAATTTTATTAGATGAATTCATGATTGCACACCATAAGACTACACCATATCATCCTCAAGCAAATGGGACTGCTGATGCTTTCAACAAGATTTTGAGCCAGACATTAACAAAAAAATTTGTGATGTTGGAAGGAAGGATTGGGATGATAAAGTTTTTCAATACTTTGGGTGTATAGAACAACATACAAGTGGTTAAACAAGGCCACACCTTTTCAATTGGTGTTTGGTGCAGAAGTAATTCTTCCTATGGAATTCATGTTACCTTCTTTGCGTATTGCACGCGCTACAAGTAGGGTAGTCTAGCTGATGAGAAAGCGTTGGAAGAATGTATTGACAAGTTAATTAAGTTAGATGAGCGACAATAAATTGCATGCTGGAGTCAAAAGCAAGAGAAAGCAAGGAAAAAATCATGGCGTGATAGGCACATTAAGGACAAAAAGCTTAAGATAAGGCAAATGGTGCTTCTCTATGATTCTAAGTTTCTGCGCCATCTAGGAAAACTCAAAGTACATTGGTTAGGACCATATTTTATCACTCGCATACTTGAAACAAGATCTTGTTAGTTAGAAATGCTTGATGGAATATGGTTACCCGGTTACTTCAAGAGGAGTAGGCTAAAGGCCTACTATAAATAAGTCTTCTTGGTGTTTGTAATAAGGCAATATTGCCATTTAGATTAGGTTTTAAATTATGTATTCCCTTAATGTATTTCCTTCTTCATCACCATGCTTTGTTAATTAAGTTGTTTTGTGAAATAAGTGTGTTTAAGCCCCATAAGATAATTACCATTTGTAATATTTTTATGCGCAGAGGACTACACATACTATTTGTGTTGGGTGGTTGTTGAGAAATGGGTACACATAAAGGAACAAAGCTGCTAAGTGCTTATTTAAAGTTTTAAGATTTGGTGAAAAGAAGATTGCTTCAAGTGAGGACCATAGATGGAGATGAATGAAGGAACAATATAACGCGAGGTAAAGCGGTGGACATGGAGACTACTAAGAGAAGGCACGGTGATGAGGTACTCATGCACACGAAATCCCGTTGAAGAGAAGCTTGTAGTCAGAAGGTAGGAAGGCGTGCTAAAATGTTATGACTGAGGTGTGAAGATGTACCACATATAAAATTGTCAAAAGGGTCAATTAGTGAGGAATGTTGGTAGGTGAAGGAGAAATAGATGCACCAAATTTTTGAAAATATATATAAGGGAGGGATACGAGTTCATTCTTACCGTTGTAAATCACAAAAATTTGAAAGAGATAAGTGTGACCGAGATGAGCAAAGAGTGTTGAGGTGTGAAGAGTGTGAAACCATACGTGAGAAGTAGATTTGTGTGTAGGAGAAGCTTACATCCCCATTGGTGAAGGGTTTGAGTGAAGCGAGCATTTGAAAGAAATGGGGCACACATTTTTCAACTAGGGCATGCAGATTCAAGCTAGGGTTTGAGTTTGCACATTGCAGAAGCTAGAAAATGAGCATTTGAGGAAAGAACATTGTGATTTATAGATGGCACCAAAGAAAGCACCTACCGTAGGAGAAAAAGGGAAGAAGAAGGTGGAAGCAGAGGTTGAAATTTCTCCCGAGAGAATTTTTTTAGAAATGCAATACCTAAAAGGCATAATAGTGGGACAAGAATGGGACTCTCACATCCGCAAATGCAAGATTAGTGACTACAACCACCACACATCAGAGAACAAAAAAGAATTGGACGCACTATTGAATACAAAGACAAACAAGTGCATAACCAAGGATATGTCGATGTATGATGATGTGGGAGAGAAGCTGCTGAAAGCAGATTGGAGTTTACCAGTTATATGAGCTTCCCTATTTTGGCAAGTATGAACCTTTGTACTAGTGGCTAATGAGTAGGGTGCATGAGGATTTCTTCTACTTTGTCGGGTGCAAGGTAAGGATTACAACCGCTCTAATTTCCACTATGAAAAGATTAAGGGGCACAGGAGTAGACCTGAACAGTGACCTGACAGATAAAGCAACCATCTTGGAGATGTAAAAGGCATTAGGATACACCAAAGGTCCACGCGGAATGGATATTGATAAACTAAAGAAGTATCCAGTGGTACAGGAAGCTGCACATTTGGTCACCAAGTTAAATGACCAAGAGAGATGGTCCGAGGTGAACACAATGTGGCTACACATTGTAAGGAAAATTTCACAGGGAACAATATACAACATAGTGGGATACATTATGGACACAATCATCGAGGAAGTGTGCACAGTGAGAAAATCAGTTTTGGCACTATCCTGTTATCCTTAGTCTTTTTGGAGATCGGGGTGCCTGATGGGCCAAAGAACAAAATCTAAGAGTACCCCATGTAGAATAAGTCCTTGGCAGAAAGGTTTGAAAAGTACTTGTGTGAAGGTTCAATGAGTGGGTCATTCAAGTAGAGGGCGGAGATGTGGTATGACAGGCTCCGCATGGATTTTGAAGAAGAGTGGTGTATCCCAAGGATTTACCTTTGGTGGTGGGAAAGGTAGTCTATTTCATAGTGTATCAACACTTTTGCATCGCATGGTTTGTGATGAAGGATGGTACTTAGAGCCCTTGGTGTAAGTTGTCATATGCCTTCACAACACGTTACTTCTAGGTAATAGTCCATCAGTTCAACAATGTGTGACGCTTGAACTTTTTGGTAGAAAAGGTAGACTACGACTACCACATGCTGTGCAAGACCTATGTCTATCCAGGGAAAACCACCTACATAGAGAGGTTGATTTTAGATATGATAAGTATGAAGCCCATGAGTTTGGAAATTGGAGATAGTGGGGCCATGCTTATCTACCTTTAGCTCAAGCCCAAGTTGGAGGGAAAAAAATATGTGGAGAACAAGTTCACACTCCCAAGGTCACCTAAGGGAAAGCACACATGGAGAATGTACCAGCTCCAAAGCCCACTAAAACTATAAAAGTAGATGATGAGGAGGAAGAGCACAAAGACAGTGGTGGCTTGGTGCATAGGGGACGAAGGCAGCCCTCAGACAAGATAGAATATAAGTGAGAAAGTACTCCACCCCATACACAAGAAGAAGGGGATGAAAAATTAGAGGTTGGAGCAAACCCTGAGGAATTTTATTTTAAGAGGGTGTTCAGGAGAACAAGGACTCAAGGCGCTACTCCCCAGTCAGTGCACAGATCACCATGACTCTCTCCATAGAAGGATACAAATGAGAAGAGGAGGGTAAATTTGAAGCTGGACGAGGAGGCGGAAGAGTCTCGAGGAGAGTGCGCCCAAATCTTGTTAGGTTTTGGATCCTGTTTTCATGTGAGAAAGTTTTGAAGACTGTATACTAATATTAATGTACACTTTCCATAGTTTTATCACCGGTGTTCAAGGGCACAACCCAGAGAAAAAAAAATTGGCCTTAAAATGTGACTCGATATATTAGAAAACATGCTTTTCTCATATGGGCGATATTTTTTACCCATAGGTTTATGGGATGGTTTTAGCCCATTGTTTTGATACCCATGGTTTTGTAAAACTACTTAATCATTTGTCTACTTATGTGGTTTTGTGCATATGGTAGGGTTGATGTAACATTACAGATGTGTTTTGAATTCGGGTGTGAATTTTGTAGAGTTTGTTGAGCATAGCTCCAAATAGATTTGGGTATTATATTGAGAGAGCGGTGGCTTGTAATAAAATATAAGCAAGTGATTCTTGGTGGACATATCCCAAATTTGGTGAACCATGTTAAATATTGTCTCTTTATGCTATGTTATTTTATTCTACACTTTTATTTGAGATCTGTAATATTTTTTGCATATTAGTTTCTATTGTTGTGATTCTGTGAGGGATTATTCTGCATATTTTATCCCTTATTTCCTAACAATTGATATCAGAGCAAAGTTTGGTTTGTTGAAGTTTTGAATCATAGGGAAAGTAATAGCTTGAGTGGGAGCTATGACAGATGATGGAAGATCAAGGGTTGATAAATTCAATGGGAAAAATTTAAGTCTTTGGAAGATGCAGATGGAAGAGTACCTTTATTAGAAGGAAATTTATATTCCGTTGTCTGAGAAGGTGAAAAAACCCTCGAGCATGATGTATGCAGAATGGGATTTGCTAGATAGGAAGGCACTTGGCACAATCCAGCTGTTTCTTGCATCTTCGGTATTATTTATTTTTAAAAGGAAAATACTACAAAAGAACCGATGGATGCATTAGGAAGTTATATTAAAAACCCTCGCCTCAAATAAGATATTTTTAATGAAAAATTTGTTTAATATGAAGGTGTATAAGAATGGTTTAGTATCGGATCATTTAAATGATTTTAATATGGTTGTAAATATGTTAGCTTTAGTTATAATAGAATTTGATGAAGAAATTAGGTCTTTATTAATTTTTTGCTCTTTACCTAAGAGTTGGAATAACCTGGTAATGGCGGTAAGTAACTCGGTTCCAACTAACTCGAAGTTGAAGTTTGAGGATGTTGTAGGGGTGATTCTAAGAGAGGAAATGCAAAGAAAAATCTCAGGGAATCTTCTACTTCAGGGAATGCTTTGACAGTGGAAACTAGAGGGAGACAAAAGAATAGAGGAAGTCGTGGAAAATCAAAGGATTGAGGAAGGTCAAAATCCAAAATAAATATAGTATGTTGGCTTGTGGAAAGTTTGGGCATGTAAAGAAGGATTGTTAGGAGCTTTGGAACAAGAAGAAATAACAAGAAGAAAACAAGGAAGAAAATTTGGCAACGGGTAATATATGTTAGGATCCTTAGATTATTTCTTTGCACAAAATCAATGAATCTTGGGTTTTAGATTCGGGGGCTTCTTTCCATGCTACTCCACATAGGCATTATTTTGTTGATTATGTTCAAGTAGATTTTGGGCATGTTTTTCTTGGTGATGATGAGCCTTAAAACATAGTTGGAAAAGGTTTTGTTTGGGTTAATATGCAGAATGGGAATACTTGGCTATTGAAGGATGTGGACATGTGCCTATTAAGATGAAATTTGATATTAGCGGGGGTAGTTAGGAAGTGATGGTTGTACTATGATATTTACAGCAGACTCTTGGAAGGTTACCAAGGGTGATCTTATGGTGGCAAGAGGTAAGATGGTTGGAACCTTATATTTAACCACTTATAGCACTAATGTTTGTAATCTTGTGGCTTCAAAAGTAGATACAACATTATGGCACTATAGGCTTGGTCATATGAGCCATAAGGGAATGGAGATCACAAAGAAGGATTTTCCTGGATATATAGAAACATGTTTGGAGTTTTGTGAGGAATACATATATGGGAAACAGAAGTGAGTAAGGTTTCTCAAGGTTGGACCTACAAAGAAAGAGAGTAAGTTAGAGCCGGTGCATTCTGATGGGTGGGGATAGGCTCAGGTATCATCTCTTGAGGGTTCAAGTTATTATGTTACTTTTATTGATGATGCAACAAGAAAAGTTTAGGTTTATTGTATTAGAAACAAATATGATGTATCGACACTTTTGTTAAATGGAAATCCTTAGTAGAGAATGAAACATGTCTTAAGCTAAAATGTGTCAAAGTTAGATAATGGAGGGGAGTATCAGTAGCAATGAATTTTATGATTATTGTTCTAAGAATGGAATCAATAGGAAAAAGATGGTTCCAGGAACTCTACAAAGAGAATGGGGTGTCGAGAAAGATGAACAAAACAATAATAGAACATGCTAGGAGCATGAGGTTACATGTAGGATTGCATCTTTCTTTTTGGGAAGAAGCGATGAGCACAACTATGTACTTCATAAACAGAGGACCCTCAAGTTCCTTAGATGGAGGCATACCTAACAAGGCTTGGTATGGTAATAAATTTGATTATTCATTTCTTAGAGTCTTTGGATGTGAGGTGTTTGTCCATATAGAAAAGGATGATAGGACTAAGCTAGAGGCTAAATCAAAAAAATGTACTTTCATTGGTTATGGTCGTGATGAATTTGGATATAAATGTTGGAGTATTAAGGACAAGAAAACCATTCGATCTAGGGATGTGGTCTTTAATGACATAGGCATGTATAAGCAACGATTGTAGGAAAATAGGGAAGAATCCAAGAAAGAATATGCAGCAAAGAGAGGATCTTCTAGATGGGAATGTGACACATGAATCAATTTAGGAACCTCCTCAACAGAACCCCAAACTCCTATATTGAGGAGGTCTTCTAGGGTAAAAAGAGAACTCAAGATTTTTCTCCTTCTCTTTATTATTTATTACTCACCGATAGTGGAGAGCCAAAGATATTTGATGAAGCAATGAATGTAGATACCTGGGAATATGTGGGAGCAAGCCATGGATGAGGAGCATCAGGATGTCATGGAGAACAAGACATGGCATTTGGTGAAGCTACCTGAAGGAAAAAGAGCATTATAGAATAAGTGGGTGTTCAGAGTCAAAGAGGAAGAAGGAGGAAAGAAAAGATAAAAGGCTCGGTTGGTGGTCAAGGGGTTTACACAGAAAAAAGGTATAGATTTTGATGATATTTTTTCTCCTATAGTAAAAATGACTTCTATTAGAATTGTTCTTGGAATAGTTGCAGTAGAAGACTTGCACTTAGAACATATTGATTTAAAGATTGCATTTCTCCATGGTGATTTGGAAGAGGGTCTATATATGCAACAACCAGAGGGCTATGAGGTCAAAGGTAAAGAGGAGATGGTGTGCAAACTAAAGAAGAACTTGTATGGCTTGAAACAAGCTCCACAAAAATGGTATAATAAATTTGATATAGTCATGATGGAGCAAGGTTATATTAGATTTCATTCTAACCATTGTGTGTATATAAAGAAATTTGTAAATGACAGTTATATTATCATGTGTTTGTATGTGGATGAGATGTTGGTTGTAGGTAAAAACTTGTAGGAAATAAAAGTAATCAAGAAGCACAGCTACATGAATCCTTTTCTATGAACAATTTGGGGACAACCAAACAAATCCTTGGTATGAGGATATCTCAGGATAGGAAGGAACAGAAGATGACTTTATATCAAGAAGAGTACATTAAGAATGTCTTGGAGAGGTTTAATATGCAGGATGATAAACCGGTTGGGACTCCTTTGGCGGAGCCATTTCAAGTTATCAAAGAAACAGTGTCCCAAGATAGAGCAGGAGAGAAACCAGATGTCCAAGGTACCTTACTCATAAGTGATTGGTAGTTTGATGTATACCATGGTGTGTACTAGGCTTGATATTACCCATGCAGTGGGAGTGGTGAGTAGATTTATGAGTGATCTAGGTAGAGATCACCTGCAAGATAAAGTGGATCCTTCAAGATTTGAGAGGGCCATGGGGATAGTTTTTTTGCTAAAGTGGATTAGACACCACTTTGTGTGGTTATGTAGATTCGAGATATAGCTGGAGATGTAGACAGCAGGAGCATGACAGTTATGTTTACACCTTGTAGGTGGGACAAAGTAGTGAGCTAGATTTCATGACTACAGAAGCTGGTGTCTTTGTCAACCATGGAGGATGAGTATGTTGTTGCCACAGAGGCAAGAAAATAAATGATTTGGTTACAGAAATTTCTTGAGGAGTTGAGGCATAAGAAGGAAGAAGGAAAGTTTCATAGTGATAGTCAAAGTGCTATACACCTAGCTAAGAACTTTGCTTTCCACTCTAGAACAAAGCATATACGATTCTTGTACCATTTCATCATAACAACTATGGAGGATGAGAAGTTGAAGTTGGAGAAGATTCATACCAGTCAAAATTGTGCAGACATGATGACCAAGGTGGTCACAAGGGAAAAATTGAAGCTGTGTTCATCTTTGGTTGGTCTTCACAGAAACTAGTGAAGGGTTGAGAAGCTTGCTCAGAGGAAAACTAGTCTCCAAGTGGGATATTGTTAGATTGTGGAGCCTGTTTTCATGTGATAAAGTGTCGAAGACTATACACTAAGAGTATTATACACTTTACGCATTTTTATTTCCGAGGTTCGAGGGCGTAGCCCCGAGAAAAAAATTGGCCTTAAAACATGCCCGATATAAGGGAAACATGATTTTCTCATATGGGCGGGATTTTTTCTCATAAGTTTATGGGACGGTTTTGGCCCATGGTTTTGATACCCACGGTTTTGTAAAATTGCTTAAGCAGTTGTCTACTTATGTGGTTTTGTGCATATGGTAGGGTTAATGTAACATTCTTTGAATTCGGGTGTGAATTCTGTAGAGTTTGTTGAGCATAGCTCCAAATAGATTTGGGTATTGTATTGAGAGAGTGATGGCTTATAATAAAATATGAGCAAGTGATTCTTGGTGGACGTAGCCCAAATTTGGTGAACCACGTTAAATATTGTCTCTTTGTGTTGTGTTATTTTATTCAGACACTTTTATTCGAGAAAAGGATGATAGGACTAAGGTAGAGGATAAATCAGGAAAAATGTACTTTCATTGGTTATGGTGGTGATGAATTTGGATATAAATGTTGGAGTATTAAGGACAAGAAAATAATTCGATCTAGGGATGTGATCTTTAATGAGAAAGTCATGTATAAGTAGTAGTTGTAGGAAAACAAGGAAGAATCCAAGAAAGAATATGCAGCAATAGAGGATCTTTCGGATGGGAAAGTGACACATGAATCAGTTTAGGAACCTCCTCAATAGGAACCCCAAACTCCTATATTGAGGAGGTCTTCTAGGGTAAAAAGAGAACCGAAGATTTTCTCCTTCTCTTTATTATTTATTACTCACTGCAATGGAGAGCCAAAGATCTTTAATGAAGCAATGCATGTAGATACCGGGGAATACGTGGGAGCGAGCCATGGATGAGGAGCATCAGGGTGTCATGGAGAACCGGACATGGCATTTGGTGAAGCTACCGAAGGAAAAATAGCATTTTAGAATAAGTGGGTGTTTAATGTCAAAGAGGAAGAAGGAGGAAAGAAAAGATAAAAGGCTCGGTTGGTGGTCAAGGGGTTTGCACAGAAAAAAGGTATAGATTTTGATGATATTTTTTCTCCTATAGTAAAAATGACTTCTATTAGAATTGTTCTTGGAATAGTTGCAACATAAGACTTGCACTTAGAGCATATTGATTTAAAGATTGCATTTCTCCATGATGATTTGGAAGAGGGTCTATATATGCAGCAACCAGAGGGCTATGAGGTCAAAGGTAAAGAGGAGATGGTGTGAAAACTAAAGAAGAACTTGTATGGCTTGAAAAAAACTCCACGAAAATGGTATAATAAATTTGATAGCTTCATGATGGAGCAAGGTTATATTAGATTTCATTCTAACCATTGTGTGTATATAAAGAAATTTATAAATGACAGTTATATTATCATGTTTTTGTATGTGGATGAGATGTTGGTTGTAGGTAAAAACATGTAGGAAATAAAAGTACTCAAGAAGCAGCTACGTGAATCCTTTTCTATGAACGATTTGGGGACAGCCAAACAAATCCTTGGTATGAGGATATCTCGGGATAGGAAGGAATAGAAGCTGAATTTATCTCAAGAAGAGTACATTAAGAATGTCTTAGAGAGGTTTAATATGTAGGATGCTAAACCGGTTGGGACTCCATTGGCATGCCATTTCAAGTTATCAAAGGAATGGTGTCCCAAGACAAAGCAGGAGAGAAACCAGATGTCCAAGGTACCTTACTCATCCGTGGTTGGTAGTTTGATGTATACCATGGTGTGTACCTGTGCTTGATATTACCCATGCAAAGTGGGAGTGGTGAGTAGATTTATGAGTGATCCAGTAGAGATCACCGGCAAGCAGTAAAGTGGATCCTTCAAGATTTGAGAGGGGCCATGGGGATAGTTTTTGCTAAAGTGGATTAGACACCACTTTGTGTGGTTATGTAGATTCGATATGGTGGAGATGTAGACAGGCAGGAGGAGCATGACGGGTTATGTTTACATTGTAGGTGGGACAAAGAGTGAGCTAGATTTCATGACTATAGAAGTGGTGTCTTTCACAACCATGGAGGCTAAGTATGTTGTTGCCATGAGGCAAGAAAATAAATGATTTGGTTACGTAAATTTCTTGAGGAGTTGAGGCATAAGAAGGAAGAAGGAAAGTTTCATAGTGATAGTCAAAGTGCTATACACCTAGCTAAGAACTTTGCTTTCCACTCTAGAACAAAGCATATACTGATTCATCGTACCATTTCATCATCATAACAACTATGGAGGATGAGAAGTTGAAGTTGGAGAAGATTCATACCTACAGTCAAAATCTTGCAGACATGATGACCGAGGTGGTCACAAGGGAAAAATTGAAGCTATGTTCATCTTTGGTTGGTCTTCACAGAAACTAGTGAAGGGTTGAGAAGCTTGCTCAAAGGAAAACTAGTCTCCAAGTGGGATATTGTTAGATTATGGAGCCTGTTTTCATGTGATAAAGTGTTGAAGACTATACACTAAGAGTATTATACACTTTACATATTTTTCTTTCCGAGGTTTGGGCGAGCCCGAGAAAAAAATTGGCCTTAAAATGTGCCCGATATACCGGAAACATGATTTTCTCGTATGGGTGGGATTTTTGCTCATAAGTTTATGGGATGCTTTTGGCCCATGGTTTTGATACCCACGGTTTTGTAAATTTTCTTAAGCATTTGTCTACTTATGTGGTTTTGTGCATATGGTAGGGTTAATGTACCATTACTCGAATTCGGGTGTGAATTTCAGAGTTTGTTGAGCATAGCTCCAAATAGATTTGGGTATTGTATTGAGAGAGTGATGGCTTGTAATAAAATATGAGCAATTAATTCTTGGTGGACGTAGCCAAAATGGGGTGAACCACGTTAAATATTGTCTCTTTGTGTTGTGTTATTTTATTCTCGCACTTTTATTCAAGAAAAGGATGATAGGACTAAGCTAGAGGCTAAATCAGAAAAATGTACTTTCATTGGTTATGGTGGTGATGAATTTGGATATAAATGTTGGAGTATTAAGGACAAGAAAATCATTCGATCTAGGGATGTGGTATTTAATGAGAAAGTCATGTATAAGAAGTAGTTGTAGGAAAACAGGGAAGAATCCAAGAAAGAATATGTAGTAGTAGAAGATCTTCCGGATGGGAAAGTGACACATGAATCAGTTTAGGAACCTCCTCAACAGGAACTCCAAACTCCTATATTGAGGAGGTCTTCTAGGGTAAAAAGAGAACTCAAGATTTTTCTCCTTATCTTTATTATTTATTACTCACTTTGGCGGTGGAGAGCCAAAGATCTTTGATGAAGCAATGCATGTAGATATAGGAATACATGGGAGCAAGCCATGGATGAGGAGCATCAGTGGTGTCATGGAGAACCAGACATGGCATTTGGTGAAGCTACCCAAGGAAAGAGAGCATTATAGAATAAGTGGGTGTTCAAAGTCAAAGAGGAAGGAGGAAAGAAAAGATAAAAGGCTCGGTTGGTGGTCAAGGGTTTGTACAGAAAAAGGTATAGATTTTGATGATATTTTTCTCCTATAGTAAAAATGACTTCTATTAGAATTGTTCTTGGAATAGTTACAAAGATAAGACTTGCACTTAGAGCATATTGATTTAAAGATTGCATTTCTCCATGGTGATTTGGAAGAGGGTCTATATATGCAGCAAACCAGAGGGCTATGAGGTCAAAGGTAAAGAGGAGATGGTGTGAAAACTAAAGAAGAACTTGTATGGCTTGAAACAAGCTCCACGAAAATGGTATAATAAATTTGATAGAGTCATGATGGAGCAAGGTTATATTAGATTTCATTCTAACCATTGTGTGTATATAAAGAAATTTGTAAATGACAGTTATATTATCATGTTTTTGTATGTGGATGAGATGTTGGTTGTAGGTAAAAACATTTAGGAAATAAAAGTACTCAAGAAGCAATGCTACGTGAATCCTTTTCTATGAACGATTTGGGGACAGCCTAAAAATCCTTGGTATGAGGATATCTCATGATAGGAAGGAATGTGGTTGACTTTATCTCAAGAAGAGTACATTAAGAATGTCTGGAGAGGTTTAATATGCGGGATGCTAAACCGGTTGGGACTCCATTCAAGTGTGCCATTTCAATTTATCAAAGGAACGGTGTCCCAAGACAGAAGCAGAGAGAAACCAGATGTCCAAGGTACCTTACTCTTCAAAGTGATTGGTAGTTTGATGTATACCATGGTGTGTACCAGCTTGATATTACCCATGCAAAGTGGGAGTGGTGAGTAGATTTATGAGTGATCCAGTAAAGATCACCGCAAGCAAAGAAAGTGGATCCTTCAAGATTTGAGAGGGGCCATGGGGATATTTTTGATAAAGTGGATTAGACACCACTTTTGTGTGGTTATGTAGATTCAAATATGGTGGAGATGTAGGCAGCGGGGAAGAGCATGTGAGTTATGTTTACACCGTAGGTGGGACAAGAGTGAGCTAGATTTCATGACTATAGAAGCTGGTGTCTTTTTCAACCATGGAGGCTAAGTATGTTGTTGCCACAGAGGAAAGAAAATAAATGATTTGGTTACAGTAAATTTCTTGAGGAGTTGAGGCATAAGAAGGAAGAAGGAAAGTTTCATAATGATAGTCAAAGTGTTATACACCTAGCTAAGAACTTTTCTTTCCACTCTAGAACAATGCATATACATTTATCGTACCATTTCATCATAACAACTAAGGATGAGAAGTGAAGTTGGAGAAGATTCATACCGCTTAAAATCCTATGAGACATGATAACCAAGGTGGTCACAAGGGAAAACTGAAGTTGTGTTCATCTTTAGTTGGTCTTCACAAAAACTAGTGAAGGGTTGAGAAGCTTGCTCAGAGGAAAACTAGTCTCCAAGTGGGATATTGTTAGATGTGGAGCTGTTTTCATGTGATAAAGTGTTGAAGACTATACACTAAGAGTATTAAACACTTTACACATTTTCTTTTTCGAGGTTTGGGGACGTAGCCCCCAAGAAAAAAATTGGCCTTAAAACGTGCCCGATATACCGGGAAACATGATTTTCTCATATGGGCGGGATTTTTTCTCATAAGTTTATGGGACGGTTTTGGCCCATGGTTTTGATACCCACGCTTTTTTAAATTTTCTTAAACATTTGTCTACTTATGTGGTTTTGTGCATATGGTAGGGTTAATGTAACATTGCTGAATCTGGTGTGAATTTTGTAGAGTTTGTTGAGCATAGGTCCAAATAGATTTGGGTATTGTATTGAGAGAGTGATGGCTTGTAATAAAATATGAGCAGTGATTCTTGGTGGACGTAGCCAAAATTGGGTGAACCACATTAAATATTGTCTCTTTGTGTTGTGTTATTTTATTCTACACTTTTATTCGAGATCTGTAATATTTTCAGATATTAGTTTCTATTGTTGTGATTATGTGAGGGATGATTCCACATATTTTATCTCTTATTTCCTAACAAATATCCTACACCACCAGAGGACGTGGAAGAGCCAAAGGATGAAGAAGTGAAAGATGGATATCTGAAGAATGAAGGAGAAGGAGTCAAGGAAGGAGAGACAAAGAAAGATACTACTCAAGACATTGAAGATCCAGCTCCAAATCTTGGCACACAAGTTCCTAAGGGGCCAAGAAGTAAACAGACAAGTGGATAATCTACTGTTCCATATCTAGGCTATGCTGAGGACACAAGCAAAATTATATGTGCCCGTTTTCAGAGCACGGTGAGCCCTAAGGAGTTATATGGATGGGATTTGATGGATGAGGACATGGCCACCACGCACACAAGAAAGTAGCTATCCTGGTCTATGCACACACACATGGATGAGCCAGAATTTGACATATGCAAAGAATCCTATATGTCAAGGAGATTGAAGAAGGAACCTCATGCCATACATATAACTGTGAATCCCACTGCTATGTCTGATGAGAAGGTAAGAAATGCCTTAGTGAAGGTATCTACAGAGGTGGCGTTGAGGAACATAGACAAATCTACCACTATCAAGGTGCTAATAGAAGAGATTAAGGCCAAGGATGTAGATATCGTGGGATTAAAACAAGAAAAGGACCTAAAGTAGAAAAATAATGGGGTTCTTATTGTCATGGCAGAGGAGATTGGGGATCATGTTCTCCAAGCAAGACCACACTTAGAGCCCAAGGTACCCAAAAAGTTCCCTTCAGTTATGCACTATGTGCATACTTTGGTTGATATGGTGCTTGAAGAGGGACCAGTTAGGATGCCAGTGCCAAAAGACCCTGAATAAGAGGCAGAGAGGGAAAAGGCTGCAGTGATTAGAAAAATTTCATCATATGAGGGGTTACTTCAAACTTTGTGGGAGGAGCTGAAGAAAGCGGATCAAGCATTTAATATTTGTACAACTCCAGAAGTAGTCATCAAAATAAGGACGATGGTAGAGGACAACAAAGTCTTAAAAGCTACGAAGGATGAAACCTGGGGAACGTTAAGATTCTCGACGGTGGTGAAGCAAAAATGCGAGGCCCTTGCAGCGGCTCTCAGAGCCCCATAAGAATAGGTTGGATGAACTAGGAAAACTTGTAGCACGAAAATGGATTTTCTCCGGAAGGGAGAATCTACAATGGCTAACATAATGTTAGTATTACAAAATGAGAAGGGAGAAATTACCCAAGACAAGCTGCAGATATTATAGTGAATATACGAGAAAAGGTAGATTCCGCGTTGAGTGAATGACGGACATTAGAGGCTGAAATAAAGGAAGAATATCTAGAACTCATTCTCCCGCAAAGCAGACGGTGATGTATAGTAAATAACCATTTTTTTGTATAAGAAATTCTTTCACATCCTTTCCTTTATTTTATTCTTTATTATTCAAGGAGTAGCCATTTCTGAGGTGGTAATGCAGTTTAGAGTGGTGTAATGTTGAGCAGACAAAGTGGAATACTTAGTGGAAGGCACATAAGAGGTTCATGCGAGAAAACAAGGCGCAATCAAAGATGAGAAAGGATAGGGGAGAACATGCACGCAAAATATAAGGGCAGATTTGGGACTTAGCCATTTTCACATGTAAGAGCTATTTTTGGAGATAGCGTATAGAGAACATAAGTTTGGGAAAAGACTTACGCAACATGCACATGCTATTTTTGGAAGAGCAGCTACTGAGCACTTTGCATGGATGTGGGATAAAGATAGAATTACTACTGACATTTAACTAGGAGAGGTCTATTATTAGCGCACTTGCATGTGTGGCTGTAATTGTAAAGGTGCATGGCTATTTCTAGCATGTGACCTATTTTTTGAGTTATGCAAGCGGTGAAGGGAAAGTCCCCACCCTTATAAATATGTAATGATCTATGTAGTATAGAGAAGTATGTGAGAACTGAATTACTGTGAGGTTATATTGCCAAATATGATGCGTGCATAAGCTATGGTATTATCTATTGTAATGAGCTTCTATGTATTTATCATGTTTAATATAATGGAGTGTATTGGCTGAATCAGAGTATTAATTCTGAGTATAATTGGCTCTTGCATGTTTGATTCCATCATGGTTATCATTTAAGTCTTTTATTATTTAGATATAGATCTGAACATGCATTGTAGAATGATGTATTAATTATGGATCTGAATGCATTAAGTATTCATCATGCTAAAATCCTACAACAGAAACCCTAAAGAGGGGCATGGTACCTTTGTGTGCTTCTGTGAGCACTCACCTAGGTTGAGTGATGTGTCAAGCATGCCTAGGATTTTATTGGTAAATTCTAGGTTACATCACCCATTTTAGAAAAATTCATAATGGATGAACGTTCTAATAATTCAACACTAAAATACGCATATCAAGGATTAGTTCCAACATCATCTTTAAATTCAAAGTGCATAATAATATTTTAGATACCGATATGGGTCACGTGGATATGGTTCAATTTTGTGATAGGGTAAGATGGGAAGGGAGGACTATTTTTTAAAAAGGCTTTATGTTGTGGGTTACCTCAAGTGGAATTGTTTCAGTTGCCATACAATGCCCCGAATTTGTCCTAGCTTGTGCCGAACATTATGATCTTGAGCGTCAAGGAATTTTTAATGACAGAGATGAACCTTTCTTGCTCAATTCTCCAGATCATATGGAGGATTTGTTAAGAGTGCCACTTCATGAAGAAAATTTTGACATCACGTAAGAATCATTTTTTATCATGGCAAAGTGATGTTGTTATGGAAAAGGATTAAATGAATAGCATGCTTAAACAATTGGAGAGATATAAATCTCAAATTTCCAAACTCAAGGAAGAAAAAAAATAGTTGATTTCATATGTTCAGAATTTGATCAGCCCAATTACATCTTCTTTTCCTATTCCGAGAGATGGTGGCTATTCCAGATCAATAAATTATCAATCAATTGAAGGATTCGATCACTCTAAAGCAAAATCTTAGGTCATGGGTTTCTGAGATAGAAAGTGGTGGGTTGAAAACAATTGCTGATGTGATAAAAATATCTGATAATATTTATGCCTACATTAATCCAAAGTGTTTCCGTTTAAGGAATGCCTCATTACTGTAATTAATAACACTTTGGATCATATTTTTCCAAGTCTTCAGGATCTTTCTTGCATGGAATCTACATTCTTAGCCTCAGAGGGGATACTTGAGTTTGATCATCGCATGACACGAATTCTATGGTTAAATCATGCTAAGTCTAGGAAAATGATTCTGGAAGACTTGGTAATTTAGTTTGACAGTTTGTGCAATGAAGCCTATACCGCGCTCTCTTCCATTAAAGTATTCATTGAAGATATTCCTTGTACCTTCGTCAACAAACACAGCCAAAGGAATTCAGTACAACATCTGGTGGAGCAGTTTACAAAATTGATACATGAAATGTATACTCATGTTGATGTTTTTTCCACTTCTTTTATGGATCAATGTTTCAAAATCAAACATCTTTACAAAGAGATCCAATCTAAAGTTGTAGATTTGCATACCATACCAGGTAATATTCTTGAAATGTAGGTACTTTGTGAGGCTGGTCTTCTCTTGAGTTATTTTCTAGAAGAAGAGAAGATGCACCAGACATTGCAAAAGCTCAAATCTTTTGAATTGGAAAAGAATCAAGATCCTTGTTTTGCCAACAACATGGTAGGGTGATTTCCTATATTTTCTCATGGGTGGGAGAGTCCATTTCTCATACGATTGAGATAGGCGGAACCCCACCCCAATGGATAAGGCATTGGTTTTTGTCGAATGTTTTGAAAGTGGTATTTTAAATGATGTTATTGTTGAATTCACTTTTGAGAAAACTTAAGAGATTTCTATTTTTAGTTGCTTTTAATAAAGTTGGTTGAAAAATTCAAAGTCATTTAAGTTCCCTATTTAATGTTCATGTAAACCCTAACTACCTTGTAACCAACTTTTGGGTTATAAAAGGAAGTCAGGGGCTCATTTGTAAAGGGTGACTTTGAGAGAGGACAAGAAAATACTTTTTTATGCAAGCTTTACTTCAAAGAAAGAAACTTTTTCTTCTTTTGATAAGACATTCTGGAGTTAACGAAATATGAACTTTGTGTCCCATTCATTGTCTCTTATAGCATTTGATGTTCTTATGTTCATTAGATGTTAGTGTTTGAATCTCGCATGCAAATATTGTCTTGTATCCTATTGTCAACGCTACTAATATGTTGTTCTAGTTCACAAAGTGATAAAGCTCGATAATCTACTTGCTCACGTGTGTTCCCTTTTACTCATTCTCATTTAACCGATGCGAACTCCATTTTATTTGTTGTAGTTATTTATTTTTCTTCTCCATGCAATATTAGGATCTTCTTTTACCTAACTCTTGCATGTTCCATCCATTCATTTCTTTCCTTCATTCCATTCCATCTCCCTCATTCACCTTTCTTTCCATTGATGTTCCAAAACACCCCCCACATACAATTTTGAATGTACAAATGTAAATATAGTTTTGGTTTTAAATAAAGGCAGCCTCACCTTCATTGAGGAGGGACTTTGATCCCACACATTGCATGTCATTTGCATGCATTCAAATCCATATGCTAACAAAGTTATCCCTTTATGCCTTTTGATCCCAAGTTTCCATTCATATACCACATGTTGTAGACTTGGAAGTCCCAAACTATTTATACTTTTGAGGAGATTTAAAACGTATTTTACCAGAAAACCTAAAATGGTGCTTATTTGTGATGTCCTAGATTATTATCTTTATATTATTCTCAATAGAATAGAATTTCCCTAATATCCAAGCACCCAATTTTGTGACACATTTTACATGTTGACTAATGTATCAACCAAATCCAAGAACAACACTTTACAAGATCCCTTTAACTAAATGCACATCATTAGGCCACATATTTGTATATTATAATTCATAGTTATACGAATGAATTTTTGTCATGTATTGTCCTCTAAAAATCAAAGCCAACAACCCAATAATAAGTGATTATGCCATGTGTCTCCATCTCAAGTATACTTTGAGGGGATTTCAAGCCTCAAAACCAACTCTATCTAAACATACCAATAACTTACAACAACCACTTGGAGATCTACTTATATAACTTTTAACCACCCTCTCTACCTATCGAACACACTTTATAAATTCTCCTAATTTATATAATACCGACATATACTAGTCTATATGGAACTTAGCCCTACACATTATTAGAATACCACCTGCAATGTCATACCTCATCCATTAATCTAATTACAACTCATTTATAATAAAAATATGTCTTGATTCTAGGTAACATATAAACTCTCCTTTCCTTGATGCATAATTATTAATGCCATTAATTTTTTTGGACTGAAAATGAACTAAGAGGGGTTGAATCAGTCCCAAATAAAACTTGTACTTTTTATATTTCAAACATCAAACACACATCCTCATGAAACACATATATCAATACTTTATCACAATCTAATACACTTCACCATGAAACATATTCCACCAAAGAAAGGATTCATACATACATATTAATAGCAATATAAGGTATAAATAAAACCTTTCTTTATTTATGTTCAAATCAGATCACATGACAGATGATGTCTTCAAAGAATATAACAAGATACAATCAAGAGATATCAATGCAATCAACTATACCTCTGGAATACACAAGAGTATATTCCTCTTTTGCATAAGAATTAATATCATAATTAGACCTAAAAATAATTTAGATATATGGTAATGACATCAACATGCTCCAAATTTAACAATCAACACATGCCACCAACTCTCTTCCCTCCCCGCATCAACTCGCCATCAAGGAAACTTCACCATCCTTTACTTCTCTCAAATCCACCTCATAAAAAGACCACCAACGAAAAACCTAGAATGTAATTCTAAGGGTTGTGTGCTAGGCCCAAGGGGGTTTTCTTTGCATCAAGACTTCTTCAAAATAAGATAAAAGGTTTTCCTAAAAGTTAGCGTCATAACTTTGTGAACTTCAATTTTATAGGATCTTCATCATTCAAATTGAAAATACGTTGGTTTCCCTCCTCTAGCTCGATAGTAAAAACTCAATAAAATCCTATAAAAATAACTATATTATTCAAAATTTACCTATATAGTTTGGCCATGCCAAAAACCTTCATCCATGCACCAAAAATCCTCAAAACCCCACCAATGGAATGAGAAAAATACCTTCATGTCAAAAATATTATTATTCAATCTCTAAAAATCAGCATACATGATTAATGTTAAATTTAAACATCATTTATGGTTTTAATTTACTTTAACCAATCATATTATTTCATTTATTGGGCCCACTGGCTCATTACCTTCACAAAACACCTAATTCCAGTACCCTGATTTTACCTTTGGGCCTCAAGACCATCCAACATGATCTCAACTATGGCATGTGACCACTCAATGGAATTCCCAGAACTTTAATAACACTTATAATCATGTTATTCATCATGAAACATTTACATGCTCAAACCACTACTACTTCGACTTCACCAAAAAAATTGCCTAAAAACATAATTTACAAATCCAACTGGTTAACACCCTTCCGACACTTTAAATACATCCAAATAGATTCAATTGATTTATAATTAACCCCTATTAACCTTATAGGTAATATAAATCATCACCCAATCCATTTCATGCACTAACCAACTCAATCGTTCGGTAAATAATATCTTGTCACGAAAAGAAAGAAATGTTCTTGCTCACAAATTGACCTAGAAACCTCATCAAATCACCTCATCAAGAAACCAAATGTATACCGTTGTAAATATATCTAAATTAAATTTCCATGTAAAATATTTTAAATCCTTCCAACTCTAAGTAAAACATCTTCAATCAATCGATCTCTAAAAATACTTGAAACTTCCCCAAACCTTCCCTTTGACTATTCAATATAAATGAAGCATACAATGTAACACCTATTTTTTTACTTCATAAAAATTAAGGGAATTTTTTTGTACCAAATCTTTAGATACAGTTAATTCCTTCAATTAAATTTACACGCAACCATTAAATTCCAGCATACAAGAGTTATAAATTTCCTTTAGTTATCTTACGTTGAAATAAGTAACTTCATTTACAAAAGAACACCGAATTATTCCAACATTGTTAATTTTATTGATGTCTTCAATGATTAATTGATTTCCACATATTAATCTAGCATTAATTAATGTTTAGAATCCTTCCAACAACATCATAACCATGTACGGTTTTTATGGGTCAACTAGATCTCCCGATCCCCCATATTTCACTCTCCTTGAGTATGTATACAAAGTATATAGTTGGTTAACCTTTGATAGGTACAAATTTTCAAGTGTAGTTCTCATGTGGCTACCTAAAATTAAGTCCATCAAATTCCATCCAATATATCACACCCCTAAGTGTTTACCTCGAAATTTAGTCCAACAAATTTCATTCGATATCCCACTCCTTAGTTTAGAGCTCGGTGAATTTGACAATGTAATAATCCGCATACATACACTACTTTAGAAAAAGTTTTAGAGACATGTTTACCATGCTCAGTTTCATGATGACACATTCGTCATTAGAAACTTATCATTCACCGTATCACTTAATTCATTTATCTAGATTCTTTCCCTTTTTCACTTGTTAAGTCTATGGTTTATCAACTTAAGTAATCACCAATGTCCATTATTAGTTACTAGGTTGATTTATTTTACTAGGATAGATAAGTACAACTATATCTTATTCAATTTATCTCACAAGATATCTTTGCACATCATTCCATTCCATCGTAATTTGATCATACAACGATGGTACTTAACCTTGTGATTACATTTCATTGTTGTTAAAGGATAACAACCCGTTTGTACCATATGAGATGATTATATAATCCTAGATATCTAGGTCAACAGATAAGTCTTATGTCATCTATCAACACTAAGTATATCATTAACAATTATTCCCTTAAGTACACTTAGTTTATTATGTGTCATTTGTTAATGATCATGATTGAAGATAAGATGCCATTCATTTTGAATATCTTTTTCATTTCAACGCAACAATAGGTTGTTGCCATAATTATGTGATTAATCATTAAACATATGATTATGCATTGCTCATACATATTTTAAAGTATAACTAAGCATGTTGTTAGATTACATAATTTACAATGCTTCTAAATAATATAATTGTTTTTTCATCCATTAATGTCTCGATCTTACATACATTAATTATTCAATCACACTAAAGCATATATCAATATATACATGTAATTATGCATTGAAAAGTTGTCGTAAATTCGGCATCATAACACTTAATAGAAAACGTAAATATGTTGTAAAAATGTGACATATATTTATATCATGAAGGTTAAAAACCTCATTAAAGACATACCGATATTACAAACAATGATAAAAATGCAGCAAGCCTTTATTTACCTTTCTTACATCCTACAAAGTAGTTTCTTTCACTTTTAACATTAAGTACATTCATGGTACTCCTCAACAAATCAATGTCAATCAAATACAGTACATTCATGATATATCGAGATTTAATCTAAGTCGAGCAAGTTTATCGTAACTGGACTTTATTTCTTTTCTAATTAATTTTCAACCTGCAAAGCTAACAACCTGCATGATAAAATTCCATTGTACATGGTCAATTCCAATCGAATTGACATGATTATACAATTCCTTGTATATATATTTCAATAAAAATTAATGGAATATTTATTGTCATGTTTAATGATAGTACATCTTAGTACCACTTCCCAATCATAAAAAAACTTAAACACAACTTTCAAAAATGTCAACTATTTCCTTCATTCTATCATTGTTTGCATATATTTCCAATTCACTAACTCAACAAAGTATTACGACCAAATTAAAGATTTTATCGATAACCCCTTTTTCCCTTTTGAGAAATACATTATTTAATTATATTATCTCATTAATATTTTAATAGGAAAGTGATCATTTTAATTTTCATTATCCCATCTTTTCAAGTTCGTATAAACCAACAAGAAAATCTCATAACATTAAACAACAAGGGTATTCACTCATTCTCTTATTTTGTTTAATACTATCAATCAACATATAATGTTTCAATTTAACCTTAAGTGATTGATCCCCACAATAATTTTACAAGCCCCTAAATGAGAATCCGCATCAACACAACATTATATGGTTTATCCAAAGAAAAGAACCACTAGATTCTCATATTGTTGGTTTTAAGAAACTATCCCCACCCCATATTATACAACTTTTGTTAACAAGGAACTCAATGTAACTAAATAAAATGTATTTTATCAACTTGCTCATCAATACTTATCAAGTAGGAGACGTTGGTTTATTTCATACAACTCAAATTACAAGATCTGTTAAAAATTTCAAGCAATGTTGGAAACTAATAATAATTCACGTTATTTTATGTTGACATAAACTCCCAACATATTCTCGAAAACTATCCTAAATGATATATCTCGCTAACCTTAACTTATTCACAAGTTAAGCAAACATTCGAGAGAACATATTTAAGCACCCATGAAATATCAAATCTCAACTTAAGTTATGTAGTAAGAGAAAATAATATCAATTTTATCAATGAGACTATTCCCTTACGGGTCCTATTAAATTTGGACATAGTTTCATTCGAATAGGTCATAATTGTAAAATTATGCACGCCTTAAGATTGAATTCAAATTCTTAGGAGATAAGATAAAATTCTTGGTATCACGCGGATGGACGATTAACATAAGAATCCCATACGGTCAACTTAACCTAGCAAGGTATGATTTGTTCACTTGCACACTCAATTGTGCTTGATTTAATAGTGGCATCAAATATCGAAACCATTTATGCTTAGATGGAAATCTATCTCATCCCAACCAAAGGATGTAGGGTTTGAACTAAACCAAATCCCCATTAATTTTTCCAACTATAAGGTCTTCGTCCCTTACCCAAACTAACTTGATTCCCCATAATTTTTCCCAAAAACATAAAGAATTACTCTTGATTTGAACACCTTTCGACAGAGTTAGACCAAGCTTGATATGGGAAACAAAAATCTCGACCCTTTTCTAATAAGCATCAAAAGATCAGAGCACCCAGTTTGTGCTCTTAGGAGTAATTATTTAATAATTACTAAAACAATACTAGAAATGTAAAAAGAGAAATGTATCTACAATCTTTCCACATCAATCAATTTTTGGTAATACCAACCAAAAAATAATAGACATCTCAAAGATTATGCAATATAAACTTCCTACCATCATTATTCACATAAAACTATTCACATACTTCGTAGTGAAAATTTTGAACAAGAAAGTGAATAATCATGCCCGAAAATATTTTGCAATTCTTTACGAAATCACTAGCAGGTTCATTCCAACAAGATTCTAGGGCCTCCCATCCATAAAACATTTCATCTCTTCTCTACTCTTTTCTTTCTAGAGTTCCCCTTATAACTTCTCAATAATATATGACCCAAAGAATAACGTCACATCGATCAAAAATACCCCATAACATGTTGGCTAAAATTCTCATGCAAACCAACATGCATAGCCCAAAGTTTTCCATGCACAACTAGCTCCACAAAGCTCGGACTCGAGACAATTCTAAAATCACAATGAACCCAAATGCATGCAATACTAGCTTCTCGGGAAGCTTCACATCTTTCAAGAAATCATCTTCTCATACATTAAATGCCATTAAAACTAGAAATGCCATGTTTTTGTTTTTTTAACTACCACTACCATGATATATTTGGTATAGATTTAATTTGAAAATAATAGAACAAAACACCAAAATATAAACACAAATAATATACTTGATTTTATTCATTCGGGATTACAATTACATTGATGGAGAATACATTTTATAATGTTTGAGCTCCTACAAAGGTGGAGTCAAACTTCATCTTCTATCCTATCTCCTAGTATTTCTCTCATCCCTCAAATTGTTAGAAATCTCCAAGATATCTCACACTCCTAAATAACTACGTGAGTTGTGCATGCCAACTAATTGTGCACACTCATGATTTATTTAAATACTAAATAATACAATTATTCAAACTATATGTTCACACTATGAATAATTATTTCCTAACATTCACCCCCTTAGTTTGAACATGGGTCGCTTATGTCTAGTACTGCTCATGTTCTCGCAATCCAATGGTTTTGAGAGAGTGCCATCAACTCAACAATGGTTTTCTAGTGAAACCATTAACCACTCTTTATGTGATTTTCTAAAAGATTCACAAACTCTCACATTAGTTTTCTAGTGGATCACCAACAACTTTCATAGCAGTGTACATGTTTCCCCACTCACATTTTACAAAAGGGAACAATATATAGGAAAATATGTTCCTAACTATGAACAAGAATTATCCTTCTGTTCTTTATTTACTACCACACATGTTGAAATTAAACACACCGAACACAACTGAAAAAACATGGCCACCAAAGCAATATTGTGGCCTCATTGATGGTGCCTAGCGAGAGGTCGCTAAAATGCCTCCTTCTTCCGTTGCCTTCAACTCCATAAAAATGTTACTTAGTTGATCGGATGTGATCATGAAGCTCAAAAATACCCCTCAAAATTTGGACATCGAGTACAAGCGAAAATACATTCAAGAGTAATGCAGACATTTTAAAATTATTATTACTATTTTTTATTTTTATTTATTTTTCAGACTTTTACAATGACACAATTTTATGAACAAAAGACTTGACGACACTTTTAATGACACTTGACTCTTTTACCATAACTCTTACAATCTCCAAAACAATGACAAAAACTTGATAATAAACCTATAAACAATAAACAATTACAAAAGTAATACTTAATTACTTTTTATTACAATTATATAATAACAAGGATTAGATTATAAAAAATATACTTTTATAAAAACAAAATAAAAATAAAGACTTAAACATATTAAACAAATATAAAACTAAAACTAAACAAGAGAATTATCCCCACGAATTTCACTTTAAAAGGACCTCAAAATTAAACCAAGTTCCTAAGATCTTTTTCATTTATATATTTTTAAACTAAAATTAAAATAAAACCGTTATAATTCTTACACTTAGCATAAAACTATGACCATTGCTTTTTCTTTTTATTTTAAGGAAAATGTGAATTTTCTTAAACTTTCTAGACAGAATTTTAAATTAAAAGACATAAAGACAAAAATAATTACTTGACTCGACCAATACTATTAATATTATTCTTAAACATAAGACTATTGAATATGAGTTCGCAGATTTTGGAATACGTAGAAAATGATGATAGTCAATAGCATGCACTATTTGAATGGGAATGAATCAGGATGCATAAGTATTGTGAATAAAAATATGCACACATGTCTATGCACCCTCTATACTCCAATAGTTGGTGCAAATAGCTCCAAGTCTGAACCGCATCCTTTAATGTCCACTAACAATCATGTAAAGATTGAACGCATTTAGACTCTCATTTGGACACCCCCTCACTTTGATACCAGAAGATATATTTTGTATAGATTTAATTCTGAAAACAATAGAATAAAACACCAAATATAAACACAAATAATATACTTCTGATTTTATTCATTCGGGATTACAATTACATTGATGGAGAATACATTTTATAATGTTTGAGCTCCTACAAATGTGGATTCAAACTTCATCTTCTATCTTATCTCCTAGTATTTCTCTCATCCCTCAAATTGCTCCAGCAATCCCCAAGATATCTCACACTCCTAAATAGCTACGTGAGTTGTGCATGCCAACTAATTGTGTACACTCACGCTTTATTTAAATACTAAATAATACAATTATTCAAACTATATGTTCACAAGTTATGAACAAATATTTCCTAACACACCATTGTTAACTCCTTCGCCCCAAATCGAGTTAGTGGAGTTCAACATATGGTCTATGATTTAAAAATAAAACATAATTTATATGGCATTCTCTTATCGACCAAACTTCACATGAAGTTTGAAAATGGTCCATTTAACTTAGTTTTGCATGGTGGCTAAGCCTTCGTAATAATCATTTAACTTTCTAATTATTTCCTTTGTGGAGTCCCGTTAGGTTCAAAGTCTTAGATCACCAAAAGATCAAGTCATCATAATGCATGGGTCAACAACGACTGAATTTACAATATTAAAAATCAAATGACATTCAAATAATTGCATTTGACCATTGTTCAAGCAAGGGTAACCAACCATTGAATGAAACAATTAATCGATCTCATAATATATACATGGTAGGGTCATTAGACCATTTATGATATTTTTCCATATTATTATCGTATTTTAAAGATAATAAAAAATCCTACTATATGTCTAGGATGTGGCTAACCAAATCGATTAATCAAAATTCCTTTGAAATACAAAATCTTGAATACATTTGAAAATGTATAACTTATGGTCTTAAACCTTTGTTTCAATAATGTAAACCTTATCATCCCGGGGCCAATTAATTTCGAAAAAATTATTTTACTAACCAAATCATATATCAATGAGTATGGTCAAAGATCATATTTTATTAAACAAACAACTAACCTTCCTTAATAATTAAGCATAATTCAATCATGAGCCACATCCATGTTATTATGCAAGCATGGTTCGTGTGGTGACCTCTTACCAATTAAATCAAATCATGCCCACTTATTAGCTCCCGATAATATGTAATTGGTTTTAAACGACTATCCATAACTTATGATTTCCCCCTTATTTTCATGGCTATTTGGCCTAGAGGATGACTTTTGCAAACATTTAAATTTACATTTAAGGTCTTAAGATCAATATAGTCGAGTCTAATCAATAACCACCTTTTACTTGGCGTTCTGATTGCTAGAAGGAGGAATAATCAAACAAGGAAATTTTAGATATCATGCACATTGTGATAATTTAATCAATTCCTTCGTCAAATAAAACTTTATATGTGTCATTATCAAGATAGAAGCAGCTAATAAAACAACCCATGTTGTATAGCCATCTTAACATTTCTCTTTCAATATAACAGATTAAATTTTCCTAGTTGATAATAATAATTACCTAGGAAAATTTTAATTTACCTTGATGATCCAAAGTTTTCCCGATCCTATTGGAGACCCTCTCGTAGTTGTACGATCAATTATCGTCATAGTATCAAAAGAAGGTAGTAACTTCTATCATTTATCATTTTCCCCCTGACGAAATGATACTTCACAACTATGTATGTTGCATCATAATTGTAGATCATTTTTTCTAGCAAGTAGAATATGCCATAATATCAATAATAGGTACAACACCAAGCATAAAATTATTCACATACTACAAGATGAAAAATAATCATACTAACAAGCACAACAATAATGAGTTGCGATTAAATAAATAGTTTACGATCACAAGGTGACAAGTGCAAGTGAAACATTGGATACGCACCTATGCACATGCATATACTTCCTTGTGGAAGTATGTGCATGTGTATAAATGCATATGCAACCTCACATCTACTTTGGTCATCTTGCTCCCGCGGGAATTTATTAAACCATAACTAATTTTTTCCTTACAAAATGAATGAAAAAGCAAGATGTGACATACTTCCCCCTTAAAGAATCATCGTCCCGATGATTTTTACTAATTAATCACAATCAAAATAATCAGTCACATAATTATATCTAATAGCTAAGGAGAACATTCCATAATTTCATCCATATACTCACAATTTTCTAATTTTCAATCTATCTGTTTCTAAATTTATTGTCATTAACATGCCTTTCAATCGAAAAAAATTGTTACACAGCTTTGAAATATGACATGATTTTGTCATTATGACTAGTCATAACATGCAATATTATTCAATATATATAACACAGAAAAAAACAATCTATATATCGTAGTAACAAATAAGGAAATGTTGTTTTTAACTCTACCAAGGATTTCAAAATGTTTTGTTTTGATATTACACTTGTCCTTCCATGCCTTGCCTTGTGTAATTATCAAATTTTTTAAATGCACACCAAGAATTCTCCTTTTTCCAGCTGGTTTTACTAATATAAATCTATAGTTTTCATCTTTCGGATATCTTCATCCTAAATTTATTGCCAATGATTACTTAAATCATTTAAACTTTCCTTTCTAATTTATATTTCTTGATCCCTATCTACAAGTACTTATACTCTTTATGTATAATAATACTTCTTTGTTTTTCACTCTCAACACTCCTCTTCTTCGGGAAGTTAACATTGTCATCTCATATTGGAAAAATCTCTCGATCAATTGTACTATCTTGCATCTAGATCCGACTATGCCCAGATATTTTCCAGCCCCAATTAGTTGTTTCCAATTTTCCTGGAAGCTTTCTAGCCAACATTACCTCAAGTATTACAAGTCATACATTATGTCAGAAAGTTCCATGTGGTGGGGAACATAGTTTTTATGCTCTTCAATTTTTCTTCTTGAAATCAAGTATCCACATAATTTCTGAATTCTTCCACCCAACCCCCTGCCTAAGGAATTATGTTACCTTGGTGGAGTTCCTATTGGGATTGAACCTTTAGTACAAGTGTTTTTGTTAGTTTATTAACAACATAATAAATGACATTTCTAACTTGTCAATTTTCACAAACACTTTCCATACCAAAATTTTTTTTGAAACAATGTATCCTTGAACAAGTATACTTGATTCTTTCAACCTCTTATAAGTAGTTTATCCATACCTACTTCAAACGGTCAAACTTTTATTTGATATTAAATCAGTGATCAAAAATATCATGAGGTGATCCTTACCTCCGAACAGCTATAGTCATTCACTGTTACAACTAAGTAAGCCTTAATTAGTAACATCCCGTGAAGGTTGCATTTAATTCATACAAAAATCAAATCATTTCTCATTAAATTTCAAAGGATCAAACATCCTTACTATATTGAAATCAATATAGTTCTAAAATATTTTTCCAAATAACAATGATCTCATACAAACATCTTCAATAACAATTTATTACCCAAGCCAAACATCACTTGATAACAGTGTTCAAATCCTAGGGATTTTATATTCATTAAGTCATCTCCTCCTATTAGTTGATCCTAATTTTCTTCCATTTCTTAATGGTACGTTAATTAATATAAAATGCATAAGTACATGGATAACATTCGTGGTTTATTCCCAAGTAGATATTGATCTTAATACTTAAGTATGCCAACATCATCAACCACTTTATCAAAAGGATCACCAACTAGACAATCAAAATTGTACTCATCATTCAATGAGTGTCTTTTTAATATCCAAGTAATCCTAACTAAGACAAATTCTTACGTATTAGATTTACGTACATGAGCACAATTCCTTGAATCATCCTTGGTTAGGTAAACATTCAACAGATATAGTAGAACATTTATAGAACAAATACTTTTATCTGCATAAACTTATACGCTAACTTCTTTAACTAGTTCATTTTGAATAAAAAAAGATGATCCTAATGTTCTCTCACAGGACCCCTTTACATCTAATTTTTATTTCCCCCATAGAAAATAGGACAACACATATTTTTCTAAGAATACACAAGTAAATGAAGAAAAGAGATTCTCTATTTCTACAGAGGCAATATTGTTAGAACATCCCAACCCTTCCTAACAAGCACAAATTTCACTAGGAAATCTCAACTGATTTGTACAACCCCGCTATCCCCAACCCAAGTTGTAAAGGTGATACATAGTGGTATGAAACTCAAACTATTTCCACTATTTAAGGAGTGAATTATTTTTTAGATGCAAGGATCTCATACTTAACTCGTGGTCTTAATCATTTTAATAGAGTTTTCTCAAATCAGAAAACATTCTTCCTACAAAGGTAGTTCTCACTTAAACGGTGAGGGACAGTCTAAGACTGGCATGGAAGATCCCCATTAACAACTATGTTCATTCACTGAGATCCAAACAATTGTTATACAATGAACACTAGTCCATTAATCCACATGTTTGCAAGAACACAATAGATAAACATAAATCCTTCATATATACTCATCCAACAAATACTTTATTGTTTAAAATCAGGATACTAGGGAAGGATAGTTACCCATGAAACACTTATCAAATTTATCTATTCAAATGAGACAACAAATTTTTGGTTAAATAGTCCATTGTAACTAATAACTACATGATCCTTAGCCTCATCCCTAAAACTCAAATAAGACTTGCAATAACAAATCAATTCCATATTTTAAAATAATTAGTATAGTCGAGTCTTATATTTTATATGAGGAAGTTCCCTTTTATGCCACGTATGTTTATTGTTTTTAGCATACCTCCAAGGCATTTATCTTCTTTTGAACCAATATCCCATTGATTTACTTTAGAACAATCTATATTAAACATTATGTCATCATTCTTGTAAGGAACTCACCTTCAACTCTAATTTCCATGTTGAAGTTTGAGCAGTGTCATTATTGTATTAATAGACATAGGTCTGAAGTTTTAAACCAATTTCTTTAATATGTTAAAGAAAAATCAGATTTCTAGTTCAACTTTCAGCTAATCACTAGATACAAGGAACTCAGTTGTACTAGCACCAAAATTTAACCGCAATAGGAAGTTCTACTTAACTTACCTGATATCACGTTAGGAAAACTTGTTCCTTAATCTTATCTTATTAGTGTTGGTGTGTGTGACATGCCTAGTCATCGTCCACATCACCTGGTGAGTCATCTCACCTTACGAGAGTCATAGGTCTTAGGAAGTCAAATGACAAGTGTCATATTCTGTCATAGAATATGTCATTGTCATTTGCGTCAGTGCATCATAGGAGTTACATTCCTTATTTGGAATTGTAACTCCTCCTTTAGTGGCGTCATATGTGTCAGTCACGTCATATGCGTTAGTGGCATCATTGATATTCTTTCCTTGTTTAGGCATGGGGGTTACACAACACCCCTATTTGTACTTTCTTTTTCGATCTATGAGAATGAGCAGAGTCTGTTTTCTTACTTGCATATTCTTTCCATTGTTCAAATCTTGCTTATTGCGTTAGAGCTTGATGTTACCATGAGTGCAACTTCATTGTGGTGCATTATTTTCGACATCGATTTTCGTGAATCCCTCTTTCATGGTATCAAAGCTACACGACTTGCCATCACACCAAAATATTGAGCTGATGGTGGAGAGGTATCTCATCGTGTTAAATAGTTGTTATGTCAACACCCTCCCACATAGTGGAGCCGGGTATGTACACCCAATCGGTGCCAGTGCCCAACAACATTAGGAGGCGGTGACACTAGGAATTTCCCAGGAGGTCACCCATCCCAAGTCACTACTCGGGTGATACGCTAATGACCTGGTATCATAGCTGCACGACTTGTCATCACACCAAAAGCTCAAGCTGATGGTGGAGAGGGATCTCATCATGTTAAACAGCTACTACGCCAACAACCTCCGGCGGCTTCCTTGTGAGCTTTCCATTCTCTCCATCAACTCGGTCAATATGGGCCCCCAACATTCTTTTTAATTGGTAATCAATCTCCTTTTGAATATTTTAAGGTGTAAAACTTTTAATTGGCATTGTAAACCTTTTTGGGGGTATTTTTGCTTGTTTTAATACCCTTCCTTTGAGTGACAAAGACAGAGGGTGAGGTCCGGGGTTAGCGGGAGGCTAATCCCCCCTCGTAATACAAACAAACCCTATCTAAAATTTGATGTTGTTTCCAACGAGCATACATACAACACCCTTTACATGCGTTTAGGTCACTTTTTTAATCTATTTGTAGGTTTATTAGCATTTTTCCATCAGTTGCGGGAATTATTTTTGCTACTACTTTTGACTCGTTGCTTAGTTTTGAGCACTTCTTTAGTCAAAGTTGCATGTTTTTTCACACTCTAGATGATGGAATTATCAATTTTGTAAACGCCCTATTTTATAAAGTGCCACATTCTAGGGGGTGTCTTTGTATTGCTTAATTTAGCTCATTTCGAATCATCTTGAGCTTTGTTCTATCCCTTTTATTGCGTGTGGACTTGTGAGCATGTCCGCCACAGTCTTATAAGAAAGGGATTCTTTCATACAATGTGAGACGCTATTTCTCACAAGGATTTCTCTTCCCCTTCTTATTTTCCCTCATTCTTGTGCTTGTTTACGGTGTCGAACTATTACACCCAATAAACCTTGATTGTTGTCTCCACTCTTGCGCGTTATTATGTTGATTGCAAGGTGAGTGATGTGACTAGTTCTCGGCACACATGATTTGCATCGATTGTAATCAACACACTAAAATATAAAGTGCCTAACTCGGGGGTGTGATATTGTTCTGGGGTGGTTGTTTCCTTTCTCTCTCCTTCCTTCTTCCTTCATTGGTTCTATCTCTTCATTATGGATATCTCTAAAGTACTGTGCTCACACCTTTTAATTTCTTCAAATGGAAATCTAAAATTATATTGGTTTTGTGAAGTAAAGGGTTATACCATGTCACCATGGGGTTAGAGACTGAACCTAATGATGAACCTAAAAATATAAGTGGTTCAACCATTGTGATGAAGCCTTAGGTCTTCTTTGTATGTCTGTCTCTCCCGACTTGCTCTTCCACATTGAAAATTCCTTGACTCTGATGCAGCATGGAAAACGCTCGACGATATGTTTGGGAAGCAAGATGACATGAGAGCGCATGAGTTGGAGAACGAACTACTAGGGTTAAATCCTAGTGACTTTGAAAACCTATAGGCCTTCTTCTCAAAGTTTTTCCACACTAGATTGCTTCTAAAGGAATGTAAAGTGGAGAAGAAAGACTCTCAATTGATCTTTTTGATTCTTTCTAAGTTAGGTCCTAAATACTCTGTCTTCATTTCAAATTTCCACGCCACAAAATCCGCCTTGGGTAGTGCTTGGAAAATGCCCTCCTTTGACAGTTTTTTTGTCCGAACTCATTCAAATGGGGACTCTAAAATCCAAGTCACATGCCCTTATGGCGAATAAGGGAAAGAAAAATGAAAAGAAGAAAGAAACAAAGGACCAACCTAAGAAATAAACCAAGACCAACCAACAGACTAATCCCAACACTAACACTTCGACTTCTGAGCCTAAAACAAAGAAGGAAAAGTTTAAATGCTCCTATTGTAAGAATTTTTGCCATGATGAGTATCATTGTTTTCAGAAACAAATTGATCACTTAACTCATTTGCTTGAGAAGAATAAAATAAGTGTTCCTGAATCCATTAAAAAAATGCTTAGAAGGGCGAGTCTTCTAAAGCAAAGGAGTCTAAAAATGAAAAGAAGAAAGGTAAGGCCCTCATAGCTAGATCAGCTCCATCATCAACTTGGATTATTGATTCTGGTGCCTTGCACCACATGGATTCTTTAGGGCTTGAATTATCTAGCATTGAACCATGTGGCATGTCCCAAATCACATTGGGTGATGAAACTTGTGTGTCGGGTTTCCGGTAGTGGATCGGTAGAGATAAAAGGTGGAACATTCAACCAAGTGTTGAGTGTTCCCAATCTCTCTACCAATCTCCTATCAATTTACCAAATCACCCACCTTGGTGAAGGAATGCAAGTGGAATTTGGTCCTAACTCGGTGATCATTCGTGAGCTTAACTCTGATTGCACTATGGCTAAGGGAAAGGCGGATCACCGTTCATGGTTGTATACCTTTTCCCACTTCTCTTCTGATTTGACACCCAATGCCTTGCTCACTCATGCAAATGAGGTTAGCAAGCTATGACATGAGTGTTTTGGGCATCTAAATTATCGTTACCTTGAATAATTGAGCCAAAACAAAATGGTCAACGGGTTACCCGAGTTAAGTTTTCTAAAGGTCTTTGTGAGGGTTGCACCCTGAAAAAAAATTTGATAAGGGAAAATCTTGGAGAGCTACTCGTCCCTTGGATCTTATTCATAGTGATGTTTCTGGCCCCTTTCCATCTCCTTATTTCACTAGAGCTCTATATATACTAACCTTTATTGATGACTTTTCACGTTATACTTGGGTATATTTTCTTAAGCTTAAGTCTAAAGTCTTTGAGCATTTTCAAAACTTTAAGGCTCTTGTTGAGAAACAAGCGGAATAGTCTATCAAGGTTCTTCGAACCGACAATGGAGGTGAGTATGTGAGCAATAGGTTTGAGGATTTCTGCACTTTTGAGGGGATTTCTTTGCGCAGCGTGATTGCTTACAACCCTTACCAAAATGGAGTTGCAGAAAGAAAGAATTGAACTCTAAACAAGATGGCTACTTGTATGGTTCACTCGAAGTCCCTTCCTTTGTAGTATTGGGCTGAAGTAGTGAATTGTACTTGTTACATTCAGAATCGTGTTCCACACAAGGCAAGTAAGAGGGATGACACCCTTTGAAGCCTAGTTTGGACACAAGCCTAATGTTGAGCACTTTCAAGTCTTCAGATCCAAGGCTATGGCTCAGATTCCCAAGAAGAAATGCAAGGCATTGGATCCACAATCCAAACCTTGTATCTTTGTCGAGTATCCTGATGGTGTGAAGGGATATCAATTGTTGAACCCTACTACCCATGAGCTCTATATTGAGAGGAGTGTGAAGTTTGATGAGTCATCCTTGAATTTTACTTCCACTGAGGTTCTTTTGCCCACTGATTCAGATTCGACTCATCAGATGATGATGTTGTTGAGCGAGTTCCTCCTCTCCCTGCTCCTCCTAATCCTCAAACTTCTGAGTCTTCTGATTCTGACAGTAGTGATGATGAGGACTATGTCCCTTCTCACTCGAGTGAAGAATCTTCTGACTCTGAGCTTGAACCTTCGGGACCTCTTTGGGCTAGGAAAACTTTACAGAGTGCTAGAGATTTAGTTGGAGATCCTTTAGATGAGAGATGTACTTGCTCAAGTTTTGTTGGACCCCACTCCTTCTTCGCCTCTGCTTCTGATCCACCATCTTTCCAAGAAGCTTCTGGGATTCTGGAGTGGGATTATGCTATGGATGAGGAGTATTCCTCACTCATAAAGAATGACACTTGGGATCTTACCCCTCTTCCGAAAGGAAGAAAATTCATTCAGTGTAGGTGGATATATCGAACAAAGTATGGAGCCAATGGAGAAGTCGAGAAGTATAAAGCGTGACTTGTAGCTAAGGGTTTCTCCCAGGTAGCTGGGGTTGATTACTCGAAACCTTTTCTCCAGTTTGCGAATATGACTTCCATTCAACTGACCCTTTCCTTGCCATTGCTACCACTAACAAATGGGAAGTCCACCAAATGGACGTTAAGAGTGCCTTCCTTCATGGGGACCTAGAGGAAGAGATCTATATGGAACAACCTCCGGGTTATGTCCATGATCCATCCCTCGTTTGCAAGTTAAAGAAGTCTCTCTATGGCCTTAAACAAGCCCCTCGGGCTTGGTATGCCAAGATGGACTCCTTTCTACTTGCATCAGGGTTCACTCAGTGTCACTCTGACCCAAATGTGTATATTCTGTGGTAGGATGACTCCATGCTTATTCTTGTTCTCTATGTTGATGACTTGTTGATCACGGGAAGCTCTTCCTCTATCATTGATTCTGTGAAGATCTCCTTGGCCAACAATTTCTCCATGTCTAACTTAGGGTTGCTTCATTACTTTCTTGGGATCCAAATTTCACAATATGACTTGGGAATTATGATCTTGCAGCCTAAGTACTCTCTTGATTTTCTTGCTCGATTTCACATGTCTGATTACAAGTCCTCACCTACTTCTTTTCTTTTCGGGGTCAAGTTGGTTTCTGATTGCTCTTCCCCCTTGGTTGATGGTATCCTTTATCGGAAGTTGGGGGGGAGCTTGATCTACCTTACTCACACTCGACTGATCTTTCATATGTTGTCAAAATCGTGTCAGATTTATGCGCAGAGCCTCATGAACTGCATTTAAAAGTAACAAAGCAGATCCTTCACTATGTCCATGGCACTCACAGATGGTATTCATTACTTAGGAGGGACTGAGATTAACTTGGTTGGATTTACAGACTCAGATTGGGCGGTGATCTAGATCATCGGAAGTCTACCTCAGGCTATAGTTTCACTCTTGGTTCAAGTCTTGTTAGTTGGTCCAGTCAAGAAGTAGAACGCCATTTCCATATCATCGACATAAGTAGAGTACAGAGGAGTAGTTAACACTGCCACAGAAGTTATTTGGTTACAGGGTATCTTGACAGAGTTTGGCATCCACTTTCGGTGGCCTACCATTATCTACTGTGACAACATGAGCACTATCTCGATTTGTAGAAATCCAGTTCAAAGCATCAGCAGATGAAGTAGATTGAGATTCACATGCACTTCATATGGGAGCTGATACATGAAAACATCATCGACATACAATATGTTCAGACAGCTGATCAGGTTGTAGACATATTCACCAAGCCCTTCACTGAGGTGAAATTTCTTCACTTGTGGTCTCTTCTTGGGGTGAGGTCTTGTAGCCACCCATCTTCTTCGGGCTATATAGTCCTCCTTCTTCTCCTCTTCTTCTTTCCAGAAAGATGTTGTTTGTATATGGGCACCTTATTAAGCCTTTAGTTATCGGGCCCCATTGACACATCTTTCTTAGTTGTTTAGGGGAGTCTTCTTTTCTGTTCTGTCTTACCATGACCTCTTCCTTGGCTTCAATAAAGGGGGTTTTGGTGTGTGTGACATGCCTAGTTATCATCCACATCACTGGTGAGTCATCTCGCCTTGTGAGAGTCATAGGTCTTAGGAAGTCAAATGATAAGTGTCAGATTCTGTCATAGAATCTGTCATTTTCATTTGTGTCAATGTGTCATAGGAGTTACATTCCTTATTTAGAATTGTAACTCCTCCTTTAGTGGCATCATATGTGTCAGTCACGTCATATGCGTTAGTGGCGTCATTGATATTCTTTCCTTGTTTAGGCATGGGGGTTACACAGTACCCCTATTTGTACTTCCTTTTTTTGATCTATGAGAATGAGCAGACCTATTTCTTATTTGCATATTCTTTCCATTGTTCGAATCTTGCTTGTGCGTTAGAGCTTAACGTTACCATCGGATTCTTGCAACTTCGTTGTGGTGCATTTTTTCAACATCGGTTCTCGTGAATCCCTCTTTCAATTAGACACCACAACATTGTTCTACTTCTTGCTAGAAATTACAGCAAGTTCTTATTGTTATTTTTGACTTTGTGAGTCCATATTTTTGTGATAACATTTACAACACTTTTTCCTAAAGTTACACATGAAGAAGAGCTAATGCTCTTGTTATATTCTCTTATTATGAGTTGGAATTTGACTGCATATTCTATTCTATCCTTTTTGGATTTCTTACACAATACTTTCATAGTAGAAAATACATGTTTTATATATATTTTTATTATTGGCAAATAGTTTTTTGAAAGGGACTATACCCTTGTACACAAAGGCTCAGAAGCCAGAATTGAAAGTTAAAGCACAAGAGAAGGATCAAAATCCCGATAGAACAATTAAGCCCAACTGCAGAAAACAGACTGCAAAGCAACGACAAAACAGCAAAGCAAAAAAACAACTGATGCACAACAAACAAACAACAATGGCCTATCAACACCATTGGAAGCAATCTGCTATCCGGCTAAGAAAAATGAGACCAATGAAACCCAGCCAGCCAATAGCAGAGATGAGAATCATCAAGGTGAAGTGTTACCCTTCAGAGTGGTAGATTTTTTCTTTTTGTTGACCGTAATCCACCCTGATGGAGCCTTCGTGGTTGGAGAAGAAGACAAGGGAGGAGTATTTTCCTTAGTCACATTTGTCCCATTTGGAACAGCCACGTTGTTATCCAGAGAGAGATATTTATCATTTTCCATGCTGCCCTCAACAGCTTGTGTATTTTTCATGTTGCTAACAACCTGAGTTTCGGATAAAGGGGTTTTCCTTGACTCTGGTTCATCTACTGCTTTAGATTCAAGATCCTTTCTATCCACAAAATCAGGTGCTCCGGGAGTGCGTCTTTCCACCAGTTGCGCTTCTCATGTTGACGTTTTTCCATCCCACAAGCAGTAGAGGTGTGTCCTAATCCAAAGCACCTTCTACATCGGAAAGGTAGACCTTCATAATCAAGAGTTTGTGACCAAGTTCTATTTTGCACTCTAAGGTCTATGGTAGCAGGAAGATTTTTATCAGTGTCAAGCTCCACCAGGATCCGGGCATAAGTAGTATGGGTGTAATTAGTTGTTTGAGAATCTATGTGGAGTGTAGTACCCAAGGTATTGCCAATGGTTGTTAGACATTCATGACTCCAGAATTGGAGAGGTAAATGGGGCAGCCTGATCCAAACAGGTTTCCATGAGAATGTCTCTGTGTGCGGGTTAAAGGATGGGAACCAAGGTTTCATGATCAAATATTTTGACTCGCAGGTCCAGAGCTTGGAAGCAATGATGTCTTTATCAGCTATTGAAGAGAAAACCATAATGAAGATGCCTTTAGCACATGGATATAAGTCAATCTTACCAGTTAAAGATGGAGTCCAATGCTTGGAGATCCACGTGTGAAGAACGGGAAGGCTGGGCCATAAACCCCGAATCTACAAATCAGAGCATGCTCTTTATAGTAGATCTCAGATGAAATGACATCCTCCCCAAAAGTAATACATGTTTTATATTTCATTTACCCATTTTGGGTTTAATTTCCAATCATATTTAATATTCTAAAATCTACCATCAAGACAGGTTCAACAATCAAGCAATCCCCTTGTTGTTTGTTATCAATTAGTTAAAGTTGTTTACTTTGGGTAATCATTTTCACCTATCACCATCCGATCCAAGGCATCTATCCAATTCCGAGCTTCATGGAGGAATGGTAAAGTTTCTAACTTATTTACCATCAAACCCATAGAATTCTATGATCTAGTTCATTTCCCATGATAACTCCTTCAAACATTCATTTTATTTTTGTTAACAAAATCATAATTTAGTTAGCGTAAGGACCCAATTATTCCAAGAGCTATATAACCTTTAGCTCTAATACCAAAATGTAACACCTCTTTTTTACTTCATCAAAAACTAAGGGAATTTTTGTAATACCAAATCTTTACATACGAGTTAATGCCTTCTATGAATTTAACACACAACCATTAAAATCCAACACACAAGATTTATAAATTCCCCTTAGTTATCTTACACGGAAATGAGTAACTTCATTGACAAGAACCACCGAATTATTCCAAAGCATTGTTAATTTTTTTTGATGCCTTCAATGATTAATTTCTTTCTGCACATTAATATAACATTAATTAATATTTAGAATCCTTTCGACAACATCATAACCATGTGCAGTTATATGGGTCAACTAGATCTCCTTGATCCACCCAAATTTCACTCTCCCCGAGTGTGTATATAAAGTATACAGTTGGTTAACTTTGATAGGTATGGATGTTCAAGTGTAGTTCTCATGTGACTACCTAAAATTCATTCCATCGAATTTCATCTAGTATCCCACTCCTTAGTTTAGAACTTGATGAATTTGACAGTGTAATCATCCTCTTACACTACTTCAGCCAAATTTTTAGAGACATGTTTACCAAGCTCAGTTTCATGATGGCACATTCGTCATTAGAAACTTATCATTCACCGTATCACTTAATTCAATCATTTGTATTCTTTTTTCTGTTTCACTTATTAATTCCATTGTTTATCAACTTACGTAATCACCAATGTATTTTATAAGTTACTAGGATGATTTATTTCACTACGACAAATAAGTACAATTATATCATATTCAAGTGAACTCACAATACCTTTGTACATCATTCCATTCCATCGTAATTTAATCATATGACGATGATACTTAACCATGTGATTACATGTCATTGTTGTTGAAGGATAATAATCTGCGGTACCATATAAACTGATTATAACATCCTAGTTATCTAGGTCAACAGATAAGTCTTATGTTATCTATCAAGATTACTAAGTATATCATTAACAATTATTCCCTTAAGTACACTTAGTTTATTATGCATCATTTGTTAATGATCATGATTCGGTAGTGAGATGTCATTCTTATGACTATCTCTTTCATTTCAACACAACAATAGGTTGTTGACATAATTATGTGATTAATCATTAAACATATGATTAATCATTGTTCATATATCTTTTAAAGTATAATTAAGCATGTTGTTAGATTAAATAATTTACAATGCATCTTAACAATATAATTTTTTGCATGCATTAATGTCTGATCTTACATACATTAATTATTCAATCACACAAAAACATATATCAAATTATACATGTAATTATGCATTGACAAATCACCATAAATTTTCATCATAACACTTAATAGAAAACACAAGTATGTTGTAGAAAAACAACATATATTTATATCATGAAGGTTAAAAACCTCGTTAACAACACATATTGATAATACAAACAATGATAAAATGTAGTGGGCTTTTATTTTTCTTTCCTACATCATGTGAAGTAATTCCTTTCGATTTTAACATTAAGTACATTCATGATACTCCTCAACAAATCAATGTCAATAAAATACAATACATTCATGATATATCACAATTTGATAAAATTCAAGCAAGTTTATTGTAACCATACTTTATTTCTTTTTGAATTACTTTTCCACCGTAAAGCTAACAACCCGCATGATAAAATTCCATTGTACATGGTGGGTTCAATCTAAGCGGCATGATTATATAATTCCTTGTATAGCTATTTCAATACAAAGTAATGGAAGATTTATTGTCATGTTTAATGATAGTACATTTTAGTACCACTTCCCAATCATAAAAACTTAAGCACAACTTTAAATAATGTCAACTAATTCCTTTCTTCTATCATTGTTTGCACATATTTCCAATTCACTAACTCAACAAAGTATTATGACCAAATTACGAGTTAATCGATAACCCCTTTTTCTCTTTTTGAGCAATACATTATTTAATTACATTATCTCATTAATATTTCAACAAGAAATTGATAAGTTTACTTTTCACTATCCCATCTTTTTTATTTTAGTAGAAACCAACAAGAAAAGCTCATAACATTAAACAACAATGGTGTTCACTCATTCTTTTATTTTTTAAAACTATTAATCAACATACAATGTTTCAAGTTAACCTTAAGTGATTAATCTTCACACTAATTTTACAATCCCCTTATGAGAATCCACATTAATACAGCCTTATCTTGTTTATCCAAAGAAAAGGACCACTAGATTCTCATATTTCTAGTTTTACGAGAATACGCGTACCCCATATTATACAAATTTTGTTGACAAGGAACTAAATGTAACTAAATAAAATGTCTTTTACCAACCGGCTCATCAATACTCCTTAGTATGAGACATTTGTTTATTTCATACAACTCAACTTACAAGTTTTATAACAAACTTTCAAGCAATGTCAGAAATTAATAATAATTCATAGTCACTTTATGTTGCCATAAACTCCAAGCATAGTCCGACAACTATCCTAAATGAAATCTTCATCAACCTTAAATTATTAAGAAGTTAAGAAAACCTTTAGAGAACATATTTAAGCACCCATGAAAGAAAAAAACTTGACTTAAGTTATGTAGTAAGATAAAATCAATTCAAATTTATCAACAGACTATTCCCGCACATGTCCTATTAAATTTGGACATAGTTTCACTCAAAGAGGTCAGAATCTTGTAAAAATAATTTTGCACATCTTAAGAGTGTATTCAAAGTCTTCATGAGAGAAGATACAATTCTTGGTATCACACGGATGGATGACTGACATAAGCATCCCATATAGTGAACTTAACCTAGCAAGGTATGATTTGTTCACCACACACTCAATTGTGCTTAATTCAATAGTGACATCAAATATCATAAACCATTTATTCTTAGATGTCAATCTATCTTAGCCCAACCAAAGGATGCGGGGTTTTAACTAAGCCCAATCCCCATTAATTTTTCCAACTGTAAGGTCTTAGTCCCTTACCCAAACTAACTTCAAGTCCCCATTATTTTCCCAAAAACATAAGGAATTACTCTTCAATTTGGACACCTTTCGAATGACATGATTTAGACCAAGCCTTGTATGGGAAACATAAATATCGACCCTTTTGTAATAAGCATCAAAAGATCGGGGCTCCAAGTTTGTTCTCTTAGGAGGAGTTATTTAATAATTACTAAAATAGTACTAGAAATGTAAAAATAGAAATTTATCTACAATCTTTCCACATCAATCACTTTTTTGTAATACCAACCAAAAATAATAGACATCTTAGAGATTATGCAATATAAACTTCCTACCATCATTATTCACAAAAAAATCTATTCACATGCTTCATAATCAAATATTTAAACAAGAAAGTGAATAATCATGCGTGAAAATATTTTGCAATTCCTTATGAAATCATTAGCAAGTTCATTCCAATAGGATTCTAGGGCCTCCCATCCACGAAAATTTCATCTCATCTCTTCTCTTTTCTTTCTAGAGTTCCCCCTGTAACTTCTCAATAATATATTAGATAATATATGACCCAAAAATAGAATTACATCGATAAAAATAACCCATAACAAGTTGGCTAAACTTCTCATGAAAACTAGCATGCATAGCTCAAGGTTTTTCACACACAACTATCTCTGCAGAGCTTGGACTTAGACACTTCTAAAATTACAATGAACCCGAATGCATGCAATAGTAGCTTCTCGAGGAAGCTTCGCATCTTTGATAAATCATCTTCCCATGAATTAAATACAATTAAAACTAGAAATACCACATTCTTTGTTGCTTTAACTACCACCGCCATTATTAACTCCTTCGCCCCAAATCGAGCTAGTGGAGTTCAACATATGGTCCACGATTTAAAAATTAAACTTAATTTATATGGCATTCTACTTATCGACCAAACTTCGCATGAAGTTTAAGAATGGACCATTTAACTTATTTTTGTATGGTGGCTAAGCCTCCATAATAATCATTTATTTTTCTAATTATTTCCTACATGGAGTCCCCGTTAGGTCCAAAGTCTTAGATCACCCAAATGTCAATTCATTATAATGCATGGGTCAACAACAACTGAATTTACATTATTTAAAATAAAATCACATTAAAATAACCACATTTGACCATTGTTCAAGAAAGGGTAATTGGCTATTGAATGAACTAATTAATCATATCTCATAATATATGCATCAAGGGTCATTAGATCATTCATGGTATTCTTTCCGAATTATCATACTTTAAAGATGCTAAAAAAATCATACTATATGTCCAGGATGTGGCTAACCAAATCGATTAATAAAAATTCCTTTGAAATAGAAAACCTTCTAATATATTGAAAAATGTATAACTTATAGTCTTAAATCATTGTTTCAATAATGTAAACCTTATCATCCTGGCACTGATTAATTTTGTAGAAGTCATTTTATTAACCAAATTAGATATCGGGAGTATGGTCAAAGACCATTTTTAATTAAACAAACAACTAAACTTCCTTTATAATTAAGCATAATTCAATCATGAGCCACATCCAAGTTATTATGAAAGCATGGGTTGTTAGCCAACCTCTTACCGATTAAATCAAACCATGCACACTTATTAGCCTCCGATAATATGTAATTTGTTTTAAACCAATATCCATAGCTTATGATTTCCCCCTTGTTTCCATGGCTATTTGGCCTAGAGGATGACTTGGAAAACATTTTGATTGTCATTTAAGGTCTTAAGATTAGTATATTCAGTCTAATCAATAACCACCTTTTTACTTGGTGTTACTATCGGTTGAAGGAAGAAAAATAAAACAAGGCAAGTTTATATATCATGCACAATGTGACAATTTAATTAATTCCTTCATCAAATACAACTTTATATGTGTCATGATCAAGCTATAAGCAGCTAATAAACCTTCCTGTGTTGTATAGCCATCTTAAGATTTCTCTTTCAATATAACATATTGAATTTTCCTGGTTAATAATAATAATTACCTAGGAATCCTTTACTTGTACCTTGATGATCCATACTTTTACTTGATCATATTGGAGACCCTCTTATAATTGTACAATCAATTATTGTCACACTATCAAAAGAAGTTAGTAACTTATATCATTGATTATTTCCCCATAACAAAAAGATACTTCACATTATGTATATTGCATTATAATTGTAGATCATGTTTTCTAGCGAAGAAGAATATGCCATAATATCAATAAAAAGTACATCACCAAGTATAAAATTATTTGCATACTATAATATGAATTTTAATCACACCAATAAGAACAACAAGAATAAGTTTTGATTTAATAAATAGTTTGCAATCGTAAAGTGAGGAGTATAGGTGCAGATGGATATGTATTTACACACACATATACTTCCTTGTGGAAGTATATGTGTGTGTATAATTACATATGCAACATCACATCTGCACTAGTAAGCTTACTCTTGTGGGCATTTATTAAACCATAATTTATTTTTTCCTTACAAATAGAATGAAAAAGTAGGATGTGACATACAAGACCATTTAAATGCATCACCGTGACCTAAAAACATCATTGACATCAATAAAAACTCACACAATGACCATAATGGTCATTTAATTTGTAACTCTTTAACCTTGTACTAAATTGAACTTCTTCATAAACTAACATGTTTGTTGGGTTTCACTCATCACCACAACCTCTATCATACCTTTATGGAATCATGAGAATTCATTTACATTATCAAATCATCATCTATGCACTATCAATCAAAACTGACCACTTAGGATCATTTTCTCTCTTATCACTTTTGAGCTAGGGTTTCAAACTTATAAAAAGTTGTTTACCTTTTTAACATTTATTCAAACCTCATTATTTTTGTGAAACCTTATAGACTCAATGCAAAAACATCCTTGAAAGCTACAAGGTCCCATGAAAAACACACAATTGAGGGTGAGCATCATAAGATGCAATTTGAGCCGAGGAATACCTTCTTCTTGACCTTGTTTCACCAAAAATAGCGTATCTTGTAAAATTCATACCATGGAAACATGACATTTTTCGCACAACATCATTACACACCCTACTAAAATCTCTAATCACCATAATTTCATAAACAAATCTCAATATTTCTATCCAATAAGACTTTACTGTTAGTGCAAAATCACAAGCACCACGGATGCTTGGTGGTCAGTTTCTAGATTGACCATACTATCATCCAGTGTGATTGCATAACATTGAATCCTTTCTCCAAGTGTGGGACTTGAAAAGTGAGAAAGGATTCTCCAGAGAAAGGCTGGTTCCTATTCCTCTGTTCAGATGCACACAAAAATGCAGAGGTCTTACTCAAAACCTAATCTAACTTGCCAAGGAGACAAAGAGAGAGGGGTACATAAAAATAAACCTAAGCTAATAGAGGTGATACACCGAGGAATGAAGAACAACCTGTCTTGCCAGTAAACATAGATCATTCAAATGTGATATAAGATCATGCACAGATAACAAAACTTGCAGTGAAAGACCAGGAGGATGCAAAATGAACACAGAAAGGGTTGAGAATCATCCACAGACATGTATTACTTGCTCCAAAGATGATACAATGCACTACAGAATGCCAAGAGGTAGAGTTGTATTACAGTTTCAAATGAGAGGTTTGAACTCCACAAATTCGCCTGATAGGAGAAGAAGGGAGGAGCAAAACAGAAAATGTTTGACCTTTTTCAAGAAGCCCCTCTTTACAATATATAGAAAGAATGAGAGAGGGAAGAGAGAGGAAATCTAGAATCTGCCCCAACCACTTCTAGGTCGCATTTAAAATCATCTCATTATGACAGAAGCGGCAGATCTCGGCAAAATGGCGGTCATCTAATGTAAACAATGAATCTGCTCGCCGCATTAAATTTGGTTGTTGAAGCGTTACTTCTATCCATGAACACGCATCAGAGCCGTTTCTCAATTTTCTCTCTCCATACTACACCAAAATTCAAGATTAACCCTAGAATCACATAGAGAATTTCATAAGCTTTCCGTTGATATAAAGAACGTGCAAATCTGAGCTCTGGATCGAAAGATATGTCGATCTGAAGATTTAGGGCAAAAAACAGCAAAAACAGGTCGGCGGGAAAAATATTTGAACTTTCCCCACGCTCTGCCACTTGGATGACACGTGGCAGGCTCTGATTCACTGAGCAATTCTCTCTCCTCCACCTTTCCGCGGGCTTTCCTTTGAAATTTCCTTGTGGGCCCTTAAACTTGGACACGTGGCACTATTTCATTGGTTCGGGTCAGTGCTTGAAACCTCACCCTTTGACTTCGAACTTTCTCCCTTGTGACACGTGTCGTGATTTGATTGGTATTCGGTCTGCCTGGCTTTTCGCGTCCTTCACGTACATTTGTCCGGATGTCCCAAACTGTTTGGGACAGAAACTTCCGATCCGCCCGAAATGGGCTTCCTTGTCCCTCATTCGGCCGATGACACGTGGCGTTGCTTGATTGGCTTTCGGCTCCTTCGGCTATCCGCGTCCCACGCGTCCCTTTGTCCCAACTATCCCAGTGCTGAAGTTCCCCATTTCGGCCGAACCGGCTGGTTCGCATCCTTCGCGTACATTTGTTCCAACTGTCCCGGCATCTGTATCTGGGACAAGTTCTTCCGAACCGCCTGAAATGGGCTTCCTTTGCTCTCGGCCGCTTCGCCTTTTCACGTCCTTCACGTCCTCGCGGCCCAGATGTCCCAACTGTCTGTCGATTTTCTTCTCCTTGGCTGAACCGGCTCGCCGCGTCCCCCGGCGTCCGACGGCCCGATTGTTCCTTTGCGAAAGTTTTCCTTTTCGGCCAAACGGGCGGTTTGCGCCCTTCGCATCTTCATGTCCCAAATGTCCCAAATGCTTGCCACCTAGAGGCTTTTCGGCCGATCCGTGCCTTGATGTCCCAACTGTTCCAACTTTTGCGAGGACTAGGACTTAGCCAATTTTCACGATTTTTCCTGTTCCAAGCTTGTTTTTGCCACTTTTTCACCTTTCCTCGAGCTTGCTTTTTTCCTTCTTTGGCCGGGGAGTTAGAAAAATCTGAGGGAACCTTAGAAGCATGATTTTTACCCCGAATCAATCCATTTTCCTGGGACTTGAGAATTCTGATGCATGTTATCAAATTAACCCCGGGGTGAATTTTGGATAACACTTACATAGCTAACCCTTAGGGTTTTACATTGTAAAGGATAGGGTTAGCTGAAACCACATCATAAAACATCATAGAAGCACTCCAAAAGGTCCTACAATACCTAGTACATAACATACAAAAACTTGCATTGCATTGCATTGGTCAATCGTTTGAACTGATTTCCCTAAATAGGCACCTTAGTGCATTATATGCCAACTTTGATAAGCTCAAGAACACCATGCACATCTTGACTATGCAATCCACAACTCCCCTCAGACTTAGATCATTCATTTCTACTATAAAAATACATAAATGGTATTTTTACCTTGCACTCTTGACTTGGATGACTGACAAACATTTGAGTACATCCCTAAACTTGAATTTCAATCCTTGATAGTCATGTATGGATGAAACAATGCATTCGTGAGACATATATTGCTTGTCCTTTGAAGAGATACCTAAAACATACCTCACATGCTTATTAATCATCATTTTCACCTTCAAGAGGCACAAACTCACACTCCCCTAACTGATTTGAATCATACACATCATCTTACACATGTAGAATCACCTTTTTGCACCATTTATACAACGGATACCATCAAAGCATCAACCTTACCTCATATCTAGCTTCAAATTTGTTAAGAGACTTACCTTTCTAGAAAATTACTTAACAATGAAATAGTATCACTTAAACTTCGAGCACTTTTTGACATGATTGAGAAGTAATATCACCATACACATACCTAGATCCACCTTAATTTATACTTAAACACCCCGATTAGATAAAATCACTACCACAAATAAATTTTGGAATGATAGACTAATCAAGTCATAATTTTGATAATTCATTTCATCTTAAAACCTCCTTCTCGAGCATCAACACTCCTAACATCATAAAGAGAACTCACACTAGTAGATAATCTAGAACATTTAGACTTAAAATTTCCTATAAGACCATGATAGACTTCCCAAGAAGAATGTGTCTTCTATGACTTTGATCACCTTTAAAAAGCTTCTAAGGAAATTTCATAGATTCACACATATTATACACTCTTAGACTCACTTGACTCATGCACTCAAAACTTGTGACAAACTCATGGCACTCCATTTGACTCAAAATTGACACCATGAGATACCACAAACCTCTATACTTGAAACTTGTTAGATCACAGAGACAATCTAGAAGAAGAAACTTCATATGTTTTTCATGACATAATAGACCTCTTACGAGAAACCAACCTGAATCTCATACCCACCGAGACATATCAGATTGAAAATACACCATGACAAAGTAAACTCATACTTTAAGGACACATAATTATACACTTGAAGAACAATAAGAATTGAAACATGACATACAAAACATGGATAAACCATATAGAATCATAAGAACATACTAAAGGACTTGAAATGACATACCTTAACACCATGGAGAAGACACACACATACCAAGACATCTCCCCCTCACTCCAATGCTTCATTTGAACCAATATACCTCTAAGAATCCTAGTAGAGGCATATGTCATCATGGAGGGACAAGAATAGATACCTAATAAATTCCCAAGCCTTCTCTTGGCTCTTTTATTGACTCATTATTTTCTAATTCTAAAAACTCCTTTTCTTGATCAATCAGACCTTTGAGATCCTCTTGAACACCTTGGCTAGCCTCTTTCTTCTTCTTGTACTCCTGGACTTTTGGCTTGGATCCTTGAGTCCCTTTCTTCAATTGTCTTGCATCACAAAACCTTGTAATGTGCCCTACCTTATGGCACCTAAATCATTCCATATGTCTCATCTTGCACTCAATTGCCTTATGTCCATAACCATTGCAAAAAAAAATATCCATTGAACTTTCTTACATACCTTCTAGTGTTTGATTGTTCATTCTTACAATTTTCTACAACATGTCCCTTTACATGACAAATGTAACATTCGAACTATATATCTGACCTACCTTTTGCTCCTTATTTCCTTGATATTATTCTTCATTCTCCCCTTCACAATTATGCTTTTGAAATTTTCCTTTACATTTGTCCTTCTTCTCAACCTTAGGACTACACATACTAGCCGTATATCCATAAACACCACACTTATAACAGTTACCATGAAAAATCTAAACCTATATGCATTTGGTTATCTGATAGATGAACTTTGATGATCTTGTTGTTTTGAATTCTCTCCCATGCTTGGATATTTTCTATCATTAGATATTTGACTTTATCCTTCCTCATTTTTATTTGATTTGATTGATCCTTCATTTAATCCTAGACCTATTCTATCACCATATGCCTTTTATTTTCTTAACATCTTATACAAACTATCTGAACTTTCATGAAAATATGATACCTTGCTTGTAATGTTAGATAACTCTTTCTTCAGATCCTCTTTCTCAAACTCATGTTTGAGACACTCTTCCCTCTTGATATTCAACTCATCTAGGGCTTACTCAAGTTTATCCTTTTAAACCTTGATGAATTCACGATGAGATACACACATTGTGTCCAATTTTTGTTTACAAAACTCTACTTCATACCTTAAGTGATAAAGATCCCCATTATTGTTAACAAATATCTCCCTATAGCTTGTTAGGCTACTTCCAAGGGCCTACTCTGATACCAATTGTTGGAAGTGAAAATGGACTCGAGGGGGTGAGTCAATTCCCAATAAAATATTTAATTTTTATATTTCAAACATCAAACACACATCCTCATGAAACACATATATCAATACTTTATCACAATAAAATACACTTCACCATGAAACATATTCTACCAAATCAAGGATTCAAAAATACATATTAATAAAAACATAAGATATACATAAAACCTTTCTTTATTTATGTTCAAATCAGATCCTAACAAATGATGACTTCAATAATATAACAAGAAGATACAATCAAGAGATATCAATGCAATCAATTATGCCTCTTGAATACACAAGAGTATATTCCTCTTTTGCATAAGACTTTAGATCATAATTTAACTTTCAAATACTTTAGATACCTGGTAATGACATCAACATGCTCTAGATTTAACAATCAACACATGACACCAACTCTTCCCTCCTTCATCAACTCACCATCAAGTAAACTTCACCATCCTTTGCTTTGCTCAAATCCACCTCATAAAAATACCACCATCTACTAACCTATAATGTAATTATAGGGTTTTGGGCTAGGCCTAAGGGTTTTTTATTTGCATTAATGTTTCTTTAAAATAAGATAAAAGGTTTTCCTAAACGTTAACATCATAGCACCCAAAACTTCACTTTTATAGGCTCTTCATCATTTAAATTAAAAATAGGTATGTTTCCCTCATTTAAATATACCATACCAACTTAAAAACATCCCATAAGAATCACTAGAACATTCACAATTGACCCATATAGGTCATCCATGCCAAAAACCTTCATCCATGCACCAAAAATCCTCAAAACCCACCAATGGAATGAGAAAAATCCCCTCATGTCAAAAATATTTTTATTCAAGATCTAAAAATCACCACACATGAGTAATATTTCATTTAAACATCATAAATGGTCTCAATTTACTTTAACAAATCATACTATTTCATTTAATGTTCCCACTGGCTCATTACCTTCACAAAACATTTGTTTCCAGCACCCTAATATTACCTTTGGGCCTCAAGACCATCCAAGATGATCTAAACTATGGAATGTGACCACTAAATGTAATTACCATAAAATTTAGAAAAATTATAATAAATTTATCCATCATAAAATATTCACATCCAACCATAGCTACTTTTGTCTTCACCAAAACAAGTTGCCTAAAAACCACGATCTACAAATCCAACTAGTTAACACCATTCCGACACTTTCAATACCTAAAAATAGATTAATTTTATGTGAAACTAATACCTCTTCACTTTCTAGGTTATATCAAGCATCACCCAATCAATTTCATGCACTAAACAACTCAATCTCTTAGTAAATATTGTCTTGTTCATCAAATCAACTCAACATGAAACAAAAATTATACCATTATAAATCTCTAAATTACCTTTCCATAACATATTTTAACTCCTTCCAACTCTAAGTTTAAGGCCTTCAACCAAACTAATCTTTGCAAACTACCTAAAACTGCCCCAAAACTACCCTTTGACCAATCAACATAAATGAAGCATAAACTATAATTTAATTACATTACCATGACCTAAAAACATCATTTACATCAATAATAACTCACATACTCACCATAATGGTCATTTGCATTTTGCAACTCTTTTGGACAACCTTTTCCCAAACTAAACTTCTTTAGAAACTGACCTATTTGAGTGGGGTCCACTCATCACAATAACATCTATCATACCTTTATAGAAACCTAGAGGAGTCTTATATATTATATAATCATAATCCAAGAACTATCAATCAAAATTGGCCACTTAGGATCATTTTCTATCCTACCACTTTTGAGTTATGGTTTCAAACTCATAAAAAGTTGTTTACCTTCTTAACATTCATTCATAAAAATGTGACACTAAAAGCACCTCATTATTTTGGTGAAAAATTCTAGAATAAATTTATAAACACCCTGAAAACCATAAGGTCCCATGTAAAACACACAATTCATGGTGAGCATCAGAAGATGCAATTTGAGATGGGAAAGACCTTCTTATTGACCTTGTTTCACCAAAAAATCATATCTTACAAAATTCATATTATGGAAACCTAAAATTTTCCCCAAAGGATCATGAAACACCCTAATAACATCTCAAATCATTATAATTTCATAAACAACTCTCAATATTTCCATCCATCAAGATTTTCATAGATAGCCCTTATGGTTTTGTACTATAAAGGCTAGTGTCGAATGAAACCACATCATAACACATCATGGAAGCACTCCAAAAGGTCATAAAATATCTATTACATCATGAATAAATTTCCTACATGGATCCATGGGCTCACATAGCTCCACAATGCATCCTCATGCCTTCTAATAACTATACCTAGTACAAATGAGCACCGAAACTTAGTCTCCAACCTCGTATCCGCACTTTGAAACTCATGTGAGTGCCCAAGCACTCTCCAATCATACTCTTAATCATTCCAACATGCTTATCAAGACACCAAGAATATAAAACCTATATGCAATATCACCTCGACTAGATAGGTCAATGAATAAGCTTTCAAGAATAAGCAATTCTCACTAAATCTGCATATGTGACCAAGAACATCCTTGTATCTCCATATCATCATCACTCTGGGCATCATTTTACTCCAATCCACCATCCAATTTTTAATTAATGAGTTTTTTTCATCGATGAAAACACCTAAACCACAAAATGCCAACAAAGTTTTGCAACCACATTTTTAAATAACATTGGAGGGAAAAAGGCTTGTTGTATTGATTTTTTTTCTTAAACAATAGTATGATGTAATTATTGCACTAAGATTGAATTTATAAAGAATTTAATACTGTCATATCTAATTTTTGAGTATATGGATCTTGTGTTTTATATTAAGTTGTATCATTTAATAATGCATTATGCTTATTTGATTAAGATGCACTAACTTTAAGTCCTCATTTAGATATAGGTATTTGAGATGACCTGAATAAAATACGCCCCACTCGAGAGACACCACTTTTAAGAGGATAAGAAACAACTACATGTGGGGGACCATCTTGGGTGATTACAACATCCACAAAGGTATTCCTTAAAAAAAAAAAAGAAGGAGATCTATCTAACTATTGTGTATCAAAAATAATCCCCTTATGCTCAAGATCTTTTATCTTATAGTTAAAGCATAATAATCATTATCACGATGTTTTTATTTCCATGATAAATAAAAAATGGTTTTCCTTTATTTTTCAAGCCTATATAGAGTTTTATAATAAGTATTTAGTAAATTGATTAATCTCTTACAAAATATCTCATCTAGAGTATCAAGTCGTTTGTTGGTCTTGTTGAACAAAAGAGGTTCTTTCAAATGTGGCTGAAATAGAATTTGATATTGATCTCTTGGAACATAAAAATTATTTCCTTTGTATATTAATTTAAATTTACTTGAATAAGAATATGTATCATGCATATCATGTGAATCATAATACTTTCATGTTGTCTCACATTTAAATTGATCATGATGTATAGAGGCATGATTGACATGGGCATGTAAGGGATACCTTAGATGTGTTACCTCATCCTTAATTGATTTGGTCTTAGTACTCATAGGTTGAATTTGGGCTTGAAAATCAAGTTATAACACTTAAATAAACTCTAGGATATCCTTATGATTTATTGAATTTTTATATCCATCTATTGATGGACCCATAAAAGATGGCCTAAAAGGGTATTTTGAATTATTATCCCTAACAGATAGATTTACATATGATGTATCCACAAGGAATAAAACAAGGACAACTATCACTATACCATACAAAATATAAAATAGAGTAAAAATTGGATACTTGGGGATAGATAAAATTAATTCCAAAGTGAGAAATAAAGGTGGGCCCAAATGTGCTTTTTAGCAAAAAGTAACAATCATCAAATTAATAAAATGACCATTTACATAACTTAAAGATGAGTTTTACAAAACCAAGAGAGGTATTGTAATATATTGCTATTAAAAATGAAAACCACTAAGGGATTTGAAAAAATGTGTATTTTTTAAATTACACCCTTATTACTAAAAAAATTTAAATTCTAAAAATTTAGAATTACATAATTTATAAAAAAAAATCATTTTTCATTCAGTTTATAAAAATAAAGAAAAATTTCCAAGTAAATTGAAAATAGAGTTGTTATTTTATAGATATGTGATGAAAGGTGATTTTTTTAACTAGGAAACCCTAGAAAGAGGCCCTACAGAGAGATCCAAGAATAACACCTAAGAGAAGTTTTGAAAACTTGATCTAGGGCATGAAATAGATAGTTTCTAGAATTAAATATGAATACCAACCCTATAATATTGAATAAATCTAAAATCCTGGGTGGGATAAGATTGGGCAAGAGAGAAACTTGAGTTCACTAAATGTTTAAATATTTTTTTAATTATTTAAGTGTGATAAGTAGTGAATTAGGAACAAGTTAAATATATACGGGATGATTATTTTGAACTAATTAATCAATATTAACCATGCACATTTAGTAAAAATCATTAATACTTGCAATTATGTTAAAATGATACTATGATTTCTTAAAACACGCAAAGAGATAAGAACTTATCTATGTAAAGTGGTACATGGATGATCTTGGTGTGAAGAATGGGAGAAAGAGGTACTATGTTTCTTGAAATGCTTTTTCTTTGATTTTGGAGTTGGAAACTACACTTGTTCAAGATTAAATACAATGTGGATAGTATTGAATTATTTTTTTGGTATTGAATTCTTTTTTATAATGTTAGACATGCACAATGGGGTTTTGCAACTTCACATGCACTTTAATTTCCTAGAACTGATGTCATTGTATGTTAATAGGTGTATACAACTTTGACAATGCCTATAATGACCTACAAAAATAGAAACCCTAGACACACTGCAAAAACTTTAGGAAAGCATTAGATAACCAAAACAAGAAATTGGTATGTGGCTAAGACTATAATACCCTTAGAAGCTAGTCATTTTAAAACCAATTTAAGTGTTGCATTACATCCCCTCAAGTGAGATCAAGCCTCATGTAGTTATCTTAGGGTAGGTACAAGTGTGCATGCATATCTAATCCAAATCCTTATTATATCCCTCATGTCTCTTGACACAAATATAGTGTGCTAAATATAGAGTAAAGAATGTACCCAATGTGGTAGTAGTTTGATTTGGTGTGCCTTAGATACTTAAACTATCCTTTTTATTCCTTGAATATGTTAAAAAAAATAATGGAGTGAATTTCTATTACTAATGTGTGGCTCTTGAATCTCTGTGTGTTTGGAAATGGAGGAAACTATAATATTGAACCTAATTTGAGTGTTTTAGACCTATGTGGTGGCTACTCTAACTAATGTGAAATTACTTTAGATATTTGGAGAGCCTTGAGTGATTTAGTGTTGATATTTAAAATGGTAGCTCATGAGAATGGCATGTGAGTTATGAAGTGCATTTGAATTTCTTATATAGTATTTTGCATATTAAATTGTTACATTAAGACATGCCTAAGAGGATGAAATGACACAAATAAGATATTTAAACTGGAAAAAAGAGTAATTGCATGGGAGAGTCAAATTTTGTTCAAGTCGGTCAAGACCATTCTCCACTAGGTCCTTGAAGTGTGTGGTTTTGTAGAGGCAATTAGTGATGAAAAGATAAAGTTCGGGAATGATGTCCTGGGGATGAAATACTACTTTAGTTAATTAATATTTTTCAATTAATGATAGATTAGTGTGCAAAGATGAGTAAGTCGGGATATATATACTAATTGGGCTTAGAATGTGAGCATTTTTCTTAGTATAGGAACAAAGCCAAACTTTTCATTTCCAAAGGATAAGTTACCAAATTTGAGTGTCTACATGAACAACCTTATAGTACACCACCATTCTTCATACCACATCACTATGCACACTAATATAGAATCCATGCACATAGTCTTCCTTATGCATAGATATTCCTACACATACATCTTTCTTGTGTAACACTATTGCATAAACTCCATGTGTGAAAACAAACATGCACATAAATATCTCCGACAAATTCATACAAAGTATTAAACATATTTCTAACATGGGAGAGATCTAATCAATGTATTCATAGATGTAATGTGCCCTCTCGGGAAATATATATTCATTACATTATGTAGTAGCATCATAGAACGAAGAGATCCCAAATGATAACCGTCCTTCTTATCATGATCTTGAGTTTTGGAGTGCCATATAGGTCTTAGAGAGATAATGGTAACCATTTCAGGGTGTTAAGAAGGCTCAAAATCTAAATTGTCTCCATATGTTATTTTTCCCTCCAAAATGGGAATTTGAATTTGTAAAAACTTGAAAGTGAAGGAATTGGCTTATGAAGTGAATTAGTGGATATTTCAATGAATGTAAGGTGTGTAAGTATATTTCCAAACTTGTGGTCATAGGTCCTAGGTTGAGTAGAAGTCAAAAATTCTTAAATTTGAAATGCTTCATTATGTGAGCATTGGCAAATGAAGGGTCGTATGAATGATATGAAGAAGTTAGTTAGGGACCTGAAGGGGAGAGATATTAATCTATAAGAAGAGAAGGTGGTTTATGGATTCCTCGAGGGAAGAGGTCCAAGGAATGATTATAAAAATGAAATGCATTAGTTTTTAATAAAAATACAATATATACATATATAAGCTTTGTTTTTGCATGTAGAAGAATTGTGTATCATCTTGCATTGCTCAAATCTGAAAATTTATATTAGGAAGGCCTATTTGTGGTGTTTAGTTCCATTAATGGAAATATGTGAAGAAGTTTTTTAGACTCCATTGTATACTTATTGAATGATCCAGAGGATTTTATGGATTCATATTTTACCAAAATATCCCTAAACTATCACAATGATGTAAAGCGTCCCGAGAGCTTTCCGTAGATAGATAGAACTCAAAAAATAGAGCTCATACATGAAATATATCGTAGGTCAAATTTTGGCATAAAATGGGGTCAAACTTGGTCAACTTTCCAATCTAGAAGCGACACGTGGCAGAAGTGAAAAAATGGGTAAAAGAATAAAAAAATTATGTTTTAAAGCCTCCGGTCTTCGACACACAAAAAATTGGCGGGCCTCTGTTATATCTTGGTTGGGGCCCTTAGCCTGTGTTCAACACACTCTTTTAATAGAGGGGTGCCTTGGCCTCTAACTCATTATATCATTGTTATGATATTGCTTATATATGCCACATTATTCTTCTATATTCTACATGTGGGATATTTGCAGGATATTTGAATTATATTGCAAGGTTATATATTGTATGAAATTACAGGTATAGCTCGATGAGCTATTTTCTAGCTTGGTGGGGTTGTCAAATCCCTAACGAGTCAACCTGGGCTCATCTATACCTCGGAAAGTCAACCTTAATATCTCCAAAATGCTCACCCATCGATTTGGCTTAGTTCCTTATATGTTGTAAGGATTACATAGAACTTGACATTATTCCATAGTAGTGGATTTATAATTCCAACTCAACCGATGCCCATACAACTTAGCATATGACTTGAGAAAGTCCAACAATCCAATCATATCCCTTATAAACTTTGGTGCATCCATATTGGAGGGTGGTTCCAACAACTTAACCATTTTTCCCAACTCATGGAAATACAACCCCGCACACAACCACCTATGTGGATATTCAACAACCAGCCTACATTTGGACATATAAACATGTACATGCCTCTTATGTTTGGTAAAAAATGTTGCAGGGTATAGCCGAAGCCACGTGAATATAGGCGGGGCAGCCTATTTTTGAAATTCCTAACCTTCCAACGCACATGGATATGTGGGATTTTACCCACTTCAATGCAAAAACCGTCGGCACCAAAACGAGAGGCATGGTCAAACCCACGACCTCATGGGAACAATCCAAACACTCAAGCCTAACCCTCTAAAGAGCTCGGTGAGGTATAAAATTGAATCGCAACTATTTATTAAAGGTTGGTTAGCAAAAAGTTGTAAGGTAAAGAAGTGAAGTACCAGTTTACAGAGATCATCGGTTTGAGGCACTGTAGAGGCCGAATTAAGACTCTGTGTGAAAAGAAAACTTGCTCGGAGAATTTTGAGACAAATATGGTGGTTGTCTTCTTTTTCCATGAATTTTTGTCTAATTTCTGTTGAGGGTGATTTTCAATCACATTTACACAGAAAGGCACTTTGGAGAACTTGTAGAGCCACATGTGAAGTTGTGGACAATGTATGAAAAGAAATTAGAGTCTCCATTCGTATAATATCGAAAAACGTATGTATAAATATCTATTTGTAATTATTGAAGGTGAGAAATTGTACTTCATCGGATTAAATAGCCCGACTCATGATTACGTGAATCCAGAGACGTAGCTTACGGGTGAACTCGGTTATCAATTTCTTTTGTGGATTTCATTTCAATTTTTAAATCTTTTGATCAGATAAAATTTTAGTAAGAGGAATTTATTAAGCATGATAAAGAAAGTAATTAAACTGGAAATTATAACCAGATTAAATTTGATAATCCAAAATCCACAATTAGAAAAAAGTAAATGCATAATCAAATTTAGATTAAACAATCAATTTGGATGCATTCTAATATCAGCTTGTGATCATATATTGTATGGATTTGTAATATTTCCATTTGATAGAGTTAAGTTGAATTAAAAATGATTGATTGATCGTAAAGAGGAATTGGAAAAATTAGGGTTTCAAAACACCCAAAAGTGACTCTTGATCAATTTTTAAAATCAGAAAATTAAGTATCCAAAATTAAATCGGTTGTAAAAATATAAACACCATTTTTGAATCATTGAAGGATTATATTTTGAATTCCTGTTCATATCATGCAAGTAATATAGGAATCGTGCATGATTGTGATCTTGTGTGTTACTAAGTTTATTAATGTGATTGATTTTGAACATGTAAGGGAACCTTTCCAATAACATTCACATGGTTAAAATTTAGGTTTTTGTTACCTAAAAGGTCAGATACTGAAACCATAATTATTTCTATGTGCATATATAAGTTGAAAAGCTATGGAAATGAGGTTAGAAAACCTCAAAGCTTAACTAACTCATCTATGGACCATAAGATAAGAGATAAATAAGGGAAACTAAAATGCAAGCATTATAAATTTGATAAAAAAATCAAAAATTAACATGTTTATTACTCTCTAATCTTTGAATGCTAATTTAAATGAACCTAGAAGATCCTAGAAATCAGTTTTGGTGTTTACTCCATGAAGGTGAATGAATGTTACTAAATGGCTACAAGGCCAAGTTTAGCATATTCCATTACTAACCTATCATGGATGCAAGATGAAGTTGTTTTAATTGTGGATGGCTCAAGATAAAATACCTTATTAGTTAGGCTAATGCAAATGAGATCTTAAGCTATGTAGAGATGAGATATGATATCAAGATCAAGATGTCAATAAGGTGTAAATTCGAAAGGGAGGGGTGACCCTTCTATTTATAGTTTTCCACTTGATAGAGTTTGGAATTTGAGTGCATATGGGACTAAAGGTAAGCCGAAAATCACTTTTAGATTATGTTAGGATAAACATGATTTAGGCTTAGTTAAGCTAGGTTTAGGCTAGTTAAGCGTGATTAGTGAGTGATTAGAGACTCATTGTACGGTTGGGGGAGTCCGATTGACCATTTTTGGTGATAGATAGCCTAGAAGCCTCGTGTAGAAGTGGTTCGAGAGAGAGAACTAGGGAGGTTCTGAATGGTCAAAAGGAGGAATGTTTAGCTAATAAGAGAGATATTATCCCAATTAGTTGATTATAAGAAGAATACGACCAAGAAGGTGTCGTAAATGGGCATCTAAGAATGGAGCGAAGAGTAGCTAATTGACAAAGTGTCATCAATCGGTTGAATTGGAGGAAATTCTAAGTGTAAGAATATTTTAGGTGTCTACATTTCCCTCTTTGGGGTGGCGTAAGTGATGTCACTTCAAAGAAAGTAGAAAAACATAAACAAGTAGAAAATTTTGAAGGGATAGAAGAAAAATTAGTAGAATGAAGGATTCCCCCTTGATTGTCGATGGGGTGATGGAAGAACTCGATCAATGATAAAAAGAAGAAGTAAATAGATAGAATATGAAGGGAAGAAAGGGAATATAAAAGAAAATGAGTATGAGGAAGGGGAAATGAGCTAACATCCATCTAGTTCATTTTAAACAACTTTCTTTGCCATCATATTGTTAGTGATCTTCATCATCGGTCCTTATTGAAAAAGAATGAACAAAATTGTAGTATTACATGAAAATACATATACAAACAAACATCCATTGCTAAAAACACTAACTCCATGCAACATACAAAATGAAATACAATACAAGAAAGTAAAATATGCCTAACTCCATGCAACATACACAATGTAATGTAATGCAATACAAGAAAGTAAACAAGTGACCCTAACAGAGAAAAATAATGTAATTCTTTTATTATCAAGATTCAGTTTCGACCTATGTAAATTAATGACAAGGGTTGATGATGGTGCTCCAAGAAAATTGTACATGCAAGGGGAATAACGGAGGACACTTGGGTCCGATGAAAAAGTAATGTGCACTACGAAATAGTATCATGAAACTCGTTGTGCCCGAGTACTGCGAAATAAGCATAATAGCTTTGTTAATGAGGGTGGATCCAGATGATCGTAAGTCATGCACATGAATAGTGAGAACCAAAGAGTGACATTTTGTAGGCTGATTTTGTTTTTATGTTTCTTGAAACATATTTGAATGTTTTTGATGATTTTTCTAACATAATTGAATGTTTTTGTGATTTTTCTAACATATTTGAATGTTTTTGATGATTTTGAAAGTTTTCCAAAACTATGTATAGGAAGACAAAGAAGTGTGGATGCCCCCAGCGATATATGGGATGTACAAGGGCAGAATGTCATGCGCACGCACAAGAAAGTGAAGACGTGAAAATGCCCCAGCATTAGGTGGGATTATTCAAAGGAAAACTCTTCATGCACTAATGATGAATGGGGAATCAAGGTCAAAATAGATATGTTCATCCTAACAATGAACATAAACCAATGGAGTGTTGGGAAAGAGCAAGGATGCCTCTAGCATAAGATGGAAAAGAAACACATGATAGAAAGAAAGTGGAAGATTGTTTTTTATGAAAGGGGAAAAAGGTGTCCATAAACATGACAAAAAGGCAATACTATACACATGGATGTTCTGAACGAAGTAGAAGAACAACGAATGTTATGAATGTAGCTTAGAAGCCTCGTGACGAAAAATTGATTAGCAAAAGGCACAAATCATGAGACATAATACATACTAGAGTAAGAGTTTGAACAAGGTCCAACAAAAGACACTTTGTAACATATTAATCTTGTTCTCTCATAGAGATCCAATGTGTGTACATGGAATTTATTACCTCTTGAAGTGAAGATTTGATAGACAAGCAAGTGAATACACACTAGACAATATGTAGGAATGATTTAGTTCAATAGGATATTTGTGAATGGAGGGTGGAAGGATAGCCGTACATTACTCCACATCCCCAAAGGCCCATAGCTCCAGACGGAGATGCATTTGATTCTAATCACAACATTGTTCTATTGTCGATCAGACGTCCATAGCCCCTATAGATATTATTGGAAATACCCCAAGAGAGAGTAATATATCAATTTGTTTTTTTCTTTTAGCTTTTAAATTTTTGATTGATTTTGATACTTTTACTTTCGAAAACTTATTTCAGCTCTCTTTTTTGACAAGGGGTTAAGACCCATAGATGACTTGATGGAAGGATATGGAAGTGATTGTGATGACAAAATTGACTAGTGTCAAAAAATACGTCCAAAATTTTTTTCGCAACAAGTTTATTAAATGTTGAGAGTGATAGGATCTCTAAGAGGTCATTCATTCTTTAATTTACCAAGGTGATAAAATACTGTGGTCAAACGGATACCATAGAGATAAATATTGCAAAATGCGTGTAAAAATTCTAACCAAAATATCACCAAAGGGTTGAAAATGGTAGGAAGACTTGCAGAAGAATAGCAAGTAAGGGAAAAAAGAAACATCCATGTGTATGCAATACTGATTGCAATATTTGATCTTTGTACATCTATTGTTTTTGTTTTCTCATGTTTTTGTAATGTTTTAATGTTTTCTCATTTTTTTGTATTTTTGCATTTTTTTGAAAGGTGGGATCAACAAGTTCACTCGGTGTGATAAGATCCAATAACAATTTTTGCAATTTACTTGATAAGGAGATTAGGCATGTTTGCTTATCAAGAGTAATGTGATCACCAATATCAATAATCGTGGTGAGCTCATACTCAATAAATGATTGTGACTTATCTTGAAACATGGATTTCATATACGGGAGATTGAGTTCCCTATCCATAGGTTTATGCACTCTACGCCATACTTGATGGTTACGTTGATGTGCATTCTTGAATCACGCTTGATTTTTAACCTTAATATTGTTGGAATTGTTGGGAACTTTGGAGCTCTTAGAATTTTTACCTGAGTTTGATAAAGAAGTCATTTGGGCTTCTTATGAGTGACTATGTGACATGTCTAATCCCGAGAAGTGGGTGATGAAAGAAAACATTTATGATTGATGATAGGAATGAGAGAAATAGCGTTGGGATTTCCCTGGTCATAAGTAGAAGGATGAAAAGGATATTGTCCAAGAATTGAAGAGGATGGGCTAACAGGAGGTTAGCCACTAATAGAAGATGATGAAGGGCTGCTAGAATATGGCCCTAAGATGTAATAAATTAGGCTACGAGGACATGGCCTAATAATAGAAGATGATGGTATCCCATAGACAAAAGAGGATGAAGGGATACTAGGACGCAGCCCAAGAATAAAATGTAATGAGCTACCCCAAGGTGAATCACAAATAGAAAATAATTGAGGGCTACTAGGATGTGGTCCTAGAACAAAAGAAGATGGCAAGGGACTACTAGGGTGTGACCCAAGTATAGATGAGGAGGGAATACTCAAAGGTGTCCCATAGATAGAAGAAGATGAAGGGATACTAGGATGTGGCCCAATAATAGAAGGTAATGGGATACCAGGAGGTGACCCACATGTAGAAAATGGAGGGCTACCCTAGGGTGTTTCCAAGATATAAGAAGATGATGGGCTGCTCGGAGCTAATCGAAGGAGATATTTTGATTGAGAAATGATGATATATAAGGAATGATTTGATAAGGAGAAGATAGGCCATGGATCAATGCTAGACCTCAACATCTCATCATGCTCAGAGGAAGGTGAAGATGGAATAATAGAAGAAGAATCAAGTTCCATGACCTTAGGCTCTTCCTCTATGTTTTGACAAAAGGGATCAATTTCTTCACTCCAATACGTGAGTGTATCAAGTTCAAGAAAGAACCATTGTTTGCAATCCTCTAAAGGGATATCATCGTGTAGTCTTATTGTTCTGTCATCCTGAGAGAAATCAATTAGTAGAGGTTGTTCTTCTTTGGCCATAGGAGGTTGACTAGAAGAAACAGGTCCCCTAAGTAGGGAATATTGACTAAAAGAAGAAGATGAAGATGTTCGATGATGTAGACGAGGGGAAGGATTGACCTTATCACTCCCACGAAGAGTTTTGATAGTGCTTGAAAAGATATCTTAGCACATGACTTATTTCTAATGGTTCGATGTGGTCGCAGACATTGATCTTTAGAAGATTGACGAAGATACGATAAGGTATGATCGAAATTACTTAGAGGCCAAAGAGGAATTGGATCCTGATTAATAGAAGAAGATGACTCAAGAGACATAGTAGACTTGGAGGCAGGCATCTCATGAATGGATGATTTGGATTTGGACCTAGGTCATTTTTCTAGAAGATGACATAATGTAGGTTGGAAAGTAGGATCACATAGCCATCGTTAATTTGCAACATAGGAATTGAATTAGATGATTGAATAGAGGGAATCCAAGTCATGGAACTATTTGATGGAGGAAGGGGTCGTTAAAGCAACTGATAAAGGTGGTACTACAAAGGAAGGGAGGACCGTGACTCAATAACCAAATTATATGTGCGATCAACAAAAATTTGAGTTGCACGATTCTTCAAAGGAGGAAGACATCATTGAGGTGATTTGGAATGAATTTCCTTTAAAGAAAGATATGACTGTGACTCGGGATTTGATCTATGGGTATCAAAAGTATAGTTGGGATCCAATCTTCGAGAAGAAGAGTGGGAATCCGAATAGTAGTTTGGATCTGAATTATAAGAAGAGTGGGGGGAACCTGAATAATAATTTAAATCAGAAGATTCCAAACCATACCACCAACTATGAGATGAAGGTGGGGAATAAGGTACTGAGTGGGCCCTAGCGCGAAGAACCAAACTAGGATTAGTCATGATGAGAATATTTTTATGTGAATTCCTAAAGCTAGGTTCCGTATTATTGTAAGTGTGAGGAACCGTGTGATATTTAATCATTGTTGGCAACATTTAGGTATAAATGCCTAAACCTAGATAGTGTGATCAAATTCCTTCAAAGTGAAGAAAGTTCCATCTCAATTTGGGCAGCACAATGGCAGCCAAATAAACATTCAACATGAGAGTATGGAAATGTTTGTGTGATTTTCCAAAGGGTACCTAAGGAAAATATACATCGTGATGACAAAATTTTGATAATCCAATAAGATTTTCCTAGAATAAGTCTATGAGTTTGTTAACACGCAAGGAACAATCATGCAAGTATAGATAACCAAATAAATTGATCAAAGTGTTTACCTTTTTCTTTCAACAATATTTTTGACACTAGATAGCCAACTCTATGTCAATAATTATGTCAAGTTCAAAAATAATTAACAAGGTGTAAGTATTAACAAAGTGTAAGCACGACTCCCAATCAAAGGATACCACGACGAGTTCAACAACCAACAAGGCCTAAATGTTAAAGGGCGAGTTTTACAAATGTAAGACATGTAACCACACCAATCAGACACGTCTATCAAGCTTCATGGAGAAGCGAGATATTAGTGTTAAAGTGGTATTGAAACAACACAAACAAAATAAGCAACACTTTTCAAAACTCAGGACAATGTTTGAAATCAAACTAAGTCAAAAAGTATAATAAGGATGTGCTAAAATATGGGCATCCTAACGTCACAATGTAGACACTTAGATCACATTTATGAGAAACGTTATGTAAATATCTTAAGCGTGTCGAGGCAATGCGAACAAGGTAACAATTTTAAGGGATCAAATGATGTATCAATCCTAACTATGATGATGAGCTTGAAATCAAGATCAAGTGGCTATCAAGATATAAAAATGTACCCTTTGTGTGCATTTATTTTTTCTTAAGCTAAGTTAGATGAATAAGAACTAGCACCTAAATAGTTCTATAACAAAGCTAAGTAAAAATCTAGGCACCATCAAGATGAGAGCTAAACAAGATCAATACTAAGCATAATGCATTAACTTTGAACTAAGATCAAATTAACATGCTAAAGTATTCAAAACCCTCTACTTCTCTAGATTACCAACACAAGCAAATGGACCTATGTAGACTCCATGGCAATCAAATTGATTGTTTTGATCTTCAAGAACCTAGGAATGGGAGCTCATCAAATCTTGGCTATAAGACCCCTTTGACTATTCCCATATGACCCAAGCACTTGGCTAGAAAATGCAAGAAAGGAGGCTTAGCTCTTCAAATGGTGAATTTCTCAAGAATAACAAAGAAGCTTATAGTCTATTTGCTATGTGCTTTGCTTTTGTCTTCTCAAGGAATTAGGTGTAAGTGTAAAGGTAGGAGGAGGGCTCTTTATATAGCCCAATGGATAAAGGAATCACTACATCCCTTTGCATGTGGGATAATAGAGATGTTGAGTTAGTTTTGGATATGGGGGTTTAGATAGGGTTGAGTTAACTTTAGGATGGTTTAGTTTTTCCTTTAGTGACCCATGTGGATAAAGGGAGCTTATTAATTAATCAAGATGATTAATTAATAGATGTGCAAGCTTATAAAAGCTTTTAGAGGAATATTAGCATGATTTAGACTATAGAAGGGGATTAAATCAATTAAATATTGATTTATTGGTTAAATGAAAGGGGAAGCTAATTAATTAATAATAATTAATTAGTCTAGATAGAAGGGAGGATTAATTAACGAAAGGTCATTAATTAGGGTATTTGTTGGATATGCGACTTAATTAATTAGCGTAGTGTAATTAATTAACGATGATAGGAGAGAAGATGAGCGCTTTTGACAATATGTTGCCAATTTGTAGGAAAGGAGATAATTAGCGCAATTTAAGTCTTTAAATTGTTCGACGTAGTTATAGGTGTCTACATTTGCCCCTCTTTGTGATGGCGTAAGCATGACGCCACTTCAAAGATAGTAGACTTAATAAAATTTTGAAGGGATAGAAGAAAAATTAGTAGAAGTGGGAGATGTCCCTCGAGTGTTGATGGGGTGATGAAGGAAGGCAACCGATGATAAAAAAGGTGAGAAATAGATAGAAGAATGGGCAAAGGAACACCTAGGTGAAACGGAAGATTAGGGGTGAGATAAAAGTGATGCAGAAGAAATATGGAGAAGTGGAGAGAAGAACCAGCCTCTAGCCTTTGTATTGGAACAACTCTAGTGTCATCATATTGCCAAAAGATCTACTTCATCAGTCCTTATTAAAAATGTAAGCATACAACAAAGTAGAATGACATGAAAAGCCATACTACGAACAATTGTCCATTACTGAAAACACCAACTCCATGCAACATACAAAATGTAATGCAATACGAGAAAGTGAAAGATGCCTAACTCCATGCAACATACAAAATGTAATGCAAGTATGAGAAATTAAACAAGTTAAAGTAATATGAGAGAAACATAATGTAATGTTTTTATTATCAAGCTAAAGTTACGACATTGCGGAATTAATGACAAGGGTTGATGATGGTGCCCCAAGCAAGGATACATGCGAGGGGAATAATGGAGGACACTTGGGTTCGATGAAAAAGCAATGTACACTACGAAACAAGATACTGTGAAACTCATTGTGCCCCAGCAGTACGAAGAAGTAAGAAGCCTAGATTTTATTGATGGAGATAGATCAAGATGATCCGCAAGTCACACACATGAACAAGTGAGAACCAAAGAGTGATGTTTTTTAGGATGATTTTCAATTTTTTGAAGTTTTCTGAAACATATTTGAATTTTTTTGATGATTTTTCTAACATATTTGAATGTTTTTTATTTTAGAATTTTTTTGAAACTATGTACGGGAAGACAAGGAAGTGTGGATGCCCCAAAGAATAGATGGGATGTACGGGGCATAAGGCCATGTGTGTATGAGAAAGGTGAAGATGCCAAAATTCCTCGGTAATTAGGTGGGAATATTCAAAGGAAAACTCTTCACGTGTAGAAGCAGGACCCAAGGCCATTATGGACGGAGTTCAACATGATGATGAATGTAAACCAATGAAGTGCCGAGAAGAAGCAAGGATGCCCCTGTGGTAATTTGGCCTAAAAGCACATGATAGAAAGGAAGGAGAAGATTGTTTTTTGTGAAAAGGTGTCTAAAAACATGGAAAAAAAGTAATCTTATACATATGGATATTCTCAACGAAGTAGAAGAACGATGTGATTGATATGAATGTAGCGTAGAAGCCTCACAATGAAGAAGTGATTAGCCAAAGGCACAAATAGTGAGACAAGATAAAGACTAAAGCAAAAGTCCGAACAAGGTCCAGAAAAAGACACTTGGTAACATACTAATCCTCGCTTACTCATAGAGATCCAGTGTGTGTACATGGAAATTAATTACCTCTTGAAGGGAAGACTTAATAAACAACAAGTGAAGACACCCTAGCCAATGTGTAGGAATGATTGATTTTGAAAGGTAATTTTGCGATCTCTGTGGATGAAGGGTGGAAGAATAGCCCGTACATTGCTCCACTATCGCCTAGGCATCCATAGCCCCGACGGAGATGCTTTTGATTCTAATCACAACATTGCTCTCACTGCCATCAGGCATCCATAACCTTGATAGAGATTATTAGAAATACCCCAAGAGAGACTAATGTATCAATTTGCTTTTATCTTTTAGCTTTTGAGTTTTGATTGATTTTGATAATTTTTCTTTCAAGACTTATTTCAGCTATCTTGTTTAACAAGGGTTAAGAACCACTGATGGTTTGATGAAAGGAAATGGAAGTGAATGTGATGAGGACATTGGCTAGTGTCAAAAACATGTCCAAAATTTCTTCACAAGTTTATTAGATGTTGATTATGATAGGATCTCTAAGAGGCTACTCGTTCTTTAATTTACCAAGGTGATAAAAGACTGAGGTCAAATGGATACCATAGAGATAAATGTCGCATAATGCGTGTAAATAAGCTAACCAAAACATCACCAAAGGAATGAATATGGTAGGGAGACTTGCAGAAGAATAGCAAGGAAGGGAAGAAAGAAACATCCATTTGTACGCAATACCTAATTGTAATGTTTGATCTTTGTACCTTTGATTTTTGTTGTGTTTTCTCAATTTTTGTATTTTTGAATTGTTTTTTATTTTTAGATTTTTGATATTTTTAAGAGGTTGGGACTAACAAAGTCACTCTATGTGGTAAGATCCAACAACAATGTTTGTGACTTCCTTGATAAGGGAGACTAGGCACGTTTGTTTATTGAGAGTGATATTATCCCCGATCTCGATGATCGAGGTGAGTTCACACTCAACAAATGATTGTGATTTGTTTTGAAACATGGGTTTCGTATGTGGGAGTTTGAGTTCCCTATCCATAGGTTTTGCACTTTGCACCATACTTGATGGGTACATTGGTGTGCATTCTGGAATCACATTTGATTTTGGATTTTATGATCATTGGAGTTGTTGGTAGCTTTGGATCTCTTCGGATTTTTGATCTTGGCTTGATAAAGAACATGTCTAGGTTTCTTATAAGCTAATGCTTGACTTGTTTGATCCCAAGAAGTGAGAGAAGAATGTGGATGTTTAGAATTGATGAGAGGAATGGTGTAGAAGAATAATGTGATGGATGAAAAGGATACGGTCCAAGGATTGAAGAAGATGGGCTACTGGGAGGTGAGCCATAAATAGAAGATGAAGGGCTGCTAGGATGTGGCCCAAGAATAGAAGAAGAAGGGCTACTAGGACATGACCCATAGATAGAAGATGAAGGGATACTAGGATATGGCCCAAGAATAGAAGAAGAAGGGATACTAGGACGCGACCCATAGATGTAAGAGATGATGGGCTACTAGGGTGTGGCCCAAGAATAGAAGATGATGGACTACCCAGGGGTGATCCATACCTAGAAGACAAGGGGCTAGTTGGGTGTGCCCCAAGAATAGAAGACAAAGGGCTACTAGGACATTACCCATAGATAGAAGATCAATGGCTACTAGGATGTGGCCCAAGAATAGAAGAAGAAGGGATACTAGACGTGACCCATAGATGTAAGATGATGGGCTACTAGGGTGTGGCCTAAGAATAAAAGATGATGGACTACCCAAGGGTGATCCATACCTAGAAGACAAGGGGATAGTTGGGTGTGCCCCAAGAATAGAAGATAGTGGACTACTCGATAATCTCCCACAAACAAGTAGAGGGAGGGCTACTAGAAGGTGGCCCACACCTAGATGAAGATGAAGGGCTACTTGGAAATGACCCCATAAGAGATTGTGATTGAGGAATTATGATAGACAAAAGAGTTATTGGGTGATGAGAAGATAGACCATGGATCGGTCTGCAAGACCAAGGAGTTTCATCACATAATGAAGAATGTGAAGATGGAAGAATAAGAGGAGGATCAAGTTGCATGATACGAGGCTCTTCCTCTATTTCTTAATAAAAGGAATCAACATTTTCCTCACAATATGCGGACGCATCGAAGTCTAAAGAGAATCCTTTCTCTCATAAGATGCTAAAGGAATATCTTCATGTGCCCCTATAAATGCCCCGATTGTTTCTTCATTCGGAAGAGGTCAATCAAGTATGTGTTGTTGATTGATCACCATGGGTTGATTGGAAGAAAGAGGTTCACTTAGTGTGGAAGACTTAGAATATGTTTGACGATGATTAATAGAAGAAGATTATGTGGGGGATGAAGAAGATGTGTAGCTAGATGTCTTAGGAGTAGAAGTTGAAAGATTTGATGAATCGTATCGGAAACTATGCACCATAATGAAGTTGCACTCAAGTTGAATCGCAATGGCTCCAACGTAATCACAAGGAAGAATCGATCAACAACTAAATAACTTGCATAACAGAATAAAGCTTGCTCATAAGAAAAAGACAGCGAGAGTGTCTTGGCATGCTCATAAATGAATAGAAAGAGAGTACATATAGGGTGCTGAGTAACCCTAGTGCACTCTCCTTTTATTCATTTATGAGCATGCCAAGACACTCTGCTATCTTTTTCTTATCAAAGCAAGTTTTATTACTTCATATGCATAAAGTTGTTCGATTGTTGATTGAGTCTTCCTTGTGATTATGTTGAGCCATTACAATTCAACTTGAGTGCAACTTCATTGTGTTGTACAGTTTCCGATACGATTCGTCAACTCTTTCATAGTATCAGAGCTACACGACTTGTCATCACACCAAAAGCTTGAACTAATGGTGGAGAGGGATCTCATCGTGTTAAATAGCTACTACATCAATACCCTCCCGCACGATGAAGCTGGGTATACACCCAATCGTTGCCTAACAACATTAGGAGGAAGTGACACTGGGAATTTCCCGAGAGGTCACCCATCCAGAACTACTCTAGGGGTGGTGCGCTTAACTGCCTGGTATTAGAGCTGCACGACTTGCTGTCACACCAAAAGCTCAAACTGATGGTGGAGAGGGATCTCATCATGTTAAACAGCTACTACATCAATACCCTCCCACACGATGGAGCCGGGTATACACCCAATTAGGCCCAATAGCATTAGGAGGAAGTGACACCAGGAATTCTTGGGAGGTCACCCATCCCAGCACTACTCTGGGGTTGGCGTGCTTAAGTGCATGTATCGAGTTGCACAACTTGCCGTCACACCAAAAGCTCAAAATTTTGGTGTGACGAAAATTCGCATCATCTCGATACCAGAAGCAAATCATGCAGCTTTGATCTTGGCGATTAAGCGAGCCATGCCTAGAGTAGTGCTTTGGGATGGGTGACCTCCCTAGGAAATTCCCAGTGTCACTTCCTCTTAATGTTGTTAGGCTTGATGGCGTGTATACTCGGCTCCATCGTGCAGAGGCTATTGACGTAGTAGCTGTTTAACACGATGAGATCCCTCTCCACCATCAATTTGAGCTTTTGGTGTGACAACAATGTGCGGCTCGATACCATGAAAAAGATTGGACGAATCATATTGGAAACTATGCACCACAATGAATTTGCACTCAAGTTGATACCAAACGATTTACCATCACACCAAAAGCTCAAACCGATGGTGGCGAGGGATCTCATCGTGTTAATTAGTTGCTATGCCAATACCCTCCCACACGATGGAGCCAAGTATACACCTAATCAGCCCAACAACATTAGGAGGAAGTGACACTGGGAATTTTTCGGGAGGTCACCATCCCGAGAACTACTCTCGGGGTGGTGCGCTTAAGCTGCCTGGCTTTGATACCAAATGATTTTCCGTCACACCAAAAGCTTGAAATTATGGTGGAGAGGGATATCTCGTGTTAAATAGCTGATACGCAAATGAAGAAGGTGGTGTGGACCTACCTATAAAATGGTATATCATCTGTAAGCTAGTAGGATTAAGTCCAAAGTTTGTAGATTGCAACGCATGGGTCGATTCATATGTTTTACTAGGACTTTGAGTCACATGAATATTCAAAGAAGGAAGACTTAGTGGGTGTGATTGATGAAGAAGGTCCTGCGAAGAAGGGGAGGACTACAATTCAAGAATCGAATTGGATGAATAATAACAAGGGTCCTGCAAAGAAAGAGAGGACCACCAATTCAAGAATTGTATTAGATTTTTATTGGAGGGATTTGGAGTCGCGCGTATCTTCAAAGGAAGAAGACGTCATTGAGGTGACTGATAAAAGGGGTCCTTCTAAAAGAGGGATGACCCACGACATAGGAGTCGTATTAGATGAAGGATGAAGATGATTTGTGGTGACACAAATCTTTAGAGGAGGATAACATTTTTTAGATGACTAATAATAGAGGTCCTGTGAAGAAGGGGAGGACCATGACTTAGGAGTTGAATTAGATGAATCGAATAGTAGTTTGGATCCAAATAGTAGTTTGGATCTGAATCATCAGAAGAGTCAGAGGAAATATTTGTATTGGAATCCTCAGAAGAAGAGGAAATGTTTGGATTAGAATTAGAAGAAGAGTGGGGGGAACTCGAATAATAAATTGGATCAGAAGCATCCAAATCATACCACCGACTATGAGATGAAGGTGGGGAACAAGTTACCCGAATGGGTTCTCTAGCTCAAAGAACCAATCGAGGTTTGGTCACGATGGGCATATTTTGATGTGAACACCGAAACTTTGACTCCTTATTATCATATGTATAACGGACCTTATGATAATAAGTCATTTTTGGTGTTGCTTTAAGCACAAATGTCTAGACCTAGATAGTGTGATGGAACTCCTTCAAAGGGAAGGAAGTGACATGTCGATTCAGGGAAGCATAATGACAACCAGCTAGACATTTCGTAAGTATTGATATGCATGCATGATTTTTGAAGAATCTCTAAGGAAAATAGACATCGTTATGATGCAATATTGATGAGATAAAAGGGATTATCCTAGAAAATAAGCTTTCGAATGAATAATCATAAGGAACAATCATACAAGTGTGAAACACATAGCCAATCAAAAGGAAATACACCATATGAAAATGCGTGTGCAAAGTGATAGTTCGATGTAAAGGTGATCAACACAATGTCAATATTTACATCAAGTTCAAAATGAACAAGGTGTAAATATTAACAAAGTGTAGATGTGACTCTCAATCAAAGGATACCACGACAAGTTTAACAACCAACAAGGCCTAAATGTTAAAGGGTGAGGTTTACAAATGTAAACCACGTAACCACACCAATTGGACACGATATCAAGCTTCACAGAGAAGTTAGATATTAGTGTCAAAGTGGTATCAAAACAATGCAAACAAAGTAAGCGACACCTTTCAAGATTTGGGATAATGTTTGAAATCAAACTAAGTCAAAGCATACTAAGGATTTGTTAAAATGCGGGCAGCGTAACGCTAAAATGTGGACACTTAGATCATATGTTTATGAGAAACGTGACATAAGTATCTTAATTATGTTGAGACAATGCAAATGAGGTAACATGTCAAAGGGAGATAAAATGATGAATTAATCCTAACCATGATGATGATCTGACGTGGGTATCAAGATCACAAAGGCTACAAATGATATAAATATGTCTCCACACACTTTAGATGTTTAACTAACCCATCCACAAACATGGATGGGCGTAAACGGAAAAAAAAGTGGTGAAACAATCAATTGATAACGCAAAGGTAGTCACTCCTCTTCTGATCAACAAAGTGTCAAAATAAAGTGAAGGAAGTATATCAAATGGGGGTAAAAATTTCTGGCCTCACTTCGGCAGAGTTTTGCCTTACCTTAGGGTAAGTGAAAAACTAAGCAAAAGTAATGCTTCACACGTTTCGTGATGAATGATGGCTCACAACTCAACACTGTTTTGAAATGGTCAAAGTGGGCTCTTGGCCAAAGAATATTTTCCTAGGTGGTTCTCTTGTCCTAGGTGTTACAAAGTTGTCTTAAGCGAGCACGATTTACCCAAATAGTCCCGACTATCTTGGGAGTATCTCGGATTTACTTTACCCCCTTCGAGCACAAAGGGAAACTAGTGTGTCCACGTGTGCTCTCCCTGGGGTCACCATACGAGACAACCGGTAACACTAACTCACAAGGTAATACTAGTCAAGTAGGTAGTGCGGAGCACTTCCGTTTCATCCACAAGGTTCCCTCTTGTGTGGACTACTTTGGGGTTCCTGGTACCACCCCCATTATTGTAGCTTAAGGTGTTATGCCAAAGGGGTTATGTTCTAGTTGAGTGGATAGGGACGTACCCTTTTCCGAAACCTGCAATACAATGTTTTGAATATAGTGTTATTTTTATCTTGTTTAATTAGATGTGGTTTTCTTGAACACCTTTTGGTAACTTGCACGGAAATTGTATTAGTAGTTTGAATTTTTTCAATTCCTCCTTTCTTTGACAAGCGTTTCGGTCTGCATAATGGATTAGTAATTTTCCATAAAAATACTAAAGAGGATAAAACATTGTTTATGATTCTCAAGATCATCCTAAGATGCAAGAGAAGAGCATACGCGACGTAGAATCCAACTATGAAATCAAAAATGGAAAACACTTAGTTCAAATGAAATATTTGTTCTTTTTAACAAAATTGACATTCATTCTTTTAAGAACAAGCATTTTTCAAAAAAAAAAAATACATAGAAATCATTTTTGATTCCCAAGATCACCTAAAAGGTGCAAGGGAAGAGCATACACGAATCTAATCTCATGATTAAACATGCAATGTTCATTAACATTTTAAACAAGTCAAATTACCATCAAACATGTAAAAACACCCTATAAAACATAATTTAGATTCAAAATAAAACTTGCAAGGTGTTAGAACATCAAAGACCAATTTTCTAAAACATTTAGACATGTTAGAAATGAGTAGTTTTATAAAAAAAGAAAACCTTAAATTTTTGGTAACTCAAAAACTCAAATTTATGTTTCCATTGCGTATTTTCTTCAATACCTTTCCAACGCAACAAAACAGAGTCATTTTGAGTTCGGGAGCAAAATTTATGGCCTCCGGAAGATTTGCTAATGATGCCTTCGGTAGGATTTGTGTGTCTGCACCAAGGTTAGGGGTGCGCGCAAGGTTAGGGTGCTCGCACTGTGATTTGGTGCTACGCCACCCTATGTAAAAAAACATAGTGAGAGTTATGCCTGCGCGCATATAATGATGTGTGCACTCCCTTTCTGGTGACATCAAAAATACGTCATTTTAAGATAAACAACTTCAAAAAGGTCAAATTTTTGATATGTTAGCTCAAAATTGACAACAACCCATCAAAATTAAACCCCTAAACAAGACTCAACACATGCAAAGTTAGCAAAATCATAAGAAATTTAACATTATTTCACACATGTAATATTAGCAAAAGACACCAAAAAGCTCAAAACACTCCAAATTTTAGTATGTTAGCTCGAAATTGACAACAACCCATTAGAATTAAAGCTCTAAATGAGATCCTACACATGGAATATTAGCAAAATCCTAAGAAATTGAACATTATTTGCCATATGTGTATATCAAGGGTTAGCCAAAAACTTGAAATAACAATAAAATTTGAGCTAGAATTCTAAGGGACTAAGGACCCGTCCCACTGGCATGCCATATGTGTACATGTATTTTTGCTTAAGCTAAGTTAGATGAATAAGAACTAACACCTAAATAGTTCTATAACAAAGCTAAGTCAAAATCTAGGCACCATCAAGATGAGAGCTAAACAAGATCAATACTAAGCATAATGCATTAACTTTGAACTAAGATCAAATTAACATGCTAAAGTATTCAAAAACCTCTACTTCTCTTGATTACCAACAAAAGCAAATGGACCTATGTAGACTCCATGGCAATCAAATTGATTGTTTTGATCTTCAAGAACCTAGGAATGGGAGCTCATCAAATCTTGGCTACAAGACCCCTTTGACTATTCCCATATGACCCAAGCACTTGGCTAGAAATGCAAGAAAGGAGGCTTAGCTCTTCAAATGGTGAATTTCTCAAGAATAACAAAGAAGCTTATAGTCTATTTGTTATGTGCTTTGCTTTTTTCTTCTCAAGGAATTAGGTGTAAGTGTAAAGGTAGGAGGAGGGATCTTTATATATCCCAATGGATAAAGGAATCACTACATCCCTTTGCATGTGGGATAATAGAGATGTTGAGTTAGTTGTGGATAAGGGGGGTTTAGATAGGGTTGAGTTAACTTTAAGAGGGTTTAGCTTGTCCTTTAGTGACCCATGTGGATAAAGGGGGCTTATTAATTAATCAAGATGATTAATTAATAGATGTGCAAGCTTATAAAAGATTTTAGAGGAATATTAGCATGATTTAGACTATAGAAGGGGATTAAATCAATTAAATATTGATTTATTGGTTAAATGAAAGGGGAAGCTAATTAATTAATAATAATTAATTAGTCTAGATAGAAAAGGGGGTTAATTAACAGAAGGTCGTTAATTAGGGTATTTTGGATAGGCGACTTAATTAATTAGCGTAGTGTAATTAATTAATGACGATAGGAGAGAAGATGAACACTTTTGACAATAAGTTGCCAATTTGCAAGAAAGGAGATAATTAGCGCAATTTAAGTATTTAAATTGCTCGGGCATAATTATAAATGTCTATACCCACACACTTTAGACGTTTAACAACTCACCATAAACATGGATGAACATAATGACATAAAAGTGGTGAACACTATCTATGACAACAATCCCAAAATATGACTTCTCTTGTCCCAAATGGGAAAAAAGAATGCAAAGGTATAGATCAAAATATGTCAACATTAAATAAGTATTACTTGGGCAAAGTTTTGCCTTGTCTGAAGGCGAGAAAGAAACCAAGCTAAGTGATACATCGTTTAATTTCATGATGAAAGAAACTTAGATCTAACTCAAGTGGACTCTTTTCCTTGTTCAAAAACAAGGTTCAGACTCCAAGTAAGTCGTCACTTCGTGATGGCTTGACAAGACATGAAAATGGACTAGAAAAGTGGGCTCTAAGAAGATATGGCTTTCCTAAAATAGTTCACTCAACTAGGTGTCACAAGTTTTCTAAATGTGAGCTCAATTTACCCAAAGAGTCACATTGACTAGTTTGGGAGTATCTCGACTTTACTTTACCCCCTTTTGATACAATGAGAAACTAGTGCATTCAATGCTATTGTCACCAGAAGGGTGGTGTCTGATACACAAATTTGACTCTAACTGCAATGTAAAATCTAGTCAAGTGGGTAAGTTGGAGCACTTCCTATTTTATCCACGAGTTTACTCAACGGTGGATTACCTTAGGATTCATAGAGCCACCCCATTGTTGTAACTTAAGGCATTATGCCAAAGGGGTTATGTTCTAGTTGAGCGGATACAGATGTACTCTTTTCCAAAACTTGCAATACAAAGTGTGATGTATGTGGTGTGTTTTTTTATCTAGCTTAAGCGAATGTGGTTTTAAGTAGCACATTGTTTGGAAACCTATATGAAAACATGTGTTAGTGGTTTCATGTTTTTACAACCCCTTTCTTTGACAAACGTTTATGGTCATATATGTAGATGGTTAGTAATTTCCCACAAAATATCATGATATCAAAAGAGAGTTTGCTTGTTTCTTTTGATTTGTAAGATCACCAAAAAGGCACGAAGGAAGAGCATACACAAGGCGGAAACCCAACTAAAACAAGCTTTACAGAAAATAATTTAAGTGTTTTACAAAATTTTGAGTTCATTTTAACCAACTTTGAAAGCTAATTGAATTGTTTTGAAAGTATGAAGAAGGTAGTGAAACATTTTTGATTCCCAAGATCACCTAGAAAGGCGCGAGGGAAGAGCATACGCGTTTCAAACCTTCACAAATAAAGATGAAAAACACTTCAACTAAGTTAGTATGAAAAAATGATGGAAAAGAAACTTGTAAACTATTGTTAGAACCCTGCAAAAAAGTTAGAAACCCAAGAAAATCAGAAAATTTTGAAAATTTATTTTAGCAGTTTTTAGTATTTTGCATTTTCGGATGTCTCTAGGGAATTTTGGAGTTTGATGATAGACATAGCGATACCCAAGGTATGTTACCTATAGAAACTCCCTGCAAATTTTGCTTCATGATCTTTCCGACGCCTATTCAAGTTCTGAAAATGGGTCAACGGGTGAGGAGATATGACCCAAACTAGGAGCACTAAAAATAATAGGAATAAATCCATATCAAATAGAGACACCTACACATCCAAAATGACACATGTGCACCCTAACCTAAGAATGTGTGCCCCAACCGAAGATTACATGTGGCAAAAGAATATGACAGAGAGTTTTAATACTGCGCGTCTAGAAAAGCATGTGCGCATGGGTTTTGGCGGATATGCGCCCGAACAAACATGTACACGGGAAAGGTAAAAATGTAAAGTCAACAGAGTAACACAAGACACCTACACATCTAGAGAGATGGGTACATGTTCACTTTGACATATACGCTCAGGTTTTAATGGATACATGCCCCTTTGTAAATTGGTTGCACAGTTAAGGTACAACCAGACAGACATGCTTGCACCCAGGTTTGACAGTGCATGCATGTTTCGATGTATACGTGCTGATCTAGGAAACCTATGCGTACACCTGTAATAACTCAAAAAATCATGGAAATGAAAAATTTAAAAGAGAAAACAGTTAGTTTTTAATAATGAAATCCTATTTCTAGCTTAAACCCATTAAATGCTTTAGCAAAAGGAAGAAAAAGATCTTTTAAAATGTGAAATCTGTTAAAAGACAAGATTTTAAAACCTAGAAAGCATAAAAATGGTTAGAAATGGACATGCAAAGCTTAAAAATACCTCCATTAATGGAGTATGGACTAAGAGTCCCACCGGCATGCCAAATGTGTTCATGTATAAGTTGAAAAGCTATGGAAATGAGGTTAGAAACCTCAAAGCTTAACTAACTCATCTATGGACCATAAGATAAGAGATAAACAAGGGAAAATAACATGCAAGCATTATAAATTTGACAAAAACATCAAAAACTAACATGTATATTACTCTCTACTCTTTGAATGCTAATTTAAATGAACCTAGAAGATCCTAGCAATCAGTTTTGTTGTTTACTCCATGAAGGTGAATGAATCTTACTAAATGGCTACAAGGCCAAGTTTAGCATATTCCATTACTAACCTATCATGGATGTAAGATGAAGTTATTTTAATGGTGGATGGCTCAAGATCAAATGCCTTATTAGCTTGGCTAATGCAAATGAGCTCTTAAGCTATGTCAAGATGAGATATGATATCAAGATCAAGATGTCAATAAGGTGTAAGGTTGAAAGGGAGGGGTGACCCTTCTATTTATAGTTTTCCACTTGGGAGAGTTTGGAATTTGGGTGCATGTGGGACTAAAGGTAAGCCAAAAATCACTTTTAGATTAGATTAGGATAAACATGCTTTAGGCTTAGTTAAGCTAGGTTTAGGATAGTTAAGCGTGATTAGCGAATTATTAGAGACTCATTGACAATTGGGAGGAGTCGATTGACCATTATTTCTTGATAGATAGCCAAAGGAGGAATGTTTAGCTAATAAGAGAGATATTAGCCCAATTAGTTGATTATAAGAAGAATACGACCAAGAAGGTGTCGTAAATGGGCATCCGAGAATGGAGCGAAGAGTAGCTAATTGAAAAAGTGTCGTCAATCAGTTGAATTGAAGGAAATGCTAAGTGTAAGCATATTTTAGGTGTCTACAATTTCCTTTTACGTGCATGAAATAGGATTGAGACAAGTATTAACCATGGAGGTAAGGATTTGTTCCTTTCTTTTGTAAACCATATGATTTATTGGGATATATCAAAGGATATTTATAAAAATATTGCATATGAGATGTTATAATCTCTATGAAGAGGATGATCACCGAATCTTGGATTGTGACCTTGTAGTGTACTGTGATAAAACCATGATTTTCTTGATAATTTGTCATAGTAACTCACGTGATTCTTGAAGATTATTGCAAAAAGAAACTTCTTGCTAGAACAAGAATGATAAGAATATCAAAATATTCATCAAAACCACATGTTGATCCTTGAATAGAGAGTTGATTATTTTATAGATATTTCTTTCTTCTCGGGCTTGAAATACAATTACATTTAGGGTTTACAAACTTGCCATTGAAGCCTTTAATCATTGAATTTCGGTATGGAAATTGGTAGCTATCATCATTAACATTACTTATAAAGGATTTTGGAGAATTTTTAAATGTTTGGTGGATGGGATTTAAGTGTTTGTTAACAATTTTCACTAGAAACCGTTTATAGTCTAAAGGTCCAAATTGGGAAGGGCATTTTTTAAGGAAGTGGATTTTCTATTTGTCCACAGTGTCATGAAACTTTAGGGAAAGGTAGAATAAGCAAATGGGTTTCAAAATATAACCTTAGATTGTCTTGAATCCCCATACATTGTAAGATATTCCTGTAAATGTGTAGACACCTAAATTTGGTTACATTCCCCTTAGCCTTTGATCGGATAACCAACTTAAACATGGGCACCTAACCATGGCCCCCTTTCACCCCATATTAATAATTAATTTAATTACTTTAATTAAATTAAATACATATCCTCACAATATCCATCATTTTATTACCTTAATTGACCTAATTTCCACCTCACCTAGACACCTCATCCAGCCACCTCACCCTAGACCTATTCTTGGCATGTTTCCATAACTAACAATAACTAAGTCTTACTTGCCTTAATGAGCTAATATTTGGTGTAACCCTAAAATCAATACCTAAGATCTCTCTAATGACATTTCCACTCATTAGAAGGGAAGCTTCCATCCTGATCCGTAACAACAAACCAACTTGGCCCAAGAAATTAGAAAGATTTGTCCATTTTAGTAAACCTAGGGAATCCCACCTTAACCGACGCCAGTCAATACAGAACCATCGTCGGTTACCATTTATTCACCTTAGCAACCTTTTTTGAGGGGTTGGCACATTTGAGACCAGAGGAGAATGAGATCAGGGTTGCATGCAAGTAGAACTAGTATCTTTTCGTGCTCCACACATCCGAACCATCATCCAAACAGATCTAGGAGCATTGCACCCATGGTAGCATTCGGGAAGCACTGCCATGGCACCAAACACCATTCCTCCGATCAACCGTCACCTCCATCCAGCCGTCGAATCTACATCACAGTAAGTATCTTGTTAACCAACATTCTTCTATTTTTATTCTAGTAGGCTTTGTTACTTCCGTTATTAGTTTCTACTTGAACTCTCACTTCCCCACCATTTATCTCCATACAAGTTTGATCATTCCTTCACCCACACCATAAAATTTCCCATACCTGAATTTTAGACATCTCTGAGTATTTCTAACACCTCTCTAGACCTACACCCACTCCTCACCATCTCCAAGTCAGTCTCAGACAAATCCCTAAATCATGAACTATTGAGTTATTGAAAACCCACAGTAACTATCGTCGGTTATCACTAAACCATCATCGGTCATACCAGACCGACGTCGGTCTCTATGTTTTGTACTCTTCCTAAGAACAGAGCCAAACAACCTCCTACCAATTGACCTAAACAACCCAAAATCAAACCTGACCAGTCCCAGTACTTTAATAGTCACCTCACCCTTTAGATCCAACTATAGCCTAGTCTGTTGTGATTGGATTTTCTTATTGTGATTGAATGAGATACCTAAATCATATAAACTACAATAGGAATTTTCTTATTTCTCACATTAATTTGTTTTAAACAGTGGATTGAAAGCCATCTAGGGATTATCACACTTCCTAGATCTAGCATATCCTAGGCAGTCCACTGTCATATATTATTTAACTATTCTTTTGTGGTCTTGTTTTCTATTTCAAGTAGTTCTTCCCAGCCAAAAGGAAGCTCTCACAATCGACACTCGATTGAGAAGTCGAATGCACGCAAAACCATCAACCAACATATTTAACAGGTATTCCTCCTAGCCCATAACCCTATCTGTTTCGTCATTATAAAAATGTAAAGAAAATGGTGAAACAATTTGGCATGCCCGGTGGGACCCATCAGGAGTTCTATTGCATTTTCTTCATTTCTAGGCGAAAGTTGTGTGTTTGGTTTCCTTTAAAATGCTTACATAGTAATTTTCTTCCCTAGTAATTCTCTCTTCTTTCTAATTTCTCTAAAAAGAAACATTTCTCTTGGTGCATTTTAAAAGGAATCATTCTTCTTCCTTACTTTCTACATTTAGTGAAAGAGCATACCCTCTCCTATTCATCATTTCCTTCATCAAACGTAATATTTTTGATTTGGGCTTAAAATTGCTTGCATTACATTCTGATTTGCTACATTTAGCTCACATTAAAATGAGGGCAACCTATATGCTGGAAGTCATGCATAGCTGATGGTTAACACAAAGAATCGTAGAAAGCACATTCTCTCTTTTCGTGTCTTACCAAATTACACAAAATTGAAATATACACATCTTTCTTAAACAACATCTTACCTGGGAACACATTCGCAATCACATGATCAGATTGGTAGGTACTCCCTAGCTCGTTACCTCTGTCGAGTCATTATCTCAGAGGATGGCCCGCCCCCACCATAACATACTTGAAACCTCTCCTTTTAGATATCCTTCTTCGTAGGAAGCCTTCCTCACCAAAAACTCTATTCTAAATTCATGAGTCAGTCTTCTAAATAGCATAAGCTCAACACATTAAAAATCACTTGTTAGGTACGTGTTTTTAGTGTTTGATTGACGTGCATTTTGAGGTGTGAGGATACACTTCTCCATTTTTCCATTCTGTTGCCTTACACACTCCACAATCACATTTGGAGTATTCTAACTTCTTTTGAGTGTGTCAAGACTTCATTACATCATCTCCAGACTTCTAGGTTGATTATTCATCTTACTAAAATTCACAACAATCCATTTTCTACATCTTTCCAATTTTCACAGTAACCGACATCGGTTACCCCTGATCGGCATCAGTTTTTGCTTACCGGCATTGGTTTTCTGTTCTTTTGGGTTAAATTGCCTAAAGAACCCTTACTTCATTTTATTTATTGTCAGAGTTCCTGTGAGTCTCTGTACTCTCTCTGCTTTGATAAACAGTCATCCTACAACTTGTTCATCTAACTGTCACCCGTCTTTTCCTCATTTGATAAAATTGTTCTGTCTCATAAGTAACAATCTCGGTTACCCCCGAAGCTGGGATTGGTCATCCAGTAACTATTGTCGGTTACCCTATATTGAACATCAATTGATATATTACCAAAATCTACCTATAGAAACTTGTTTTCTTCATTCTCACTACTACCTATGTCATCTGTAGGATACAACATCACCTGATATACATTCATTCACATGGTGTTGACTCGCAATCAAATTAACGCTATTATATTCCACTCTAGTTTTCAACCACTCCCGCCTAGTCCTTCACCACCTTCTTTCCTATCACACATGGATCCAACCCTACCGCCACCATTATCGCAAGTGAAAAGAATTTTCATGACTCCTTGATTATAATCCCATAGCCTTATAGTTCTACCTTTCCCACTCTTCCACCCAAAATTCCTCATGTTAGTTGATATACGGTATGTCTGTATCCATCTCTCCCGCCCTTATTCCGCTTCTCGCATCATCCCCTAATAAATGTGGTGTTACCTTCACTGCTTCACTGCGGTGGTTTCACAACTAAGACCCATACCTACTTTATGACCGCTACGTCTGCAATATCGGGCCACACACTGTTGTATCTATGCCCCCTCATTAACCACCCAAATCATAATCTCATTTGTGCCCATTGTCTCACGAATCATCGATTGCAACACAACCACTCATGGTGTCGGGTGACCCTACTCCATTCCAGAATCTTATCCTCTCCATCCCACAAACACCGCCCCCAATCACTCTGGATTCACTATGATTTGTGCCACTGCATACACATACTATCAACAACCCCCTATCTTGTCTGTCACCCATTCTAGATACATACCCTCTATATCGGTCCCCTATTCTCAACCTCCCTATTTGGCATCACCATACAATGGAATGCCACCCATGTCATAGGTTCAATACCATCCCCTTATGCCATAGGAGGAACCCTTCCACCATAACCTACTAATGACCTCATCAAATTAATGATGGAAAGGATGCAGACACTAGAAGCATCGGTTTCAGGCTCATGCAATTCTCTCACCTACAATGAAATATGTAATGATCCCATTCATCCATCCATCCCTATTCTCCCATACCCTATACATTGGGAAATGCCAAAATTCAACCATTTCAATAGTAAAGAAGACCCGCAGCAGCATTTGTGGTCTTTCAAACATGGGTGTTACCTGATCACCCATGATGACACTTTACTCCTACGGACCTTCCTAATGTCCCTGATAGGACCTGCATTAGACTGGTACAGTGGGCTACCAAGACACTCCATCTACTCATTTAATCAAGTAGCCCAAGCCTTCTTAGATCACTTCTCCATCAACATTGTTAAGAAGGTTACCATGATTGATCTTTATTCCACACGACGATCGACGATGAGTCTATCGCTAAATTTGTCACTCGTTGGCGCAACCTAATTAACTAGCTCACATTTCAATTACCTCAAACTGAACTCATAGAGTTGTTTACTTGGGCTTGCACAAGACACATCTCACCAACCTCTGTAGGTGCAGACCTTTCACACTTTTGATGAGGCATTCACCATGGCACGGAAATTGGAAATTCGTGCTATCAAAGAGAAGAAAATTCAACTTTGTAACAAGAACATCACGTTCAAATCAAATGATGCTTCTTCATCTTTGAAACCCCAAAATAACTTTTCAAAACCCAAAGGATCTACCAATGCCGTAGTTCTCAAGGTTGGTCCCCTCATCAATCAAACCTAGCCAAACCTCCTTCTAATCTCTCTCCCATCCAATCTTTCTAGTTCAGATGAGAATAGTGAAAGTACACTTTGATAGGGGAATCTTATTCTTCTGTTTTGGAAAATCTTGTTAAGGCTGGTGCCATTACCCTTCCACCTATAAAACCACATACTAGTTTTGACCCTGAGCGCCCATGCCCGCATGGTATAAGGAACATGAATTTTGCAACTATCATCGTGTTAAAGGTCATAGCGACAATAATTGCATCACCTTTAATAATATCATCCAAGAAATGTTAGACAACGAAGATCTAGTATTGGATAGCCGAATGCACCTACTAACCAAAACCTACATATCTTCAAGAAGCCATTTTCTAATCATGCCCCTTCTCCCAACCAAGTTGGTGATACTTCAAACAATGATAGCAATGTCCATGAGCTCCACACTATTTTTGATGACATACCATTTTCTTCCCAATTGCCTCATGCTCCTTCCATAGATGAAATATTAGCCTAAGCTCCACTACTTGCACAAGGACCTATTTCATCTACTCCTCCACCCACAGAGGAACCCCCTTCATTTTCTCCTTCACCCATGGAAGAGCCTATAATTAGCACACCGCCTTTGACCCCTCAAATTTTCGAGCAATTATCAGTGGCACCTCTCCTACTCATAGGAGATGTATGTCCACCGCCTGCAACATCATAAGGAGATTCCACCTTGTTTGGCCCTGTTAGGTTGTGGAGCCTGTTTTCATGTGTGAAAGTGTTGAAGACTGTACACTAAGAGTATTTTACACTTTTCATGTATCCTTGCTAGGTTCGGGGCTAGGTCGGGCCCAGAGTGGGGTCCAGGGCGCACCGAATTTTTTTTTTTTTTTTGGGCGTAAATTTTGTTTTTGCTTGAAAAAATGCACCGACATATCGGGAAACGTGCTCTTCTCATATGGGCGAGATTTTTGACCCATATGTTTTTGGGCTAGTTTTGGCCCATGGTTTTGATACCCACGGTATTGTAAAACTACTTAAGTAGTTTCCTACTTATATGGTTTTATGCATATGGTAGGGATAATGAAAAACATTGCAGATGTGCTTTGAATTCAGCTGTGAATTCTATAGAGTTTGTTGAGCATAGCTCCAAACAGATCTGGGTATTGTATTAAGAGAGCAGTGGCTTGTAATAAAATTTGAGCAAGTGATTCTTGGTGGACATAGCCCAAATTGGGTGAACCACGTTAAATACTGTCTCTTTTTGTTGTGTTATTTTATTCTATAATTTTATTTGAGATCTGTAATAATTTTTGCATATTAGTTTCTACTGTTGCGATTATGTGAGGGATTATTCCACATATTTTATCACTTATTTCCTAACAATTGGTATCAGAGCTTGGTTTGGTTTGCTGAAGTGTTGAATCACAGGAAAGTTTTATCTTGAGTGGGAGCTATGGTAGATGATGGAAGATCTAGGGTTGATAAATTCAACGGGCAAAATTTTAGTCTTTGGAAGATGCAGATGGAAGATTACCTTTATCAAAGGATCTTAGGGCTTTATTAGTTCTATGATATTTACCTGAGAGTTGGAATAACTTGGTAATGGCTGTAAGCAACTCGGTTCCAGCTAACTCAAAGTTAAAGTTTGAGGATGTTGTAGGGGTGATTCTAAGCAAGGAAATGCAAAGAAAAGCTCGTGAATCTTCTACTTCAGGGAATGCTTTGACAGTGGAAACTAGAGGGAGATAGAAGAATAGAGGAAGTCGTGAAAAATCAAAGGATCAGGCAAGGTCAAAATCTAAAAGCAAGATAGTATGTTGGCACTGTGGAAAGTCTGGGCATGCAAAGAAGGACTATTGGGAGCTTCGAGACAAGAAGAAACAACAGGAAGAAAACAAGGAGGTAAATGTGGCAATGGGTAATGTATGTTAGGATGCTTTGATTCTTTCTTTGCACAATATTACTGAATCTTGGGTTTTAGATTTGGGGGCTTCTTTCCATGCTTCTCCACATAGACATTATTTTGTTGATTATGTTCAAGGAGATTTTGAGCATGTTTTTCTTGGTGATAATGAGCCTTGCAACATAGTTGGAAAAGGTTCTTGAGTTAAGATGAAAATGGGAATACTTGGCTATTGAAGGATGTCGGACATGTGCCTACATTAAGATGAAATTTGATATCGTGAGGGCGGTTGGGAAGTGATGGTTGTATTTATGATATTTACAATAGACTCTTGTGGTGGCAAGAGGTGAGAAGGTTGGAACCTTGTATTTAACCACTTATAGCACTAATGTTTGTAATCTTGTGGCTTTCGAAGTAGATACAACATTGTGGCACTATATGCTCAGTCATATGAGCCATAAGGGCATCGAGATCATAAAGAAGGATTTTCCTAGATATACAGAAACAAGTTTGGAGTTCTGTGAGGACTGCATATATGGGAAATAGAAATGAGTAAGGTTTCTCAAGGTTGGACCTACAAAGAAAGAGAGTAAGTTAGAGTTGGTGCATTCTGATGTGTGGGGCCACTCAAGTATCATCTCTTGGGGGTTCAAGTTATTATGTTACTTTTATTGATGATGCAACAAGGAAAGTTTGGGTTTATTATATTAGAAAAAATCTGATGTATTTGACACTTTTGTTAAATGGAAATCCTTGATAGAGAATGAAACAGGTCTTAAGCTAAAATGTCTCAGGTCAGATAATGGAGGGGAGTATTGTAGCAATGAATTTGATGATTATTGTTCTAAGAATGAAATCCGCAGGCAAAATACGGTTCCAGGAACTCCGCAGTAAAATGGGGTATCAGAAAGGATGAACAGAACAATAATGGAACATGCTAGGAGAATGAGGTTACATGCGCAGGATCGCCTCTTTCTTTTTGGGCATAAATAGTGAGCACAACTGTGTACTTGATAAAAAGAGGACCCTCAAGTGCCTTAGATGGAGGCATACCTGAGGAGGCTTGGTATGGTAAGAAAGTTGATTATTCATTTCTTAGAGTCTTTGGATGTGAGGTGTTTTTTCATATAGACAAGGATGATAGGACCAAGCTAGAGGCTAAATCAAAAAAATGTACTTTCATTCGTTATGGTGGTGATGACTTTGGATATAAATGTTGGAGTATTAAGGACAAGAAAATCATTTGATCTAGGGCTATGGTCTTTAATGAGAAAGTCATGTATAAGCAACAGTTGCAGAAAAATAGGGAAGAATCCAAGAAAGAATATGCAGCGATAGAGGATCTTCCGAATGGGAAAGTGACACATGAATCGGTTCGAAACCCCTAAACAGAACCCAAAACTCCTATATTGAGGAGGTATTCTAGGGTAAGAAGAGAACCTGAACATTTTTTTCCTTCTCTTTATTATTTATTACTCACTGATAGTGGAGAGCTAGAGAGATTTGATGAAGCAATGCAAGTAGATGCCAGGAAGAAGTGGGATCAAGCCATAAATGAGGAGCATCAGGCTCTCATGGAGAACCAGACATGGGATTTGGTGAAGCTACCTGAAGGAAAAAGAGCATTACAGAACAAGTGGGTGTTCAGAGTCAAAGAGGAAGAAGGAGGCAAGAAAAGATACAAGGCCTGGTTGGTGGTCAAGGGGTTTGCACAAAAAAAAGGTATAGATTTTGATGAGATTTTTTTCCCTTGTAGTAAAAATGACTTCTATTAGAACTGTTCTAGGAATAGTTGCAGTAGAAGACTTACACTTAGAATAGCTTGATGTAAAGATTGCATTTCTCCATGGTGATTTGGAGGAGGAACTATATATGCAGCAACCAGAGGGCTATGAGGTCAAAGGTAAAGAGGAGATGGTGTGTAAACTAAAGAAGAGCTTGTATGGCTTGAAACAAGCTCCATGTCAATGGTATAAGAAATTTGATAGCTTCATGATGGAGCAAGGTTATATTAGATGTCATTCTGACCATTGTGTGTATACAAAGAAATTTGAGGATGGCAGTTATATTATCATGTGTCTGTATGTGGATGACATGTTGGTTGCAGGTAAAAACATGCAGGAAATAAAATTATTCAAGATGCAGCTAAGTGAATCCTTTGCTATGAAGGATTTGGGTGTAGCCAAACAAATCATTGGTATGAGGGTATCTCGGGATAGGAAGGAACGGAAGCTGACTTTATCTCGAAAAGAGTACATTAAGAAGGTCTTGGAAAGGTTTAATATACAAGATGCTAAACCGATTGGGACTCCTTTGGAGGCCACTTCAAGTTATCAAAGGAACAAGTGTCCCAAGACAGAGTAGGAGAGAAACCAGATGTCCAAGGTACCTTACTCATCGGCGGTTGGCGTGTTATGTATGCCATGGTGTGCACTAGGCTGATATTGCCCATGCGGTGGGAGCAAGTGAGTAGCTTTATGAGTGATCCGGTAGAGATCACTGGCAAACAAGAAAGTGGATCCTTCAAAGATTTGAGAGGGACCATGGGGAAAATTTCATGCTACAGTTGGATCAAACACCACTTTGTGTGGTTATGTAGATTCGAGATATGGCTAAAGATGTAGACAGCGGGGAGGAGCACAACAGTTATGTTTACAATGTAGGTGGAACAACAAAGAAGTTTGGATTTCATGACTACGAGAAGTTGGTGGCTTTGTCGTCACCACGAAGGGTGAGAATGTTTCGCTACATAGGAAAGCAAGGAAATGATTTGGTTACAACAATTACTTGAGGAGTTAGGGCATAAGCGGGAGGAAGCAAAGTTCCATAGTGATAGTCGAGTGCTATACACGGCTAAGAACTCGCTTTCCACTCTAAGACAAAGCATATACAGATTAAGGTACCATTTCATCAAGACAACTTTAGAGGAAGAGAAGTTCAAGGTGGAGAAGATTCATACGGTCATAATCCTGGGACATGATGACCAAGGTGGTCACAAGGGAAAAATTGAAGTTGTGTTCAGCTTTGGTTGGTCTTCATGAGATACTAGTGAAGGGTTTGAGAAGCTTGCTCCGAGGAAAACTAGTCTCCAAGTGGGAGATTATTAAGTTGTGGAGCCTGTTTTAATGCGTGAAAGTGTTGAAGACTTTACACTAAGAGTAATATTTTTTGGGTGTAATTTTTTTTTCCTAAAAAAAACACACCCGACATATCGGGAAACGTGCTCTTCTCATATGGGCAAGATTTTTGACCCATAGGTTTTTAGGCTGGTTTTGGCCCATGGTTTTGATACCAATGGTATTGTAAAACTGCTTAAGCAGTTGCCTACTTATATGGTTTTATGCATATGGTAGGAATAATAAAAAAAAATGAAAAACATTGCAGATGTACTTTAAATTCAGCTGTGAATTTTGTAGAGTTTGTTGAGCATAGCTCCAAACAGATCTAGGTATTGTATTGAGAGAGTAGTGGCTTGTAATAAAATCTGAGCAAGTGATTCTTGGTGGACGTATCCCAAATTGGGTGAACCACGTTAAATACTGTCTCTTTGTGTTGTGTTATTTATTCTGTAATTTTATTTGAGATCTATAATAATTTCTGCATATTAGTTTCTACTGTTGCGATTATGTGAGGGATTATTCCGCATATTTTATCACTTATTTCCTAATGTGCCCATCCTCTCCTTTACCCATAAAGGATCTTATATGAATATCATTTCTTTTAGATGACCATTCACCATCAGACCTTCAAGAGCCCGCAGATCTGCTTTTGGCCCTCTTACCCACAGAGTCCAAGGCTAGCCATTTCCCTGTATCTCAAACACATTTTACGGGGATTACTACTCGATCGACATCATCCCTGCTTACGAAAGTACCATTTTCATGCTTCGTTGATCACCTAGAATATTTTGATAGAGCCTTACTTTGGGGATGCCTTCTACTTCCTATTTTAACACAAATGCAGTTGTCACTTGCTAACACCTCCACTATCTATCCAAAAGTGTTTGAGTGACTAAACCAAACACAACCATAACTATTGCAACACCTTCCATGTCATCACCCATGGCCCAACTCACACCTCTGCCCATAACCCAACATACATCTACACCCAAACACCTACCCATGCCTATATCATCTCCTTTACCTAAACCTATCACTACCTTAGGGTCATACCAAAAGCTAGCCTTACTCACCCACCCATCAAATTAGATTTAGCCACATCTTCCAAAACTAACACTAAACTTACCCCGGCCCCTAAAAAGAAGATCTAACCTCCTAGGCCTCATACAAAAACCTCACCTACCATGCCATTATCACCTTCACCCCTTCCGTCCATCCTAGGACCTCACCCCTCGACCCTAGCCAAGCAACCCCCGTCCACTGGTAAACCAAGAACACAACAACCCATTTCCTCATCATAGACCTCTAATATACCCAAGCGACCCACACAACTTCCACCCTCACCCGTAACCCTCTTACCACCCATACCTCCACTACCATCCATAACTTCTTCACTACCCATGACACTTTCTTCTCTTTCACTCATGCCTTCTACCCAACCTACACCACCCACCTCCACAACACCTCGGTTACCTTGGGTAACCTGTCCTCTTCCACCATCTACTTTTCCCTCCACATCTCGTACACCCATGTCATCATTTCCCAAAAAGGTGCAACCTAAAGCTAAAAATCCGCTACCCTCCAATAAGGTAGTTAAACCAACCAAACCTTTACGCCACTAGCTCTTCTACCATGCCCGTACCCAAGAAAATGCAACCAAGACCTAAGACCACTTCACACACCAAACTAGTAAACCAAACCATTCCCCCTCCTGTAAAGCCTCTTCCTCCACAATCAGCCACACCTGTACCCAAACCCACATTCACCTCCCATTGTGATCCACTAGCAAGATCCTACACCAAAATCTTAACCAATCTCCTCAAAACTTCTGTCATCACATTACCACCTCTTAGACCTTACGACCCACTCAAACCCAAACCAAAATGGTTTGACGAAACCAAAATTTGCACCTACCATTGTGTGTCAGGACATGATGTAGAGAACTGTAAGGCTTTGAAAACCGCTCTTGTCCAATTGTGTCCTCCTGAAGATAATTTTTACGATGACGATATTCTTGATGCCGAACCCACTTCACCTTCACCAATTTCCATAGATCTTGTCCCATTACCTACTCAGTGACCAAAATCTCCACCCCCACAACTCTTTGATCCACCCCGAGATTTGAGATTAACATGGTCCGTATAAGAGAGTTGGCCAAACCACCACCAAAATGCCAATGTGCCCTAATCATTTCACAAGGATCATATCCCCACTAGGGTTTTGTCCCTCATGCCCTTATACCTTCCATGACACACCCTCTTCATCTACCTCCTCTCATATTAACATGATCAACATTGCCACCCGTGCTTAGAAAGATAAGGGCAAGGAAAAAGCAACTAGCCCATCAACCAACCCTATACCCAACATACCATCCACGCCCATACCCAAATTCACCATTTGAGGCCTTGCATATCCTATTTCCGATGGGGTCACGCATCACACAATTCTAAAACAACTACACAAATCCCCCTCAAAAGTCTTTATATGACCTCATCTAAACCTCGGAGTCACATCATCAAGCCCTCATAGAGGTCCTTCAATCTATTGAAGTCTTACCAAATGACCCCACACCTGTAGCCTCCATCATTACCCCTCACCATGTAGCCTCTCTCACTAGGTCATCATCTTCCTCTACACCTCCACCTACTCGCCAAGTGGCTGCCCTTATATTTTTAAATGAGGAGATTGTTCCCTTCCAATTCGATGACCCCGACCCTGCTCTTTTCATCTTCGTCTTTATCAATAATATACGCATATGACATGTTATGATCGATGGTGGTGCTAGCATTAACATCATCTCCTCCCATGCATATGACCAAATGTGGATACCTACCAATTACATGCATGGTAACCTAGTTATGCTGCGCTCCTTCAATGATGCCATGACCTCTACCTTGGGTACCGTTGTTCTCCATGTCCGCATGGGTCCCCGCACTATCCCAAAACTTTTCTATGTCCTAGAAGGATTTCCATTATAACTTATTACTCGGGAGATGACCTTGGATCCGTGTCATGGGTTGTGTCCCTTCAAATTTACATGTTGCCTAAAATTTGAACACGAGGGACATAATTACACCATCCCTATTGACCCATCACCTTTCAAGACCTGTAACATGCTATATCGGCCCAATGATGTGCTTGTACCGGTCAAGGCATCTGCCACTATCACTACTTCACCTTCACCTACAAGCCCATCCACCAAAACTACCACTACCTCGGTTGCCTCTAACCTTGTTATCCCCACTGCAGTTGTAGCCTCTACCGCTAACACACCTATTTCCCCATCATCTAGCAATCCGTCTATCTCCGCAACCCACATACTGACTACTGATCTCTTAGAAGGTGTTTTTCAACACCTCACTCTGGGGGAATACCACCTCTACAATATCGACACCTTCCTCACCCCACAAGAGTATAGGAATGCGTGTTAACACCCCGTTATGACATCCGTATCGATGAGGTTTTTCGATATAGCCCTCCCCACCTTGGCACCAATCTAATGTATGGGGACTTGATATTGCCACCTATAAACCCAAACCTCCATCCCAATCCCAATCATTTTATGTACCTCTTGTAAACACAATTACCGTAGTGGCATTGGTTTTGACACTCCACCGTCCAAGAAGGTTCTTGTTGACCTTATCCAAAATGGGAAATCTTCCCCATCTCAGTCACCCACATTACCATCTTCACCCACGGAGTCCATAGATCCCGAATCTATTCCTCCTAACTTTTTTTTCGTAAACACCATTTCCTTGGGACCACTAACCTATCAATGTAATGGTGAAGCTCCCTCTTCTCTCCCATTCCTATATCCTGACATGATCGATGATGATACACCTTCTATTAACATCATTCAATGTCAAGATGATGAGTCCATCCTCACCTACCTTAGTGCGGAAGACTCTTATATTCATTGGTTGTTACCCTCTGAGACGTAAACCATGTTGAACGAATCAACCATTGAAATCAACATTAACACTCAGGATGACCCACACATTCTAAAGATCAGCCAATCCTTAGACGCTACTGAACAGGAAGCCTTCACCTCTTTCCTTCGGGACCATAGCAATGCATTTGCCTAGTCATATGCTGATATGCCTAGTATTGACCCAAAAATCACGGTCCACAATATATTTTTGCCATCCTTGATGCCAAACCCATCAAACAAAAGCTATGGAAAATGCATCCTTGCATTGCTCTTTTAGTCAAAGAAGAATTGCCTTCTCTCGGTTTCCTTCATTCTACCCATTGATTATCCCCAATGGATTTCTAACATCATTCCTATCACAAAGGCGATAGGGGACTCTACATTTGCATGGAGTTCTCGTGACCTCAACCTCACTTGTCCCAAAGATGATTTCCCCCTACACGGCATCAACCAACTAGTTGATCTCACAACTAGCCATGAAATGCTATCGCTCATGGATGGTTTCTCGAGCCTACAATAAAATATTACTAGCTCTAGAAGATCAACATAAGACTACCTTCATCACCCCTTGGGGGACTTTTTGCTATCGAGTCATGCCTTTTGGCCTAAAAACATTGGTGCTACATATCAGTGAGCCATGACTTACATCTTCCATGACATCATGCATCACATATTAGAAGATTACGTAGATGATCTACTTGCCAAATCCAAACATTGAATTAAACACCTACCTATCGTTAAGGTCATCTTTGACCATCTCATCAAGTATTGTGTGCATCTTCAACCAAAGAAGTGCATCTTTGCAGTGCTTTCTGGAAAAATCCTAGGTTTCACCATTTTTTTGCGTGGCATCGAATTCGATCATGCTAAAGTTAAGGCTATTCTGGAAATGCCTCCACCCACTAATATCCATCAAATTCGAATCCTACAAGGAAAGTTTCAATCTATTCGTTGTTTTATCTCACAGCTTTCTGACCGATGTCAACCATTTCATCATCTTCTCAAGAAAGACGTGTCCTTCAAATGGGATGATAAATGCCATAAATTCTGTGGAATCTTTAAAACAATACCTCCTTCAACCCCTAGTTCTCATTCCTCCTAAGGATGACCAGCCCTTTTACCTATATATTTCCACCACTGACCATTCTTTAGGTGCCATGCTCGCTCATCGCGACGAGTAGCACAAAGAGCAAGTGGTTTATTACATCAGTTGTACCCTTCTTGACTACGAAACTAGATATACCCATGCTAAAAAACTCTTCTTAGCCTTAGTTTTTGTCACCACCAAACTCCACCATTACCTACTCAATCACAAAACCTTTGTCATCACTAATACTAACCCATTACACTATATGTATGCCAAACCCTATCAACATCAACGTGTCGCACGTTGGCTTATGCTTCTTGCCAACCTCAACCTCGAATTCATTCATCAAAATTCCATCAAGGGCCAGGCTATCGCTGACCAACTGGCTGACACACCTATTTCAGAATCATCCATCTAACTTTGATTTCCTAGATGAGTCTATAGCTACCCTTTCCCTGGACGAACCCACTTACCAAATGACACTCTTCTTCGATGGATCCAAGTGTTAGCGTGGGGGTGGGTCTGGTGTTATCCTAATTCCTCTTAATAGTGAACCTATGCCTTTGGCTTTCAATCTCAATTTTGATTGTACAAACAACATTGTAAAATACGAAGCACTCATATTGGGTCTCAGTTGTATATTCCTTAGATGTTAAGACAATTAATATCTTTGGTGATTCTTAGTTGGTCATAAACAAAGTCAATGGTCTATACCAATGTCGTAATGAGATCCTTCAAAAGTATAAGTAGCACGTAGACATACTTTTGACCACCTTTGACCATTATACACTTCAAACCACCCCACATTCTACCAATAAAGTTTGCAGATACCATGGCCTGCTTGGCTTCTCAGATACCTGCTTCACCCACTAACTCTAAAATCTTTGTCACAATACAAAGGCTACAATCACCCTCTTATTTACCTCGTGAGGTCTACTCCATCAAAACTATTGCCCCTGACCCACATGACCTTTGGTATAAGTAATATGCAGACTATCTTTCCCTTTCCATTTTACCCGTTGATCTCACTCGTAATGGACAACGTGCCTTTCTTAAAAGTGTCTCCCATTATGTCATCATGGGTGGTCTTCTTTACAAGTATGGCTTCGATGACATTCTCTTACAATGCCTTACGAGTTCTAAAATTCCCTACACCATTAAGGAAGTCCACGATGGAATTTGTGGAGGTCACTTTAGTGGTTTAGCCATCACAAAATGCATCCTTCACCTAGGCTATTATTGGCCAAACCTAAATCGTCGATTGTTGTGATTATGTCAAATGTTGCATGAAATTTCCAGTAACATGCTAATCTCCACCACACACCTAGTCATGCCTTACAGGTCACATGAGACCTTTGGCCTTTCTCTCAATGGGGTTTGGATCTTTTCGGTGAGATCAACCCCCATTCTTCACAACGCCACCAATGGATCATAACCGCTATTGAATATTACACTAAATGGGTAGAATTCATTCCCTCATCTCTATAAAAGCTGAGAAAATATGTGAATTCATCAACCATCACATCATTTTTTGTTTTGGTGTTCCTCACCACCTCATCACTGATAATGGAAAACAATTCAAAAACAAAACCCTATATAAACTATGTGACACTTTTGGCATCCAACTTAGTTTCTCATCACCTTATTACTTGTAAACCAATGGTCAAGCTGAATCAACCAATAAAACCTTGAACAAAATTCTTATGAAGGTAGTCAACGATACTGGGAAAGATTGGCATATGCACATCCCTTTCTCCTTGTGGGCTTATCGTACTAGTATTTACACTTCAACTGCTACCACACCCTTTTCTCTAGTCTATGGTATCAAGGCTATCTTACCTCTCAAAGTCCAGATTCCATCTCTCCGCATCTCACTACAAGACATGCTCAATGATGATGACTTTCACCAAGATCATTTGGCACAACTTGAGTTATTAGATGAATGTCATCTCAATGCTCTTGACCATCTCCAAATTTACCAAAAGCGTATCAAACATGCATATGAAAAATGCATTCATGAACGAACCTTCCAAGTCGGTGACCTCGTCCTAAAAGAGAATCAACATGTAACTAAAGAAGATAAAAGTAAACGGGCAAATTTTCTCCTAATTGGCTTGGACCCTATATCGTTACCCATGCCTATGGATCAGGTGCTTATCGTTTGTCTTCACTCGAAGGTAAACCCAAACCTGAGCCCCTTAACGCCTTACATATTTGACCATTTTATTGTTGATATCGAGTCCTATATCACTTTCTGTCAGTTGATCACTCATCCCTTGAGTGTTGTTCACCTTCCATATTACCCATTTTTGAGGATCTACAACTCAAAAAGAATCATGTGATTCCCATCACCTTTCAGCCCTATCTTCAATATGAGTACCACGGCTCTACTCATAGCATGATTCTCATGGATACTTTTTGTCTTCTTCAATATGGAATCCCATGGTCGTTCATCACTCAAAACCACCTCTTTCATAGTTAATATTTGTGTGTTACGGTCTTTTCTTCTAAATAAGAACCTAATCTTCCTTTATAGTCTTGTCCATGACTTAAACGTCCAAAAAAAAAAAGGGATACAACTCCTTGAGTCAAACTTCTAGCAAAATATGACTCCCTCAAATGGGACATCTCTTCACTCTAATTCCACCACTATAAATAGACTGCTCCCTTGAAGGACAACTATATAAGGTCATTACAAAAATGTAATAAATATCCAGAAGCTTCCCACATCGATCAGCTTCACGAAGACCTCAAGGAGATAATATACTCATCCCATATAGAATTCCCACATCAATCAGTCTATTAAAAAAACAAATGAATAAAAAGATGAAATTTTCGTCATGGACTTGCCTATTCTTGATCCTGGTTTTCTTGTTCTGAAAGACATGCTATCGTACACTAAGTTACGTTGAACCGCCTATTCTCACCTCCTTGCCTTTTTAGCCTAATTCCCTCCTTACTCAAGGGACTTGCCGCAAACGTGACATTTCATGATTATGTGACTTTCTTCACCCTTAGAATGGTCCATTATACAATGCCTTTAGGGTCTTATGTTCATGAGCCCCTCTTAAGTATGGTGGACTCATTAGGGTTCTTATCAATTAAGTAGCTCTTTTACCACCTCTTACCATTCACCTTCCTCATTACTTATTGATTATCCTATACAGACCAGCTCATCGACACCTATATTTAAAAACCACTCAATCATGCCTATGACCTACATTCACCCATGCCTACACATCTATCAATCCATTCCTTTACTTCATCACAATCTTCCCTAGCTTATGGGAGAACTACATCGGCCTGAGGTCCCTTTTCACCGGGACTATATAGGCAGCACTCCAAGGGCATGGGGCCCTTGGAGGTTAGCTTGGCCACTCTTCACCCTAAAAATTCCCCCTTCCCCTTTTCTATTCACAGTCTACCCTAGTTAGTTTCCATTTTATATCAATAGCTAGAAATTAAACCTAATAAAACATCAACTCATACACATTTTATTACATCATCAAATTATCCATTTATCATTTTCACATTTCCATTATGGCACAAATTTGGAAATTAAAACCATACCCAATATATACATCAACATTTGTCTCTCATATTACCAAAAACTTAGACATTAAAATGCCCTAACTCAACCATGCCTACATCAACCTGACTCAACCATGCCTAAACCGACCTAACTCAACCATGCCTAAACCGACCTGACTCAATCATGCCTAACTCAACCTAACTCAACCATGCCTACATCAACCTGACTCCATCATGCCTAACTCAACCTAACTCAACCATGCCTACATCAACCTGACTCCATCATGCCTAACTTGACCTAACTCAACCATGCCTAAATAGACCTGACTCCACCATGCCTACACGAACTTGACTCTATCATGCCTAATCCACTTAATTTCCACCTATATATATAGCAATAAAAATTTAAAAAATTACACCATCCATACTATAAATACCATCATCTATAAATTGGAAAGTCTGTGTAAACATACATGTGAACATAGATACAAATAATAATCACAATCTCTCAAAAGCTCTCATATACAGCCTCACCATCTTCGGCACGTAGGCTGATATATGATCCAAAATAACAAAAATCTCATCTACATCCTCATCATATTCGGCATGCAAGCCGGTATACATATCAAAAATATGTCAAAAACATGGATACACTGATCATCAATGATGACTAATCATCACCCCACCTAATATCCATCCCTGTCTCATCAGTCTCCTGTCTCCCCTCTAGTGGGATGCCCTGCCAACCTCTCTCCACCTCACCCTGATTTGTCCTCTGATGGTCCCTCACCTAGAGCTGGCCTCTCGTGCACCGGTATTCTTGCCCTAACCTTGTCCGGGGCTTCACCGCCCCTTGTGCTCTCTACACTATGGGTACGTGACTTGGTCCTCTCACTCAAGCCCTATTATGATCTATACTCCCTATAGGATAGAAAATCTATCCTACTACCATCTGTTGATCTTGATAATACCCCGACCTTGCCTAAGGCATCCCTCAACCTACCTATCGGTACTACCGTGGTGGTGCCATCAGCCTCGACCCCTATGCATGTCTCTCGGGACCTGTCCTTGGTACCTATAAGAGGGACCTTTTCCCTATGCATGTGCCTATCTCGAGGGACCCTGTCCCACCCCCGCATGTATTTGGACTGAAGGGCCACAACCTATGCCTGTGCAATGGCCAACTAGCCCTGTAAACTGTAATATATGCCTATAGGCCAGCCACCTGTACCCCATCCCCATCTCCACCCTGTGTGGGTACTGTCCCTACACCATCGGGCCTATAGAGTGGCCACTTGTGCCTGCAAAATAGCAACATGTGCCTCTGAGCCTGTCAGCTACCCCTACACTATCCCCAACTATGTAATCAGGGTAGCCACCTGCCCCTATAGGGCATCCCTTTGCACTGTGATGGTGGCTAAATATGGCTACCCTAGCCTCGGCGGTACTACTCGTAAATGTGTGGCCCACCACTGCCTATATCTATCAGTCACCTCGGCATCATCAATCCACCGGTCTATCACCTGTTCCTCCTACCCTATGGCACCTGTCGATTATGGTAGCGATAGATGCCTCTCCACGTCATCCCTCCTATACTGTGGGAAGGGTGGAGGTATATCTGAAGTATCCTAAACTGCCATCTAACCCTCTCTATGGGTATCATCTCGTGCTCTCCTGCATGTCACCCCTCTATCCATTGGAGCAGTTATAGCTCTTGTATCTCCTCTTCCATCCACCCATATGATGGAAAACCCACATAGGGCCTCTAAATTATGTTCATGTTGGATAACCCCTCTAACAATCACCTATAATAGGCTACATCGTGTGTAGCTCTAGCAGCTCGGTGCTCCCCAATCGTAGGCACCCATCACCTAAAGCCCACCGAACAAAACCCAACTCAAATGCATACCTAACCAGGGCATACCAACTGGACGCACACACACAATGTGCTCATATGCCTAAGCAATGAAGTAGGAAAGTACAACACAGGCTAAACCTCCGTAGCCACCCATAAGCCCATAGCTCTCTGTATAACTGTACCAGGAATGTGGGCGCCCATGCAAAATGGGTCATGTCCTCCACCATGTTGTGTAGAACCCCCATCAATGATCATGGGAATCTCCCACCCTCTACATCTGGCAGTGCAAAGTAGCAGACTACCTCCATCAAAGCAACACTACCAGCCTCATCTCCTTCAGATGGGCCTAGTACATATCCCCGTAGCTCATACTGGCACTATGGAACCTCAACTCTACCGGTCCCTCACCATTACGGTCAGCATCAACTCCTCAGATGCCTTTGAGGAGATAGAATACACTTGCGTCCCCACTATCGATAGCCACAGGATACTGTACACATCCTCTAGGGTGATTGTGATCTCACCCATCTGCAGATGGAAGGTATTGGTTGTTGTTTCCCCATATGTCGATGAGAGTGACCATCAAACTCAGCTCCTGGAATACGTTTGAACCTAATTATTTTAACCTTCCTACCTCCGACCTTTCCCATCCCCTCTTTCATTCATTTAACCACAAATTTCAATTATTTTAACCTCCCTACCTCTACCTCTCTACATTTCCTTCTTCCTATATCAAATAACAATGAAAGGATTAGATCTTACCTCATCTCGATGTCACCTCCATGGTGGCATGTCTGGCCACTGTGCTGGTGGTCCACCCAAACCTTCTCCTACCTCTACCATGTCAAATCTCTACCTCCAACCTCTCTACCAATCACCTCCCTCGCCTGATCTCGTGGACCCATCTACCTAGCTCTCCTCTCCACCTCAGCTCTGAGTGCAGACCCATGTACTTTCCTCTCAACAATACACAAAATTCTCATGCTCTCGTCATTTTCACAAAAGCCAAAACATACAAATGAATTCGTATTATACGGATTTTTTCTTTTTATATACCCACATTGACCTAACTGGTGTCGGTTATACCTAGACCAACATTGGTCCTATGCCCTAGCACACCGTGGTCGGTTGTACCTAAACCAACATTAATCGTGTGCCCTAGTAAACCATGGTCGGTTTATCTAGATAGTCACCTGGTTCAAGATGACCGGAATTGGTTACCCGACATACTCCTATCAATACCCTTTCCCCATTTCTGACAAAAATTTACCCTTCCCCACCACCGTTTGACCTTACCCACATCAACCTAAATGGTGTCGGTTATACCTAGACCGACATTGGTCCTATGCCCTAGCACACCGTGGTCGGTTGTACCTAAACCGACATTAATCGTGTGCCCTAGTAAACCATGGTCAGTTTACCTAGACCGTCACTGGTTCAATATGACCGGAATTGGTTACCCGTCATACTCCTATCAATACCCTTTCCCCATTTCCGACCAAAATTTACCCTTCCCCACCACCGTTTGACCTTACCCACCCTTATCACAACCTACCTCCAAGCCTACATTACCTATCCCTATCCTTAATTACATTTAGGGACTTTTTATTTTACCCGTACCTCAGCCCTACCCGTGTCGTGACCTAGCTACCTAGACTAGGAACATTGTTAGTGACATGTGAACTCATGTGCTCGCTATACCTTGCAACATTATTACCCATGTTGTTTAACTTAATGACCTTACCTTGCCTATTGTCATGTTGTTTATCTTGACCCAACCTTTGGTGTACTAGAACATACCTAAACATTCTTGCACCTGACCTACATTGTGTTTCTACACCATATCCTATGCCTTGGATACCGGAATCACTTCAACCTTGTTTGGATAAACCTATTGACCTTGGATGATGTAGAGTTTGCAATCTCTTCAACCTGGAGCCATGTTGCGAGTTTATAACGTGTGTGTGCATTTGACTGCCACTACCTTTGACCCTAGCCCATTTACCTATTTTCTTGTTTTTGACCTCTACCCTTTCCCACAGTCGCCCACATCTACGCTCCTTTTCACCACATCCACCTTTTATCAAACCACTCACCACTTCCGTCTTCCACCTCACCAATTCCTAGTTTGAGGGGGATCACCTTCACCCACACATGGGGCACCCACTTCTTATTTTTTTCAGCATCGCTTACCAATACAAGCTACGTGACAAAAAGGGGCAAATGTAGACACCTAAATTTGGTTACATTCCCCTTAGCCTCCTGATCAAATAACCAACTTAAACATGGGCACCTAACCATGGCCCCCTTTCACCCCATATTAATAATTAATTTAATTACTTTAATTAAATTAAATACCCATCCTCACAATATCCATCATTTTATTACCTTAATTGACCTAATTTCCACCTCACCTAGACACCTCATCCAGCCACCTCACCCTAGACCTATTCTTGGCATGTTTCCATAACTAACAATAACTAAGTCTTACTTACCTTAATGAGTTAAGATTTGGTCTAACCCTAAAATCAATGCCTCAAATATCTCTAATGACATTTCTGCTCATTACAAGGGAAGCTTCCATCTTGATCCGAAACAACAAACCAACTTGGCCCAAGAAATTAGAAAGATATGCCCATTTTAATAAACCTAGGGAATCCTGCTTAATGCGACGCCGATCAATACGACGGTTACCATTTACTCACCTTAGCAACCTTGCTTGAGGGTTTGGCACATTCAAGACTAGAGGAGAACAAGATTAGGGTTGCATGCAAGCAGAACCAACATCTTTCCATGCATACAGGCATCTATAACCATCATCCAAACAGATCTAGGAGCATTGCACCCATAGTAGCATTTCGGGAAGCACTTCCACGGTACCAAACACCATTCCTCCAATCAACCGTCACCTCCATCCATCCATCAAATCTACATCACAGTAAGTATCTTGTTAACTAGCATTCTTCTATTTTTGTTCTAGTAGGCTTTGTTACTTCCGTTATTAGTTTCTACTTGAACTCTCACTTCCCCACCATTTATCTCCATACAAGTTTGATCATTCCTTCACCCACACCATAAAATCACCCATACTCGACTTTTAGACATCTTTGAGTATTTCTAACACTACTCTAGACCTAAACCCACTCCTCACCATCTTCAGGTCAGTCTCAGATAAGTATCTAAATCATGAACTAGTGAGTTATTGAAAACCCTTAGTAACCATCGTCGATTATAACTAAACCGTCACCGGTCATTCTAGACCGACATCGGTCTCTGTGTTTTGTACTCTGCCCAAGAACAGAGCCAAAAAAACCTCCTACCAATTGACCTAAATAACCCAGAATCAAACCTTGACTAATCCTAGTACTTTAAATGATCACCTCACCCTTTAGATCCAACTATAGCCTAGTTTGTTGTGATTGGATTTGCTTATTGTGATTGAATGAGATACCTAAATCATATCAACTATAGTAGGACTTTGTTTATTTCTCACATTAATTTATTTTAAACAATGGATTGACAACCATCTAGGGAGTATCACACTTCTTGGATCTAGCATACGCTAGGCAGTCCACTGTCATATATTATTTAACTATTCTTTTGTGGTCTTGTTTTCTATTTCAGGTAGTTCCTCCCAAGCCAAAAGAATCTCTCACAATCGGCACTGGATCGAGAAGTCAAAATGCATGCAACAACCATCAACCAACCTATTTAATAGGTATTCCTCCTAGCCCATAACCCTATCTATTTCTTCATTCAAAAAAAAACGTAAATAAAACGGTGAAATAAAATGCATAAAAACGGGGCTAGAAGGAGCTACAAAACTAGGGAAGAGGAATGGTGGGTTCGAGAAATATACATAGACTTGAGTTATAAAATTTAGGGAACACCATATAGTACTTAAAGGGTACCTAGATATGTTTCTAGTTTGTTCTCTGGGGATGCCCCATTTGCTCTAACCATGAAATTACTAATGGTCTTTATTCTTACGCACTAAGAAGACAATTTTGGGCAAGATAGGATTAAGTTAGTGTTTTGATGTTTGAGGCATCAAGTTAGGGTTGGAATATATTTGGATTAAGCTTATGACATAAGGTAAATGGTTATATAGGATAATTAATATTCAAAGGGTGAAAATTTTCTTGAGGTGCTAGGACCATCTAAAGATTTTAAGGACAATTGTGAAGAGCAGTACATGAGCATCTTTGTCTTTAAAAGTGATCAATTTTACATGTTTCATAAGCATTGAAGGCAGAATATAAACAAGGTAAGATGATAGATTAAGAAATTTATGGTAGTTGGTGTACATTTTGAGCTATCTAGACTAAGAACAAGATGTTTAAAACATGGTATGGAATGAAAGAAGTTGTTCTTGTTTTCATAAGTGATTGATTATGCATTAAATGTCATTCAACCTCTAAATCATGTGGTATCAAAGTTTTTTTATTAATTGTAAATAGTTTTGAAGGGACTATACCTTGTTACAAAATGGGCTCAGAAGTCGGATAGAGAAAATAATGCAATCAATAGTTTTTAAAGGACTATACCTTGTTATGTAAAGGCTCATCACCGATAATGTAGTCAATATAGAAAATTTCGATCAACATCCAAATATTACATGATTATTCAACTATAGTTTTTGAGAAACTATACAACAAGGACCAAAAAGGAAAAAAATTACAACAAAGCGAAAAAAATATCATCTAACTAGCAACAAAACAAGTAACCAAAAGCAACATCAACCTTCACTTGTATGCTCTGTCAATATTTTGTCCTTACCTTCTATAGAGAGGTGAAGATTTCTAAATCTATGATGTGGGAGGGATAATTTTTACTCGGCTAGGAGAGAATGAGGTCATGTTCGGTCTCATCTCCTAAATGGCCACTAGAATGTCACTTGAGCATGCAAAAGCTTTTACATGTTGTTCCATAAAGTTGTAGATAGCTTTGAGAGCAAAAATGGTGCATTTATGTCTTCCTTTTCCATTTCCCAGTCTATTTTCCAGTGAATGGAGTTTATTGTAGATTTATTGAATCGACCATCATCATGTCCAAGATCATCTTCCATCTTCCTTTTTCCATTTCTCTTAGAAACATGTTTGAGTTCTCTTTGAAAATCCTCTAACTCCTTTTCCATTTTTTCAATTCTATTAGTTAAATCTTCCTTCTTCCCCGTAGCAGAGACACTTTCAGGGTTTCTTATATGCAGGAGATTCTTTGAGAATCAATATCTTTACTACTACGGAGATTCCTTTGGGAGGGAAAAGGATGATTAAGAGGGTATAAAAGTTTTTTTAACCTACTATTCCTTTGGCCTAAAGGAATGGTGGGGAGAGTGGAAAGGATAGGGTTAGGAGAGGAAAGGGCAAGTAGGAATGGGAGGGTGTTGATTCGAGGCGGTGGTGGTGAAATAGAAAAATGAGGCCTTGATGGATGGGGGTGGCATGGGTATGATTTTGGACCTCAAGAATGGAACATTCCAAGGAGTTGAGAATGTAATGGGGAAAGCAAATTTGTAGGTTTCTTCTAAAATGGTTCAAAAAATCAAGATGTTTGAGAGGAACCGTGATGTACCTACCTTCTTATGTAACATACCCGATAATCATTCTTGCAATATCATCAAAAGGTGATAGAATGGAAGAAACTTTAATGCCCATTAGTAACAAATTCAAGGTATTCACCTTCATCTAGGAATTTCTTCGCTTCTATTTTTTTATCGATCCTCTTGTTGAAGAACATAAAGCACCCTCAGGCTCGGACTGTCACTTCATAAATCGGTTCCTCGGTGATCTTCATGCTAATAGTACCATATTCTACCATCCTTTTCTTCCAACCAGCCATAAATTGAAGAGAAATATTTTGATCATATCCCTGCATTTTCTCAATGAGGTTTGAGACCCCACCAATTTGCAAATAATTCCAAAGATCATCATTTTCCATCCAAGCAGGGTCACAAATGGGTTCAGCTTTTTCATGGAGCTCCACCCATTTTGCCTCTACTTCTATTAGACATATTTATTTGATTCCAAATGGCAAGGTAGCTCTCCCAATACCACTTATTGATGGTGCCTTTCGCACCCGTAAAGTGTGTGAAGGTTGATGATAATTACTAACCTGTTTGTTATCACCCTCAAAATTCCCCTCATTTTTAAGTCAAGATTTCAAAAAAATTGATTTGGTGCCTTTGAGAGATGTTTGAGCAGAGTGAGAAGTCTGGAGAGATAGAAAAATTCATGCTTTGAAGAAACTGGTGCTCATCCATTGTCTCACCCTGTTAATTTAGAATCTTGCAGTCCGCATGGTTCCTATCTGGATGCTTGAAAATTATTTCCTCCATTTGAATGAGATTTTCAAATCCTTTTCTATGGTCATGGATCGCATCGATCCTGGTATTGTTTATAGTTCTTCTTTCCACAAGGAGTAGTTTGCTTTTCGAGCATAAACGGTGGAGCCTTCCCTCTCTGTATTTTTCCCACAGTCAATGATGGGTGAATCTTCCATGTCAATTTATTTTCCGGCATCCATGAGTACGTGGACATTTCTTATTAAATGCAAGAAGGCGGGTCATCAGGTCACTTTTGGAGTTTTGGTTTTGTATGAAGAAAGGAAGTGTTCAATTGAGGCCCAAATCGAATAAGTATAAAAGGATCGGAGATGGCACCACGTGTCTCATCGGTTCACTTTTGGTATGGCACACAAAAGCGGAGACTCCAAACAAGCGCCAGCCCTCCACGTTTCTAGAGTCCGAAAAGACAAATCCAACTGATAAATCGGATAAGTATAAGGTGCCGACGAAAGCCTCCATGCATCCCAACAGTGCACCTCCAAAGGCCAAGTTCAAAGCATATCCTAAGTTTTCACAGACTCACTACATGCCTCATTGGCTAAACTTTAGAAATGAGACCCAAGGGACATAACCCAAATGAGCGCTAGCTCTCCACGTGTTCAAATCCTCAAAAAGTTAAATCGGCTGCTGAAAGGTCTAAGGCCATTGGAATGAACCATGTGTCATCTCGGCGCAACATTAGAAGTGAAGCCAAAGGTAGTTTCCCAAACAAACGCGGAGCTTCCACGTGTCTAGAACCTAACATAGTCACTTCTAAATAAGCGAAGGAACCCACCAAAAAAATGGAGAAAGAGGAGCGGGTCTGAATCGGTTAAGTATAAAAGGATCGACGGATAACACCATGTGTCTCATCGGTGCACCTTTAAAGGCATGGTCCAAAGAGAGACCCTGAACTAGCTCCAGCCCGTCCATGTGTCTAGTGGTCCGATAGAAGTCAAATGGGCAGAGGCCTGAATTGGCTAAGTATAAAAGAAGCTCGCATGAAGTCTCCATGTTTCACTCGATGCAACTTCAAAGGAAAATATGGAGGCAAGTCCCAAATGTGTGTTGAGCCTCCACATGTCCCGGGTTAGACATATGGCCCCGCCAAACAAAAGGGACTTAGCCAAAACACAAAGAAATAAGGCAAGGTAGCGGAAGGAGCCACGTGTCTCTTCAATGCTCTTTCAAGAGGCAAATACAAAGTCAGTCTCTAAATGTGCAGAAGCCTTCACTTGTCTTGGGTCGGACATAAAGCTTTCGGGAAGGTGGGCTGGTGGAGAACTTTGAGATTTTGAGCCTTGTTTTTGTATAAGGTGTAAAGTGAAAAAGTGAACCATGGCCCCACTCATTTTAAGGGAAAAATTCAAATATTGAGCCCGCATGAAGAGTCAAAGGAGGAGGTGGATTGTCAGAGCCTTTTGAGATTTTGGGCCTTGTTTCCAAGAGGGAAAAAGTCAAATATTGAGCCCACATCAAAATTCAAAGTGGAGAGGCAGGTCGGTGGAGAAATTTGAGGTTTTGAGCCTCATTTCTAAAAGAAGTAAAATTATAAAGTGAGTCGTGACTCCGTTACCACTCAGGTAACGCCATGTGTCAGACCCAAATGTAAAATGTGAATTTATAGGCTTGCAGGGCTCGGGAATGTTTTCACTTTTGCATATTTTGCGCTAAAGGCATAATTTAAATTTCGGGCCCATGGATCCATTTTTGCATTTTCACCATTTTTGTATGATTCGATTCAAATATTCAAATGAGCATAAATTTCGCTCTAGTGCTCAAAATTTGACAAATTTTATATTGTTAGAAAGGTCTTGGTCTCCTCTACACCATGGAAGCATAAAATATTGTTTTCAATAGGATTTTATGGTTGGAAATATGGAAAACATCTTTCAAGCCATTAATGTGGGATCTGGTTGCTTCAAAACATATCAGATTTGATCCGATTTCCATCCTTTCTTCTCCAACACACCAAATAGACATGGGGAACCAATGGATATCTTGATTTGGGTGAAAATATGGAAAACATCTCTCAATCCATTAATATGAGATCTCGATCGCTTCAATTAGGTCAAATCTGATCGATCTTCCATCCTTCCTTCGTCAAGACACTAAAGATATGCAAAACCAGATTTGACAGATTATAAGTAGATTTCGGGGCCATTAATGGTTGGTGGTTGGGTGCCAAATCATATTTCTTCCTTCTCTTCTTCTCCTCTCTTGGCTTCATCTATAAATGTAAGAGCTTGGCTCATTGCAAAAGGTTGGACTTTGATACTTTTGAAGTGTAATTATAGTCGAAAGTGAATCAATATAGAAGGATTTTCTCCTTTTCTCTATCTTCCTCCATTGTCCCTTCTTGTTTAGCTAAAACTCATGGATCATTTACTTTTTGTGAAAAGAAACTTTTTATTCTTATTGATATGATTTCTGGAACTTTGTGTTTATGGAATGATATCTTATGTTTTAAATGTGAATGATTCTATTCTATATCACTCTTGATCAGTACGTATAGGGTTATACTCTACTATCTATATTCCCGAAAGTGTTGTTATATTCTGTTGTTTCCTTCTTTAGTTCATCCATTCATTTGTATTGATAATATATTTTGGTATAAAAGCATTTCAAGATGTCAGAGGTCTAGCCTTAAGATGAAAGTGTACAGTTGTATATAAGCTTTGCTACTTGCTTTCAATAAGGGAACCTCTCCCATAAAGAGGAGGGACTTATTGTCCCCTGACTATGGTTTTGACAAAGTACCATTTTAAAACCCAACAATATGAAAGAGTAATTGTCTCCAAAAAATCATAGGATATCTTATTAATGATTTTGGATTCCATATTTATCATTGATGATGTCAATTTGTACCTTGTTAGGAAGTATTTCATCACTAAACCAAGTTTGCATGTTGTTACTAACCTAATGATTAGCAAAATTGTCCACCACTTTGTTACCTTCTCTATAAAAGTGAATAGTATGACAATTTGTAAAAGATTTGCAAATGTTAATGGATTCATGAATGAAGTCCTTATTAGTCCAAATTTGAGAGGTTGTGTTTGATTTAGAAAATTTATGATATTCATAGAGTCCCCATCAATTATAATATTTGAAATGTTGCGATCTTTTACTAGCCTAATCCCCCGTAATGTTGTTAAGGCTTCAACATAGTGATTTGTCTGATGACTCATTTTACTAGCAAAAGCAACATCTAGATAACTTATATGATCCCCGATTACACCTCCACCTCCCGATGTGGTATCAAAGTTATAGGAATGAGAATTGTTTGATTGCTAATAGTGAATTTTGAAATCAGAAACCAGATTAAATTGCAAAATCAAGGCAGAGCTTTCCGTGATTTTATTGATATAAAATGAAGCATTACAACCAAAAGAGAGAGCTGCAATATTTATAGATATTGGACAACTTTTATCTCTTCCACAATACATGGAACAAATCTCCTAAACAAAGCAAATATGTAGAAATAGCATATTGCCCCTAAAAAGCTTCTACATGAAATCATCCGAGAACAATATTCTAACTAAAGAACATCCTCCACAATCTAAGGGATGATAACAACACACTAACAACTAAGCTAACTAAAGTAATTAAATAATTACTTTATTATAATTACACATTAATCCACATATGGTGAATTAAGTGTTAGATTATTTCTAACATTCCCCCCCTTAATTCATCATATTTTGAAGTGAACAGGAGAGAAATACTCTGAATGCCTCAAATTTAGGACGTGCAAGAGATTTTGTGAAGATATCTGCACGTTGATGTTCTGTCGGGCAATGTTGAAGCTGAATGTTGTTGTTCTGAACTTGTTCGCGAATGAAATGTACTTGCACCTCAATGTGTTTGGTGCGTTCATGAAAAACTGGATTCCGAACAAGTTTTATTACTCCTTCATTGTCTACATGTAGGATTGTTGGATGATCCTGTGGAATTCCCAATCCTTCAAGTATCCGTCTGAGCCAAATCACTTCACAGACAGCTCCTCCTGCTGCGTGATATTCTGCTTCTGTGGAAGACCTTGAAACACAATTTTGTTTCTTACTCCCCCATGAAATAGGTCCAGATCCCAAAAAGAACACAAATCCTGAAGTGGACTTCCTGTCATCAACATTCCCTGCATGATCTGAATCTGTATATCCTGTCAAGAAGAAGTTATCATTCTTCTTGTATTCTAGGCCAAAGTCCATGGTTCCTCTGATGTATCTCAGTACCCTCTTTGCTACTTTCTAGTGACAAACCCTTGGTTCTTGCATAAATCGAGAAAGATAACTGACTGCATAGCTGATATCTGGCCTAGAATAAGTTAAGTAAATGAGACTCCCAATCAATTGTCGATAAAGAGTAACATTTACTTGTTCTGATGGATATGTGCGAGACAATTGAAGCCTTGTCTCCATAGGTGTAGCCATTGGTATACTATCCATCATTCTGAATTTCTCGAGCATTTTCTTGGCATATTTTAGTTGAGTAACAAAGATGTGATTTTCCTTTTGCCATACTTCAAGTCCAAGACAATAATGAAGAAGCCCGAGATCTATCATGTCGAATGATCGATTTAGATCTTCCTTAGTTGTTTCAATCATCTTCACCGAACTTCCAGTGATGACTAGATCATCGACATATACTACTATGATCACTATCTCCCCCCCTTGCTTTTTGAGATAGAGATTAGGATCATATGGACTTCTTTTGAATCCATGTTTGATGAGATGCTCATCAATCTTTATGTACCATGCCCTGGGAGCCTGTTTGAGACCGTACAGTGACTTTATGAGTCTACATACCTTTCATTCTTTACCCGGTATGACAAAACCTTCAACGGTTGACTCATGTAAACTTATTCTGTAAATCCCCATTGAGAAATGCACTTTTACATCCATTTGATGAACTTTCCAACCAAATTGTGCAGCTAGAGCAAATATCATCCGATTGTTTTTATCTTAGTTTGTTGGTGCGAATGTTTCTTCATAATCAATGCCTTGTTTTTATGCATAACCCTTAGCTACCAATCTTGCCTTATATTTATCAATGCTTCCATTTGATTTGTACTTTGTTTTAAATATCCATTTGTAACCTATTGCCTTCTTCCCTGGTGGAAGATCTGTAAGTTGCCATGTATTATTCTTAATCAAAGAGTTGAATTCTGAATTCATAGCATTGACCAAGGTTTTGACTGCTGGGCATCTTGAACTGTAGTGGGCTCACTTGATTCAATTACTGTACTCATTAAGGCTAATTTTACCTCATTTTGAGTCATACTATGAGTTCTAGGTCCTGAAGTGGATGTGTTAAGATCACTATCCAACTTAGCATCTCGAATTAGATTAGTATACCACTTAGGCATACGTTTAGCATTTGTTCTGTAGAGGGAGGAGTTGAATTATCTTCATCATCATTATCTTCATCAAGAACATCTTCTATTTTCTTAGTAGGATTGTTTTGTGAGTTTATGGAAGGAGCATCTGCTTCTTTATTTTCAAAAAACTCAACATCTCTACTTGTGAATTTTTTTTTGTTTTTGGATCCATTAACCTGTATCCCAAGGCTTCATCACTGTATCCCAAGAATATAAGTTGTTCTGATTTCATATCAAGTTTAGTTCTCTTTTTCTTAGGAATGTGCATACTTTCCTTGCATCCAAAAACTCTAAGGTGTTTTATAGATGGTTTGTTCCCTGACCAAGCTTCTTGTGGTGTTATTCCATCAAGTGCGGAAGTGGGAACTCTATTCAGCAGATAAACTACTATTTTTACTGCTTCTGCCCAATATGTTTTACTCAAGCCTGAATCATCGATCATACACCTTACCATATCCATTATAGTTCTATTTCTTCTCTCAACTACACCATTTTGTTGTGGTGTATATGGAGGTGCCATTTGCTGACGAATTCCATGTGTTTCCAAAAAATATTTGAACTCATTACTAGTGTATTCACCCCCTCGATCTGAGCGGAGTGTTTTAATTTTCTTACCAGTTGCATTTTCACAAGCTACTTTGAATTTCTTGAAAGTTTCAAAGGCTTGGTCTTTTGGTGCGAATGCAGTATACCCACATTTTCATGAGTAATCATCAACAAAGAGCATAAAATATTGAAACCTTGAATGACTAGGTCTAATACATCCTCATAGATCGGTATGCACTAGATCAAGTTTACCATGGGCCCTAAATGTACTACTTTTTTGAAAAGAAGCTCTATGTTGTTTTCCTGCCAAACAATTTGTGCACTTGTCTGTATTTTTCTTGAAATTTGGTAGTCCTCTTACCATATTATTTTTTTGAAGTGTTTCAAGATAGCCAAAACTTACATGGCCAAATCTTCGATGCCACAATTGTGCCGATGAAGTATCCTTAGCTACAAGGGCCTGATTTTTGGTGTGAACAAAATCCAACTGAAACATACGACCTACACTAGAAGCTCATGCAACAATGTTGGATTTTTTAGACTTATCTTTGATTAAACACATCTTCTTTCCATCTGTACAATCAAAATCCACTTTTAAGTTGTGCTCCAAAAGCTGACTTACTGAAAGTAGATTCTTTGTCAATCCAGGAACATATAGAACATCTCTTATTGTGCACTTTCTTGATCCAAGAGGTAAGGAGATGTTTCCAATTCCTTGTACTTTGTACGATGAATCATCACCCAACGAAATAGAGTCTTTGTTAGGTGTATTCTTTAACTCTAAGAACCAATCATTTCTCCCGGTCATATGTCTTGTTGCTCCTGAGTCAACATACCAAATTGCCTGTGGTGAATTGATTTCTTGAGTTGATTGTGCAGCAAATAGGAAGTCCTCATCTGGTGAGTTATCTTCTTCTTCAGCAATGTTTTCGTGCTGCAGTGTTTTCTTTTTCCAGTTACTTTTCCTTTGTCCTTGTTGTTTGTTTTGATAACCCTGACTAGATTGTTGAAAATTTGGCTTCTTTCCACTAGATGAACCCTTTTGAAATGTGTTATACCAACAATATTTTAAGTCATGTCCTTTTCTACCACAAATCTGACACTGCTTTTGCTGAGTGTTCCCTTGATTATTCTGTTGAGAATGTTGCTTGTGTTGCTTACCAGTTGTATGAATCTGTTTCTTTCCCTTATGGAATGAAGAGAGGGCTTGTTCCTCATCTTCTACAGGTTTGTTCATGGACTCTTCCTGTTGTAACATGTTCACTAACTCTTCAAAACTTGTAGTTGGACCCATAATGTTGAGAGTTGTGACAAATATTTTGTATGAGGCTGGTAAAGCTCTCAATACAATAGGGACAAGAGATTCATTAGTGACCTCTACTTCCAAAGCTTGGAGAGATGATCTCAATATAGCAACACACTTTAGAAAACCTTCAATAGACTCATTAGAATTCATTTTGAGACAATGGAGTTGTGTTTGTAATTGTAAAATAGCATTTTTATTCTTAGCTTCATATACAGTTGCTAGTTTATCCCATGCTTCTTTTGCAGTTTTTGCTTGACGAATATGAGGTTGTACATCATTAGTTACACCAATGCAATTATAAGTTTTGCCTTTTGATTAGCACGATCAAACACACATTGTTGAGCAATATCATTTTCTGGTCTTGTTAACGAGCCATCAACCACACCAATTATGTCCTCAAATTCAAGTTGAGTTTTAATTTTCATTTTCCATGCAGCATAATTATCTCCTCGTAGGAGTTGTGAATCGGGAAAAAAAAATTTGGGCGCATTGTTAGCCATTTGTGCATAAAAGAAAAGAGAGATAGAGAATCAAACACAAAACAAATCCCCCCTCAAATCAGTACACACCCCCCCAAAATTGATTTTTATTGAGTGTGGGCTCCTTTTTGGCCTTTTACAATGATTTTTCGGCACTATCGGCCATTTTTACAAACATCTTGTAAATAGAAAAAGAAAATTGCACCCCCTTCTTGTTTACGAAAAAATTAATATTTTCACATTTTTTTAAATTTTTGGGCACTTTGGCCTCTTTTCCCTTACAAATTTAGTTTTGGGCTCTTTGGCCTCTTTGACTAGACCAAAGCGTAGAGCTCGAAAAAACACACACTTTCAAAAAAAATGGCACCTCAATCCGAGGTACCAGTTGAAAGTTATGACCGTTTTAAAATTATTTTTCCGGCCCCTTTCCAAAAATGGAAAAAAAATGTCCTGATTTTTTTGCATCGTCCAAAAAAGGAATTTTTTTAAAAATGATTTTTAACGTAGAAAACACGGGTCTAACTTACGCATGCGTGCAGCTTTGTTTCCTTCACCGCCCTTTTGCCTTAAAGGCCCTCTTACGCTCTATTATGGAAAACAATAATGGAGTTGGGAGGTGCATCCAGGTGCTCTGGCCTATGATTGCCCTTCCAATTTTTATTTTTTTATATTCTTGCTGCTTCTACTATTCCCGTGTGTGGAGAAGGGGCAGGGGCTGTGAAGAGGCTGGGGGCATCTATGGCTCCTCCTGGCTCAAGCTTCTAGTCCTCCTTCCTCAAATCTTCTAACACTTCCTCAGCAATTATCTATAGCCTTAACTCACCTGCTCTAATACCAAATGAAATCTATAAACCAGATTAAATTACAAAAACAAGGTGGAGCTTGCTGTGATTTTATTGATATAAAATGAAGCATTACAACCAAAAGAGAGAGCTGCAATATTTATAGATATTGGACAGCTTCTATCTCTTCCACAATACATGGAACAAATCTCCTAAACAAAGCAAATATGCAGAAATAGCATATTGCCCCTAAAAATCTTCTACATGAAATCATCCGAGAACAATATTCTAACTAAAGAACATCCTCCACAATCTAAGGGATGATAACAACACACTAACAACTAAGCTAACTAAAGTAATTAAATAATTACTTTATTATAATTACACATTAATCCACATATGGTGAATTAAGTGTTAGATTATTTCTAACAAATTTTTAGTGTGAATGTGAGATTGACAGTACAAGTAAAGAGTTGAGAAGAAATGACTAATAAAAGTGTAAGAGAAAGAAGAAAATAAAAGAGAGGAAGTACCAAAAGACCAAGTTTGAATACTAGGTGAGGTGTAGTGAAGAAAATAAAGAGATGGACAAGGAAGAGTTAGTGATAGAGCTAGTGAGGATGTTAAGCCATAGGAAGAAGAGTCAAGAAGAGAAAAAGAAGAGAGATAAGGCCAAGAGAAAAGAGGAAGCTAGAAAGTTGGATATGTGGATTGAGAAAGAGTTGAGAGAGCTTAAGAAAGATGTAGCCAAGTTTGAGGAATTGATATTGAGTATGGAAGAATAAGATGTAGATGAAGAAGAAGAGTATGAATGGGAAAGTGAAGAATAATATGAACAAGAATTCAGTGATGAAGAGGTGATCTATTTCTACCCTGAAGAAGGTGAGTTACTTGAAGACATGGATGAGATAGCAGAGGAAAATGAAGACAAAGAAGAAGATGTAGTAGCAGAAGATCATCATGATGAGGTATATCAATCAAGATGTATGCCTATTGAATTTTTATTTTTTAAATACACAAAAAGAAGATGAAATCAGATTTGATAGGCCAATATATGATGAAGATAACAAAGATTTGGATTATTTTAATCTCAAGGAAGAGATGAAGGTTCTTGATGATTTTTTCACATGTTAAAAAGAAAGAAAGTAGTTTGAATGAGGTGAGTGCAGCTAAAGAAGAGTTGTAACATCATGTACAAAATGTGATGCATGCATTTGAGGAAGGCAAGGTAAACAAAATTGACTCAAAACTTGCTTATTTGATAACTGAGATTGATGTTTCTTTAGGTGAATTCCTAGAAATTGTGGAAAATGACTCCATTAGTGCATTTGGAGAGAAAAATATAATGGGATAAACAAGATAGAGTGGAGTGATGAACATGGGAAGCATGATGATAAGTTTTTCATAGGTGAGTTGGATGATTTGTGGTAATATTTGTTGTGTATGATGGAATACTAAAGAAAGGGTGAAGGTACACTTGAGATAATGATGAATTATTTGTAAATGAAGATGAAAGTGAGGATGAATAAGACATAGGTACATCCTTAGAACAAACCGAGATGATAAAGAATATGAAGGAACAAGCATGCAAGTAAGAAAAGGAAGAATATGGGTAGTTTTCAGTCCTTTCAAGTAAAGTAAATGATGAAACCATGAGGAGAAAAGGATATATAGGAATGAAATATATGAAGAAACATGAGAAATAATATTTTTTTTGTGTTCAATTGTGCAAATACAATGGATGGGAAGTTACAATTGAAGAAGATAAGGATGGAAATCAAGAAGAAGAGAAGTAGATTCAAGACAAATTCAAAGATGAAGAACACTATATGGGATCTAGGTGGTTGTGAGACAAGAAAGGATAGTATAGGTATAAGAGAAAGGGAAAGAAAAATTAAAGAAGATCAAGAGACATCATAAGAAATCAAATTGCAGTATATGGCTCCTTTTCTCCACCTAGGAGTATGATGCAAGAGCATCATAGAATGAAGAGCATACAAATGATAATCATCCTTATTATCATGATCTTGAGTTGTTATAGTATGATATAGGTCTTAGGGAGATAATGTAAACCATTTCAAAGTGTTAAGAAGGCTCAAAAATTGAATTGTCTCCATATGTTATTTTTCCTCCAAAATGTGAATTTGAATTTGTAAAAGCTTGAAAGTAAAGGAATTAAATGTTGGCGGGTGTATGTTGAGTTTTAATTTATGTAAAAGGCATATTAATGGCAAATCAATATGCATGAGAGATAGACATATCTTGAAGTAACTCATATAAGGCGTAACGGGTTAGTGGCTTGAGAACACCTAAGTCAACATTATTTTCTCAAGTAGCTAGTGATAGGTACAATATGGGGGATATGTTGAAAGCCTACAAAAATGGAGTATGAAACTGTTTATCATGGATATGAGGTGGAATTAGGGTCGAAGGAGGAATACAAAATCACATGAGGTGAATTTGTCAAACTAGCTCATTTCAGGATGTTAAATCCCAAGGCCTAGACAACATAGTGACCTAGAAAGGTGAAGGAATGAGGATAAAAATGAAACATTAAAAATGCATAAAACACATGATGGGACATGTAAAAGGAGCTACATGATGAATAACAATTCAAAGGTGGTGAGTTGCAGTGTAAACTAGTCCAAATTGACCTATCTTTGGTACCAAAGATGAGGTTGTGAAGAAAAACAAGTTGAACTGAACCGGTGAAAATCTTGTAAATGTGTAGATAAACTATTAAAAGTCATAAAATTAAGTATCAACTCATAATTCAGCTATTAGAGGTAGTTTCGAGTCATTAGTGTGGTTGCCCTTCAGGACAAACAGGTTTAGCATGCACAAATGAGATTGGATTGGAAGTTTCATAGTGAACCAGGATAAATTTATCATTTTAGTTCATGGAGGAGGTAGTCATGAAGGTGTGGTCCAAATTTGAGGACCTAAGGAGGATGTTTTCTCAAGATATTGCATTTTCTGTAAAACCAAGTAAAGTTGCTAAAATAACACCCTAACTTCTTAGCAGTCAAGAAAATTGTGGAGCCTTCTTTGGATAAATCATAAGAGAAAAATTTGAAGATAGTTTAGATAAAATAATAAGGTGCAAAAGTATGAGGTCAAATGGATGTCAAATAAGAAGTTTCATCCATTGTTTTGAAGTTGTGTGTGTGACCCACAAACCTAGTGAAATGAAGAAGGAGAAAATTGGTTTTTAGGCCTCCAAATTAAATTGTTTTTCTTGAAAATAATTTGATTATATATATATATATATAAAATCAAAGGTCATGTTCATGGTGATTTGAGTTCATGACACCTAGTGGGCCCCACAAGAAAACAAGCTTTTGTGAGAATTTCAATGGATGAGACAAGGTTGGTAAAGGAACCCATGCTCAAATTTTTGGTGGATAATGTTGGGATGTTTTAGTTAATGAAGTCACATTGGTCACTTATTTCTATAAATGTGAGTGTACATTTGGGTTTCATCATAGCATTGAGAAGTTAAAATAGGCAAAAACTAGTCTCTAGTTTTGAAAGGTAAATGCATTTCTCCTCATAAAATATCTGAAAATTAAGGATCCAGAGTGAAGTATAGGTATCATTTGATGCATTTCATGAGGTTATTTTATTTTAAAACATGATTTGAATTGTTAAATTTCTAAAGCACAAATTATTTTTGGATTCTGAAACTCAATCAGTCAGTCTCAAGATAAAAGTTTTTCCATATTAAGGTATTTTAATTGAAACTTTCGGTAAGGTTAAAATTTTCTCTATTGTAAATTTTTCATGATTCAAATGTGTTTTCATTGATGTCAAGTTGAATTAGTTGATGTCAAGTTACATTGATGGCCAAAGGAGTAAATTTGGTAAAGTGAGCAAGCTAAAAAGATGAAGGTTGATTAGTAGTGTCACCACAAAGCTTCAAGGTGACATAAGACAAGTTCTAAGGAACTTAGTCAATTTTTGTACAATCCATGAACAAAATGAGATTTCTAACAAAGCTTAGAGATAGCATCTGAATTCAACACAAATCTTTGGAATGCTAGAAGAAGTCGCAGAAGGTAAGAAGTTGTTGTGCATAAAAGGATGAAGTCATGAAGCTTCATGAAGTCAAAGGTCAAGTGTGAATGAGAATATTGAAGCCATGAATGCAAAGGAAAAACCACGAAGGTAAAATAAAAGCGTGGGGTAAGGGATTCAAAAGCAAAGCCACCGATAAAGAGAAAATATGTGAAGAACTATGGAAGTCGTTGAAGACTACAAAATCCACAAGAAGAAGAGATAGAGTTGTGGACATGGAAAAAAGCAACAAAAAGAAAAAAATACATGGAGGATGGTTGTGAGACACAAAGTGGAAGTTGTGAGAACCAAAGAAGAGCTATGGATAACTAAAAAGCCAGAATGAGGAGATTATTTGCCAAGTAAAGAAAAGTGCCACAATACAAAGGAGAAAGTAAGAGGACCCAAGGAAAGTTGTGAAATGAGAGAATATGAGATGGAAAATGGTGTAAATAAATTAAATTGATTTAAATGTGCACAAGAGAGAGTTGGGTTGACAAAATCTATGGTGATTCAATTGACAGGTGATTTTGGGTAGATGCAAGAATTGAACTTCTCAAAGAATGAAGAAATCTATTGTTCCAGCTGTCTGCATTTAATGCTTATTGAATTTGTGTAAATGCAGTTACATTCTTCATGAAATCCCAAGTTTCAAGGTGAAATAAAATATGAGTAAGGAAATGGCTCACTCATCTTTGTCACATTGCAAATTGTAAAAGAGGTAAAATCTATTTTTGGCAACAACTAATAAATGGCTCTAGCAGGTGCATGGAAAATGGTGTAATCAAGCCGAATACATAAGGAACAAGATCTAAAGTTATTTGTATGCATTTAATGAGCTGAATTCTTAGGCAACCAAGAAGGAAGGTGCATGACATGCATTTTGAAGTGAAAGAATGGTTTGATTGTGAATATAGTTTGAACTTAGAACTATTTTGAGGGTGACTCAAGAAAGAAAAATATTAGAGCTAAGGAAGAGCTGCAGAAGAGATAATATGTTGAAATCAAGCTAAGAAAGAGCAATAGAAGAAAAGAGAGAGAAAAGATAAGAGCATATCGATGATGCATTGATTTAGTAGATGAATATAGCATCAAGGGTGGTAGATCGATTGAGCAAATAGATCGAATCAGATGAGAAAAAGAGAGTGATAAGTAGAACACATACAAAGCCGAGGAAAGTGCTCATATTTCATTGTAATAGCAATTTTTATAACTAGACGATCAAAAATGTGTAGATAAATTGAGTCTAAGTTGTATCTTAGCACGTTCAAAGTGAGTCAGAGCTTCCTTATAGAAGGGTTCCTCCTAAATACATATTTTTGATTCATAATATTCAAGAGAGTCCTTTGTTGTGTCTAATAGCAGCAGAGGTGTAGGGTTGGAGCTCCTTGTGGGGTCGGTGCTTCACTAAACAAATCTTGTAAGATGTGTTATATTCTTATGAGTCCTTGATTTGTGTAATATAAGCAACGTCTTTTGGTGGTTTTTTCTTTTAAAAATTTTCCCACGGTAATTCTTTGTGTTTAGTGTTTTTTTGCATGATATGTGTTTGAATGACTACTCATAATTTAAAATCCACACATCATTAAGGGTTTGAAATTGGCATCAAGTGAATTTTTTTTTTTTTTTGCAGTGATTCAACCCCTCTTAGTGATTTTGATGTCCAAAATCAGTATTAGATTGACGTCCTTACACCAAAAGCTTAACATCTTAAAGGAGATCCTCCTATCGCAAGTATAGTAGAAAATCGAGCACAAGGCATTTCATCACCTGTCAAGATCACCTCTCTTCACTAGAACAAATTATGCATTCTATACAATAAGGATGAAGACATATTTGATATCACTTGGTTTTTATATCTTGGAATGCTTTGAGAAAGGATACACTCTTCTGCCGCCACACTCGATTACCTATTCTACGGATAAGGTAGAATATGAATGCAACTCAAGAGAAATGAACGTCATTCTATACTACCTAACAGAAATAGAATTTATCAAAGTGATGTATTGCACAAAAACGAAGGAGATATGGACTCGAGTTATAGAATATCTATGAAGGAGATGAAAAATTCAAGATGGAAAAGTTACAGACCTACAGAGCTCAGTTTGAGAATCTGAAAATGAAATATGATGAGAGTATAGCGGCCTACATGCAAAGAATATATGAAGTTATTAATATGATCAGAGTCCTGGTGAGACACTAGAAGAGTCAGTGTTAGTCCAAAATATCTTGAGATCCCTGACCAACAAGTATGATGCGAAGGTTTCAACGATAAAGGAATTAAAAGACATGAAGACTCTCATAATGGATGAATTTCATAAAGCACTCTATCGGGATACAAGATGAGGGTTGGTGGATCCAAAACTACCAAGAAATAGGTAGCATTCAAGGTTAAGAAAGAAAATCAGTCCGTCATAAGAAGAAGAAGAAGAATCAACTTAGGAGATGAGTTGGATGATGAAAATATTGAAGCAATGTTTGTCAGAAGACTGAAAAGAGGTTCAGAGTAAGTATAAGGGAAAAATTCCTTTCAATTTTTTTGCATGTGGACAAGTAGGTCACTTTTCTAGTAAGTGTCCAAACAAGAATAGAGATAATTAGTCTGAACATGAAGAACACAATCATAAACAAAATAAAAGAGAAACTGAGTCTATAAAGAAAAATAACAAGAAGAGGTTCTTCAAAAATAAAAGAAATTTTTACTCAAAGGAAGAATCAAGTGGATCAGAGTCAAGCAACTCAGACAACTCTGAGAATGAAAATGATGAAGATCAGTTAGAGTGTTTGTTTATGGCCATGGATGTGGCTAAAGAATGCATTCAGAGGGAAGAACACAATTGAGTATAAAGATTCGGGTGAAGAAGAATTCAAAGTGAATCTAGAAGCAAAGTTGATATGTGCCCTTGAAGAATTAACATTGTGCAAGGAGAAGAATTAGAAAATAAGATGCACACTCGAAGGACTAGGAAGAACAAATTTGCATCTTTGAAGGAAGACAATCTCAAAGAGAAGAAGAAGAGGCAAATGAGCTTAAGGAACTTGAGACACAGCTGGAGAATATTTCTCAATCTTACAAATCAAAAGAAGAAGAATGCACAAAATGAACTCAGAAATGGAGCAGCTAAAATATGAGATGAACCAACTGACCAAAGAAGCTAGCAATGTATGAAAAGATAGAGAAAAGTTCAAATGTGTTAACTGACATGCTCAATAGTCAATGGGACACAACTGATAAATCTAGAATTGGCTTCAAGGGAGAAAATAAGGAAAAGGAGCCAACTAAGAATGAAGGAAACAAGTTTGCGGAAACACCAAGTACCTCCTATACTGCAAAAAAAGGAATAAATAAATCCATGAGAAGAAGAACTATTATACCAAGGATCGCTTTATCTTTATGAGGTACACTCACTCTTTCTATGGCTATTGTTATTCATGTAATCAATTTGGACACAAGGCTGCCAAGTGTAGAAAATTCTCTAGAGTCTAGAGGCTATAGAAGAAAATTTGGCCCATCTTACACCAGATCAAACTATAATGGTGTCTAACATAATTATAAAAATGAAAAGACATGTGTTTTTAACAAACAAACAAGAACCTCCCAAGAAAAAGAAGTGGGTATATGTGGCAAAGAAGGATGAGAACAAGAGAAAAGAGTAATGTTCAATAGTACAGATTGCATTCCATGTACAAAATGAAGATAAAATATGGTATTTGGATAGTGGATGCTCAAGCCATATGAAAGGTGACAAAATTAAATTCATTACTTTTCTAATAATGCATGTGTTGTGAGGTTTGGTGATAACAACTCAACAAACATAGTTGGGAAAGGAACATTGAGTCTATATAATGGAAAGACTATAATTGAAAATGTTTTATATGTTGAAGGACTTAAACACAATTTGTTAATTGTGAATCAAATGTGGAAAAGGGGATATAATGTGATATTCCATGACAAAGGTTATGACATTATAAACTGCAAGATAGGAAAGAAAGTTGCAAAGGCCAGTCAGACAAAGAACAACATGTATGTTCTTAACGAAATAAAGAAAGAGAATTGTTTTACAAGCAAAATTGAATACAACTGATTGTGGCACATAATCTTGGGGCATATGAGTTTAGAAAATTTGGTGAAATTAAGTGCTAAAGGCTATCCGAGACATACGCCAAAGATTGAGAAACCTGTGGATACTCTTTGCAAGGCTTGTTTGTATGGTAAAAAAACAAGGAGGTCATTCAAATCAAAGGAGTATTCTACAACCATACCATTGGAGCTGATACATACAGACCTCTGTAGAACCACCAAAATAGAAGGCATAAATGTTGAGTCATATTTCATGCTTCTAATAAATTATTACATTAGGATGACATGGGTGGCATGCTTGAAGCAAAATTCAAAATCCTTAGAAAGACTCAATAAATTCAAGGTGTTGGTGGAGAATGAGAAAAATAAGAAGATCAACTAGAGGTGAACAATTTGGTCCAATGAGTTCAATAAATTTTGTGAAGAATATGGAATAAGAAGACAATTCTCAATTGTTAGGACACCTCAGCAAAATGGGGTTATTGAAAGGAAGAACAGGACTATGCAGAGACGACATGGACAATGCTAAATGAATCTAAACCTTCAGACATGTATTGGAGTGAAGTAGTTTACACCATGAGAGATCTTTTAAATAGAGCCCAACTAAGAATAAATAGTGATAAAACTCACTATGAATTATGGAATAAGAGACCAGCCAATGTGAAGCACATAAGATTATTTGGTAGCAAATGTTATATCAAAAGAGATGAAGACAACTTGGGAAAATTTGACTCAAGATGTGATGAAGGGATATTCTTGGTTACTCAAAGTGGTTAGCACAACTTACGGGTGCTATAATCAGCAATTGAAAAATATTGTTAAAAGCACCAATATAAAGGTGGATGAGACTCATTATGCCAAAACCAGCACTCAAAGCACAATGAAGGACATGAAGAACAAGAAGATGATGAAGAGTTGGACAATCCATGTGAAGAAGGAGATGAAGAAGAAGAAAGGCCAGACACTAAGGCACCCTCCAGGCAATTCAAAAAGGACCATCCTTCTAATCAGATCAATGGAAACAAAGATGGTGTAGTTATCACAAGAAAAAGCTCGAGAGAATAGTAGAACCATGAACACATAACACTCATATCAATGATAAAACCAAAGAACATTACGAAGTAAGCAAGGATCAACATTGGGTAGACACCATGAATGAATAATTGGATTATATTGAAATGAATGAGACATGGGAATTGGTACCCAGACCGCAGAACAAAAATGTGATTGACACCAAATGGGTATTCAAAAACAAGTTGAATGAGAAAGGTGAAGTAACAAGAAATAAGGCAAGGCTAGTGTGCAAGGGATATGCGCAACTAGAAGGAATTGAATTTGATGATACATTTTCGCCAAGAATAAGAATGGAAGCAATAAGACTATTCCTAGCATACGTGGCATACAAGAAGATTAGAGTGTTTCGAGATGAATGTGAAATCAACCTTCTTAAATCATTTTATGAATGAAGATGTATACATTGAACAACCTGATGGATTTATACTAACTGAAGATAAATATTATGTGTGCAAGTTGAAGAAGGAATTATATGGATTCAAACAAGCTCCTATAACTTGATACAAAGCATATTGGATTCATACCTCATTGATCAAGGCTTCATGAAAGGTGTTGTAGACAACAATCTTTACATCAAGGAAGAAGGAGAACATCTTCTCATTGTCATAGTATATGTGGATGACATCATATTCGATGGAGATTATGATAAGATGACATATGAGTTTGCAGACTTGATGAAAGAAGAGTTTGAGATGTCAATGCTAGGATATTTGTCGTTCTTTCTGGGACCATAGATCAATCAATCAGATAACGGCATATTTATATCCCAAACCAAGTACATCAAAGAAAGGTTGAAGAGGTTTAGGATGGAATAGTGCAAACTCATTGGGACACCAATGGAAGTTGGATGCAAGCTGAGCAGAGATGATGACTCACCAAAGGTAGACAAAACATTGTATAGCTCCATGTATTTACAAAGAGGAGATAATATACATCATCATGATTATGAGGCTATAATGATATTACTTGTATAAATTTGATTATGAGCAATATAACACCAAAGAACACAATATTTCATATGGATGATCTCAATATGCAATTAGAATATCTTTGCCATTTTGAGGGGCAACCTCCATGTTGGTATCCAAATTTTTTCTCCTTTTCAGTCTAAGCAGCACCATAGTTATGTCATGGATCTTAAAGATAGATTAGGCCATGTTGTATGTCATTGGTAGCCAGGGATATGGTCTAGCTGGCACTCAGGTTTGTGGAGAAATGGATAGCACTCCAATAGGACTTGATCTTGTCCTAGCTGTTTTAGGTTATGCCTTGCAACCAAGGTAAGAGGACCTATTTTGTAACCTTGTAATGGTGAAGGAGATGAAGATGCCCTTCTCTTTGCTTGAAATTATATGATGGAGACCTTGATGAAAACATGATCAACACCCCAGATTTGAACTCTCACAAGTTTTCACTTCTCAAAACATGGGTATGTTCTCAAAACAAGGCAAAGGTTACTAGAGACATTAGAAATCCTGATCTGTTATGCATACTTTTGCAAATGGATTTTGATCTTTTGTGGGTATACACATGCAAATCAGGGATAGTACATGATAGGATCTTTGTTGTTGGATGATTTTTGGTGGGAGATTGATAAGACAAACTGGGATAGATCAAATCTTTGACAATCTATACAATACTTGAACAACTATCAGATGAAATGCCTAAAATAATCAGGATGTTCTTTCAACCAAGAAGAGGCACAAATGGAAGCCCAGTTACACTCTTCACACAATATTTGAGAACTCGCCACAAAAGCTTGAAGTAAGGAACTTAATGAAGCACAAAAATCCATGATCAAACCACGCCTAAGGTACCCCCAAAGGCTTACAAGAAATCTTTGCAATCAAGGAAGGTAAAGTGATTTTAAATTTTGTTTATCTCCTTATCAGATGAAGGATCTTCTGAGTATGAGATTGCAAATGCCACTAAACTATCAACCAGAAATGGAGATCCTGTGTGACTTCTAAAGATTTTCAATGCAAGATTACAACAAGAACAATAAAATTTATTTGCAGGCATTTAAAATTGATAACAAACATCATATTGCCCAAAGAAAAACACATATTTAATTCAAAACTTGTTAGATTCAACAACAGGGGAGAGTTACATGAACAATCTCAGAGCTGTGTGGTGGCTATACACTTGTAACCAACCCACATACATGAATTTTCCAACACATGAGACATTAACCTGGTTCTTTGGTGGATTTTCTCAGAAAATGAGCTTTTCTCAAAATTTGCTCATGATTTTCAACTCCCGACCATTCACAATTTCTCCAAAATACATTATATACCTCATGCCACATTGGAGTCTTCCTTCCCAAGCAAAGAATATGCTATGGGATCAAATTTGTTACAAAAACCTCATGATTTAATGATAAAGTGACACCAAATAGAAAAATAACTCATGAGGTTGCCAGGTATGCACAAAAAGTTAAATCATTACACAAATTCAGATCATTATCCACCCTAGGGGCACATTTTTATCATTCAAGCATGCAAGCATCTTCCATTCATCATTTTTACCTTTTCCCCTTTTCAATTTTACCTCTGCAATTTTAATGTGAACATTTCACATTTATTCTGGGAACTTTGAGCCAAAATTACATCAGAAACACCATAGATCGAAGAATTAGGTCATGAAAATGATGCCATTGTTCTCAGAAGGCCAAGGTGACACAAAATCACATAATATTTGATGAAATTTGATGCAAAAATGTGATTTCCAAGCTTCTTGGAGCTCCCATGGCCGCCCAAACAAACAAATGCACAGTAACCGTCGATCTCATCCACCTTTTAATATCAACCCTCCACGTGGAAAATGAGATCTAAAAATAAGCTCAAAATTACCTTTTTAACCTTTGGATAAGGCCGGAAATGTGTCAAAATGTTACTAGATCGGGCCCACGCCCTTAAAAATGCATTCGTGACCTTTTTAAAGTTTTGAAAAAATTGCAAAATTTCCCGCTTCTCCTGGACTGGACTGCCACGTGTCCATATGTGGGCCCCATTGAAAACCGCAGTCAATTCAATCAATTTTGCCACTTTTTTGAAAAAGGAAATTTTTCCACAAAACCTCCATGGGCCGGAAGCCCGATCTCTTCTCCGCCACGTGGAACTCTCGATTCGCTACGGGGCCAAGCCTCCTATTCCACCTTCAAACCTTCCCAAAATTTTGAAAGTTTCAAAACTTACCGCGGGCCCACACTCCTCCTACCTGCTTTAGAATATGCCATGTGTCCATCATGGATAGGCTATGGAGCCATGCTTCCCACTTACACTTTAGCTCCTTTTGCCAAAAAGGAAAAATTTTACTCTGTCCCCCGAGGTCCGAACCTCCGCCTCCATTTTTCTTCCTTGGACACGTGTCACTTCCTGACTTGTTGTGGGCCTTCGGGCTAAAATTTGATTTTTCACCATTTGAAGTTAAAAACTTCAAAGTCTTTGCAAAACCCGCTGCCCCATCCTATCCTTTCCTGGACATGTGTCCACCGATGATTTTCCGAGGGCTTTCGGGCCAAAAATTCACTTCATCATTTTGAGCCAAAAACATCAAAATTCTCCAAGTCCCTCTGCCATCTACACACCCTCCATGCCACGTGTCCTCTCCCTATTCGGTGTGGGCCTTCGGGACAAAATTTGATTCTAGAATTTTTACAAAATGAAAACAAAATTTCCTCAGGAAAGTCCGCCAATCCCCTAGCCAATCAAAATGTGCCACGTAGGCACTTCATTGCAGAAGGTGGAGCCGCGGATCAAAAATTTCCTCTTTTGCCAAAATTTCGAAAATTGATAAGTTAGAGACATTTCCCAACAACCCACCAATAGGAACCCACCATGTTGCCATGACCTTGTGATGATAAATTTGATAGGAAAACGACACCCGTATGACCGTCAAATCATGAAAAATTTAAAGGATGCCCTAGAATTCGAAATTTTCAACAAGGATGGCGATTTCTTGATTTTAAACCAACTGAAGCATGATTTGTCATTATTTTCAACCTTGGGATTGGGAAATTAATTGCATATAATTTAGATTGGATCAATTTCAATTTCTCGCATGATTTGACAAAGGGAAAATGACACAGCCTGAAAATTGGAAAAAACCTAGGGCACAAATAAGAGCACACATGGATTTCTCTTTTAAACCAGGGTAGAACAACAAGTTTATGGGAAATTTTGAAACATTCAACTGGAGGGGACGAATTGCAAATCACCAATTAGAGAAATCTAATGTTTGAACAAAATCAAACATGAAAACTTAGGGCACATAATGCAAGCTCAGAAATGGCACTAACACTCCAAACCATGTAACAAGACTCAAATGATAAATGATGATCAACCACTACCTATTAACCCCAATTTATAATATTCCTCGATAGGGCCATCAAGAAGGCCGACTACTAATGATAATATATCATATATGAAAGAGATACATCAAGATAAGAAGTTATGATAGCCACAAGTTGGCTATATCCATCTGATGTAATATATATAATTAAGGGCATAACATGTCCCTCCCCTTCAAAGAAACATTGTCCCCAATGTTAGGAATCCTGGATGTTGTTGCATGAATGCTTCATCTTCCCATGATGCATCCTCAATATCCATATTCTTCAACTTGATCGGTACTCTGTAATGACTCGGTCCTCAGTCTTTTGGTGTGTTTCTGAAGAATACCTTCAGGTTCCAATATGATCCTTCCTTCCTCGTCCGATTCTAGAAACCGACCGGGTGGAAATGTACTACTTAATAACTTTCTTTAAGCAATAAACATGAAAGACTAGATGTATTTTACTTCCTGGAGGAAACTCTATCTTATATACCCCACTACCAATTTTGTGCAAAACTTGGTAAGGACCATAGTATTTAGGAGCAAGCCTATTATCCTTGTTCTATTTTTTTTAGGATAACTACTTATATAGCTATAACCTTACTAAAACAAAGTCACCCTCTTCAAATGGTTGCTCACTCCAATTTTGATCAAAGCATGTTACTTCATGTTGTTTTGTGCCCTTGACAAATTTTTTCTAAGACTAGAGAGTATCTCATACTAGTGTTGAATGTGATATTCGATTTCTCTCACCTTTGGTTTTACCTTCAAGCTAGATATGAGTGATGGAGGATGGTACCCATAAAGTTCCAGAAATGGGGACATTTTGGAGGAGGTATGAAATGAAGTATTGTACCACCATTCTATCGTGGCAAACCATTGTACCCAATGTTATTGTTTATATGAAGTAAAACATCGAAGATATCCCTCTAAACATTTATTTACCACCTCATTTTTCCCATCTAATTGGGGATGATAAGAGGAACTCGGGCTAGTTATGTACCAAGACAAGAGAACAAATCATTCCAAAAGTTACTTGTAAATATGGGATCACGATCACTTACTATAATTTTTGGCGTGACATGGATATTTTGAATTGTATCCATAAAAGAGATGGAAAATGTACTATTTGTGAAAGGATGAGCTATCGACACTAAAATTTTCCTCCATAATTTCTATTTCATTAATGCATGTATTAGGAATAAGATGTTGTTAAGTATAATTATTAGTAGCGTCCGATATAAGATAATAGCGCTACCGATACGATGCCACCAATAATGTATATAGTACGGTAATGAGTCAAAGTACAATAGTAATGTTGTGGTAAAAGTAAATATTTGTCGTAAGTGGTTCGGTAATGTTAAAATGTCAAAAATAGGGTAAGTAGAGAAGTAAGGTCTACATGATTAGGAATTAGAAATATTATATTGGTAATAAAGACAAGGAGTGAGGTCATAAATTTTTTTGTATTTTATTTGTAAAAAGTCTACAAATGTGGAACCCATGTGAAATGATAAGGTTTATCTTATCTTAAAAGATAAGCTTATATGTAAAGATAAGAGTTAAGGTATGGAAAATGATTCATCGAGTAGATTTCTTATCCTATCTTAGAGATAAGGTGGATAATCCTGAAATTTCTATAAATAAAGAGGCCACCCCCTCATTTAGGATAGAAGGAAGTAGTGAGGAATATTGTATGAGTAAGTGTGTAAAGGAAACCATCATTTAGAAGGTGTGTTAAAGAAGCCATTAAGAGGTGTAATTGTGAAGTTTCTCCCATAGTTATTGTTGGAAGGAAAGTGAAGTTAGTAACACTTGAAGTACCTCATGGGTGAGATTGTAACAATTTCATGTTGATATTATAATTTACACTTATATTTCAAATTTTTCATCATTCCTTTGTATCATAGTCTATGGTATTCTTGTGTTATGTTTGTTGTGTTTCCAGATTACATCCACCAAACTAAAAGTTGTGCATTAGTAAATAATCATAGCACGAGGAGTTCCGGTGGAGAATTATCATAGTGCTAGATTGGTGATGACATTTTGGTTCCGTTGCCAAGACCATTCCTCGTTGGTGGATTTTCTGGAGAGATATTCCCACTTAGTCAGAAATCATTTGGAGGGTAACCTTATTTTTACTGTGCATAGTAGTTACCATGGTAAAGTCACTTTTACCATGAATAGTATTTACCACAGTAACTTTACTTTTTATCGTGAATAGTATTTACCACAGTAACTTCACTTTTTACCGTGAATAGTGTTTACCACAGTAAAGTCAATTTTTACCGTAGTAAGTCAAGTTTTACCATAGTTTACCATGGTCATTCCTATTTTAATGTAGAAAGGTGTAAACTCACTTTCTAGTATATTGACTCCAATTATTTGTGCACATAAGTCTTGTTGATTGTACTTGTGGGTTGGTATTTCACTATGGTTACTTTTGAAAATGGGGAAGATTCTGTTTTTTTAGCCCAATCTAATGAAGATGCTTCCTCTTTCATTCAAGATTTTAAATGATCTTGTATTTGTAATGGCCTTATAAGAAGGGAACAATGGACTGAATTTTTTCCTACCTTTTTGGATGGTTCAGCCCTTAGGTGGTTTGAAACACTAGGTGATAATGTTAAAAACTCATGGGATTTATTAACTAAAAGTTTTGTTGAAGAATTTGGTGAACAACAAAAATATGTAGATCTCATGATCGATATCACAAAGTTGTCCCAAGGCGAGAAGGAGAAGATAAGGGATTATCATGCTCGTGCTCTAGAGCTAAGGAGGAATCTTGATGCCCAGATCTGGAAGGAAGAATTAGCGGATGGGTTGATGAAAGGCATGGATAATCTCCTCTATAAGCACTTCATTCTTGGGATAAAGCCAAGAGATCAAACAACGAGTGACCCTCGAACAAGCAAAGGAGATTGCAAGAAGGCAAGAAGAAAGCATGGAAGAAGAGCCCAAAGAAATTATTGCTAAGGTAGAGCCTACACCAACACCTTTGGTCCAGAATCCACAACCACTCTCGGTGAGCACAAATCTTTCTCCTAGTACATCTATTGAGTATGAAGATATGCTCAGGAAGATGGGCCAGTTAACTATTAATCTTCTTCAAGGAAAATAATTTAGTTCTCAGGGAGGAGATAGAGGTCCAAAAAAATATTTATGAAGTTGTATGTTATGGTTGTCATAAAAAGGGTCATTATAAGTATAATTGTCTAGATAGAGCTTCTACATCTGGTACAAGAGATAATGATAAAGGAAAAGCACCTATGAATTCTTTTGATGTAGTAGATAGGAGCATAAATAATGAAGCAGATATGTTTGTAACAAAAATAAATAAATAAAAATATAACCAAGATGGAAATGATCCTATGAAGAAGATGAAAGGAGAAACTAGTAAGAAACATAGGAGAAGAAAGTTGGGTGTGCAAGATTTTCTAATTTCACAAGGACAAGGACCATACTCCATCTTAGAAGATCTATCCAAAAGGCCTGCAAATATTACATATGGTCAAATTTTGGCTATGTCTTCTGAGAAGAGGTGGGAGCTGTGAAGTGGACTCAATGCTCCATGAAGGAAGGAGTTTGAGGTCCCTGTTTTAGAGGCAGAGTAGATCCCTACGCTCCACAAGTTGAGGTATTATGTAATGGTATTTTAATTCATGATGTCTTAGTTGATGGAGGTTACTGCGATTAATGTAATGACCGAGTCTGTAATGAATATGTTGGGTTTAAAAATTGATCACCCCTCAACACTTATGTTAAGGTCATTAAATAAGGGAAAAACTAAACTAGAAGGTGTTGTTTCAAATGTGGAAATATCTGTTATGGGTGTTGTATGTGTGGTAGACTTTTAGGTGATGAAAAATGGTACTGTTACATACCCAATGTTGTTGGGAAGGCCATGGTTAAGAAGAGTTCATACAAAAACTCTTTGGAATGAAGGCTTCATGACACTTGGACGTGGCAGAGAGAGGGTGAAGATAAACGTGATCCCTGGCATCATAAGGTAGAACTTGTGGATTCAAGTGATGGCATTGATGATTGGACATCCTTTGATTACTCTAGTACCAGTGAAGTGGACACAAAAGATGAATAAAGTGATGTTGATATTTCGGTAATGGATATCCTTCCAGTCACTTTGAATCATGAACCCATAAAATTATCTCGAAGAAGAAATTAATGATCGTCTCCAACAAATAAAGATTAGTGATGTTGTAATGGAGAGTGAGAAGGAATCCTACCTCCATATCTTTTGAAGGGACATACACCTATTCACTTTTGATTACAAGAAAATTCATTAAGTTGGGTAGAACATTCTATTGAGTGGTAGATGGTGCTAAGGCCATAAAGCAAATGCCATATAGAATGAGTCCTAATTTTTCCAAGACTGTAAATGAAGAAATAGATAAGTTGCTTGATGCAGGATTCATATTTGCTATGGAGAATTTAGAATGGGTTTCTCCCATTGTGATCTCAATAAAAAAGAATGGGAAGCTACGCATTTGTGTTGATTATAGGAAGTTCAACAAGGCAACAAAGAAAGATCATTACCCTCTTCCATTCTCAGATCAGATCTTGGATGAAGTAGTTGGTCAAGAGTGCTATAGTTTTGCTAATGGATATAGTAGATACAACCAAGTTCATATAGCGGAGAAAGATCGGTGAAGACCACTTTCACCACTCCTGGGGAACGTTTTCTTATAGAGTTATACCTTTTGGGTTATGTAATGCTCAGTAACGTTCCATTGTTTAATGAATAGGGTGTTTGAACCCTACATTGGAAACTTCATTAGAGTATTTCTAGATGATTTTTACATCTATAGGAGTAAGATGGACCACTGCACTGAGATGGAAACAACATTTCAAAGGTTAGATGAAGCACAAGCCTTAGTAAACCCTACAAAGTGTGTCTTTGGATGTTCTAAAGGTGTTTTGTTAGGGCATGTTGTATCAGAGATGGTATTGGTGCTGATCTCGATAAAGTTTCAAAAATCAAAGAGTTACCATTTCCTATAATAGAAGTAAGTTGAGATCATTTTTAGGCCATGTGGGTTCTTGTAGAAGGTCCATCAAGAATTTCTCAAAGATTACACATCCACTAACCTTGATTCTTGAAGAAGGATGTTAATTATGAACCAGGAAAGAAGGTATATGAAGCTTTTGAACAAGCTGAAGGAGGCTTTGGTGTCTTCACCTATTTTAAAGAATCCATACCATTGGAGTAAGCCATTCATTGTGTATATTGATGCTTGAGGCAAGACTAGGAATTACTCGAGCCAAAATGATGAAAATGGGAATGATCATCTAATTTACTTTAGGAGTAGACAAATGAGCAGTGCTGAGGTAAATTATAATGTAATTGAAAAAGAGCCTCTAGCTATCATTTTTGCTGAAAAAAAATTAGAAATTACTTGCTAGGACAGAAGTTTACAGTTGTAACAGATCATCAGGCTCTAAAATATATTGTAAATAAGCCTAACCCATCAGGGAGGATAGCAAGATGGATAATTTTTCTACAAAAATTTGAATTTGATATTATAGATAGGCCGAGAAAGAAGCATGTCAATGCAAATGCACTCTCTCGAGCCTATGATGGTTTAGGTTCATCTTGTGATGATGATGATTTCTCAGATGCAACATTGTTATCCCTTGACACAATCCCTAGTGAATACATAGATATTTGGAATTATCTGAATGAATTCAAGTTTCTTGATTGTGCCAATGCAAAGACTAAGAGGAATATTACTCAAGCTAGTCATCCATATTCTATTCTACATGGAGTATTATTTCAAATAGGACCTGATGGACAATACAAGAGGGCAGTTCGACATGATAAAGGGAAGGAGCTAATAGAATAATTCCACAATGGTACATGTGGAGGACACTTCTCTAGACAACTTACAGCAAGAAGGATCTTGGATGCAGGTTATCACTAGCCCACTCTTTTTAGAGATTGTTATAATTATTGTAAGACATGTGATATTTGTCAAACACATGGTAACTATAAGACTTCATCAGCTCCATTATGCGATATTCTTCCACTTGGTCCCTTTGAAAAGTGGGGAATAGATATTGTAGGTCCACTTCCAACTACCCCACACCAAAATAAGTATATTGTAGTTGCCACAGATTATTTAACCAAGTGGGTTGAAGCTAGGCCATTGAAAATAGCTTCCATGGATGAAGTGGCAAGGTTCATATATGAACGCATTGTCACCAAATTTGGTTATCCATTAGAAATTGTAACAGATCAAAAGCCACTTCATTAATGAGGTGGTAGAAGCCTGAGTTAACAAGTTTTCTATTAAACACGGGAAGGTAACAACATACAAGCCAAACACAAATGGACAAGTGGAATGAACAAATTTTGTGTTGTGTCAAATTCTAGCAAAGATGCGGCCTTACAAGTACATAAGTGGGATAAAAGGATTCATGCCGCATTGTGGGCATATAGAGCAACATCAAAGTTAGCAGCAGGATACTCCCCATTTTCGTTGGCTTATGGCATTGATCTAATTCTTCCTATTGAGTTGGATATTCCCACTGAGAGTTATGAAAAATGAAAGGATGGATGAAAGTGATTCGAGTAAAAGAAAGGTTGGTACATATTCATTTCTAGAGGAAATGAGAGAAATAGCGAAGGATACAAGCTATAAGAAGAAAATGAAGCGAGAAGGAATAATTTGATTAAAAGATCCGTTGGTCTCCATTTCATGTGAATGACTTGGTTCTAGTATATGATTCTATATACAAAAAAGAAGAAGGAAGAAAATTTCTTCCCAAATGGATGGGGCCCTACAAAATAACAACTTTGCATGAAAATAGTACATATCATTTGGAGGAATTGGATGGCACTCCCATTACGAAATGGGTCAACCATGACAAGTTAAAGATTTTTCAAGCACCAGAATAGTCTACTTCGAGGACGGAGTAGAAGCTAGGAAGGGGAAGATGTCGACACTAAAATTTTCCTCCGTAATTTCTATTTCATTAATGTATGTATTAGGAATAGGATGTTGTTAAGTATAATTAGTAGTAACGTCCGATAGAAGATAACGGCACTACCGGTACGATGCCGCCAATAATGTATAGTACGATAACAATCAAAGTACAATAGGAATGTTGTGGTAAAAAGTAAATATTTGTCGTAAGTGGTTCGGTAATGTTAAAATGTCAAAGTTAGGGTAAGTAGAGAAGTAGGGTCTACATGATTAGGAATTAGAAATATTATATTGGTAATAAGGATAAGGAGTGAGGTCATAAATATTTTGTGTATTTTATTTGTAAAAAGTCTAAAAATGTGGAACCCATGTGAAATGATAAGGTTTATCTTATCTTAAAAGATAAGCTTACATGTAAATATAAGAGTTAAGGTATGGAATATGATTCGTCAGAGTAGATTTATTATCCTATCTTAGAGATAAGGTAGATAAGCCTGAAAGTTCTATAAATAGAGAGGCCACCCCGCATTTAGGATAGAAGCAAGTAGTGAGGAATATTGTATAAATAAGTGTGTAAAGGAAGCCATCATTTAGAAGGTGTGTTAAAGAATCCATTAAGAGGTGTAATTGTGAAGTTTCTCCCATAGTTATTGTTGGAAGGCAAGTGAAGTTAGTAACACTTGAAGTACCTCATGGGTGAGATTGTAACAATTTCATGTTGATATTATAATTTACACTTATATTTCAAATTTGTCATCATTCCTTTGTATCATAGTCTATGGTATTCTTGTGTTATGTTTGTTGTTGTGTTTCCAGATTACATCCACCAAACTAAAAGTTGTGCATTAGTAAATAATCATAGCACGAGGAGTTCCCGGTGGAGAATTATCATAGTGCCGGATTGGTGATGACAAAGCCATGGCACAAAAATGAGTATATTTGTTAAGTTTGTCCACCATGACCATGATGACACTTTTCACATCTGATTTAGGTAATCTTGTGATGAAATCCATTGATACCTTTTCCCATATCTCACTAGTAATAGACAAAGGTTGGAGAAGACCAGGTGTTTGAATGGTCTCGCCCTTGATTTTTGGAAAACCAAACATTATGCCACAAATTTTTGAACATCCCCTTTCAATGCCTCCAAAAATAAATCCTCTTAACTCTATGATAAGGTTTCAAGAACCCAAGCATGACCACCTATTGGAGAAGAATGTAGCTACGAAAGAACTTGGAACATATCTTTATACCACAATGTATCCCCCTTCCATATAAATTGATCTAATGTGGATGGATCTACCTAGATATTTTTAATGAGAGTATGTTTTGTTGCATCTTTCTTCCATTCTTCTTGTGCTTGATCTACTCAATCTTCATTTAGTATAGAGATGACACATAACAATGCTTTTGTGGACTCATCCCTCCTAGATAGAGCATCAACAACCAAATTTTCCTTCCCTTTCTTATAAACAATCTCAAAGTCATATCACAGCATCTTAGTGACCCATTTTTATTGTTCTTCTAAATATAGATGTTGCTCTAAGAAATATTTCAATCTATCATAATTAGGTTTTACCTTAAAATGTCTACCCATCAAGTATGGTCTCCATTTTTGACCGCATGTAATCTTCGCCATCATTTCCTTCGCATAGGTGGGCTTCAACAAATTCTTTCCTTTTAGCTGTTAGCTCTCAAATGTAATGGGATGTCCTTCTTGCATAAGTACTACTCTTATTCCATTTCCTAAAGCATCGCACTCAACTATGAAATTTTTGGATAAATCAAGAGTTTCCAATACTGGAGTGGTGCACATAGCCACCTTTAATTTTTCAAATGCCTTAGAAGCTTCCTCATTCCACTGAAAGGATTCCTTCTTCAATAATTTTGTGGGTGGTGCTACTATACTACCATATTTTTTTACAAATATGTGATAATACCCTATGAGACCTAAGAAACCTTGTAATTTCTTGAGGGTTCTTGGGATTTTCCATTCCACCATGGCCTGGATTTTGTGAGGGTCCACCTTAACACCTTCGTGAGAAACAATATGGCCTAAGTATTCCACTTCATATACCCCAAAATAACACTTCGAAGGCTTGGCATAAATTTGATGTTTCTCTAAGACTTCTAAGACTGTATTGACATCTTTGTAAGTTTTTCTCCCATGATTTTTTGTAGATGAGTATATCATCAAAAAATACTAAGACAAACTTTCTTAGGAATGGTATAAATACTAAATTCATCAAACTCTTGAATGTGGAGGGAGCATTGGTATGACCAAATGGCATCACTAGGAATTCATAATGGCCTTGATGAGTTTTGAAAGTTATCTTATGAACATCTTCTCTCTTTACCCTAATTTGGTGATACCAATAATGTAGATCTAGTTTTGTAAATTAAATGGCACCATGCAACTCATCTAATAAATCATTAATGACAAGAATAGGAAACTTATCTTTGATAGTGAAATTGTTGAGCTCTCGGTAGTCTGGACACATGCGCCATCTTCCATCCTTGCAACGCACCATCACCACTGAAGGTGAATAGGCACTTTGACTATGATGAATAATACCCATTTCCTCCACCATCTTCTCGATCTCACTCTTTTACACATATGGATATCTATAAGGCCTGATGTTGGGGGTTGGCTTCTTGGAATCAATTGAATGGCATGATCATGCTCTCTTTCAGGAGAAAATCCTCTTGGTTCCTTGAAGATAATTTCATGTTGATCAATAACTTCTGAATATTAGGATGCACTCCCTTCATTTGTGGTTGGACTTTGATAGAGAACAATCATGCTATAAAACCTTTAGACCCCTTTTTAAGAATCTTTTGCATTTGGTGAGAACTCACCACTTGAGGATCTTTATCTTGTATACCTCAAAGTTCAAACTTTTTACCCTCAGAATGAAAGCACATGAACAATTCTTGGAAATTTATCTCTATGGTGCCCAAAGTTTTGAACCAATGAACACCTAAGACAATATCAGTTCTGCCCATGAGAACAAAAACATTGTAGATTCCAATGTGTAGTCACCCATCATGAGTTTGAATTTATGGAATTTACCTGAACATTGGACTATGCCACCATCTGCAATCATTACTTGAAATTTAGGTGTTGGGTAGATGAAACAATTCAGTCTTGTTGTCAACTTATGATTGATGAAATTATGTGTGCTCCCTGAATCAATCAATATTTTTACCTTTTTCTTCTTAAGATAACCCATGACCTAAAGGGTTTGTGGAGTACTAATACCTGATAGAGCATGGCATGAAATAGTGGGTTGGGGATCTCCAAATTCTTCCTCTAATTTTTCCACTTCCTCTGTTTATGTTTCCTCATATTCTTCCTCATCACCAGACCCTTCAATGTAGAACAATTTTTTCTCATAACATTTATGATTTGGTCCATATTTGCTATCACAATTAAAACATAACCCTTTGGATCTTTTTTTCTTCAATTTGTTGAGGTGTCAACCAAACTGGCTGAGGGTACGAAGGAGGCAAGGTGCTACTGATATTTTATGCTAGAGAAGGACTTCCTTCTGCTGGAAAGAAATTTTTCCTCTGCTCTATGTGCCATGATAATAGAATCAAAAACCTTGAGTGGGTTAAACATGTGTACCTCATGCTCAATGTGGTCCTTAAGACCCCAAGAAATAGGTCATTCAAATACTCTTCTGTAATATCCTCCACACACAAGTACATATTTTGGAATTGATGGACATACTCCTTAACTGAACCTGTTTGGCATAACTTTGCTAATTAGCTAAAGTAATTCTCATAAACACTAGAACTATAGTGTAATTGAAGCTCTTTAGTGAAAACTATCCAGGTGACATTTAGGCCATTCTTCTGCCTTTGAGCACATAACCAATGATACCAAAAAAATGATCGATTCTAGGTATAAGGATGCCATGGTTACCTTTTGTTCTCTTTGGGATCTAATGGAGATCAAAGAAATTTTCCATTTGGGTAATCCAATTGAGTGGATCCTTTCCATCAAATTTATGCATTTCCACTTTTGGAATAATTCCCCACCATTGGTGAGGAGAGCCACTTGAATGAGTAAAGGAGCCTCCATGATTGGAGTGATTTGGATATGTGTGACCATTACTAGAGGAACCCATATGACTGGAATTGGGAGTTTTGTTTGAAATATCTCGTAACAACTCCTATTGCATTGCATGAAAAATCATTTTGAATTTCACTCCTCATGCTACCTTTTAGTTGAAGAAGCTCATTATTAAGGTCATTTTTACTCACCATAGTATTTACCCTCTCCTGAAGTTGGATGACCACCTCAGATACTCCCGAACCAGCAGACTCTGAATCCATCTCTTCCTTATTTGGGGTCATTCCTGGAGTTGTTTGTCCTTTCCCTTGGCCTCGGGTAGATCTACCAGCCATGATGTAGGGTTTGGGCTTCGGGGTAGACTTAATAGGGCAAAATTTTAGGGTTTAGGGTTTCACAAATTTTTGGATGAATATAAAAAAAACAAAGATACTCTTGATATTTTTTGAGAGCTTTCCAAAATATAAATTATTTTGAAAAATTCCACAATTTGCTGACCTAGTGAGTGATTTTATGAAAAATACTAATTTTGTAATAACTTTTGCAAAAGGAATAAAAAAGTCTAAAATTTTCAAGGAACCTTACTTGGAATGATTCACAACTATGGTAAACATTTCTTCATCAAATTCACTCTGGTTTGCAAGATATAGAGGAAACAAATAAATTAGGTTTTTCCTAATTTTGGCCCGTGATTGCAGCTACGATACCACTTGTAATGATATTACTTTTAGAAATCTTATTATGAGAAATATAACACCAAATAACACAATATTTCACATTAATGATATTAATATGTAATTATAGTATCTTTGCCACTTAGAGGGGGCAACCTCTAAATCATGCAACAAGACTCAAATGCTTGAATGATGATTAACCACTACCTACTAACCCCTATTTATACTATTCCTATGCTATTTCCATTGACAAGACCGACCTACTAATGATAATATATCATATATGAAAAAGATACATCAAGATAAGAAGTTATGATAGCCACAAGTCAGCTATATCTATCCAATGTAAGATATATAATTAAGGGTGTAATGAGGCCGAGTTGGCCCTTTGTCATTGTTGTAAAAGTGGGAGAGTAGCTATTGATGAGAGAGTATTTATTGTCAAAAACTAAGATAATCATACTAACACCAAAGGAGAGAAATTTTTAAGGTGTGTAAAAATATAGCCACAAAGAAGAAATCCTAATGTGAAAAAACAACTACCCAAAATGTCAAAGGGAAGAGCAACTAAGATCATAAATCAAAGTGTCAAAAGGGGAAACTAGTTATGTAACAATCGCGGAAGACTAAGGAAGAAGGCTGGGTGTTCTTTGGAAATTAAGTATGAAAATTTTTTTGCTATCAAATTTGTAGGTTTCTAATGTAGGCATGATAAGGTGTTGCCATCAATGAAAAAGGGAGAGATTTTTGGACTTTGTCATGAGTCAAATGTGTTGTCATTGATGTCAAGTTGAATCAGTTGATGTTAAGTTACATTGATGGAAAAAGGAGTAAATTTGGTAAAGTGAGCAAGTTGAAAAGATGAAGGTTGATTGGTAGTGTTAGCTCACAAATTCTTCAAGGTGACATAAGACAATTTCTAAGGAACTTATTCAATGTTTTTGAAATCTACGAACAAAAGGAAATATCCGCCAAAGCCTAGAGATAGTTGTCAAAGTCCACACAAATCTATGGAATGCTAGAAGAATCCATGGAAGGTAAGAAGTTTCCATGCATAAAAGGATGAAGTCACGAAGCTTCATGAAGTCAAAGGCCAGTCCGTGAATGAGAAGAGTGGAGGCATGAATGTAAAGGAAGAACCGTGAAGGTACAAGAAAAACCACGGACTAAGGGAGTTAGAAGCAAAGCCACCGATAAAGAGAAAAGTTGTGAAGAACTGTAGAAGCCGTAGAAGAATACAAAATCCACAAGAACAAGAGATAGAGCTATAGACATGGAAAAAATCTACGAAATGTAAAATACATGGAGGATAGCCACAAGACGCTTGATGAAATCCATGAGATGTAAAGAAGAGCCATGGATAACTAAAAATCTGCGAGAATGAGGAGATTAGCCGCCAAGTAAAGAAAAGTTCTACAATACAAAGGAGAAAGTTATAGGACCCAAGGAAATCCTTGAAATGAGAGAATATGAGCTAGACAATGGCAGAAGGAAATTAAATTGATTTAAACATGCACAAGAGAGAGTTGGGTTGACAAAATCGATGGTGATTCAATTGATGGGTGATCTTGGGTAGATGCACAACTTTAACTACACAAAGAATGAATAAATCTATTGTTCCAAATTTTGTGAGAATTTAATGCTTATTGACTTCGTGAAAATGTAGTTACATTCTTCATAAAATTCTAAATTTCAAGGAAAAATAAAATATGGTGAAGGAAATGGATTGCTAATCTTTGTCACATTGCAAATTGTAAAATGAAGGAAAAATCTATTTTTGGCTATGGCTAATAAATGGCTCCAACAGGTGCATGGAAAATGGTGTAATCAAGCTAAATACATAAGGATCAAGATCTGAAGTTAGTTGTATGCATTTAATGAGCTAAATTCTCAAGCGAACAAGTAGAAAGGTGCATGAATGAGATATTTTGAAGTGAAAGAATGGGTCAATTATGAATATAGTTTGGACTTAGAACTATTTTGAGGGTTCTTTGTGCGATGGAAAAGTGACATGCGAGCATGGGAATCTACAAGTGACTCTTCCTCGCACCCGACCCTCCAGAGGTCGTGCCGAGAGAAATCCGGTGGGGATGGAATACATGCAGGATGTAGATAAGCTAGTTAGGCAATCTTACGTCTTCAACACGTAATAATGGGATTTGTGAATCTAAGGCAAAGAAGGCCCTCCTAACTTGGACCGGTGTGATAGATCGTTCGGTGAGGATAGCTACTCAAAGGCTCTAATCAATATCGAGCTCTGTCGTGATCCGATCTATGGGTTGTGGGATATGTGGAAGATAACCTGTGGGTGCTTCGTATATATCTCCTGACAAGGTCATAAAAATGGAATGGCCAAAATGTGTCATGGATCTTTTGGTGCTTTATGGATGATTCTCTGGTCTAGTTCGAAATCTTTAGCTTGGTTGGTAGTTACGTTTAATAATGATAGTTGTGTGATGATGTCGATGGGAGTGGAGAGGACCTAAATACTAATGTTCGCAAACTAGCATCAACGTTGGTTTGACTTGTAGGCCCATTGGGTTGTGGGACCTGTGGATCACAACCATAAGTTTATGGTTGTTGTGGACCTCATATGGTCATATGAAGAGTCAACTCCTTAGTCTCACGAGTATTTAGTAGTTGTATGCCTTTTTGGCCGCTATGTTTAGAACTAGAAGTTGCATGATTTTCTCGAGTACCTTTACGCAACTTGGATACATAAGCTAGTGTTTATATCAACAAAGAGGTCTCCTGCGTTTGGCTATGGGACTAACGGATCACAACCGAATGTTTTCTCTCTTTCGGGTCCTTCTATTGTCATATGGATATCTATCAAGGCATTCTATAATTTGGCTGATTTGACCAGAACGTGTGTGCTTTGTTATCTTCTATGTTTAATCCTCTTAGTTGTGTGCTAATTTCTTGTAGGTCTGTTGTTGTTCAGAAGACACGAATTCTAAGATTTTGGTGTATGTCAGTTAATGCTGCAATGATATTTGGTTGAGGCATGATTGGCTCAAAACCGTATTCCCTAGGCTCCCGAGTCCCGTGATTGTCATGCAAGATCAATAGAAACCTAACTGAAACAAAATAAATTTAATTATGCAAGATATATCTACAACCTATATATATTCCTCTATTTTTGTATTTTTGATAGAATTTTGACAAAATCGAAAGAGCAACTAATCTAATATATTCAAAAATGACAACTAATCTAATAACAAAATTAAAACAAACAAGGTAGCCCGGTGTAGCTACTTGCCTGTGCAGTTGTGAGTTTTATCCTAAATAACTAGATAGCTGATTAACTTAATTGAAAGATTCTCGATCCTACCTTAGAAGTGAGGAATGAATCATAGTTTCTCAGAAACTATCAATCCCCACAGCTTCCCTGGCAATATCAAAAATGAAACTTAACTGAAATGAAATATTTCACTACTCTATTTGATATGTTTTAACTAGAACTTTGACAGATAAAACCTGGAATTTGTAGAATAGTGGCGAATCCAGTAGTGTATGATTTTGTCCCCTCAGAATGATCTCCTCATTCCTTCATGTTCACGTGAGTCCAAAAGAGTGTGTATATGCTAGCATCAATGAAGAAGGTATTTTGAACAATGGCAACTTTGGATATAGACCGAATAAAATGTGAGTAGGAGAGGGATAGCGCAAGTGACAGAGCTTGGCGTATGCAATTCCTAGCGGGATTTATTGCGGGAATACAACATAAGTGTACCAAGAGATTCTAGAATCTACCTTCTGTGAAGTCCACAACCTACAACTCTAATGGATTCAACTTACAAATGACACTATCTGCTCTAAACTAATTTGCATGAACAACAATGAACAAGACTGAAGCAATAAGATCAAATGGCTTTTAACAGCAACGGAAAACTAGCATGGATGCAAACATGAAAACAAAATGAGCTCTAAACAAGAAATTGACAGAATTTAAACAATAGAAATGAGAAGTTGAGGGCCATTTTCTTGAAAACAATTTGGATACTTATAGATTTCACATTCACCCAAAGGTAATTCCCACTAGAACTCTTTTACCATTAAACAATGAAGAAACACTATTCAGGGGACATAACATTAATACGAGCTAAGGCAAAAGTTGAGAAAAGTTGGTGAAAGTTGAAAAATTATGCAAGTCACGATCAAAAGAAGCATCTTTGGAAAATGCATGAAGGACCACCTCCCTAAGCAAGGAGGTGGTTTCGTCACTAAAGGGAAAAAGGCATTTAAAAAGGGGGGTGAGGAATAAAACAAAACATAAGGAACTTGGAAAAAGCATTTGGGATGCTAACATATACTTCGTGAGCTTCTCTGGATCCGAACACCTTGCGAGGTGACCTATATCATCATTGGGGCATGTGTGACATTGTTCCGACAACATAGTACCCTACAATTTTGGGTACGTACATATTGCCCCCTTGGAGAAGCGTTTTAACCATGAAGAGGCGTAAAACGGTGGGTCCGAGTATGGTGGTCCCAAAATGGGAAGCTAGAAATTATACGACCGCCCATATGTCGAAATTCCGCCATTCGAGTTCCTACTACTGCAAAATGGAAAGAGGACTAAAATGCGAGATAGATAAAATAAATCGAAAAATAAATACTAAATTAGTATGAAATGAGGACTTACCATTTACGTGGGGATGAGAACTTACCTTCGTCGGCGCTCTAAATGCTGGGAAAGGGGCACTCAAAATTATTCAAAACACTATATATATATATATATATATATATATATATATATATGAGACCCACTTTCCTATTCATTTGTACATGTCGATTTGATAGTTTTTGAGCTCTAGGACCCACGGTGATGGTTTTTGACGAGAGTATAGTCGAAACATTCGTAGTGAGATAGCAATCATGCCTCTGTGAGTGGAACATCGACCTGCGAGATCTCAGGTTAGTTCTTCTTGTTTTAACATTTTTGCACCCAAAATGTAAAAATGATGAAAAATTTGTCATGGGGGTTATTTTTAGAAATTTCAGTTTTAAATGTGTCTCTTAGGGGGTGCCTAATGGGTAGGCTTTTGTTTTAGCTAAAATGGTCGATTTTTAGCATTTTAAAGCATTTTTAGGGCATGCGACCTGTTTTTAATCGCGGGACAGGACTGCCACCCTGAGTAGGGCGGTGGTTACAGGACTGCCACCTTCCAAGGTGGCGGTTATGGAACCACCACCCTGCTCAGGGTGGCGGTTCTCTCCAAAATGCTAAAATAACACTAGTTTGAATTCATTTTTGCATTTTTAGTGTCCTTACTTACTTTAATGATTTTTCTAATGCAATCTTGATGCTAACTTGCTTCTTTTTACATGTTTTTGGGTGTTTTGTAGAAGAAGGAAGAGTACATTAGATGGATCTCGAGAGAGGGAGTGTGATTGGCTTCCAACAGTGTTAGATGCACTCTCTCAAGATGAGCAAGATACTCTCCATAGGGTAGGCATATTGAGGATTGCATGGGTCCCCCACGTTGCACCTGCTAGTCACATATTATGTGACTTATTTTCTTATTGGGATGCAGATCGAGAACACCTTCCGATTTCCAGGTGTTAGGGGTGAGTGGAATATCACCCTAGAGGATGTCTACCACATTTTCGGAGTCTCGATTATTGGGAGGAGACTTTCATTTGATACAACAGTATCCAGAGCTCAAGTGACTCAGTGGGCCACCTATATGGGAGACGCAGTTGTCTCCATTGGTTTGAAGAAGGGGGTGAAGGTCCATTCTATTCCTGGCTTGCCCATCCCTCTGATCTGTCAGGCCATTATGGGCATCCTTGCTTTGAGATTGATCGAGGATAAGGGAGGATACTTTACTCTATTGTTGGGCCCCCATCATTGCACAGATTGAGGCACATGGTCGGATTTATGCCTAGGGAGCTGATATACTTGGGACCACCTATCACGACTTGTATAGGGTGGTTCATTTATAGGGACAATCGCTGAGCCATCGACCTTAGTTATGAGTTGGGTCTATGAGCACATCATCCCTTATGGGAGAGGCATAGAGGTGGCGAGATCTCGGGGCCATGAGGGCAGCTAGATGGATAGAGATGATGGTGCTTAGAGCACCCCACCAGCCTAGTTACTTCCCTAACTACTGAGGATATGGAGGCCACACCTTATCAGGCCATGGCAAGGTTGTGGGGCGAGGATACCTTTACTTTGATCTCCTGCTCTACTACAGGATAACTTGTGGATAGGACGGGGAAGGTAGAGACACACCCCTTTGATTGAGTGCCTCAGCAGTTCAGCCTTGCTTACATTGACATGCTTCCCCCAGTGGTGCCGGTGTTCAGATCAGTTTGGGAGGTTAGGGGAGGTCCTAAAGGCCAGGGTTGGACTGTTATTACTCCTGGCATCCCTATCATAGCCAGGAGGGTGGTACACGCTTGAGGGAGAGTCGGTGCTCCTCAGGCACCTTTACTTCGGATCACCACCGGCCCTTCCCACAGTAGTGACAACCCCATTGATATAGACTCCGAGTCTAAGGAATTCAAAAGGGGTAAGACGAAGGAGGAGACCGAGGACATGGAGGTTAGTGAGTCAGGTGGGGAAGAGGATAGTGATCCCGAGTGGCATGACACTCAGGAGATCTTACAGGCCGAGAGGGTAGAGCAGAGCGTGGAGAGGGTGACTCTAGTCTCAAAGGAGTTACTTTCTCAGACCTAGGCTGGAGAGGACGAGTCCGTGGCAGGATGCCATGTTGTCCCAGACGTGGGAGGAGGACATCAGTGAACAGCAGCATATGTGGCAGGTGTGGATCCCAGAGATCCTTCTTGGAGGCCCAAAGATCCGAGTGAGTTGTCACTCTTCTTTTGATATTTGTTTTTAGCTAGGATTTCCTTAGTTGCTATCTCTCTTTTTGTTCATCCTTGGTTTCACCTTTTGATCATTTTATAATTTGTTTTCTCCTTTACTTACGAGACTGCTGATGAGTGGTGAGACTTGATTCGTTGGGTATGTACTGACACCTTGATGCTCCCCATGGAGAAGACTCGTGCCAAGCTATCTATGGATGCAGGGGAGCCTTTAGTAGCAGTAGGCATACCGATATTTTTTCCCCTGTCTAGCATGTGGCCAAGATGGTGACCTCCCTCTGTGCAAGTTAGCCGGGTATAAGACTGCAGAGCACCTAATGAAGAAGAGCCACTCTCATAGCGAGGCTACAGCTACTATTCGGGATCGCGAGCCCTCAGTGCACTTAGAGTGCTGGCGTAGCTAGAGTCCTAGACATGATCATGCACCTTCTGAGGGATCCCATAGGGATTGAGAGGCCACTTGGCTCTTTTTGTAGTGACTCTTGCTAGATTGTTTATACGACCATTCTGTATTTTCCGGGCTCATTGAGCATTTTGACCATGCCTAGTGCATGATGGCATTGTACATAAAACCTGATTATATATATACATCTCTTTTTGGATCTACATCTCTTTGTACCTAGAGTTTTGTGATTCATTTTCACATGTATATTAGATGTTTTTTTTTAAATTGTTTTTATATGCTTTTTAGAATGTATGCAATGGAGAACAAATATCACAAATGTTTTCTTTTTATATTTCATAATGTTGATGTATGATGATGTGGAAACTATGTGATCTTGAACTTTAGTTTCTATAAGAAATTTTTGGGTACTTCATATTGTTTTGGCAAAATGCAATGATGAACTAATATGATGAGCAGATGAACTTGCCCCACTCCTAACTCCACGCAACTAGTAAGATGCGAGGGCTCACCACCGAGAGCTAGAAAGGGCACAAGCTATGAGGTGTGTTGAAATGGTAATGATGGGAGATAGACAAAGAGTTGGTGGAACCAAATTAGGACACTACAAACCTATCTTACTCAAGTGACTCCATAGTTTAGAATGCAACTTGCTTTGTAGTTTATCTAGACTTAGATCCGTAGATGGCCACTTGGTTGACAAAATCTAGTTTTCAGGGTTTTGAACTCTCTTGGAATTTTGGACATCTGATTCATTTGTTTTTGACTCAATATTTCAAAGGTTTGTTTGAACTATTTGCTTATGACTTTTAACATTTTCTGTCAAGCGGACCCCCTACACCTTGCCCCATGCTACTAGTAGGAAACATGGGCTTATCACCATGGACAAGGCATAGGTGAGTAAAGGCATTCCCATCCTTTCCCAACCCTACATCACTAGTAAGAGACACAAGCTCAACACCAAAGGTTGGTAGGGCAAGGAAATGTGTAAAAGTAAAATTTTCTGTTTGATCTATATTTGACTTACTTACTTGAGCAAAATTTTAGGATGTTCTTATTTCCAACGAGATATATACACGGGATAGATGTGACACCATGAAGCTTCTAGAACAAACCATAGGCAAGACACCTATCCTAGGAAGAAACCAAAAGTGAGAACAAGCATGTAGGCCTTTGTATGGCCACCATTAGGACTTTGTCATATCTTGCTTTAATTGATGAAATGACTCTGAAACAGTTGATGATGTTATGAAAATGAAGAAGTATGATTTGAATGCTCCGCCAATACTATCATAAGCTTGTAATGAATTACTTAAGAATAAGTCCCTTGATCATCAAATTTTATGAAACGAGTGAACAAAATGAACCTATCTAAATGAATATGTAATGTAGATATAATTATACAAATAGTGTCGATGCTTCATGTGTAAAATCGTTTAAGATGTAAGAAATTGACTGATTCATTGAACTCCTCACCCTCTAGTGTGCATAAGAGATACGCATCGTTCTCATAGTATTTCATGACCCGATATGGGCCCAACCATTTGGGCCGGAACTTTCTTCCCTCACCGGTTTTCTTATCGATCCGGCTATTTGTCTAGTCTTAGAACTAGATCTCCTTCATATATTTCTCACTCATAGACTTTTTGTTATACTGCCGGCACATCCAGTCAGCATAGGCTCTATGCCGTTGTTCAACGTTTATCCTGGCCTCATCAAGGCTCTCTAGTTGAGAGAGGCGTGCCTCCCTGTAAGCTTCCTCATCCAGAATCCCTTGTAATGAGATGTGGAGACTAGGTATTTCAACCTCAAGTGGGAGAATCCTCGCTCCGAATACCGGTGAGAAAGGAGTTGCTCTGTTGGTGTTCTTATTAAGGTTCAGTGGGCCCACAAGGCTAGATATAGTTTCAAATGCCAATCTCGTTTATTCTCCTTGATTGTTTTAAGGAGAATAGCTTTCAATGTTTTGTTTGTCGCTGCCGGCTGCCCATTGGCTTGAGGGTAGTAAAGGGAGGTGTGTGATGGTTTATCTTGAACCTACTACATAACTCATAAACCTCATTGTTCTTAAAGGACATGTCATTATCCGAGATGGTTTATCTTGAACCTGCTACATAACTCACAAACCTCATCATTCTTAACGGACGTGCCTCCCTATAAGCTTCCTCATCCAGAATCCCTTGTAATGAGATGTGGAGACTAGGTATTTCAACCTCAAGTGGGAGAACTGCTTCTACTCTGAATACCAGTGAGAAAGGAGTTGCTCCTGTTGGTGTTCTTATTGAGGTTTGGTGGGCCCACAAGGCTGGATATAGTTTTAAATGCCAATCTCATTTATTCTCCTTGACTATTTTAAGGAGAATAGCTTTCAATGTTTTGTTTGTCACTTCGGCCTGCCCATTGGCTTGAGGGTAGTAAAGGGAGGCTATGTGATGGTTTATCTTGAACTTGCTACATAACTCACGAACCTCGTCATTCTTAAAGGATGTGTCATTATCTGAGATAATGACTTGTGGGACACCATACCGTAAATAATTTGGTTCAAAATGAATTTGGCAATCACCAAACACAGTACAGTGGTGAGGCATGGCCTTCACCCATTTGGTAAAATATTCCGTGGTTGTGATTATAAAATTATGGCCATCGGTTGATGAGGGAGAGAATTTCGCCATCAAATCTAAACCCCACATGGAGAAGGGCCATAAAGTCACTATTGGTTACAGGGATTGTGCTAGCATGTGAATCTCGTGAGATAATTCTTGGCATTTGTGGCACTTACATAAAAATTCCACTGCGTCATGCTCGAGAGTGGGCCAAAAATAGCCCATCCAATGTATTTTGCAAGTGGTGGTATGACCACCAAAGTGGTCCCCACATATCCCACTGTGGGATTCATGAAGAATCCTCTTGGATTCTTCTATGTCTACGCATCTTAGAAGTATGTTGTCGAAAGCTCTACGATAGAGCACTTGGTCTAAAACAACATATTTAGTGGTAATAATGTGTAACCACCTTCTTTGTTATGACGTGGCACTTCTACGGATATGTATGGTCTATGGTAAAATTTATGATATCGTATACCAGGGACATGTAGAAATGGGGGGTCTAGTTTTGAAAAAGTATATACATTCATCGAGAAAGCCTAGATCTACCAACTTGCCTCCATCTAGTGGATTGTCAACTAAGCAGTCTGCAATGATTTGTCCTTTAATGGATTTTTGGTTTATGAATGTTAACTCAAATTCTCCCAATAGGGTTATGAAATGGCCAACTTTTTTAGATAAATATCCTTGTGCAAGAAATGTTCATAAATGGCTTGTCTTTACGATAACCCTTGTTTCCTAGTTTAACATGTAATGCCTCAAATGTTTTGTTGTAAAAATTATGGCAAGGAATTCTTTCTCTACTGTGTGTAACGTGTTTCATAATCGAGCAACGTTCAGATAATGAAATAGATTGCGCGTTCTCATTTATCATCATCTTCTTGAGCCAGCATGTAGGCCAATGAGACATGAGTGGTTCATGAGTATAGGATTAAATGGTGGTCTGGCTTGGGAGGCATTAGCGGGCGGTGACAACAAGAAGCGCTTAAGCGCTTCAAGGCCTCATTACAATCTTGATCTAATTGACGCTATAATCTTTCTTGAGTAGATTATTGATTGGATGAATGGAAAAGCTTAAATCTGGGATGAACCTTCGGATTGCACCGAGTTTCTTGAGAAATGACCTGATTCCAGACTCATCCGAAGGTGGAATCATTTTGAGAACAACCCATATTTTGGCCAGATCAACATCAATCTCTCATGAAGATATAATCTATCCTAGAAGTTTGCCTCTTGTTACACCAAAAATGCACTTCTCTAGGTTTAATGTGACACCATACTCAATTAGTCATGAGAGGATGATGCGGAGTACTTCCGGATGATCACAACATTTCTTGGCCTATGCTAACAAGTCATCCACATCGATTCCACAATTTTATGGATAAGATCATGGAATATATAATTCATTGCTCATTGATACGTAGCGTCGGAATTCCTAAGACCAAATGGCATATGACATAACAATAAGTTCCCTAGGTAGTTATAAACATGGTTTTGGCTTGGTCTTGTTCGGATATTGTGATTTAATTATATCCCGAGAACCCATCCATGAGAGAAAAAATCTCAAATCCAAATTATTGCGTCAACAATGACGTCAATGGATGGTAATGGGAAATCATCTTTGGGACAAGCTTTGTTAATATCCCGAAAGTCCATACAAATGTGTATCTTTCCATTCTTTTTGGGACGGGAATGATATTAGACACCGTTGTGAATAGTCAATGGACTTGATGAATCCTACCTATAGAAGTTTTATTACTTCCTCTTTTACCATGAGAGCCACTTTTTGCCTCATTGGTCTTGACTTGTTTAAGTGGCTTCGTGATCTGGTTTAGTGACAAGATTATGTACCACAACTTGTGGTGCGATCCCTGTCATTTCTTTATAACTAAATGTAAAAGTCTTTTGATGTTATTTGAGGATTTGAGTGTGTATTTCTATTTCTTCCGAGTTAGCGAGGATCCCAACTTCAAAATTCTTGGTTCTTCCTCCGTCCAATGTTTATGTCAATGGTTTCTTCTATCAAAGAAGTGTTACCTTCTTCAAATTCAGGTGGGGCTAGAGGTAGTTCCAAGCTTTCTCGTTTTCTATCTTGTAGACATCGAGATATTTTTGTAGAGGAGATTCTACCATGGGATTTCCAAAGTAGGAAGAGTAGTGTGGTTTTAGGAAAGATCAACTATAGGGTGAGGAAGGTGTAGCTCTGCATAGGAATTTAGATATTCGAGAGTGACTTTATCACTTTGTTAACATGATGCAATATAGGAGATTCATTCTCGGTTGTATGTGTTAGAAGAGGGTTCGTTGATATTTTCTTCACCAATGGTTCAGTACGAAGTGATACCTTGAAACTTGTATCTTCCAACTCATTACTTGGGGTAAAACGTGAAGCTGAGGTTACTATTGAATCTACGAGAAGGTTCTGTTCTCATGGGATTACCTCAATGGATATGAAGTCGAATCCTTTGCTTAGATCTAATACCACTATTTTATAGAGTTGTAAGTGCTCACTCTAGTCGCATATACATTGGAGACTTGTTTTACAACTAATTGTGAGTCTCCTAACACTCGACATCATTAATACCGATCCATTTGGCTATGATGAGGCCAAGGAGGAGGGATTCATACTCAACGTTATTATTTGTGCATTCAAAGTTCAACTTAAAAGCAAAAGGTAGGATCTTTCCCTCAGGAGAAGTAAAGATCACACCGCCCGGCTCCATGCGACATCTAGCTCCGTCGAAGTGGAGAGTCCAATACTTACCGGGAAAGATGGATGCGGGACATTCTTTACATCTCTTTCTTGTTTTGGTTACTTCTACCATGCAAAGTTCCTCTGCTTTGGAAGTGAACTAACTCCTAGGGTACGTCCCATACCTGTGGAATCAAATGGTGGGAAAATTGGTAGATCTTGTTCCAATAACTCGAAAATTTTTGCAGTTGTTCCTAATGACACTATTTCTACGATGTTAGCTTCATCCTTGAGGGCTGGGATGCCCTTGACTAGGTTTGTAATTTCTAGTTCTGTTGTAGGTATTAATTTTTCTCCCAGTTTTGAGTCGATTGGTTTGTTAAGTTGGTTTTTTGGGAGTTCAAACTCAGAGTGAACGCCTGGTCTTTTCTTCAGATCTGCTAGGTGTATGTCAAATGGTTTTGGGTCACCTTTTGCTATGAATATCTTTCCTAGGTGTAAGAATCTTATTTCCTGGAATAACGTAGAAGGGATTGCTTTCATGTGATGTATCCATGGTCGAATGAGGATCATATTATAGTTGGTTTCCCAATGTATGATATAAAACTCGGTGAGGATTTTCTTGGGTCTTAAGGTGACTGGTAATATTATAGTCCCAATTGAAGTAGATTTAAGGCTATCATAACCTCTTAGCATATTTCTTCTTGTGGAAGCAGTTTGTTTCTCCATATCCTAGCTTTTGAAGGAAAGATAAGGGGACAATGTTAACTCTTGCCCCATCATCAACCATTGCGGGTTTAACGTAATTATTATAAACCCAAACCTGTAAATGCAAGGCCGGATCACCTCTACGTGTAATTTTAGCATCTGTTGGCATTTTGTTTATGTCGAATATAAACTCGGTTGTTTCGCACGGAATGTTTCGGCTCTGCGAGAATAGACTTGCTTCTATCCTATCATTCCTTTGAGAAAGCAGAGATAAGGGTTAGGACTAGGAGGAATACTCGTTGAATGTTGAGATGGTGTGCGCGTACCATAGAGAAAGACCAGATCGACTGCGCAAAGAACTCCTTTTTGTCTTGGAAGGACTACCTGTAAGTAAGAATACAGGACCACCAGATTTTAATTAGACAATAAATGAGGGAGCTACCTTAGGCCCAGGAAATATAAAACTTCCTTTCGAAGGTGGTCAGTTCCCCTTTTAATACGAATTAACACAAATGATAACAAAGAAAGCTATTGCAAAATCATGATTTAGGTATCTCGTTACAAAGCAATAGAAGCTAAATTATCAATAATAAAGTGTCACGTTGTTTGTTCGGTTACTGGTCGTTGATATGTTCAGGTTGAGTTATAGGGATAAACCAGACTGGATCTGAGGTTGTTAGGTGGAAAATAGGCGAGAAAAAGGTTTCGGGGTATAAGTCACAGTGACCGACGCCGGTCACTGGGTAACCGACCGTGGTTAGAGAACCGCTGCCGGTAGGGGATAAACGATACCGGTAGGGTCAGCAATCTAAGTGCTTCTGGATAGAGGTTGGTTGCAAGGTGATTGTGGGGTTATTAAGATTGGGGGATGGCTGAGGGGAATGATGGGAGGATAGGGAAGACTCGAGTGTGGTAAAATGGCCTTCGGGCAATATCAGGATGTATGGGTGAAGGTTAAGTGCAATATGTTCTTTGGTAGTAGATCTAGGCATAAACTTATGATTACTATTAATCAATAGGCTCAAGAAAATGGTGCTTAGAAACATATAAAACACTACTTACTCATCCCCGATGCGAGATGCAGTTTCAGGATTTGTGATGATGAAGACAGGACCAAGTTGGATGATCTGACAATCCAAGATGAGTTATCTCCTCTTCTGATGCTCGGATGAGTGTTACTGGGCTCTAGTTATTCAGTTGCAGTCTTGGGCTTGATGTCCTTCTCTGCAAACTCTTCTTGTTTCTTCACTTGTCTCTACTCGGCCAAGCAAATCCGGATTCTCTCGATGATTTCTCTTTCTTCCGATCAAATGAAAATCGATCCTTTGTTTTTGGTTGGAAGTGGTCATTTACAGGGAACCGATGGCGGTTACGTAACCGACGGCGGTCGAGTAGGAACCGGTATCGGTCAGGTCAAAGTGGGCTATTTTTAGTAAAATAGCCAACTTTCCCTCCTTTTCTCCCAAGGGATTAGTTGAGGGCTTGGTCAAGTGACTAGAAGGTCGGTTTTGGGTGCGAGAAAGGGGTCATTAGTCATGGGTGTAGATGTAGACCAAGTTATAGGTCTTAATTAGATTAGTTTAGGGTTAGGCCTAGGTCATGATGAGGTGGCAAAATGAGGTGGCAGGTAAGGCGATGTGGATTTATTAATTATAAGATAATTAATAAATAATTGTGTAAGGTTTAGGTGGTGAGGTTAGGTTGCGAAATGAGATGCGGGTCACAAGGGGTCGTAAGACACAAATTTGGTGTCTACATTAGCCCCTTGTTGTCATGTGGCTTGTCTTGTTAAAGCTGCACGGACAATAATAAGAAGTGGTTACCCCTGTTAAGGGTATAGGTAATCCCCCTCAAATCTATCACAGATTGAGATAGCGTGAAATCAGGGATAGGGTTGATAAAGGGTAAATGGTGTGGAGATGATGGTGAGGTGGTGAGGTAGGTCCAAAGAAGCAGACGCACGTGGAAATGCATTAGTGCGACTAGGGTACATGATTTGACGAGTAAACCAGCAATGCATAGGCAAAGGTCGATAGTTTATCCAAACAAGGGTGATATAATCCACGGTATCCAAGGCATAGGAAGTATCTCCGTGGTATATAACGAGTAAGGTATAAGAACGTTTGGGTATGTTCGGCAAGACAAATGGTTGGTTTGGTTGAGATAAACGTCACGGCTCGGTCTAGGCAAAGTTGGTCGATTGATCAAGTTAAGGACCCTAATCATGCTAAAACACGAACAGTGAGCGCGATTGAACAAAATGGTACATGATGGATGGATAAAATAAAATGTTGATTGTGGGTATGGCATTGAATTGGTGCGCGGCCTTAGGTCGGGCTGATTGATGAGTGAGGGCCGTGGGTCGGGCCAAGTTGTTTGGTCGTGGCCTTGGGTCGGGCCAAATGGTTGGGGTGAGGCCTTGGGTCGGGCCAAAATGGTTGGGGTGAGGCCTTGGGTTGGGCCAAATTGGTTGGTTTCGGCCTTGGGTCAGGCTGATTGATGAGTGAGGGCCGTGGGTCGGGCCAAGTTGTTGGGTTGTGGCCTTGGGTCGGGCCAAATGGTTGGGGTGAGGCCTTGGGTCGGGCCAAATTGTTGGGTTGCGGCCTTGGGTCGGGCCAAAGTGGTTGGGGTGAGGCCTTTGGTCGGGCCAAATTGGTTGGTTACGACCTTGGGTGGGGCTGATTGATGAGTGAGGGCCATGGGTCGGGCAAGTTATTGGGTTGTGGCCTTAGAGTCGAGCCAAATGGTTGGGGTGAGGCCTTGGGTCGGGCCAAATTGTTGGGTGCGGCCTTGGGTTGGGCCAAAATGGTTGGGGTGAGGCCTTGGGTCGGCCAAATTGGTTGGTTGTGGCCTTGGGTCGGCCAAATGGTTGGGGTGAGGCCTTGGGTCGGGCCAAATTGTTGGGTTGCGGCCTGGGTCGTGCCAAGTTGTTGGGTTGCGGCCTTAGGTCGAGGCCAAATGAGTTAACAAAGGGGTTTATGGGCCTGCAAGCGAAAACACAGGATGACACTGGATTGTTCGTACTTATTACATTGTTGGGCCTATGAGCATATTGTTTGTGTGCGTCCAATAGGCCGACCCATTGATTCGGGAGAGGCAGGAGTGCAAAGGTTGGGATTCAGACGATGGGTCCAGACAGAACAAGAAGCGAGATCCCAGGCCGTGATAGATGACATCGAGTATTATAGATAGGTATGGGAGATGGTGATGACTCATGGATATTTGTTGGAGGCCGTACGGTAACTATATGGTGACAGAGCACATAGCTAAGGAGTTGAGGGGTGTAGAGCGATTGAGGTGGATCGTAGGGCATAGGCTGGGTGAGTACGAGAGGATTCCTCTAGATCGCGTGTGGCGACAATTTGGGTTCGTTCAGGATATTCCTATGACATATAGACCATACATGAGGATCGACACCGAGGCAGCATTCTCACCTCCCCGGCCTACACCTCCAGAAGGGCCAGAAGAGATAGCAACCGATCGTAGGGTTATGGATGCGGGAATGACAGAGGCCTATAGAGTATGGTGGGTAGCAGAGCTGCGAGGTGCACGTGAGTGCCCTGACATAGCTGTGATTACAGCGGAGAGAGATCGTCTGCAGGATTTGGCTCGCCAGCTTCAAACACAGGTGAATGAGACAATGGGATTGTTAGAGGCTTCACAGTTACGAGTGGAGAGACTGGAGGCAAGATTCCTCCACGCGAGAGGACGTATTCGTATGTTACAGGAGATGTTGGCGGATCAATGGGAGGAACCAATGGCAGTGGCACCTTTGAGGATGGAGAGGCCAGCTGAGGGGCATCGACGATCACGATCACCACCTGATTCGGGAGGAGGTGCAAGGGTCTGAGTGAACTTTATAGGAATATAAGAATAAATAAGGATGCCGGCCTGCGAGTCGATGATAGAGAAGATGTATTTGTTTAACATCTAAAATAAAACTAAATATGTATGTTCTTTTGAGTGATGATAAGAATAAGAATGGTTGTGTTTTAAATGTTGTTTTTGTTTGTTTTGAAAAAGGATAAAGATGAACGTTGGCGAATAGAAATACACGAAAAACATTTATATTGACAACACATGATAAGGTATGGTAGGGGATGGTCGAGCTAACCTTGGGAGACTCCATGTCTCCTAAGTGCTGCCTACATAGCCCATTGCACAAAGCAAGGAAGGGCCTCAGACCGATGTAGTTCTCCCTTAAGACCAGGGAGAGGTGAATTCAGGCAATTTAGGTATGGTTAGGCAATTTGTTGGTTGGTAAAAATTTGATGGTGGTAGGGTAATGTTGTTGGTGTTGGTAGGGTAAAGCGAAAGTTAGCATACCCAAGTAGTGGGGAATCATGTCCTGATTAAGGTCAACACACAATCCTAGAGCCAAGCAAAAGAGGCAAGAGTGTCCCATAGTTGAGGAGAGCTAAACAAAACACATATTAATGTAGGATGAGCTTGAATCCCTAGGTACCTTGCATAGGCGAGAAGTCGATAGGTGAAAAGAGTGGTATAATCACAATATATCGGATATACGTCACGTCCCTTGAGTTTTGTTTCTTTAACAAATGGTGAGGTGAGGTGGTTGATGTGGGCGAGGGTGCAGAGAACTTATTATAAGATGATTATTCTGATAAAAGAGAACCAAACCTAAATAGACAAGTCCATGACTCAAAAGTGTTTTGAAATACTGCTTTTATTTTTATTTTATTTTCTTTGGATATAGACTGATCGATGTGGGAAGTCTACATGGGATATGTATTTTGTTGTTCTTGAGGTCTTCACGAAGCTGATCAATGCGAGAAGCTTCTGATAAAGGCTGACTGTGTATAGCTGTCCTTCAAGGGAGCAGTCTATTTATAGTAGCAGATGTGATTTTAGTGCATAGCTGTCCTTCGGGGGAGCAGTCTATATATAATAGTAGCAATAGTTTGGCATATAGCTGTCCTTCAAGGGAGCAGTCTATTGTATAATTTAGAGGTCTAGATGTCCGTTGGGCATAAAGCATCTAGTTTTTGTAGGAAGTTTGACTCAAGAAAATCCCATAAGTGTTTTAATTAAGAATGTGTCATTTTGATACTTTGAAGTCATGGACTAGACTAAAAGGGGAAGGCATCTTTTAAGGGGAGGTGATAATCAAACCATGTGAGCTTGATTGGATTTTGAGATGTAAGAAACAAAGTGTATGCGGTGGTAAATGAGCTCAAGGGACGAGCGTAAGGGAGATAAGCAGTGATATAACACTAATTTCAACAGTAGAATGGTCGAAGATGCGAGGCATTAAGGGGCTCAGGCTCAGGTTTACCATTAAGCGAAGCTAAACGATAAGTGCCTGATCCATAAGTGTGAGTGATAATGTAAGGCCCAATCCAATTAGGAGCAAATTTTCCACGTTTGCTCTTTTCTAGTTTGGTTACATGTTGATTCTCTTTGAGGACAAGATCACCAACCTTAAAGGTACGCTCATGAAGTTGTTTATCATAAGCACGCTTGATGCGTTTTTGGTAGATTTGAAGGTGATCAAGAGCCGTAAGATGACACTCGTCAAGAAGCTCTAATTGGGCTAACCGCTCTTGGCGGAAATCATCATTGGTGAGAATATCCTGAAGAGATATTCTGAGGGAGGGTATTTGTACTTCGAGAGGCAAGACAGCCTCGGTACCATATACCAAAGAAAATGGTGTGGCATTAGTGGAGGTACGAATGCTAGTACGATAAGCCCAAAGGGCAAAGGGAATGTGATCGTGCCAATTTCTTCCGGACTCATTGACAACTTTCATGAGGATTTTGGTTAGGGTTTTATTAGAAGATTCAGCTTGACCATTGGCCTGCGGATAGTAAGGTGATGAGAAACTAAGTTTGATACCAAATTTGTCACAAAGGTCTTGTAACAACTTATTTTTAAAAGATTTACCATTATCTGTTATTAGGCGATGAGGAATACCAAAACGACAGATAATGTGATGGTTAACGAATTCGACAATTTTTTCTTTTTTGATTGAAATGAGTGGAATGGCCTCCACCCATTTTGTGTAATATTCGGTTGCTGTGATTATCCAATGGTGACGTTGTGAAGAGGGTGGGTGGATCTCACCAATAAGGTCTAAACCCCATTGTGAGAAAGGCCAAAGATCTCATGCGACCTGTAGTGGATGGCTAGGAGTATGTTGAAGGTTGGCATGTTGTTGACACATAACACAACACTTAACATATTCGTAGCAGTCATTATTAAGAGTAGGCCAATAATAACCTAGGCGAAGGATTCGTTTAGCCACGGCAAGGCCACTAAAATGTCCACCACAAATATCGTCATGGATTTGTTGGATGGTATAGGTGACCTCCGCACCGGTTAGACATCGAAGGAGGATGCCATCAAAGCCACGTTTATAGAGGAGTCCCCCCATGACAACATAACGAGAAACACTTTTAAGAAAAGCACGTTTTCCGTTACTAGTAAGGTCAGGTGGGAGAACAGAGGTTGTAAGGTAGTCGTGAAATTGGTGGTACCAGGTATCCTGCGAATTAGCAGACACATTATTTATCATACAAACAACCGGGGCTGAGTAGGATGGGGCAAAAAGTTGTTGGACCAAGACGAATATGTCAGAGTCAGTTGGTGAGGTAGGAATTTGCGAGGCTAAGCAAGCCATAGTATCCGCAAATTTGTTAGTGGAGCGGGGAATGGTCTGGATAGAATAACGAGTAAATGAGGTCAAAAGTGAATCCACGTAATGTTTGTACTTTTGAAGTTCCTCATTCTTACATTGGTAGATGCCCATAACTTGATTGACTACCAATTGAGAGTCACCAAAAATATTAATGGATTTGACACCTAAGTGTAACGCAACCTGGAGACCCAGAACGAGGGCCTCGTATTCCGCAGTATTATTAGTGCAGGGGAAATCGAGCCGGAATGAAAGAGGCATAGGTTCAGCATCAAGAGGGATGAGAACAATGCCGGCTCCTCCACCGCGCTGGCATTTGGATCCATCGAAGAAGAGGGTCATTTGATATGACTCTTCCCTGAGTGAAAGAGTGGTGATGAGTTCGTCGGGGAAATTAAAATTGGTGAATTGTTCCCCAGGTAAAGGGGCCTCCGCAAGTTGGTCCGCAATAGTTTTTCCTTTGATTGACTTCTGTTGTACAAACTCAAGGTCGAGGTCAGCGAGGAGCATAAGCCATCGGGCGATGCGTTGGTTTAGATGTGGTTTGGCATACATATAATGAATGGGGTCCATGTTGGTGATGACAAAATTTTTGTGATTCAGGAGGTAATGTCGGAGTTTGGTGGCTACGAATGATAGGGCTAGGCACAATTTTTCTACATGTGTATACCTAGTCTCGTAATCCACGAGAGTACAACTTATATAATAAACGGCTTGTTCTCAATGTGTCGAGTCCCGATGTGCGAGCATGGCTCCTATAGCATGGTCAGTGGCAGAAAGGTAAAGGTAGAAAGGGCGATCATCCCGAGGTGGAATAAGCACGGGTGGCTGCAAGAGATAGGCTTTGAGAGCTTCAAAGGCTTGGTGACACTCATCACTCCTTTGAAAGGCAATGTCCTTTTTAAGAAGGTGATGGAAAGGTTGACAGCGATCCGAGAGTTGGGAGATGAAACGCCGGATGGATTGCAAGTTTACCCCGCAAACTACGTAATTGTTTGAGGTTTTGGGTGGGGGCATTTCTAGGATAGCTTTTACTTTAGATGGATTGACCTCAATGCCACGCAAAGAGGCGATAAAGCCAAGAAGTTTTCCGAAAGAACACCAAAGACACATTTCTTTGGTTGAAGCCGGATGAATATTGTAACAAAGCGATCGAAAATAATGGTTAAAACATCGAGATGTTCAACGCGATGTTGTTTAGATTTGCCAAGAAGATCATCAACATAATCCTCAAGGATAGTGTGCATATTGTCATGAAAATGTAAGTCATAGCCCGCTGATAGGTCGCACCAAAGCATTCTTAAGACCAAATGGCATGACACGATAATGAAGGTTCCCAAGGAGTTATGAAGGTAGTTTTATGTTGATCACCTGGGCTACCAAAATTTGATTGTATCCCGAAAAACCATCCATGAGAGAAAGCATTTCATGGCTACGGTGAGATCAACAAGTTGATCAATACTTGGGAGGGGGAAGTCATCCTTAGGGCAAGCGAGGTTAAGGTCTCGAAATCCGTGCATATCCGAAGTCCCCGTCGCTTTAGTAGAAGGATGTGTACGATGTTAGAAATCCATTGAGGATAGTCAATAGGAAAGATGAAGGAAACAGAAAGGAGTCGTTGAAGCTCTTCTTTGACCAAGAGGGCAATGCGTGGATGCATTTTTCTCAGTTTTTGTTTGACTGGTTTGGAATCGGGGTTTAGGGTGATGTTATGGATGGCAATGGTAGGATCAATTCCTAGCATGTCGGCGTAAGACCAAGCAAAAGCTTGGTCATGCGGTACGGAGAAAGGTAGTAAAGGCGGCTTGTTTCGATGTGTGAAGGGATTGTCCGATCTTCACAATGTGAGGATCGTCCTCTGTGTGGATGTTGATTTCTATAGTCGACTCATTCAACATGGTTTGAGTTTTAGACGGTAAGGCGCGTTGAATATAGGAGTCATCCGCCCCAAGGTAAGTGAGGATGGAGTCGTCATCCTGGCACTCAACAATATTAATGAAGGCGAATCCTCTTCGATCATGTCCGGATACGTAAGGGGAAGACAAGACGGGTCCTCATTATCGCGTTGATAAGTGAGAGGACCTATGAAGATAGCATTTATGAAAATAAAAGTTAGGAGGGATAGATTCAGGGTCTATCGACTCTGTGGGTGATGATGGCAAAGTGGGTGATGATGGTTTGGTAGGGGTGACGTCGTCATCTTCCGAGATACAACCGACACGAGGTTTCTCTCGGTGTAGGTGTTTCAGAAAACCAAGACCACTGCGATCATTGTCTTTGCGTGTGGTCACGGGAATGAGTGTATGTCGGCCTTGTTCATAAAGACTAAAACCAAAGCCTTTCCAAGACAAATGAGTCAAGAAGGTGAGGGCGAAAACGACGATTTGTCAAGTATTGAAAATCGGATTGGAAGGAACCACACTAAGAGGAGGTTCAGGGGTAACGGAGGATGCGTCAACACCCCCATACGTTAGGTTGGTGCGGCAATGGGATGGTCCGTAAGAGATTACCTCCCCACGCGACGGTCGTAGGTAGGATGTGCATGTAATCGTCCGTATTCCCTGGGGTATGGAAAGAGCTAATGTTATATAGGTGGTATTCCCCAGCGTAAGGCGTTGAAAAACATCTACTAAGGGGTCGGAGGTTGGGATGTTAGCTGCGGGAAAGGAAGTGATATTTGTGATGGCGGTTTCGTTGGTTGAAGGTGTAGGTGCGGTTGGAGTGGATGGTTGGGTTGGATGAATGGGTGTCTTGACTGGTATAAGCACGTCATTAGGGCGATACAACATATTGCAAGTTTTGAAGGGGGGAGGATCAGCTTTTACGATGTAGGACTTCCCTTCATACTCAAATTTTATGCATCTATGAAAGGTGGAGGGAACGCATCCCATAGCCCGAGATCCAAGGGCGGCCTAACAACATATTGTATTGGAACTCTCCCTCAAGGACATAGAAGAGTTCGGGTAAAGTACGTGGTCCTACACGAATGTTAAGGATCACGGTGCCTAAAGTAGAAGTAATAGCATCATTGAATGATCGCAACATGATGGGGTTGGCACACATGCAACTAGAAGGGATATTCATTTGTTGGAAGGCTTTTGAAGAGATGATGTTTAGGCTAGCGCCCCCGTCAATCATAACACAACGTACCCGAATATCCCGAACGTATGCTGAGATGAAAAGAGCAGGGTCAGGATCTTCAGCACCAAAGTCGATAATTTCATCTTGAGAAACTCGACAAAGCGGCTTGCTTTATACGAGAGATAGAAGTGCTTGGGGAGATAGATTGTTTGGTGAACGAAGCAACATGATTGGGTGTTAGAATAGAGTAGGTAACAGCAAGGTTTCATTAGGTAAAATCTCTATCCCGTAAAGGATTTCAACGAGAGCTTGTCGATGAGATTCTGAAGTCTGAATGAGATCATACAGTGTCATTTTTACAGGTGATTGGTGAAGCTGTTTGATCATAGTTCGGTGGGCAATGCCATTAGAGACGGGATAGGCGGGTCCGCGAATAACCACTTTAGGTGGTGGTGCAATCGGGATGGTGGACGGAGAAAGAGATGCCGTAGGTGTGTTTTCTTTTGCTTTCCCATTGTTTTTCTGCCCTCGAGTAGCAACACTAATCATATTGATCTCGTGAATACGAGAGGAGGAAGATGGTAGGGATAGGTCATGGTTTTCGAGAGGTGGGGCTGTAATAATGATAGATCTTGGTGAGGCGGGGACAGGTGGTATAGGAGAGGGAATTGAAGCTAAAGGTCTCTCTCTTTGTAAGTTATCTTTCTTAACTTTTCTATCTGAGAGAGGTGACTGACGAAATATGGCTTTCAATGCTTTGCATCCCTCTACGTCATGTCCTGGTGTGCGGTGGTAAGCGCAGATTTTAGACTCATCGTAACCTATTGGTCGAGGTTTAGATGGATCATAAGGTCTAAGTGGGGGTAGGGAAATGGTCGCATTCTCTATCAACATAGCAAGGATTTTGGCGTAAGACCCTTTGAGTGGGTCAAAGTCAGAGGAAAATGAGGCTATTGACTGGGTCGATTCTGGTGATGACGTGGTGTGGTTGGTTTGTATGGGGGTGGTTTAGCCAAGGAGTTTTGATAATGGGTTTTAACTAACCGTGGTTTCTTTGACGTAGAAGCTATGTTTAGCTGGTTGGATGATGAGGCCACAGATGATGTGGTATCAGAAAACAACCACGGAGAAATAGGAGTGATAGAAAACAAATCTTTTGATGATGGAATTTGTTTATGGTTGATAGGTGGACAGGATACGCGGGGTGACGGTGTTGCTATACCCTTGGATTTCTGTATGGGTGCAGAAGGCGTAGGTCACTTAAAAGAAAACGCAGGAGGTATGATATATTGATGTAAGGTAGAGGGATGGGGTCCCAATATGGAAGGTAGGTGTGACGACGAGGGTTTTAGTTGTGTTAGCGGCATAGATTGAGGAGATTGAGTCTGTCTCCTAATGGGATGGACGGCTTTATTTTTAGATAAATCAAGCCGCTTAGGTGGGTGTGTTAGACTAGGTATGGGTGAGGTCCCAAGCGTAGGGGAAGATTTGGTTAGGTTAATAGAAGTGGATGAGGTATTTGGTAGAGATGAGGGGGGTGAAGATGAGGACATAGGCATTTTAAGCTTCTGTAAACACTTCGGGTATATGGTAGAGGCATCAGGATCGGTCATTTGCATTTGAGTAGAATATGGCGTACTCAAACTCAATAGGACCCGTCTATCTTCCGGGAATGACAGTCCTCACATGTGAATAGGAACTTTTGTATGGAAGAAAGGTTGGTTGTGATTCCGGTCCACTGTGGGGGTGATACAGGGGGTAGGTGAGGCACTGTATCGATAGGCGTTAAGAGGTCAACCAGTTGCTGAAAAGATTTAGGTGATGAAGGACTAATAGGTAGGAGGGCATGTTTGAGAGGATCCATCATGTTTAAAGAATGTGGTGATGTCGGTTCAAGAGGTTTCTCGTCTAAGGATGACAAAAGAAGTGGCGAGCCTTCCTCTTGTACAGCAAGAATGGTAGAAGGAGATGTTTGGGAAATAGATAAATTAGATAACATCCGCTCACAGTCTTGCAAGGATGTGGTATAAGAAGGCTCATTTGTGAGAAGGGAACTCTGGGCAGTTAATTCCTTGATGGGTAAAGGAACGGCAAGGATTTCAGTTTGTCTTGATGGCGAGGAAGGGGGTTCGGTTTCCTGCGTTAGTGAAGAGGTTTGATTCAGAATTTGTTCGATGGAGGTCTTTGGCTGGGAATTGAAGACTGCATGGATCTCATGAACACTCTCCTCGGCTAAGATATCTTGGTTTAGATTACTGTTAGAAGAATGATTCGGGAATGGTTTGTTGAATATTTTCAAATTTCGGTTAGCAGGGGCGTTAGGATTATCGAGGGCTATATCCCCCGCATCAACCATTTCCTGCACTATGTTTTTCAACATCTTGCAGTTCTCATGACTGTGTCCCTTCACGCGGTGGAAGTTACAGAAGTCATTTTCTTTGTACCAAGAAGGTATGGCGCGAGTGGAATCAAACCCGGAGTGAGGTTTAACAGGAGGTAAGGAAATGGCTCCTACTTTAAGCAATTTTTCCAAGATGACACCATAAGTTTCTCCCAAGGGAGTGTAATTGATGGGCTCGGCTTTATATTTATAGGTGGTTTTTGGTGGGGTATTAGACGGTGCTTGAGATTTGACCATCACCGCGTGGACAGCTCCTTTTGATTTCGAAGAAGTGGATGTGTGAGGAGTGGTGGTGTTTGGTTTATTGGTAGAATCTGGAGTCCGGAAATTGGGGTTTTTGTTGCGCAACCGCAATTTCTCTTCTTCTAAGGCTCGAATTTCTAGTTTCCGAGCCATGGTAAAGGCCTCGTCAAATGTGCAGAAAGTTTGAATTTGAAGGGTAGGAGAAATGTGCTTAGCGCATGCCCGCGTAAAAAGTTTGATAAGTTCAGCCTGAGGCAAGGCATATGTAAGTTGGTTGATAAGGCCCCGCCACCGTCCAACGAAATCTGCGATAGATTCGTCTTCAAATTGTCGGATGGCATAGAGGTCGGTGATAGATACTTTCTTGGCAATGTTAATGGAGAAATGATCCAAGAAAGATTGGGCTAGTTGGTTAAAAGAGAAGATTGAGTGCTGGGTTAAAGCACTGTACCACTCCAAGGCGGGTCCTGATAGGGACATGGGAAAGGTGCGGAGTAACAAAGCATCATCATGAGCAATCAAATAACAAGCATGTCTAAATGATCGCAAGTGTTGTTGAGGATCCTCTTTACTATTAAAACGAGTAAATTTCGGCAATTCCCATTGAGGAGGATATGAATGAAGAGGGACAGAAGGGTGAATAGGCTCCCGAAAAACTTGCTCGTATGTCAAGGCGCTACGACTTCCGAAAAAGAAGCCTCCAGATTTTGCATTTTGTCCATCATTTGTTTGATGAAATCCGTGGTTGGATGAGATGATGGTGCGATTGTGGTAAACGGAGGCAAATTGGGCCAAGGGCCTCCGCTAGACAACGGTGAGGTTAAGTGCTGATAAGGTATGGAGGATGAATATGTTGAGGCGACCGAATAGGGATGTCCCATATAAGATGTTGAGGTCACAGGATACGTGTATGGGAATGAAAAGGTAGGCGGAGCTTGAGAAGGAAAGCTCGTGTGGATAGGTGGCAGAGAGCAAGTCATGAACGGAGCAGTCTGCAAGAGAGATGAGGTAGGAGCAGTCGGCGGTAATGATATGTGGGGCCCAAGATTAACCAAAGGAAAGCCAATATGTGCCGTATGGACCCCCGAAGCCACCGAGGTAGCGACGGACTAAGGATGCGGAAGGCAAAGCGGAGTTATCAAAGCGGAGAAGGGGCTAAATGAGTAGCTATACCGATAGGCATGCAACAAGGAGTTGACCATCGGGTGTACGGTCAAGGGCATGAGACAAATAGTATCAGACAAATGCGCTAGGATTAGCATCCAGAAATTTGGCAAATTCTTTATCTCCTACAGGAATTTTTGGGATCTCACTGGTGTCCGTAGGGTTCCCTATAGAATGTGAAGGGGGTGATTCAGGCAAAGGCACAGAGCAAGCATGTGAAACCATGGCGGCGGCTTGCTTTCGAGTGATAACAACCATGGACAGAGTACATGTGAGGGTTTCAATCTATCAGAACAGTAAATGCACTCGAGAATGGTGAAATTGGTAGGTTGCTGGTTTGTCAGGAACTGTAAAAGATAGTAACCGATATCGGTCTGATAACCGATGTCGGTTAGACTATAGCCAACGTCGGTCAGTTAACCGATGTCGGTGTAATAAGACTGGTATAAGAAAATATAAGAAGCTGCTGATTTGATTGTTAACAACGCTCAGTACATTTATCAAATTGTTCTAAGGTGATCACAGAAGATAGTGTATAACAGAGAAAACAGAACTGAAAACAAGCAAGATGCACACGCAAATCCAGAGACTAACCCTAGGGTTAATTTTAATTATTGTGGGCTTATGCCTTTATACGCGGAATGCTGTCAATCCTAAACAAAAGACTTAGGGGAAATGTCAAGTTTGTTTTGGCTTATAAGGCTACCTCAATCGGGTGAGGAAATGCGCAGAAAAGGGGGGATGTTTTGAGCTGTTGTGTTAATTATGAAGTGATTCGGTATGTGTTGTGCAGTGAAAGTAAGATTAATTTCCTGTCAATACCGTGGAAATCACCCCCACGTGTACGACCTGTTACTTAGTCTATGTTCACTAGAATTGAAAACAACAAGCAAGAATGTAATGCACGTGTTTTAAACCCAAATCGAAAATGATATTCGATGAAGCAAATAAGATGACTTTCACTAATGTGAAACTAGGAAAGCAAGACAAATCCTTTACTAAATATAACAAAAACAGTAACAGCAAGTATGCTTCCTGAAACGAAAGCAAGCAAGAGAAACAGAAACCCGAAATGGGTCCCACCGGGCGTGCCAAAATGTTTCGCATGGAATGTTTTCGGCTCTGCAGAATAGACTTGCTTCTATCCTATCATTCCTTTGAGAAACAGATAAGGGTTAGGGCTAGGAGGAATACCTGTTGAATGTTGAGATGGTGTGCACGTACCGTAGAGAAAGATCAGATCGACTGCGAAGAACTCCTTTTTGTCTTGGAAGGACTACCTGCAAGTAAGAATACAGACCACTAGATTTTAATTAGACAATAAATGAGGGAGCTGCCTTAGGCCCAGGAAATATAAAACTTCCTTTCGAAGGTGGTCAGTTCCCCTTTTAATACGAATTAACACAAATGATAACAAAGAAAGCTATTGCAAAATCACGATTTAGGTATCTCGTTACAAAGCAATAGAAGCTAAATTATCAATAATGAAGCGTCACGCTGTTTGTTCGGTTACTGTTCGTTGATACGTTCAGGTTGAGTTATAGGGATAAACCAGACTGGATCTGAGGTTGTTAGGTGGAAAATAGGCGAGAAAAAGGTTTGGGGTATAAGTCACAGTGACCGACGCCGGTCACTGGGTAACCGACCGCGGTTAGAGAACCGCTGCCGGTAGGGGATAAACGATACCGGTAGGGTCAGCAATCTAAGTGCTTCTGGATAGAGATTGGTTGCAAGGTGATTATGGGGTTATTAAGACTGGGGGATGGCTGAGGGGAATGATGGGAGGATAGGGAAGACTCAGAGTGTGGTAAAATGGCCTTCTGGGCAATATCAGGATGTATGGGTGAAGGTTAAGTGCAGTATGTTGCTGGTAGTAGATCTGGGCATAAACTTATGATTACTATTAATCAACAGGCTCAAGAAAATGGTGCTTAGAAACATATAAAACACTACTTACTCGTCCCTGATGCAGATGCAGGTTTCAGGACTGTGATGATGAAGACAGGACCCAAGTTGGATGATCTGACAATCCAAGATGAGTTATCTCCTCTTCTGATGCTTGGATGAGTGTTACTGGGCTCTGGTTATTCAGTTGCAGTCTTGGGCTTGATGTCCTTCTCTACAAACTCTTCTTGTTTCTTCACTTGTCTCTGCTCGGCCAAGCAAATCCGGATTCTCTCGATGATTTCTCTTTCTTCCGATCAAATGAAAATCCGATCCTTTGTTTTTGGTTGGAAGTGGTCATTTACGGGGAACCGATGGCGGTTACGTGAATCGACGGCGGTCGAGTAGGAACTGTATCGGCCAGTCAAAGTGGGATATTTTTAGTAAAATAGCCAACTTTCCCTCCTTTTCTCCCGAGGGATTAGTTGAGGGCTTGGGCAAGTGACTAGAAGGTCGGTTTTGGGTGCGAGAAAGGGGTCATTAGTCATGGGTGTAGATGTAGACCAAGTTATAGGTCTTAATTAGATTAGTTTAGGGTTAGGCCTAGGTCATGATGATGTGGAAAATGAGGAGGTGGTAGTAGGCGATGTGGATTTATTAATTATAAGATAATTAATAAATAATTGTGTAAGGTTTAGGTGGTGAGGTTAGGTTGCGAAATGAGATGCGGGTCACAAGGGGTCATAAGACACAAATTTGGTGTCTACATCGGTATCCCTATCCGGCTACCTTGGAGGGTGGATATCGAAGTCTATATGGTTTACTTGTGTTTTGGGAGGTGGAGTGATGTTAATTAAATGACCTAGACCTAGTGCTTCTAAAAGAGCAGCCCTATGGGCAAGAGAGTTCTTCAACAAGTCCCAAAAGGAGATGTGAGAGAAGGTATTTGTTAAATCATTAATTAAATCATAAGCACCCACATGTGTTTTACCAATGTTTGTTAAATGTTATCTTGCTCTAGTGGATAGATTAGATTTGGTTGAGAAGAATATTCTCATGTTCTTGTTATGGCTTCTACGTGTAGCTCAGTATCTAATTCCACTAGACCAACTATCTTGGTTCGTGGATGATTTCCTAATTGCGGTGCGATAGGTGGATTTAGTGAAGTTGAGGCTTCATGATCATTATTTCCTGTCATTACACCTTTGTTCATCCCATTTGGATTTAATTTATTATTGTTATTATGATTTGGAAGTGGATCATTGAAGATCTTAAGAGGTGCGTTTTGAGGGAAAACGCCCTGTGAAGGTATTTGGCATAGGTATCATGAATCTATTAAGAACATATCTATGAAGAGTTGTCTTTTTCCTCTGTCAAACATTGCATGAACTTATTGTAATCACGGCAAGTCTTAGTGTCCTAGCCTTGAATTTTGTGGAAACCACAATACGAGTTAGGATTGTAACTCCTAGGTTGTTGGTTTGGCACGTGTTGTGGTCCAAAATCTGATTAAACCTGTTGACTATTAGGATTAAAGTTTTGCATTTGTTGTCTTTGGCTTTGGTTCGATATCCGGTTGAGTTTTGATTTGGACCCCGTGTCTCAGATCTGTCGTTGTTGTTTTTGTTGTTGTTGTTGTCATTGGGGATGATTAAAATCCACCGCATTGATTGTTGGGGTAAAATTGTTGTTTCGTTGATTGTTAACTGGTGGTGGAAGATTTACAACGTTTGCTTTTTTAGTTTGATCAGTCACTCCATCTGTTGTCACTCCACGGTTTTTGTTAAGGATTTTAGGCCCTTGATTGGCATTTGTGGTAGTAGCATAAGTTGTAGTGTTTTGGTTGGGGATGATTAACTTCCCATTTGTTCCATATGTCTTGTGACCGCTATCTATTACAGTTTGATCTATTCGGAGAGCGCTCTCGAGCACTTCATCATAAGTTCTTAGTGGGAACTTCTAGACTTCTTCCTTTATCTCTCTGCTGAGAGAATGAAGGAATAAATCACATAGTTCCATCTGATCCATGTTTGGAGCACTTGCTGAAGAATAGAGGATTGTATGCCATCTTTGGATGAAATGAGCAACAGATTCATTGTGTTCTTGCTTAATATGTAAGAATTCCCTGATTCCTGTTCTCAATAATTTTTTCATGTCGAATGCCTTGATGAACTCTAAAACAAGTTGTTTAAATGAATGTATTGAGGCTTCAGGTATTCTATAATACCAATCGAGGGTGATACCCTCTAAAGTTTTGGGGAATATTTTAGCAACAACTCCATCCCAAGGGAGTAGTTCTCGAATGGCTGTGACATAGGCCTTAATATGTGCATTCAGGTCTCCCTCCCCTTTGTACTTGGGTAGATCGGGGAGAGGTCTTGGAAGCATGACGCTTCGTATAGTGAATTCTAAAGGTTCTTTCAAATATTCTGAATAAGTTCCTATCGCATAGGTTCGACCAAATGATGGTGTTTGTTGAGGGGGAGGTGGAATGGGTTGTTGATATGGTGTAGCATATGTATTTGTAGGGGCATAAGGGAATCCCGGTTGTTGAGCAAAAATGCCGGGAGAAGAGAACATATCTCCCTGTGGTGATTTGGAATACATGTTTAAGTATGGAGGAACATTGCTCAGGAATGGATTATTTTGTACTAAACCTGGGGTATTATATTTTCAACTGGAGCGGCGTTAGAAAACACAATTCTAGTTGGTGTTTGTTGTAAGTACTGAGGGGGCATGCCCAACGTGCCTGCTGTGAGGAGGTCTACTTGGCTGGGATGATGTGGAGGATTGGAAGTTCCTGCTTGTATGAACTATGAATTTTGACTTGCTTGAGCAAGTTCCAACCCCCTAACCTTCTCAACTAAGGCTGAGATGACCTCGTTTGGTGAAGACACGGTATTTTTCCTTAGTGGCATTTTTTTATATCTTGAGGTTGTATAGGCATATGGTACCCTGCTATGAATTGATCGGTGCCCTGCCAAGTTTCACCGAGGGCATTTCCTATAGGTGGAGGGATGGGGGTGTTTTCTTGGAATGAGACCTCGGGTTGTGTTTGCAAACCTCCTATAGATGGGTACATATTTTGAGAGCGTTGTTCACTCCTAGCATAACATGCTAAGTATTCATCATCTAACAACAAATATGAATCGATTGTCTACTAATTTTTGGTCTAAGCAACACTGGGAGATGAACTAGATTCTCTAGTGAGCGTCATATTGTTTGATCCTGAAGGCTTTGGTTGTTGCGTTTGAGTGAGTTGATCCAACTCCTCTATTCAAAAAGAAGAACTATATCTAGTCCTTTGAGGTGGAGCTTGTGTTGAAAACCGGTTAGTTGAATAGTTTTCACCCCATGCCGAGAGCGAGGGTGATGGTTGTCTTTTAGTTGATCGTAGTATGCTTCAAGACATAGGAGAGGTCTGCCATATGCATCATATCCCGACATATTCGGGGGTATATGAATACCCATAGAATAATGGGAAAGAGGGAAGGATGGATGAAAGAACAGAAGAGGAAAATTAGCTTGAGCCACATCGGGTTCACCAATTTTGTTAGTGAAGCTAATGTGGAGGCTAAAGAGGTGGAAAAGACGAAAAGTATACTAATTGGAAGAAAAAGTAGAAATAAGACTCCGAACCAAAAGGTAGGAAGTTTCACATCGGGTTCACCAATTTTGTACGATGGAAAAGTGACATGTGAGCATGAGAATCTATAAGTGACTCTTCTTCGCACCCGACCTCCCGAGGTCGTGCCGAGATAGCCGGTGGGGATGGAATACACGTGGGATGCAGATAAGCTAGTTAGGTAATCTTACATCTTCAACACGCAATAATGGGATCTGTGAATCTAAGGCAAAGAAGGCCCTCCTAACCTGGATCGGTGTGATAGATCGTTCGGTGAGGATAGCTGCTCAAAAGCTCTAATCAATATCGAGCTCTGCCATGATCCAATCTATGGGTTGTCATGGGATACGTGGAAGATAACCTATAGGTGCTTCAGTATATATCTCCCAACAAGATCATAAAAATGGAATGGTCAAAATGTGTCATGGATCTTTTGGTGCTTTATGGATGATTCTCTGGTCTAGTCCAGAAATCTTTAGCTTGGTTAGCAGTTACGTTTAATAATGATAGTTGTGTGATGATGTCTGGTGGGAGTGGAGAGGACCTAAATACTAATGTTCACAAACCAACATCAACGTTGGTTTGACTTGTAGGCCCGTTGGGTTGTGGGACCTGTGGATCACAACCGTAAGTTCGTGGTTGTTGTGGACCTCCTATGGTCATATGAAGAGTCAACTCCTTAGTCCGAGTATCCAGTAGTCGTATGCCTTTTCGGCCTCTATGTTTAGAACTAGAAGTTGCATGATTTTCTCGGAGTACCTAATAGGTGTTCTGGCAACTTGGATATGTAAGCTAGTGTCTATATCAACGAGGAGGTCTCTTACATCTGGTTGTGGGACTAGCGGATCACAACCGAATGTTTTCTCTCTTTCAGTCCTACAATCATCACGAGATATCTATCAAGGAATTCTATAATTTGGTTGATTTCACCGAACGTGTGTGCTTTTTCGTCTTCTATGTTTAATCCTCTTAGTTGTGTGCTAATTTCTTGTAGGTCTGTTGTTGTTTGGAATACCTGAATTTTAAGATTTTGGTCTATGTCAGCTAATGCTGCAACGAGATTTGGTTGAGGCATGATTGGCTCAAAAATGTATTCCCTGGGCTCCCTAGGTCCCGTGATTGTCATGCAAGATCAATATAAACCTAACTGAAACAAAATAAATTTAATTATACAATATATATCTAAAACGTATATATATTCCTCTATTTTGTATTTTTGATAGAATTTTAATAGAATTGAAAGAGCAACTAATCTAATATATTCAAAAATGACAACTAATCTAATAACAAAATTAAAACAAACAAGGTAGCCCGGTGTAGCTACTTGCCTATGCAGTTGTGAGTTTTATCCTAAATAACTAGATAGTTGATTAACTTAATTGAAAGATTCTCGATCCTGCCTCAGAAGTGAGGAATGAATCATAGTTTCTCAGAAACTATCAATCCCCACAGCTTCCCTGGCAATATCGAAAATGAAACTTAACTGAAATGAAATATTTCACTACTCTATTTGATATGTTTTAACTAGAACTTTGACAGATAAAACCTAGAATTTTTAGAATAGTGGTGAATCTAGTAGTGTATGATTTTGTCCCCTCAGAATGATCTCCTCGTTCCTTCGTGTTCACGTGATTCTAAAAGAGCGTGTATATGCACAGCATCAACTGAAGAAGTTATTTTGAACAATGGCAACTTTGGATATAGACCGAATAAAATGTGAGTAGGAGAGGGACAGCAAGTGACAAACTTGGCATATGCAATTCCTAGCGGGATTTATTGCGGGAATACAACACAAGTGTACCAAGAGATTCTAGAATATATCTTATGTGAAGACCATAACCTACAACTCTAATGGATTCAACTTACAAATGACACTATCCTGCTCTAAACTAATTTGCATGAACAACAATGAACAAGATCTGAAGCAATAAGATCGAATGGCTTTTAACAAAGAACGGAAAACTAGCATGGATGCAAACATGAAAGCAAAATGAGCTCTAAACAAGAAATTGACAGACTAAACAATGGAAATGAGAAGTTGAGGGGCCATTTTCTTGAAAAAAAGCTGGATACTTATAGATTTCACATTCACCCAAAGGTAATTCCCATTAGAACTCTTTTACCATTAAACAATGAAGAAACACTATTCTAGGGGACATAAAACATTAATACGAGCTAAGGCGGTTGAGAAAAGTTGGTGAAAGTTGAAAAATTATGCAAGTCACGATCAAAAGAAGCATCTTGGAAAACGTATGAAGGACTACCTCCCGAGCGGGGTGGCGGTTTCGTCACTAAAGGGAAAAAGGCATTAAAAAGGGGGGTGAGGGATAAAACAAAGCATAAGGAACTTGGAAAAAGCATTTGGGATGCTAACATATACTTCGTGAGCTTCTCTTGGATCCGAACACCTTGCGAGGTGACCTGTATCATCATTGGGGCATGTGTGACATCGTTCGAGACAACATAGTACCCTACAATTTTGGGTACGTATAGTTACTCAAGAAAGAAAAATATTCAATCTAAGGAAGAGCTGCAGAAGAGATAATATGATAAAATCAACATAAGAAAGAGTGACGAGAAGAAAAGAGAGAGAGAAAAGAGAAGAGCATATCGATGATGCATTGATTTAGCATTTTAATTGAGCATCAAGGGTGGTAGATTGATTGAGTAAAGAGATCGAATCAGATGAGAAAAAGAGAGTGAGAAGTAGAACACATACAGAGCTAGGATAGTGGTCATAATTCATCATATTATCAATTGTTGTAACTAGATGATAAAAAATGTGTAGATAAATCAAGTCTAAGTTGTAGCTTAACACATCCAAGGATTTTTATCTTCCTTGTAGGTGGGTGTCTACTAAATAAATCTCTTGTGATGCGTAATATTCACTAGATTCCTTTGTTGTGTGTAATATCAACAGAGTTGTAAGGGTTAGAGATCCTTATGGGGTTAGTGCATCACTAAACAAATCTTGTAAGATGTGTTATATTCTTATGAGTCCTTTCTTTGTGTAATATAAATAATGTTTTTAGTGGGTTTTCCTCCTAAAAGGGTTTCCCATGGTAATTCTTTGTGTTTAATGTTTTTGTGCATGATATTTGTTTGAATGACTACTCATAATTTAAAAGTTGCACATCATTAAGGGTTTGAAATTGGCATCAAGTGAAAAAAAATTAATCTACACTGATTCACCCCCCTGTCAATACTTTTGATCTCCAACAATTGGTATCAGAGTGATGTCCTTATAGTAGAAGCTTAACATCTTTAAGGAGATCCTCCTATCACAAGCATGGCAGAAAATTAGGCACAAGGTGGTTTATCACTATCAAGATCACCTCTCTTCACTGGAACAAATTATGCATTCTAGAGAATAAGGATGAAGACATATTTGATGTCACTTGGTTTTGATATCTAGGAATGCGTTGAGAAAGGATACAAGCTTCCCGATACAATGATTACCTCTTCGTGGATAAGGCATAATATGAATGTAACTCAAGATCAAAGAATGTCATTCAATATGGCATGACAGAAATAGAATTTTTCAAAGTGATGCACTGCACAACAGAAATAGAGATGTAGACCCAGCTACAGAATATCTACGAATGAGATGAAATAGTCAAGATGGAAAAGTTGCATACCTACAGATCTCAATTTGAGAATCTGAAATCAAATATGATGAGATTATAGTGGCCTACATGCAAAGAATAGATAAAGTTATTAATATGATTAGAGTCCTTGGTGAGACACTTGAAGAGTCAGTGTTAGTCCAAAAGATCTTGAGATCCCTGACTAGCAAGTATGATGCAAAGGTTTCAGCCATAGAGGAATCCAAAGACATGAATACTCTCATGATGGATGAATGGTAGAGCACTCTGTCAAAGATACAATATAAGGATGTTAGATCCAAAACTACCAAGAAAGAGGTAGCATTCAAGGTCAAGAAAGAAACTCAGTCTACACAAGAAGAAGAAGAAGAATCAGCTTCAGGAGATGAGTTAGATGATGAAAATATTGAAGTAATGTTTTTCAAAAGATTGAAAAGAGGTTCATGTAAGTATAAGGGAAAACTTCCTTTCAATTTTTTTACATGTGGACAAGTAGGTCACTTTGTTGGTAAGTGTCCAAACAAGAATAGATATAAATACAAATCATATTGCGAGAGGTATTTGAAGATTTTGCAGAGTAGTCAGAAATTTCAGAAACGTAAGAGGGTTATAAATATGATGTTTGAGATTCTTTTATATATATTCACTCATGACAAGTAAAGAAAATTCAGTATTTATATAAAAAAAATGATGATGTGATGGTTTTGTTTTAATTGAATCATTTTTTCTTTATGTGCACGAGTTACCATGACAAAAAGAAAATGTAAAAAGGCACGGAAGTTGTATAGTCAAGAAATGGGAAGTGAAAAAGACATTTTGGAGTTGATTTTTATTTCGTCAAAATATTCTCCCTAAGGAAAAAGGGTGTGGATGGAAAGGTTAGAGTGTGTATGAAAAGTGGTGAAAATAAGAGCATGATGTAATGTGTTGAAGACCGAAAGTTTTGTAGAAGTTGCATTGATGAAAAGTGGATGTTTGGAAGGAAAATATGATGTTGAAAAGGAAGCTCGAGGTGAGTACTGTAGTAGATAAAGGAAAGTGAACAGATAAGAAGAATGATCTAATCTAGTGGTCACAATTTTGTGTGTGAGACATCCTATTTTGAGTGATCAAAACATTGCAGAACACTAATTTTTTGCTTAGCATTCATGTAGTTAAAGCTTCCTTTTAATTTGAAGATTACAGAAGGTCAATTGACTAAATTTGGGACTTGAAGCTTCTATGCAAGTTGAATCTTGTTAAATATCAGGTTGTAGCTTGATTAAATTTTGGATTTGTAGCTCAATGTTGAGTTAAATCTCAACAGTGAAGTGATGTGGCATTTATAGGACAATCTTGTCCTAAGTGGTTCTTATTTTCGGTGGCTTTTCTCCCAATTTGGGTTTCTCACTTTAAATATTGTCTGTGTGTGTTTTCTCTCATGTTATCTAGTTGTGGATATTGTTATAATTTTGATGCTACAAATTAAATTACTTGAATTTTGAGTTTAAAAATTTAAAAGACAATGATTCATCCCCCTCTCGTATCCTAATTTCCAAAAATTGGTATCGAGCTTGGTCCTCCCTGAATCAAGTCTAATAGCTTAGAGGTGATCCTAAAAACACAAGCATGGGTACTTTAGCATAATCAATTATGAAGAGAAAGTATGAGATTGCTCAATCTCTAATTAATGGTCTGAAAAATGAAATCAAACACATGGAAGCTAACCATGGCCAAGCACTCAAGGAGATGGATTCCTTTGTTGAAAGGTATCAAAATCTCTAAAAGATAAAGAGGATTTTTCCTTAAACATAAATAATATTTGAGAATTTTGAAGGCTGAATTGTAAGAGGCAAATAACATGTTAAAAATGTACAACAAATTGGAAAAGAGTTCTGAATCTCTTGGTGGAATCTTGGAAATAAAAGGTCACACGGTGATAAAAAAAAAAGGTATAGGAGTTTGAGGAGGACTGTACAAAGGAAATAATATGACAAGGTTTCTCACATCATACAAACATACATCAAGTTGATCAATGAGATAAACACAGAAAGGCCTAAGCCGTTAGGCAACCAAATGCATCCAGGTATAAAATAAATTTCAATGGATACTATTTTTATTTTCATAGTTATGGCCATAGGGATAAGGAATGTAGAAAACAAATCATAGATGAGCATCCATGGAGAGACAATAGAAGTGAGAAAGAAAATAACATAGTTTGTTTCAATTGTCAATAAAAGGACATATTTCCATGTATTGTTTAGAGGAACCTTCAAGTCAATTTTGGGAAAAAGAATACTCAAGAGGCATGAACATGTTAGTGTGCTACAACTGCAACAAATTTGGACACTATGCTAAAATATTTCATGAGTTCAAGACTGCAAATCATGGTAGGAATGATAGTTCACACCAAGCCAAAGGAAAGAGTAATGTCATATGTTATACTTGTCACAATTTTGGGCATTTTGCAAAGAATTTCTATTACCATGAACAATCTAAGTATAGTAGAAATAATCATACTTTCAGAGGGAAAGATAAGAAGGATTCAAATATGAAGATCAGTCTTAGAAATGAAAAAAAAATAGTCATGTCTAAAACAGCTCTGAAAAGAAGAAAACCAAATGGATGTACAAGTCAAGGAAGAAAATTCGAGAGTTGAGGATAAGGACAAGAAATTTGTATGGGAAGATGATATACAAATATAGGGACCTATGACAAAGTCCATAAAAATAAGATAGCAGTGAGTAATGATAAAGGCAAAAAGAAGGAAGACAAGTTAGGTGCAAATCATGATGAACTTTTCCTCAAGAAGTGTTAGAATAGATGCATGAGATGCAACATGTATGTTTAATGGTACTCAATTAGAAATTGATATCTCAGATAATATGGTTGTCACACCAAGGAATGCATCCAATAAGACTAACAAGACCACAAAGACAAGAAATTAAACAATTGAGTCATCATGTTGCTTTGATGACTTCCTTCTATTTTGTGAATACTTCATAAGTATGTGTGCCTTATCTAGGATTCTAGATGGTATATACTAGTTGAAAGAAGAATCTATCTATAAATCTTTCAATCAAGTGTTCTCCATGATAAAGTTGAGTGAATGATCCAAAGAATGTTCCTAAATAAAATTTTCCAACATTAGTTTCCAAGCGTAGTCTCCACTATGTTTCCAAGGTATGTAAAATTCAAGGAGTGGTTGTTTGGTCCCACGTTTAAGTACCAGTGTTCATTAAAGCTCTTAAATGTCTCTCTTGAGTGGTCATACATAATGAGTGTATGTTTAATAAGTCTCAAGGTCTAAGTTAGTTCTTTTCATGTTGATAAGTTTGTGTCATGGTTGGGTCGTTTAATGGGTTGCATTCTCGTAAGAAGAATCACCAAGTGCATAAAGAAGGTCAAGTGCTTTGAGTCCTAATGTGCATTTCATTTGAGGTCAGAATGTGTGCTTTTTCGTGACACAAAGCATCAGGTGTATCTCTTGACCTTGGCTAATGTGGTTATCTTGAGAAAAGAAAATCTTGATCTATTAAAGAATGCAAAATATTGCTACTATCCCAAACAAAGACTTCTCCATTATTTATAATATTCCATATCTTTCTGCAAGTTTTCCAAAAATAATTTCCTTCATTTTACATTCTCAATAATATATAACATTGTAAAAAAATGTCTTTTGATTTTGATCTAGCACAAAGTTGTCTATGATATCTTGTGTAGAAGACACAAGGTCTATGTTATCAAAGATGAGTTTCCAGCCATTCATTCACCGAAATGTCTTCAAGAAGAAATTCCTAATGGTATTATTGTCAGAAAAGAGAAAGCATCAAGTCTTAAACCTTCCATAGAGTTTAATTACTAAATATAACTCTCAATCAAATTCTTAGGAAGAGATTTGAAATGTGCCAACAAAGTGTCAATGTTCTAAACTCATGGTTGTTGGCATGTAGGCCTAGATATGCCTAATATGTGTTTTCATTGATGTAAGACCACATTAGTAAAAAAATGGATGTTTTAGGATGATGGTATGATGATGTATGCAGTGCTAACATGTTGGTTAAGATGTGGTTTAGTTGGTACAGTGAGATTCAATGGTGCAAGCTTGCTTTAGCAAGCCTATACAGGTGCCTAGGTGGTGTTACATGATAGAATGAGATTCATGGATGCTTGGTGATCATGTTGAAATGATTTCCAGAATGATTTTAGGATTTTGAGAACTCACAAAAATGGAAAGGTTCAGGTATAGGTGTTTCACTTCTTTACAGGTGCTCATTGGGAGCAGGTATGGTCGCATCTAGGAGGTGTGACAGAGTGTTTGGGAGCCATATGAGCTCATGGAAGCATGAATTTAGGTTTGTCATGGTGTATGAGGTATGTTTGGATAATTTTAAGTGATTATATGTTCATTTATTGCATTGTTTCAGTTGACTCAGAGAGCTTTCCAGAAATGTATGTTTGAGCTTGTGACAATATGTGGGCCCCACCTAAAAATAGAAGTTTCGAAGAAGAAGATATTTGGGAAAGTTGGTCCAAAGGAGTGGTATGAAAAATTGATCATGTGCAATTTATGTGAGTTTTTATTGATGTCCATGGAGGTTTATAATCATGTTTATGCAGGTTCATGGTGTTTTGGGGGTCAAACAAGTTGAGTAGTCAAAGGGCGTTTTGGTTCCTTAAGAAGTGTTCAGTGTTTTGACTATATCTTGAGCTACAGGTGGTTTCTTGAGGTGATTAAATATGTGTTGGAAAATATATTTATATATCTTCCAGTGATGTGTTAATTACCTCATTATGAGGTTATCGACATGGATTGTAAGTAATGTTGTTACCAAGAATAGTTTTGTCGATTCAGACGGAGTTATGAAATTGTGAAATTTTTATGTTGATTGAGGCATGTCATGTATTGGATGATGCCTCCTATCACCTATAAAATGAAGAGAAATTAATTTTTCATCAAATGATCCTATTTAGAAGGCTTGATGATATGTATAAATGTTTTTATGAGCTAACCTTTAAAAGTAGATTTTTTGACATGTTGTTTTTATGAAGGAAAATATTATTGTGGTTTGAAGAGGAAGATGTTTCAAGGATTGAAACAAGTTTAGAAGTTATATAAAGGTTTTGAAATTTATTTTGAGGGGTTACATTACATGGTTTACTATAGTATAATTGATTTGGTGACAGATGAAGTTTCGTGAGTGTTCAATCGGTGCGAGGAAACAATTTTGCAAATTGAAAAGATTAAACGAAACATTTTGATTGGTTGATTAAATGTGTGACCATGTATGGTTTTTTAATGATGTTTTACTCATGTATAATGGTTCATGGGTCATGAAAAACTATGGGACTCATGTTAGGGAAATTTTAAGATTGTGCCCATGGGGTTTTGAGCTATTTTTGGCACATATAATGATGTTTTTGTTACGCTGACCTATACGGGTCATATGTGAATTTATGAATGTAATGAAGGCATATGGGTTGCATGTATCTTGAAAGACTGACAAATTTTGGTTTAGAAGGAATAACTAGCTATAAAAGCCAAATTTGAGCTCATTTTGTGAGCTAGTCTTACATGAGGAAGGAATGTGACCTGAAGAAGATAAATTTTCACATATGAATGCAAAGTGTTTGAGAGATGATTTTATGCATGGAATTTTTACTATTTATTGAGAGCATGTGTGCAAGATATTAGAGGCAAGAGAAGTGAAGACAGAAGGAATAAGAGCAAGTTTGAAGACCTAATATGTGAGCTAGGGATTGTGAGATGAATATTGGATATCTATCGGTTGTGGTAGAAAAATTTTAAGATATCACACATCTTACGGTGGCTGATTTGTTGCTTGGTCATCCTTAGGGTTTTGTAGCCTCCTTGTGGAGTGCATGCTTCACTAAAACTAGGGGTTGGTGCTTCTTGTGGGGTTGGTGCTCCTTGTGTAGTTGGTGCTACACTAAATTACTTTTATTTGAGTAATATAAGTAGATTTTTCAAAGTGGGTTTTCTTCCCCATGAGATTTTCCCACTTAAATATTGTGTAATTGTGTTTCTCTCTTGCATTTTTGGTTACTTTCTCATTGTGGTTTATGGTTACACAAATTAATTAATGGATAAGTGAATGTGGTAAATGAATGCATATGAGTTTATTTTGAGTTTTAGATCTGAAATTTAAGTGTAATTTTTGAAAGGACCTATTCACCCCCTCCCCAGTCCATTTTTCTTCTAACAATGGTCTTGTACAAGTTGATCCCCGTAGTTCATCTAGTGTATATCAGAATAAGAAAAGTGGGTCAAAGTCTTCTCTCATCTATCCTACTCAAGTATTCCACGTGTGTTCATTCTTTTTCATCAAATCTTAAAAGTGAAAACTATATTTTTGGTGTTTGTGATGTTCTTTCCATAAATTAAAACAAGGTTCAAAGGCTTTAAATTCAATCAAATTATTTATAAGATATTGAAGCCCATGTTCACTAGTGAATACTAAAGCAAATTCCCCCGAGAGCTTAGCAAATGTTCTAAGAAAATCATTGAAATGGTTAAATTTGTACTAGGAAGTGAATGGGTTGAATACCATACGAAGGGAAATCTTCATGGCATGCTTGAAATATGTCAAATTTCCTAGGTTGTTAGGTTCTTCAAGTTTTGATATCATCAAACACTACAAATTTTAAGTGTCAAGAAAGTAGAGCAAGGCCTGGGGTGAACCAAAAACATGCTTCAAGATATTAAAAAGTTTAAATAGTAAGTTTAAATTCTTGATAATGTTGTCAAAGAACTTGTAAAGTTGATTAGAGGTAGTAAAATTCATATTTGTGAAATTGGTTGTCAAATTCTTTCTCCCAAGCTCTGTTGAAACCCTAGCTTAGGGTTTGAAGGGAAGATAACATAAACCAAGACTCCATGGATGAAAACCTATGAAATTTGAACCAAGTTATCTTAACATTTTTAGCAAAATGATTCCAATTTTTGGGTTGAAATGACTCGATAAGGACTTTTTTCTTTTATTAGTCTTAATATTGTGTGTAAGAGGCCAAACTAAGGCAAGCAAATTAAAATATGGGATAATATTTTCTAAAGAAAATTCTTTGGTATGAATTGAGAAGGTCCGAGGTTATGATGCTAACATGTAAAGACAAAAATAATCTCTTCTAAGCCTAGAAAAGTCCTAAAAAAGAGATCTACCAGTGGAGCTTCCTTGGGCATGACTATGGAAAAATTGAAGGGCAATAAAGAAAGGTAATGACTAATAATTGCTATTTCATGGAACTTTGAACTTGAAAAAGATGTGTGACAGATAAGTGACCCTCTTAGAGCATGGAACAGATTTGATGACTCCTTAGAGGGAGCTTTAGAATGATCAAGAGAAATATTTGGAATCAAAGTGTATCTATTTTGTCTTGATTAGTTATCTTCGGTATTAGAAACTATGATAAAGAATTTTAAGGAAAAATTAAAGCTTGGATGAGGCACTAAAGGAGCCTATGAGGAATGCACATTTGTTAAGAATATTTAGAGGGTCATCCTACACCTAGTTCAAGTTAGTACACCAAGTACTTAGAATAAATAAAGTACAAGTACAGTCATCTAGTTGGGAACCTGTGACTATCAAGATCAAAAGTTACAAGTTGAAGTCGGTATCCTTTGTCACATTTTCAATCAAATCTTGATGAAGTCTAAGAAGTGTTGAGAGGTTGAGGGTCCATCTCATGTGTCAAATAGTTAAGTTACTTTTTGAATGATCTCAAAGTGTATGTGAAGAGCTTGGATTGGTGCATAACGCATGGATTGGAATACATGAAACAATCATAATCAATAAGGTGAGGTAGTTTTCATTAGAAGCTAAAGGACTCGGGGGACCCATAAAGTACTAATGACAAGAAATGAAAATATAGCCATGAATGAAAAACTAAGACATTCTAGTTAAGGTCATTTTGATAGTCCAAATTATCATTGCAATAGGAAATCTCATGAATATGATAATAAAGTGATGAAGAATCCATTTAGGAGGTTGCGATGAAGGATGTGACATAAGGAATATCTTCAAGGTGAAGATACATCCTTCCCATGATTGAAGATACTTTTGATAGATATTTTGTAAGGAAAGCGTGATTGACATCAACTTAGTATGAATGTATAGAGAATTTCTTGTAGGATATCGAGTAGCAAGACATAAATATGCATGTCAATGAATAAAATTAATTTGTTTACTGAGTAATCATACTCTATGCATGGAAATGGAATCTATAAGCCAGTGATTGTGTGTATCTATAGGACAAAACAGAGAGGAAACAAAGGAAAGGGAAGTTTACATTTTTCTTCAAGTTACACTAATAATGAATTTATTTTCCAAATGTTGGGGCACACCCTAGGACCAAACTTAGGACCTTGAATTGGATCTTGATGAAATATAAAGCTAAATCATTCTTCTCAGTCGATGACATACATAGTTAGGGTTTTATAAAGAAATGTGTGATTAAAACCCTCAAACGTGAAATCTTGCTCTAAAAATGGAAACATATATCTCATACCTTGTATAATGTCATATTTAGATATAATTTTAAGTTTTTAGTGGCGGTATTTGGATAATTTCATGTGAGTTTAAGAAGTGGGTATGTATGCATAGGCAGAGACCTAGTCAGGATACCACTTTACAAAGGAAGTAGGTGAGTGAGTAAATTGTTCGATCGTGAAATTTAATAGGTATGATAAAGGATAAAATGGGTCTCCAAAAATTTGGGGTTTGTGTCTTGAAACCTCTTGCAAAGAAAAATATGGTGGAAAGTAGCTGAGATAGGGTTGATGGAGGTCTTAAGAGCCTAAAAGAGAAAAGTGTGATTCGGAGAGGTGTAAAAGAAGTTGGACTTCAAAATTTTGCATGCACTATAGACAGAGTAAAGGGTATTTGAAGATATTAGTATTTTGTTTTGGGTTACTACCAATACTCATAATCATGTAACTAACACAAAGCATTGTCTTAAAGGAACTTAGAATATCGGTTGAAGTAAAAGGTAAAGCTTGGTGATTTGAATCCTTCTTGAGTTATTTTTATGATTGGGATAAAAAAATCTGAGATGATATGAAAGGGTAAGGAGTTGGAAAAGAGCCAGTGTAGTTTAAAGACAAAAATTCTTGTTGGATCAAGTAGCTAGTCAAGAATGTTGAAAGGGCAGCTTGAAAAGGAAGAGTTGGTTGATTGTGTCTTAGATCATGAATTATTTTACAAATTGAATTGACATTATTTTGTAAATAATAATAAGGGTGTGAAGTTTGATAAGCCATTTAAATGGCATATTGGCTAGCTACCTCACATTCCAAGGGTGATGATGATAATAGAACTCATAAATTTCTTTCTACAAACCACGAATTGAACACGTACAAGTCTATCTAAGGCCTATCCAAGGTAATTGAAACATGAAAAGTTCCTTGAATTGCATACCTACACCCAGAGATTTTAGCAAGACAAAATAATGAAAGTGAGCATGACCATTCACATGGGGAGTTAATGTTGAACTATAAGAATCACTAAACTAAGAAAACCAAGCCAAAATCATGAAGAAATTAGTAAGGATAGAGGTAAAAGTGTGAACCCACTTATTTGGTTTAAGGACAAGTAATAAGGAAAAAAATTTACATAGACAAATAAATAGTGATGGTATCATCTTAGGGAAAGGTAGAAAATATATTTTCCTAAGAAAAATGAGCTTCCATAGTAGGGTAAAGATTGACCAAAATGCACTAAAAGTTTGCTTCGGGAACTCGGTCCTAAAGGTGTCTCAATGAGCATGTGGAATAATTATGCCTAGAATTTATTTATTTTAATTGAGATAGACATATGTGTGTACTAGGAGGATGGTATCACTCAAGATTCAGGTTTTGGTATGCGTATATGTTATGAAGCATCTTATCAAGGGGGAGAAACAATGAACTTCATGCATGATGAAGACAAAAAAGCAATTCAGACAAGATGAAGACCTTAAATTATGAGTTTGGTTGGTGTTTCCAATCAAATTAGAGGTCAAATAATCTGATTTAGGAGAAGACCATGAACTAAGCATAGGTACTTTGTCATTAATACAAAAAGGGGGAGAAGAATTCAAAGGTTTTGTTGTCAATTCAAAAGGGGAGATTGTTGGCAGGTGTATGTTGAGTTGTCATTCATGTCAAAGGAATATTAATGAAAAATTAGGAAGTAAGATATCTAGAGATATCTTGGAGTAACTTAGTCAAGGAAGAACATGTCGGTGGCTTGAGAACACCTAAGTCAACATTATTTTCTCAAGTAGCTAGTGACAGTACAAGCAAAGATGATACTATGAAATCTTACTATAATGATGTATGAAAAATATATAGTATGGATATGAGGTGGAATCAGGTTCAGAAGGAGGAATACAGAAGCACTTGAGGTGCATTTTTCAAAATAGCTCATTTCAAGATGTTAAATCCCAAGGCCTAGACAACATAGTGACCTGGAAAGGTGAAGTGAATGCATGAGGATAATAATGAAGAATTAAAAATTCATAAAACACATGATGGTACATGTTAAAGGTGCCACATGATGAAGAAAAATTCAGATGTGGTGAGTTGCATTGTAAACTAACCCAAATTGGCCTATTTCAGGCACCTAGGATGAGGCTATGAAGCAAAAAAAGTTGGGCCAAACCAGTGCTGAGATATCAAAAATGTGTAGGTACACTATTAAGAGTCATAAAATTAATTATTAGGTCATAATTCAGCAGTTAGATCAGGTTTCGAGTCATTAGTGTGGTTACCCTTCAGGACAAACAGGTTTAGTAAGCACAAATGAGATTGGATTGGAATTTTTAGAGTGAACCAAGACATAGTGGTTAGTTTAGTTCATGGAGGAGGTAGTAATGAAGTTGTGATCCAAACTTGAGGACCTAAGGAGGATTTTTCTCAAGATATTGCATTTTCTATAAAATCGGGTAAAGTAAAGTTGTTAAAATAGGACCCTAACTTCTTAGTAGATAAGGAAAATTTTGGAGCCTTCTTAAATTAAATAATAAGAGAAAAATTTTAATATAATTTGTATAAAAATAAGGTGCAAAAATTTTGAGGTAAAATGGATGTCAAATAAGAAAGTTCCATCCATTTTTGTGAAGTTGTTTATGCCTCCAAATTAAAATTATTTATATTGAAAAATATTTTAGAAGATATATAAATAATAAAAGTTCATGTTTCTGGTGATTTGCATTCATGACACCTAGTGGGGTCCACAAGAAAACAAGCATTTTGTGAGAAGTTCAGTGTACAAAAAGTTGGCAAAAGAACCCATGCTCAATTTTTTGGTGGATGATGAGTTCTATGTGTTATCTATGTTCATGAATTCATATCAGTCACTTATTTACAGAAATGTGAGGGTACAAGTGAGTTTTCAATCCTAGCATTGAGAAGTCGAAATAGGCAAAAACTAGTCTCGGTTTTGAAAGGTAAATGTACTTATCCTCATAAAATATCTAAAAATTAGGGATCTAGACTGAATTAGAGGTATCCTATGATGCATTTCAAGAGTCTATTTGATTTTAAAACATGTTTTGAAGTGTTAAATCTCTCAAGCACAAAACTAGTTATTGGAGCCTTGAAACTCGGTCAGGTCGGTCTACGAGATGCTATTTTTTCCATACTAAGATGTTTGAATTGAAACTTTATGGAAAGGTTAAAATTTTATCATGGTTAAGAGATTTCCATAAAGGTATGGATTGAGTCATGATCAGGTTTTTAGAGAAAGTTATACCTCTTTTTGTGAAGACTAGTTTTATGGGTGTGCAAATATGAGTGTTGCTTGGTCAAATCAGTTTTTATTGATTGAGTGAGTGTGGCGAAGCTCCCTTTTCACTTGGTGGTGATATAGAGTTAAATTTAAATTATCCCAAAGATTTTTGGAACTATAACATGCATAAAACAAAAATATAAAATCATTTTTCTTGACTGTAAGTTCGACCTCCATTAATGGCGTTTAAATCTCACTTGAAGTGTTGAAGACTAAATGGTGAGTTAGGAAGGAGTTATAAAGTTTTAAAGGTGAATGAGGTGTAAAGTAACATATTTTCATGTATGTGACACTTTGTGTGTTATGTAAGGAATCTAAAGACAAACTGGTACATTGGAGAGAATAAGACAAATCAGCTTTTGACAATTACAAATCATATTGCAGAGGTAGTTGAAGAGTTTGCAGAAGTAGTCAGAAATTTAAAAAGTGTAAGAGGGGTTAAAAATATTATGTTTGAGCTTATTTTGTACATATTTCTTCAAGACAATTCAAGAAAAATCAATCTTTATATCAAACAAAAATGTTGATGTCATGGTTTTTGATTTAAGTGAGGTCTTCTTTCTTTATGTGCACGAGTTACCAAGACAAAAATAAAAAGTAAAAAAGCCCCGCAATTTGTATATTCAAGGAATGGGAAGTAAAAAAGACATTTTGGAGTTTATTTTTCTTTATGAAAAATATTCTCCCTAAGTAACAAGGGTTTGGATGGAATGGTTAGTGTGTGTATGAAAAGGTGGTGAAAATAAGAGCATGATGGAACATGTTGAAGACTAATTTTTACAGGAGTTACAATGATGAAGAAGTGGATGTTTGGAAGGAAAATATGATTTTTAAAATGCATCTCTCGAGGTGAGTACATGTATCGGGTAAAGGAGACCGAACAGAGAAGAAGAATGAGCTATTCTAGTGGTCACAATTTGGTGTGTGAGACATCCTATTTTGAGTGATCAAAACATTGCAGAAGACTAGGTTGTTGCTTAACATTACGGGATTTGAAGCTTCCTTGTAAGTTGAAGCTATAGAAGGTCAGTTGACTAAATTTAGGAGTTGAGGCTTGTTAAAGATCAGGTTGTAGCTTGATTAAATTTTTGAGTTGCAGCTCCATGTTGAGTTAAAGCTCAACTGTGAAGCCAATGTAACATTTATAGGACAATCGTGTCCTAAGCTAGTTCTTGGTTTCAGTGGGTTTTCTCCCAGTATGGGTTTCCCACTTTAAATATTTTTTATGTGTGATTTCTCTCATGTTAGCTACTTGTGGATATTGTTTTAATTTTGATGCTGCAAATTAAATAACTTGAATTATGAGTTAAAAAGTTAAACTAACATTGATTCACCGCCCCTCTCAGTATCCTAATTTCCAACATTGGCCGTGAAGTAGATGAGGGGATATTTCAATGAATGTAAGGTGTGTAAGTAGATTTCCAATCTTATGTTCATAGGTCCTCGGTTGAGTAGAATTCTACAAATGCTCAAAGTTGTTAAAATGCCTCATTATGTGAGCATTGTAAAATGAAGAGTCATAGAAGTCATATGAAGAAGTTGGTTAGGGATTGAAGGGGAGATATATATTGGATTAAATCTCAAATAATAGAATGTTGTTGATGTATTCCCGAGGTAATAGGTATGAGGAATGAGAAATGAAAAGGAAAGGCATAATTTTTGTAATAAAAATATAGTATATAGATATATAAGCTATGTTTTTGCATGAAGAATAACTGTGTATCACTTGCATTGCTCAAATTCTGAAATTTTTATTAAGAAGTCCCATTTGTGGTGTTGAGTTCCATTCTTAAAAATATGTGAAGAACTTTTCTAGACTCCATCGTCTAATTCTTAAAGGATTGGATTTTGAATGCAATGTTACTTAGCATGTAAGTAATATGGGAGATGTGTATGATTTTGATCTTGTGTGTTATGAAGTTTCTTAATGTGATTGATTTTGAACATATAAAGTAACATTTCCAATAGAATTCACATGATTAAATTTGAGGGTGGTGTTACCTCAAAGTTCAAAGACTGAAACCATTATTATTTCCTTTTGCATGCATGAAAACCTTAAGACTAAGACAAGTATTAACCATGGAGGTAATGGTTTCTTCCTTTATTTAGTAAGTTGTATGATTTATTGGGATATATCAAAGGATATTTATAAAAATCTTGCATAGGATATGTTATAGACTCTATGAAGAGGATGATCAGCGAATCTTGGCTTGTGACCTTGTAGTGTCTTTGTGATAAAACCCCGATTTTCTTACTAATCCATTATCGTGACTTCACGTGATTCTTGAAGATTCTTACTTAAAGAAAATTCACCGCTAGAATAGGAATGATAAGAAGATAAAAACAGTCATGGAAACCAAATGTTGAGCCTTGAAATAGAGGGTTTATTATTTTATAAAGATTTCTTTCTTCTCGAGCTTGAAATGTAGTTACTGATTAGGGTTTATCTCAAATTTGACTTTGAAGCCTTTAATCATTGAATTTCAGTCTAGAAATTGGTACTTATCATCATTAACATTCCTTTTAAAGTATTTTGGATAATTTTGAATTGTTTTGTGGATGATATTTAAGTGTTTCTTAACAGTTTGCACTAGAAGCGTGCTACAATCTAAATAACCTAATTGGAAAGGCCATTTTCTTAAGGAAGTGGATTTTCTATTTGTCCACAGTCATGAAACTTTAAGGACAACTAGAATAATAAAATGGGTGTCAAAATATAACCTTGGTTTTCTTGAATCCCCATACATTGCAAGATATGCATGGAAATGCATAAAAATAGGGCTAGAATGAGCTATAAGACTAGAGAAGAGGAATGGTGGGTTCTAAGAAATGTGCATGGACTTGAGTTATAAAATTTAGGGCACATCATCTAGGACTTAAAGGGTACCTAGAATTTTTATATTTTTTTCTTTGGATTCCCGTATGCTCTAACCATGAAATGACTAATGGTCTTTTTTCTTGTGCACCAAGAAGATAGTTTTGAGTAAGAGAGGAGTAAGTTAGTGTTTTGATATTTGAGGCATAAAGTTAGGTTTGGAATATCATTAGATTAAGATTATGACACAATGTAAATGGTTAGATAAGATAGCTAAGCTTAAAAGGATAAAAAATTACTTGAGGTTTGTGGACAATCTAAAGAGTTTAAGGATAATTATGAAGAATCGAGTAAGTGAGGATATTTGTCTTAAAAATTGATCAAGTTTGCTGGTTTAATAAGCATTGAAGGAATAATATGTATAGGGTAAGATTATGGATTAATACATTTATGGTACTTAGTGCAAATTTTGAGATATCTAGTCTAAGAACATGATGTTTAAAATAGGGTATGGAATGAAAGAATTGGTTCTTGTTTTGATAAGTGATTGATTGTGCATTGATTGTCAAATGGCCTCTACATCATTAAAGTTGCAAATGTGATATGACCAAAACTAGGTAAATATGATTAATGTAATTGTATAAATAATTATCCTTATATGAATCTAAGATATATAATAATAATAAAAATACAAGGGTCATTTTTCCATATAGATGTATAATGTTGATCATGGTAACATAAGTAATGAAATAATAAAGACTTGCATGATATAAATTATGGTGAATTATTGGACCCATAAAAAATTTATTATTTATTCATTAAGTGATATATTAGGAATAACCATTATTTATTCATGGTATACTATTCTCTAGAAGGACATGTGGAACTTTGAGAAAGGATGTACACGAGAGGAAAAGATGAGAAAAAGTAAGCACGTGGTAAAATAAGACAAGGGACAGGCATGTAAAGATGGGCAGAAGACTACACATAGACTTAAGAAAGAAAAGGGAAACACCATCAAAGGATAAATGGGCATGTAGTAAGGATAAGTTCAGACAAATGCATGTAAGGTAAAGAAGAACAAATATAGACATGACCAAGAATAGACCACCATTTATAGATTGGGAAAATTTCATAGAATCGGTGGAAGAATGGATAAAATTGGAACTTGGTGAGGATAGATGAAAAACTTATCAAAGGATCACTATGTAGGGTAAGGGTATGGTGTCAAGTGGCTATATATTTAACCAAGAAATGGATGTACTAGTTAACTTATAGTTATAACTCAAGGGCTATTTTTAGCACTTGAAATACTAGTGAAGGGAAAGTCCTCACTAGTATAAATACCCCATGAGGGACCCATTGTAAGGGTGAGTGTGGAAGTGGGAATAGTCGAGTTTTGTATCTTTTGTAGAGCGTAGATTCTACTATTAATCTATAATTATTATGTAAGTCACTTGAAAACCATGAATGTAACTATGTAACAAAGTGACTAATATATGAGTTGCATGTGTTTTGGGCAATAATAGTATTTGCTAATTATCTATATTGAGTTACTTACAAATCCAAGTCTTGCTTAGTCAACCTAACCCACTTCACCAATACTAACCTTGATGGGACTTGGAACCTTCTGCGCTTTAGGTGATCTCACCCTAGTTTACATTATGATGTGATAGGCCAATAAGAAGGGTAAAGGAAACTTGTGCATACCAAATCTTGCAACCTTTGTGCACGATAATGGAGTAAGCACACACCTAGATGCACAATATTTTGGTTCCATTGTTATGACCTTCATAAATGTGAAAGGATAAAGTGGACAAAATATGTTCGGTTAATGTAGGATAATATCGAGGCACGACTTCACATTGTTGAATACACCTTCGCATAATAACATCCGAGTTGTAAAGATTGTTTGCAAGGATGTGGGTAGAAGTCAACCTTTATGATACATTATATGAGACATATTTTTGTGAACTTATGGTACATTTGCAACCATCGTTAGAAACTTGTTTCCTAGGGAAAATTTGGAGTTTGGATCGAAAGAGTCCATGGACTTTTGAGCACATAAGGAAACTTGTGAAACATGATACGACTTGTACACACATGGTGGACTATTTCGTAAAGGCACGCCTTGGAGTTATATTATTGAGTATTTATTTTCAATGCTTTCTTGCGTAGACAAAGCACAATTCAAATTCTTTAGAGATTCACATGGATTATACTTAAAGTAAATCCCTTTAGAAATTAAGAAGATGATGGTTGATATGGGAATCGATGTTTTTCCAATAGAAGGCTAAATGCTCCATAACATGGGTGGTGTAAGAAATATAAATTATAAGAGATATATCGAGACTAAGCCTTGGTTTTCTGGACAAGCACACATTAAGGAGGATATGATTTGAAGAACAAAGCTACAAGGAATTATAGAAAAAAGAGCTATTGTTGGGGTTTATAATATTAAGCGAGAAACTGCTTATTATAAAACCCACTAAATGACATGGGTTGGCTTTTAAGAGTGGATCATGACCACCCTCCTTGTATATAACAAGGTGATCCTTTAGGGATTGGTTACACATGGTTGTAACATTGTATGTGAGCTATATGTGTGAGCATATTTGTAAGTCTCATGAGCAAATGTATGAGGCAGTTTGTAATTCCTTATTGAAGGTTTAACTGCATGTGAAATAGTGGGAGTGTTGGGTAAAATTATATTCTCAATAAAGATAAGTGATTTTCAGTGGGTTTTTTTACCTTCCATGGTTTTCCCACTTATATCTTGTGTCACTATGTTCATTTACTTTTTGTTCATGTTATTTACATTCGTAATATGTAAATATAAAACATCTTAATCTTTGTTTAATCACTGCACATCATAATCTATAATCTTTGACAATTTATTCTATGGATCTATAATTTGTTAATTATATCTTCCCATAAATTTCCTAACATGGTATCAGAGCTTATGGTTATGCTTGTGCAGAGCTAGATCTGGATGTTTTATGGTTTGCAGGAGTAAATAACTTGAAGTTTTTTAGATCTACGAAACCCTATCTATTCCACCTTTGACTTCAAGCTAATCGGGTGAAAAACTCTAATTTTTTTCCCAAAAATGATAAATATTGGTCAATTTATTGATTAGATCTTATATTTTTGTGTGCATAGATATGTGTATCCACATCCTTGGTTCTTTTTCTTAGTTCTTCACAGCTCATTTGTAGGTTTTTAAATATTACATGCCTTTTTTATATAGTTGTTATAGTTGTGCACCTTATTTAATATAAGTTCTTTTATTTTGTAGTCTATTTGCTTTTTTTTCGGGCTTGTTTAGCAAACTGAAAGTTTTCCATAGAATATGGTTAAATGCATGATTCTAAGTCTTCCCCAATTCTAAACGCAATATATATTTGTGAAGTTCTACATTGTAAAGCTTAGGCCAATAAGATATGTCTAGGTAGTTTTGTTTTGTTAGATCTTTAATAGATCCTTCTAACACTTGCAAAGTTTGATCCAATCATTAAGCTACATATAGCTTCCTTATGTCATATTTTTAAATAGCTATTTTTTTCTTTGAGAAGTTTGAGTCAATCATTAAGTTCCATATAGCTTCATTGTGTCGATTTTTTAATTCATCTTTTTATCAATTGTGAAGTGTGAGCCAATAAGGTTGTTCCACTCTCTTCACAAAATCATAATTTTGTTAGCTTACCTCTATCGCATGCAAAATCCGATCCAATAGGAAATCTCCAAGTCACTTTGTATTTTGTAAAATCGGTCTTGTGTTAGATTACCTCTAACCCATACAAAATCTGATCCAATAGTATTGCTCTAAGTCTCTTCACATTTTGTGTTGTCAATCTTGTGTTAGCTTCTTCTGTCGCTTGCAAAATTTGAGCCAATAGAATTGCTCCAAGTCTCTTCACATTTCGTGATTGTCAGTATTTTTAATCGTGGCAGTGGTTATCCAATAGGAATAAGCCACCATTTTTACATCTTTCAGTCTTTTAGAATTGTGAAAAGTGAGCCATTAAGAAGGCTCCATGTGTGTTCAATTTTTCTTTGACACTGCGAGGTGAAAACCAATAGCAAAACATCATGTGCATTTGTTTTTCACAAAGTGCGAGTCTTTGCTTAGCTTTTGTGGTGTCGGCCTCTATTTATTCTTGGCTAGTGAGATAGCGACACCTATCTTTTGATTTCATTTGTTGTTCGGACCCAAAATTTATTTTCATTTTTTCGCAATCTAAGGACTTCAATTCCGCCCAAAGCCATATCTTTAAAGTTTGGTGGAAAGCTACCAAGTGTAATCTTTCGGTCATTAGATTGTTGCCAAGTGGAATCAATTAATTAGTTTTTTCTTTCATTTTCTTTTCTTTCATGTCTTTTGTGGTTATTTCTTGGACCCAAAAGGAAATATTTTTGTGTTATTCTATGGACTTCACTTCCGATGGGCTCATTTGTGTGGAAAGTTGTTAGAAACGTGACAGTGCCCCTTAAGTTTTCTTTTATTTGCTCCATGTGTTACCTCCCATTTTGACCAAGTGTTTCTTCTTTCAACTTGTGTTTTTGACTTGTCAAACTCTGTTGTGGACCTGATAAGTTATTTATATTAATTAGACTCTAGGGACTTCACGTCTTCGAGGGGATCTGCATTGGAATTTTTAGAAAGCTAAAACATGCCTTGTTGCATTGTTTATATCTTCTCCACGTGTCCTTTCTAATTTTCTTTAGTTCCACGGGTCTTAATTTTTCATTATAGTGCGGATTTTTAAATTTTCTTCATCTTTGTGAGTTTCAAGTTCCTTTGTACTACGCATATAAAAATTTCCTTTGTAGCAAGGATTTCAAAAAAATTCTTTGTAACACGAGTTTCAAAATTTGAATATTTTGTATCTATTTCTTCTTTGTTCCATAGCTTGTTTTGTGTTTTCTGCAAGCTTCCTCCTTGGTTCGTGAACCTTCGTTGGATATTTTTTCCATCAAATTATTATTCGAGTTGAAATTTGTTTTTCAAATTTTGTTAAAAATGGATTTTATGTGTTTTAAGATCTTGCTTCATTTTTTTGATAGTTTATTCAAAATAGAACTATTGGTCATTTTTTGGCATACAAAATTGATCATATATGACATGTCTAGGCTTAAATTTTCCACCTATGAAATATATTAAAGGGTGCTTACATGGTCATTTTTTGAAGCAAACTCCACATAAATCCATGAGAAGTATCCACAGTTAGTGGATCATATTTTTAGTGAATACTATGATTATTCTTGTATGATTTGACTATCTATTCAGATTTGTTATCTATCAAGTCTTATCTCATTATTTAAAGGCTTAGAATAAGATATTGAAGGTATATATAGTTGTTAATCATATTGTTATGATATTTTTATACTAGTGTTGACTTTTACAGTTGGTTAGAAGTGAAATCATATTATTTATATTATGCTTAATGTGGATATTATGACTCTAACCATGTTAATGTTGTGTTGGATATACATCATGAAAAGTGTTCCAAGTTCATGAGGTTACAAAGATAATTAATGAATATGTGCATGTTCTTGAAAAACATTTTTGCCTCCATTCCCTCTTACGAGTGTCCTAAATCTGCAATTGTTATGCAAGAATATTTTCAATCTCCTTCTGTTATCATGGATGTAGACATTGAGGGGGAGATCTCTCAAACCTTGACTCAGACTAGGATTCCTGAATGGGCCAGAAATATGGTTTCAAACTATCAACCTAAAAGATTTGAGGAACTTGAAAAAAAAATTGTGTAAATAATTGTATGATCTTAAGCAATTTCCTAGAGCTTAGTATGCTAAGATAAATAGTTTTCTTTCATGAGATTGGTTTGTCTAAGCTGTTTTAGTGATAATAATTTATCTCGTAAAATATGAAAATAGTCATGATATATTTAATGTCTTATATGATTGATGATCTCTTGATTACTAGTAGTAACAAGAATTTAATTCTTATAATCAAAGAGAAGTTAAGACAATGTTCGAAATGACTAATAAATCATTTTCTAGGCATGGTTATTTGTCAAAATCACAAATATATTGTTGCATCACAAGCTTAGTATGTTACTAACCTTCTCAAAAGGTTTAATATGATTGATTGTAAGCATGTCTCTACTCCTATGGTAGTTTTATTTATTTAACTATCACTAGGCTTGATATATCCTATCTAGATGAAATTTTTTCTGATTCATGCAAGATCCTTATGTGTACAATAAATTATGTTTTTTGTTATTCCTCTTGTGATAATGCATAATTATTTTATTATTGTTATTGACCATGTTGATGATATTGTTGATAGAAAATTTACATCTGGAACTATGTTCAATTTTTTTTATGCAAGTGTCATCACTTGAAGTAGCAAGAAGTAACCAACAATTTCTATCTCTTCTACTAAAGAAAAGTATATATGTGTTATGGAAAAAGAAAAGGAAGCTATGTAGCTAAAAATATGGTTGCATGAACTCCATATGGGCATCAAAGGAAGCGTTACTCCTCTATGTGACAGCTAGAGTTACAATGATCTTCCAAATAATCCAGTTCATCATCAGAGGAAAAATCATATCAAGGTTCATATGCACTTTATTCGAAAGGAAGTCCTGAATGGTCATATTGATCTCAAGTTTTGTTTGACTTAAGATCAAGTTGTAGATATTTTCATGTAATCACTAAGTGATGTGAGGTTTTGAAAGTTTCATTCCTTAATGATCATTTAGAGTTGTCATTGAGGGGGAGTGCGCATGACAATGTCATCTCTTAATGACTTGGATGTTTCAAATTGGATACTCCCAAGACTATTTCTATGTTGTTTAAGTGAATTTTCTATGATATCCCCAAGCTCAAGAATTCACTAGATGAGATCATCAATTTTAATCATGTGCCACATGCATTGTAGTAGATCGTGGTTGTTAACATGTATCGACTAGTGTTGCATGTTGATTTAATTGATGGATCTTTGAATGAACTCTTCCCAAACTGAAGCCACATGTACACCAGCTCCTCCTTCCAATCCTTTTACCCCCAATGCCTTATCCATTTTTGTGAAATTAAGGACCTATCTTTGTGTTCTCGGGAAACTCAAGATCTTGAGTCTTACATGCCCCGGCTACTTCCACTTGATCTATGTCAAAGGTTTTGGGCAAGTTGGACCTTTTGACCCCCTTTATAATTTTCTTGGTGTTATAGATAAATTGGGGCTCATATTCCCCCTCTTGTATCAATGTTTTCACCAGATCTTTAAGGGTTCCCTTGACAGATTTGGGACATGCACAATTGTTATTCCAAACACATTACTCATTGTATTGACAATAAAAGGGATTACAATGATTTTAACTTTAGTTCTCGATTCTTCTAAATTTACAATGAATTCCCTTACCAATTCATCATTGTATCTCAAGAAATTTTTCAGGAACTCCATCCTCCTCCTCTCAAAAATGGTTTCCACTTCTTCATCTGCAAGAAGTTGGTTATCATCCTCTTGCTCTAACTTCTTTTTAATCCCCATGGAAAAGAGGACGATTCAAATTCTTCTTTCTTCAAAGTTAGAATTAGTTGCGAGAACTCTTTGGATTTAACTACGAGAATGATTGTGTTTAGTTGAAAAAATTTTGTGTTTATCTGCGGAATTGATGGGTTTAGCTTCGGAATTCAAATATAATTCTTCTTCTTCTTTGAAATTCTTCTACAACTGCTTCTCAACTTCGTTTATTCTACCCAAATGATAGCTAATTATAAATATGCCACCACTTTATTATTCTATCAACATCACCCTCATGATTACTTGTTTTTAATCATAATGTGTAATAAATGACTCATCATACCAACTTTTTAAATCAAGTCTAATAACACATGTGAACTTTTAATTTAACCTTTAATAAGTTCAATATATAATTACCAACTTTTTTGATGTAATCCCTCCGCCTTGATGACTCATCATTCCTAAAAGTGAAAAAGGAAAAACGGTTAGAAAAGACAGATGGAATTCAAACAAATTCTTTTTATTTTACATTATTCATTTATTGAAGAGACCAACCGCCATTGTTGGTTTTCAATTGATCTCTGAGAGATTTTTTTTTAGGGAAGAGAACACCATTTACTAGTTTTCATTCCTTACCTTTTTATTTTTTTTTTTTTTTGGGGGAAGAGAATGCCTTTTGTTGGTTTTCATTCTCTTCCCTTTATATTTTGGATCCATGCATCTCGATTATTTGATCATTCTCGGAAGAATTGGGTTCTTCCATATGATCAAATTCTTTGTCTTCTTCAATCTACTTCAAGAATTCATCTTTATTAAGAGGCTTCCTATAAAGTTGTATCCTATGTCCATTGACCAAAATTTTCCTTCCGATGCCATCAATGGGAAGTATTTGAATAGAGCCATTGTCAAATATCTCGGTCAACGATAGGGTCCTTACCATCTAGTTCTCAACTTGCCCTTGAATTTCTAGTACTTGGGATCAAACAGTAATGCCCAATCTCCTACCTTGAATTGTCTTTTCTTGATATGTGTGTCATGTAATTACTTCCTTTGATCTTGGATTATACATGTCTGTTGAAGTACTTTCATTCTCAACTCATCCAATTCATTGAGTTGAAGAATTCTTTCCTTTTGTGTTGCATCTAACTCAATACCCACTTTAGTTGTTGTCCTCAATGTTTGTAGTTCAAATTCAATAGGTAACAAGGGATTTTTCCCATAGACTAACTCATATGGTGAAAACCCTATTGTAGTCTTCCAAGTTGTATTATAAGCCCAGACCACCTCAGGTAGTCTCTTTACCCAATCTCTTATGCCTACTTCAATTGTTTTGGTAAGGATGTTTTCCAATTCTCTTGTTTGTTACTTCTACTTGTCCATTTTATCGTGGGTGATAGGGATATGACTTCCTATGATTAATCTGATAGTACATTTTGAAGGCTTGGATCATATTAGACATGAATTGTGGCCCCGATCGAAACTATACTCCTTGGTGCTCAAAATTTCATCATAATTTTGTGTCAAAGGAAATTAGTAATTACTTCTTGATGGCATTTGTTAAAGCTCGCACCTCTCTTGCCCATTTTGTCACATAATCAATATACATAAGAATGTGTTGTTTTCCTTGTGAAGGAGGAATAAAGGGACCAACAACATCCAACCCCCACCTTTCAAATGATTCAATCACTACTTGAGGTTGCAGAGGCATTTCACTGGTAAAGGTTGGTTGTCCCATCGTTTAATAGGGATCACACCGCTTGATATATCTCTTCACATATTTATACAGAGATGGCCAATAATAGCCAATGCCAAGTATCTTGTGAGTTGTTATTTTTATTGAAAAGTGTCCTCCACTTGGTTCATCATGACATGCCCTGAGTATGTCAAAGATTTAATCTTCTCTCACACACCTACGTAAAACCAAATCGAGCCACATTTAAACAACATTCCATTTAACCATTTAAATTGTGCACTGGTTTTGATCAACTTCTTCATTTTTTTCTTAGTGAAAGGAGGAAACTTCCCTGTTGTAAGATAATTTTCCATATCAGCAAACCATGGTGTATCAGTTGAAATAGCAAACAATTGTTCATCTGGAAAGTTGTCCTTAATTGGATCTTGCTCCCCTGTAGTGGTCAATCTTGACAAGAAATCAGCTACCACATTAGATTTTCCTAGATTATCTACTATGGTAATATCAAATTCTTGTAAAATTAATAACCATATAATTATCCTACCTCCAACCACTGGTTTTTTCATTAAGTATCTAATTGTTGAGTGATTTGTATGTATAAATATTTTGTACCCTGTAATATAATGTCTGAACTTATTAATTGCATAGATCACAACAAGAAATTATTTTTCAGTGGTAGTGTAATTTCTTTCAATGGGAGTAAGATTTTTACTAAGGTAGTAAATAGCATACATTTTCCCTTCTTCATCTTTCTGTCCCAAAACTACACCAATTGAGTTATTTGAGGCATCTGTTTGGATGTGAAAATGTTTCTCCAATTAGGTCCTCTCAATATTGGGGCAGTGATTAATTTTTCTTTAATTTCTTCAAAATCATGTTGACACTTTTCATCCCAACAAAATTCACAATCCTTGGTAAGTAAATTAAACATGGGGGCATCAATTTTACTAAAATCCTTAATAAAATGCCTATAGTATCCAAAGCATGCCCTAAAAATGACTTGATATTTGTGGGGGTTTGAGGAACATGTAAGTCTGAAATAATCTTGATTTTGTCTTGGTCAACTTGAATTCCTCTTTTTGAAATGTGGTGTCCTAATGCAATCCCCTCATCAACCATCATTAAACATTTCTCATGACTAAGAGACAAATGGTGTTGCTCACATCTTGTTATTACTCTATCCAAATTCTTCAAAGCATCATCAAATGTGTCTCCATATACAATAAAGTCATCCATGTATACCTCTACACAATAATTTGTTAGGTCTACAAAAATTGCTAATACATCTCTTTGGAAGGTTCTTTGGAGCATTACATAGTCCAAATAGCAATACACTATAGGAAAAGGTACCCCATGGACAAGTAAAGGTAGTTTTTTCATGATCCTCGCTAGCAAATCTGATTTGATTATATCCACTAAAGTCATCCAGGAAGGAAAAGTATTGTTTACCTGCAAGGTTATCCAAAACTTGATCTATGAATGGTAAGGGAAAATAATCGAGCAGTGTGACTTTTTTCAGCTCCCTATAATCAACAAAAATTCTCCATTTTTCATTCTTTTTAGGCACAATTACAAGAGGAGACACCCACTGACTATCTGAGATAGGGTAGATAAAACCTACTTGTAATAGTTTTTCAATTTCTTGCTTGACTATGTCCCTTAAGGCTGGATTAATCCTTCTCTGAGGTTGCCTAATTGGTTTAATGTTTTCAGTATAGATGTGATGGGTGCAAATACTTGGATGGATTCCTTTCATGTCTTTATAGTCCCAAGCAAAATCTCTAGTGTGATCTTTCAGAGCATCAAATAATTTAGCTTCTTCACCTTTCTTCACAACAAACTATTAATGTTCAAAATTTTACCCGGTTAAATCTCAACATGTTTGGTTCCAATGTGTGATGAACTGATTTTTGAAAGGGTTCCATTAAGGTGTTTAGTGGACATGGATGTGGTAATAACATATGATATGTAGCAATATCTCCAAAATTCCCTTGAGAAAGAATACTGGACAAAGGACAGTAGGAAGAGTTATGATACTTATCTTGTTGTCGGTCAAACTCCTCATCACTACTATTTTCCATAAATTCCTCACCATTTCTTGATATCTTTAAAACTGAAGCTACTAATTCCGTAGCTATTTCTGCTCCTCCCAAGAGAAATATCGTTCCTCTGAAGTGAAATTATTTACATTTGCATGGGATTGTTGTTGTTTTTGTTGTTCCGGAGATAAGTCCGAAGGTTCTAAAACTAAATGTGATGGTTCGGAACTAAGTCCATAGGTTCTAGAACTAACCCAAATTGTTCCAAGGATAGTTGGTGTTCGTTCAACGGTTGATTAATCATATCTTCCATCTCCCGTACATGATCCTGCAACATTATCATAGCCAAAGAAGATAGATTTTGTTTATTAGTGTCAAGATCATCAACCCACAATTGTTCTTGATTATCAATAAAAGGTCGTGTAGAGGGATATAAGGAAATTTTCTTAGAACTCTTACCATTTGAGATAGTCATATCACCTGATCTGCAATCAATTAAGGCAACAACTGTAGCTAACCATGGTCTACCCAAAATAATGGGATAACCAAGTGTTTTACCTTTTGGCTGCAATATAAGGAAGTCCAATGGATATTCCCATGACTCCACATAAGCGCCACATCTTCAATAAATTCTTCCGGTTTTGCTCTGAGACTAATCGCCATATGCAATATGGTGTTAGTAGGTTGGATACCTATTAATGGTAATGTTTTCAAAGTGTCCACTGTCATCACATTTATAGCTTCTCCCAAATCAACCAAAACATTATGTATATATTTATTTCTGAAGAGATAGAAATAACATGGATACCAAGATCTCCGTATTTGAGAAGTAGCAGTTTCCCCTACTAATAAATCAGCAAGTTTCTCATCTACCTTAATAGTCCTAAGGTACGATTCTTCCTTCCATGTCTTCTTAAACATAACATTTTGATTAACTTGTTCAACTCCGGAATGTCCTTGATTGCTTGCAACAATGGTATTTCAATATTTAATTTCCTCAACTCCTTCACCAACTCAAACTCTTTGGTCCCTATAACTTCTTTAAATCTCTCTAGAAATGGAGTTTCAGTAGAGTTGTTATCTGGCTCCTTAGCTTTTTATTTTTCATCTTTCTTGGGAGCAAATGCACTAGGGGTTTCAATTTCTTCTATCATTTCAGTAATTATAATAGGTGGATTGTTAATTTTTTTGTCCAATTTGTTTTGAATATCCTTACAATCCATGACATTTAGATCAACTGGTTTTTCTTGTTCTATCCCATAGACAGGAGTTGTTTGTTTATTTTGGGATTATCAACTAGTTGTGTTGGTATTTTTGTTTGAACCACATTTTCATTTTGTGAATTTTATGCTGGAGAACCCATTATGGATTGTTGATTCTAATTGGGATATGTCCTCTCTTGAGCATAATTATTAGGGCTCCACCTAGGTTGTGACCATGAATTTTGGTTACTTTGACCCGGACCATGGTTGTTGGTGTCCTTGGGCATATCAAGATTGTCCTGACCAATCCTGAGGATTCCATGTTGGTTGAGGGACCCAAGGTGGTTGTCCCCAACTTTTTGGTACTGATTGAGTAGCCCATGGCATCATCCAGGGATTAGGAGCTGACCTTGGCATGAACTTCCCTGGCTAGGTTGTCTCTAGACAAAGTTTACTTATTCTTATGTGGATGGAGTGTTGGTTTGTTTAAGCTTGTTTTTAATAAATGGAAGAAGAGAACAAGCACTACTCTCATGGTCCCTAGATTCATAGATAAGACATATTTTTGTTTTATCCATAGGACAATCTCTTATTGCATGTTTTTTCCTACATCTAGGACAATACAGAGCTAATGGTTTAGTTTTAACATTTGATTTAGCTTGCAATCTATCCATGGTGGAGGTTAATTGAACTAGAATGTTTGTTTTAAAGTTTTCTAGTTCATCCATCAGTTTGTTCATATCTAGATTTAGACTTTTAACTATTTTTCCTTTCCTAGGTCCACCCCTCGTTCTTGAATAGCTTCTACAAATTTCTTTAATATCATTCATTCTTGATTGATCAATGTTTCCTCCTATCAAATCAAGGGATTCCCTAGATTCATAATCTAGACCTTTAAGAAAATGGTTTTGAATAACTCTTCTTGTAGTAAAAATCCACATCTTTTACTTATAAAAGGAATCTATCCAAATAATCTTTCATATTTTCATCCTCCTCCTATTTGATTTTGAAAAATTCTTCCTTCTTGTTCCTCCCTCTATAATAGTCTTGATACTTTTCTAGGAAGGTAGTTTCCATTTGTGCCCAAGTGGCAATAGAATTAGATGTTAATATCATAAACCACCTCATTATTGCATCCTTCGGGGTAGATGGAAACAAATTGATCTTATGCTTATCTATTTTGTAATCATAAGTCTGACACAATACTTTAAATTCAAACAGAAATTGGTCAAGATCTTTAGATGACATCCCTCTAAATGTGGGAAAGTGTGCAGGTGAAATATTTTTCATAGTTGTTTCATCATCCTCCAACTGAATTGGATAGGTAAAGGTCCTATCAGGTTCTCTTTCATCCTCTCGTGCCATCTCGTAGTATCTTCCAGTCCTTTCTCCCAATCAATGTGGTATGTGATCTGCTTTGGAGAAGGTGAAAATTTAGGAGTAGGAGGTTGACTACTCAATTGTGAATCAAAAATTTCTCTAAATGGGTCTTGGGATATAATCCTCTTTCTAAAGGTTCCACTTCCTTCTAGTGACTGATCCAAGAATTCCAAAGGTGGAAATTTTGCTTCTTGTCTAACAAGGGACAATGGTGCTTCTAATTCTTGGTCAACTTCCTTATTTGATCGAGAAGATGTTGATGATTCTTGTTCAGATATTTTTGGGAGAAATATACCCTTAGAGTCTCTTGGTCTACTCATAAATTTTATGATGACGTAGGGAAGATTCTTCAATTACTAGATGTATGATTGTTGCTCTTGTTGACACCTAATTAGACAATTCTAACTAGTGGGTCCCTGGAAATGGTGCCAAAAATGATGGGTGTCATTATTCCCTTCATTTAATCAACTCTTTGTTGATGTCATATTCAAACCAGGGGTGTGTCTGAAGCTATATGCAACAAGAAAATCCTAGTGATCTAGTAATTGTTTGTAGGTATTTGTTATTTTATTTTCTGGGGGGTTTTTGCAGTGTCCTTAGGATTCCATGGCCAAAGCCTTATTATCTCTATGTTGTAAGAAACTTGCTAAAATAAACACTCATTGCTGGAATAAATTGCTGGAAATAAACACACATACAGAAGTAAATAGATTGCTGGAAATAAACACACAATGCAGAAGTAAACACACTTTGCTTGGAAATAAACACACGGTTGAAAATGTTGTGAAAATCTTGCAAGGAAATAAAAATCTAGTCTATAACACCTGCAAGGACAAGTATACAACAGAGTTCAACTTAAAGAATCAAAAGCATTTACAGAATTAACATATCTACACTATTTTCTTTAGAAATATAAATACCAATAAAACAAGGATCCTGGTTCTTGGAGGAGTGGGCCCTTGCTCCACCTTGAATCAGGATTTGACAAAGTAATATTCTCTCAAAACGAAGTGGCTATTTTATTGTTGAAATGTTCTGTCTTACAAAAATGTATTGTATCTTTCTATATCTCTATCTCTATGTATCTGTATGTATATCTCTTCTATCCTAAATCTATCTACAGGTATTTATATATATATATTTCATTCAAATATGTATTTACGGCCATAGTTGTTCTACCTATTCAGATGGAACCAAATAGTGCCCAAAATAGATGTTAAATTTGGAACCTTGTTGGATGTACAACTATCTGATAAGTTATCCCTGGATCTTTGAGTATGAAGAATCAGAAATCTCCTAATCTGCTCCTAATTGAAAGGGTCATTGATTGCTTTATCATTGGATGTCGTCAAAATAAACAGATTCCCATTGGTTCGAAACTTTGGAGAAGTTCCGGAACTAAAGGGGATTGTTCTAGATCTAACCGTGAAAGTTCCGGAGCTAAACACAGGAGTTCGGAACTAAGTGTTGGAGTTCTAGAACTAAGTCTAAAAGTTCTGGAACTAAGTAATAGAGCTCATAAACTATGTGATGGAGTTCGAACTAAGTCTAGAAGTTCCGGAACTAAGCCGTATTGAAGCCAATGCTCCCAAAAACATGTTGATTTCTTCATACTTCATTCTCTTGACTGATTGTGACCTATTTTATTACAAAAACTGAATTTCCACACACTTTGTTAGGAATTACAGAGTTTTTAGACGTTAGAACTAAATTCAAAAAATATGGAAAATTACATCCTAACTTATACTAGATCAAACAAAAGCCACAAAATGCAGTCAAGCTTGGTAAAAAGGAGAGTAAAATAAGATCATTTATTGCACATTAATGAGACATATTTTAGCCTTATCACTACTCATCATTTAGTGGTATATGCTTTAGGATAAATCACCACCTTACTATTACTCATCACTTAGTGGTATACGCTTTAGGCTAAATCACCACCTTATCATTACTCATCACTTAGTGGTATACACTTTAGACTAACTCACCACCTCGCTTTATTCATCACTTGGTGGTATATTCTTTAGGCTAAATTACCACCTCCTTATTCCTCACATAGTGGTCTATGCTTAGTTTTAAACCACCACCTTCCATTATCTCACGCCTACTCATATACACTTCATACACCCTCATCACCTATCTCGTAGTGACATACACTATAGGCTAGATTGTCACCTTCTTCTTTCATCATGTAGTGATATACACTTAGGGATAAATCATCACTTGTCTATTCAACACAGTCGTGGTATATGCTTATGCTATAGGGTCCACACACATCATCTCCCCATATCACATTTCATCACCACTACATATAGATACTCGTCACAACGCGCTAGAGACAACCAACACTACTCGACCATTTCCCGATGACGCACTCTTGTTTACAGTTCATTCTTGACTATTGAGGGGGAAAATAAAATGAACCTCACTACATACAGTTCCATACACTAGGGGGCATGGTGCCCCTATCATTCCATCTTGCATTCCTATCCATCCATCCACAGCATATTGTGTTGTCTTGGGGACATTTATGTTTTCTTACTAGTGTTTCACATGATCACTTTACTACACATGTTAGCTTGATTTCTCATATGTCATTATCATACACACATGCACATTCACCTCTTTATTTAGTGTGATCACATATACATGACTCTACATGCGACATGGATGCTCACCTTCTACCCTTCTTATATTGGTCACTGGGGGCATCCACATTCGACTCATACAAGTGCTATTATTTCATTTTGTACTTAGCATCTTATATTACTTGTTCATACACATTTTTACATATCGGTTATCACTCTAACATGTTAATGGGTGTTCCATGTGTAGCACTTGTTTTGTAGGATTACATGTTTCCATGACTACTTCGTATTTCTACTTTTCTTCTTTGTTTGCTATTGTATGTGGGATTTTCCCTTTGCTTGTGTGCAAACTAGTCTCCTATTTGTGGCCATGTTGGCCTTGTGTTTCTTATGACATCACAATTGATATCCCTTGTTTGTAACCCGCTTTGTGTGGTCTTCTTGTTGTTTCTTACGTGTTTACACTACTGTTCTTGGTAGTTTTTCTACACTTTGCATTTTTACATTGGTTACATGCATGTGCTTGTGGACTAACACTTGTTTTGGCTATCCATCCCCTTTTGTGCGCACCTTGGTATCTACCAAGCATTTTCTCTTTCCCCTATAGGGTTGAGTTGGTTATAAGTTCAGATTGTGGTTGATCCTCTTTTAGGGTCACATTCTCCTTCCAGGGTCATCACATGCACCCCAGAGAGGGGCATCATTATGGGTTTCTACTAACACAATGTATTTACACCGATTCAGACACAACGAGTGAGTTTAGACCAGTCTATGAACTCCATACACAGTGGCCATAACAGGACATGGTGTCCTTCGTCAATTTTGTAGAGCAGTTACAGGCTTAGGGGTTACAGTGGGTGGCCTCTCTAGACTTCGCCATCCAGTGGCATAGGATCACCCAAAAACCAACGCATTACAGAGATTTGTTTAACAAGTTTCAACATAAACATTTAGAGTTGGAGGACACAAAGCATTTCCTCCCTACACTTCTTTAGCTAGGATGGCGTGTGATCACCTGAAAAACTCGTGACAGAACAAGATATCCTTCTACACCTTTCTTCTCGACATTGATAAGGTGCACATGTTCCATTTAAACTTTTCTACCGTATTTTACATTTTTGTACTTTACATTTACGTATTTTACATAGCATTTTTATATACATACATATTTGACTACTTGAGTTTTTTCTTGCAAGTCCGTCGTATGAGAAACAAGCAGTCAAATTAGGGAAATAACAACAAATAATGACAACGACAATGACAAACAATAACACACCACTACATGCATTTGCCTTTACACTGCAGCAGCTGACTACACAAGCATTTTTCCCTAGGTTCACTCTCATTACTTTTTACACACTTTTCATTTTTAGAATCCACACTCCTCCGTATTTTTCTTTTTTTTTTCATTCCACGCTTCTAGTCCATTGGTACTTTTTCTTCTAAAATCTAAACAGACATCAAGGTTCACTTCTCTATCTACTTTATGTTACTGAGTTGTTCACTCACCAACATAAAGTGGGGGAAAAATGTAGACATAAAATCATGCACTTTAGACAATATTTAGCCCGGTCTTATACTACTATTTAAAAGGTTCTCAAGTGTACAAAGTACCAATTAATCCCCCTTTTTTCCATCTTTATTTTATATTTTATTTCATCTTTCCCGCATATTTCTTATTACCTATCTATCCATTTCATAACTTCCTCGAGATTCTAGCCCTAATTACAAACACCCCAAAGATGTACTAAGGTACCTCGGGGTGCCCAGATCCCACTGGGAACCCCGATCTATGAAAATACCCTTTCACTCCTTTTTGGGTCACTTCTAGTCATTTTTCATGTTTATATTTTCCTCAATCGGCATTGTCGAGATTAATTGCAAAATTAAACTTGAGATCCCTATAAATATAAAGCTTATAAGACCATAATAAGGGTCCTAGGTCTTTGCATCCTATCACTACTATCACTCCATCTAGGGCTGCATCTATTGCATCACTTGCATCCACATAGCACCATACATTCAAGCTAGGAAGTTTGCATCACACACATTCTTAGAGGAGGAGGGATTATATTCATTCTATTCTACTATCTACATCTTCTATAGCTATTATATCTTGCTACTTCACAAAGTGTGACTGACTGGCATGAGAGAACCTAGGGCACGACATGCACACACTCACCAAAACTACATCCAGTGTCTCGAAATGTAGTGCAAAAGCACTCAACAATAAGTCCATTGGTTTGGCAGCTAAGGTTAGTTCGACCCATTATTATTCTTCTTGTGCAAGGAATCATCATGTTCATCTGGAAAATCCAATGTGATAGATAGGTAGGGTTTTAGATCTTCTTGCAACACTGGAAAAAATAGATCCACGAGGTTTTACACAGTTCCAAGCACCCAAAATATAGACCAGGGCATCCCAAGATTCCCAATACATGCCCATGCACCTGTTTCACTTCAGACAGTCTGGATCTACCCTTTGCAAGGTCCTTGAGTGGTGATTTATATAGTTGGATTCTAGTTTGGTATGCGACATCCTGCGATAGTTTGTCATGATCAACTAAGTCATCTTTCCCCTTTCTCTTGCACATTAGGGTTTCTATTTCACTTAGAATAGTTTATTTATATTTATTGCATATTACTTTACTTTATTTACTACATTTATATAGCATTTTAGTCCTCCTATTTAGATTAACTAGGATTACTATATTTCCTTGTAGCCCTAATTTTAGTTAAGCGGTTTTCAAAGCATTAGGGTGTCTAAAAATGGATAAGTATTGTGATAAAAAAATCTCAAGTTTGAAATTAAAACCAATTTCTAAAAACAAAGTATGATCTCATTTTGGTCAACATTTTGGCAACTCACAAGGGTCATTTACCTACTAGATGGACTTATCAAGTAACCTTGTGTATCCATTGGGTGTGTAGTCATCATATAACTTGAAAAATGATCTTGAAAACTTTAAATTTTCACCCTAAAACCTATCGATACATCTCACTTACACTTTTCTCGAATCTAATCTTTAAATTACATATAGAACCTTGATCACACTAGAATAATTCCCAAAAACCACAAAGTTATCACCTTGAATCTTTGGGCCCATATGAAAATCCTTAAAACTAGATTTCTACTTTAAAATCAAACAAGTTTGGCTATGAATCTACTTGAAAGGTTGATTGATGTGGACTTTGCACAAGATTAAGGAGAGCCAAAAAAATATTTACAAAATAGAATATCATACATGCCTCAAGTAAAAATATACAAAGTGTGATCAACACTTATTCTATTAAAAACATCCCTAAACTAATCCTAATCTAACAATATGCATAATGAATTGTACAAATCCATGGATGGGTTAGGATAAGTACCTTCCTTTATATATGAACTTAGGACATGAATCTAACTTTACAATAAGGCCTTCAAGTGAGGGGAATAAAAGGGGTTATGCAACTCCTTCTCTCCTCATGTTGTGAAATGGGCATGACCTGGAGACAAATCGGTCCGGAAATTTGAAGCAAAGAAGATACCTTATGAGACACCCACTTTTTAAGTCTAGTCTCCCACATTTCTTAAACAAACTGCCATCTTTATCCTTCTCATGATGGTGGGTATTTGTAAATTCTTTATACTTTTCTCCTTCTACTTCTTCTTTATAAAACACCTTTATTTTCACACTTTTTCTATCTTCTCTTCCTCAACCTCAAACGTGGAGTTCATCCCAAGCTCCTCCTCCTTAATATCAAAATATTCCAACCTAATTACTTCCTCCTAAGTAGGCTCATGAAATTAAGGTAATATCTAATCCTCACACTCCTCCCCAAGTGAAATCATGAAACTATCAAAATCTTCCAATATGGAGGATATTTCATCCTCTTTCTTCTCCTCGCTTTGTATTGAATGCCATTATTTTTCGAAACACTTCCTCCCTCTTATTAGGCTCTATTTGACCAATCATTAAATTTGTATGATTATCCTAAATGATGGACACCTCATCACTAGGTGAAGAGGTGATTTCATCATTTACATCAGAGTCATGTCATTCTAAAATAGTTGTCATGTTTTCCTTTGATGAAAACCATTTGAAATGGGCATGAAGAACTTACAAGGGGATTTCCTTCATTGTCGATCTTCCTAGGTAGATTTTTCTCAAATATAAACTTGTTGATACAATCATCGAAACACTCAAATGATGCCCTATGAAATTATTTTTCCTCTACAACTCAAGGTTTTTAAGATAATATTGTCTAATATTCTCTTTTTGATGATACTCCTCTAAAGTAGTTGAATGATTTGGTATTGAAAGATAATTTGATAGTTGTAGATGGTCCTAAAATTTGTCTCCATCATCATGAAAATTGAAAACTCCACACCCACGAACACCATATAGTAATTGGGCTTGGTCAATGTTGGATATAGTATGGGCACAACCTATGAGATACCATAGTTCCTCAAAGTCTCATGAAAAGGATTTGGAGGGCTAGGTCATGCCATAGGAAGAGGTGTGAGGGAACTTTGTAATGCATAGGAGATTATTGTGATAGTAGGGGATTCCTATAAGGTAAATTAATTATTAGAAACCATGAGGGATTCTGGATCTGTAGTGGCACATTCGGTGGCTAAATAATTACACTAGGAATTGCAGGAAAATCACAAAGAGATCTAAGAATGGGACGAATGGGGATGGATTTCCTTTTTCCAACTTGAATGAAACTCATCTCAGCTTGGATAGTAACATCATATGCATGAGGAAGATTATTTTTTCCAATGCACTTTGAATCATGACAAAAAGATCATAATCAAAGGCTCAAAAATAATATAAGAATTTCATACCTAGTTGAGGTCGGAATTAATGAGAGGTTCTCCTCTAATTCTTTACAAATTCAAGGTTAAAGTCTAAAAAAGCTCCATTGAGGCTCTCTTTATGTTGTTGAGGTGTTCCATGAGAGATATGATGTTTTTCATTCTCCTTGAACCTTTTCTCCATTTTTTCTCCCAATTGGTCCATGTGGAAATGGATTGTGTAGCCAAAATTTGGTACCATTCTTGAGCTTTACTTCTAAGAGAAGAGACAAGAAGTTTGATACAAATGTTCTCCTCTCTGATATTATGTATGGTACAATGATTGGATATATATTGGATATGCTCAACAAGGTTATATGATGTTTGCATTCTCCTTGATGTTTGCATTATTCTTTAACAATAATATGTTTTGGAGATATCATCCCATTGTTGTAAAATGGCGATGGCTAGAGGTGAAATGAGACAAGGAATAATCTCTTAAAAGAGATATGAAAGTGTAGAAACATTAAGGTATGAAAATTATGGAAAGGTGATCTCGTAAATGAGAAAATAGGTTAAATCTAGATCAGTGGAGTCATCAGGTGCTTGATGTTATGGTTCATGAAGCAAAGAACTAAGGACACCAAATATTAGCCGATAAAATTAGTAAAAACATGCATCTTCATCCTTAAAATAATGTAAATATTTAAACAAGAACACATGATTGTCCCATTGAGCATGCCAAAACTATTTTCATCTGAAACATACTCCCATTAACTCAATAACAACATGGGAATGTCTCTAAATTTTGGTACTTGGATCAATAAGATAAACCTTTAGAGAAAGGTCAGCTTCCTATACTATCTAATCTAATTCCAACCACCAAATACCCCTAAATTTAAATTTATATAATTGTAGAGTAAAGGGATGGGGGAAAACATAAAAAGGTGGTGATGGCACCAATAAATAATATGATCACACTCCAATGAGTTCAACAAGTGGAAAGACAAGATGCAGATCCAAAGGGCAGATACAAGCCATAACCAAAACATACAACTCAATCAGATTCTCACTCTAAACCATAAGACACGATGGATCAGAAATCTGCACTTGCCACACACAAAACCATGGAAGATCAGAGAGGTAAGAGACCAATTAACACAAAGAAGAGTACAAGTGTAAGACACAACCAAAATTATATTAAGGGGTTAAAAATATACACAGTCTGGTATCCACACAGCCAAGATGATTACTCAATTACAAACATTAACCCAAAGGTCAAAGGCACTCAAAAAGATAAGGTCCTTCAAAGAGTAAAACAACCGAGTCTACAAAGGAGATAATATTTTACAATTATGGTTGATTGCACATATATATCAGAATATATATATATATAGAGAGAGAGAGAGAAGAAGAAAGGGATGAGATATTATGATGAATATACATTTCTCCATTCATCTCTTATTAGAATCATGAAGCATGCTCTAGGAAGTAGTCCAACTAAAAATATTCACCTAGAAACCAATCCTTGGCATATTCCAAAGGATCTATGAAAATTATGATGATTTGGACCATTGAGGTGCCTTAATCAACAAGGAGACAAATAGATCTTTGTCAGGATTGATCCTAGATAAGACACCAACTTGTTCCCATGAGATCATGAAGATCAATGGAGATTAAGCTACCAATTGTCTAAGACCGCCATGATTTCATTTGGACCACCGTTAACAACTCATCTCTGTGATTAACAACAATTTAATTTGGTTCAGGTCAAAAAGGATATGCCACCTCAAAGGTATCATTTTAAGCCAATGTATCAAGTTTGGACACATTCGTAGCTTATTTGGGTTGTGAAAACGAGTTAAACTAGCCTAAATTTTTTCTACAAAATATCCCCAGTCTCCCCACCATTTTCCTTGAAGTTACACTATGATTCTTCTCCTTGAAAATACCCTTCTTATGTCATTGGTCTCAATCAAACAAAGTCTCAAATAAAGATATGGATGAAAACCCATTCATGTGTCATTCACCATTCACCCAAGTTGTGATGTTCAGAGCTCAAAAATTCACTAGAAGAGACTGTTATCCAAAATTCACCCCTCAAGGTAATTTTGATAACATGCATCAAATTCTTTAGTCCCAAGCAATTATATTGATTCAAGGCAAAAAATCATGTTTCTGGGGTCCCCTCGGGTTCTTTCTAACTCTTCTGTCCAAGAAGAAAACCCAGCAAGTTTTAAAAATGTAAAAAATTTGAGAAAACAAGCTCGGGCCAGGAAAAATCATGAAAAATGGCTAAGTCCTAGTCCTCGCAACAGTCGGGACATAAGGGACATCTGGGCGCGAACCGGCCGAAAGGCCACTAGGCGGTCTGCGTAGCATTTGGGACATCCGGGCCAAAGGGACGCGTGGGACGCGGAAATCCGAACTGGCCGAAAAGTGGAAAAAATTGACTAACTGTTGAAACAGGCAGTCTGGGACATCTGGGCAATTAGTACGCGGAGGACGCAAGTCGGCCGAAAAGACTTAAGGCAGCCCGGAACAGTTGGGCCGAAGGTACACGAAGGTACACGGCGTACGAACCGCCGGATCGGCCGAAATGAGAACTTTCGTAACACCGGGACAGTTGGGACAAAAGTACGCGAACCGACCAACCGGGCGAATCGGGAAAATTTGTCCCAAACAGTCCGGGACAAGTGGGACAAGAGTACGCGGCGGGCCTTGAACCGCCGGTTTGGCCGAAACAGGGACTTTCATCTTTGGGACATCCGGGCCAAAGGGACGTGTGGGGACGCGAAAAGCGAAGCGGCCGACAAGAAGGAAGAAAAGTCAAAGTTGGTGGAAACTTCAAATGGCCATAACTTTTGACTCCAAGCTCCGATTTTCATAAAATTGGACTTTCTGGAACGAGCACAACGTCCTCTACGCCACAAAAACTAGATTTATTATTTTTAATGAGGGTAGGTATATTTAAATGAAGTAAACGTGTCCAGCTCCAGTCAATTAATGCTCATTCCTGTCAAATGAATGAAAACGCCTGCCAGACCCCAAATAGCTGCCCGCACTCAGAAGGCCATAACTTTTGCATTTCTCAACGAAATCGCACAAAGTTGGTACCGTTGGAATCATGGCTCGAGCCTGACGCACAGAAATCAAGAAATTCTAGATTTGATGAGAGATTGATCAATATTTTTAACAAAACGTGGCCGGGTTCAAAAGTGTTTTATTTGGTAGCTGGGAGTGCAATTAAGAGGCATGGTCATCATTCTTTCTCTGCTGCAGCACATGGGACAGTATGGGGAGCCTTTTGAAAGTAATATATAATCATTTCACTCAATTTAATGCCTCTTACAGGTGGTTGAAGGACAGATTTTGGGATTTCCATTTTCCTTCTCTTCTCCTTCTCATTTTTTTTTATAAATTGGAGTGTTGGGCTCATTGTAAAGGGGGAGTTCTTTGTAGCAAAGCTCTGTCAAAATTGTTTTGTGAAGCCAATGTGCTGCAGGCCCTTGTAGTGGACTCCTTGCATGGTGATCCAGGCCCTTATCTTGTAATAGATTGAACTGTGCATATCATGAAGCAATAAAATACCAGTTTGTGGATGTATCTTCCCCTGTTGTGTTTTCTTGCATTCTTCTTGCCCCTTTAATCTTTCTATAAGAATATTTTTTCTATTTATTATGTTCTTGCAGGGATTCATTATCATTGTGTATGCTTGGAATATTGTTGTGAATGCATTTTGCTAGATTATGGTGAACTGTCATCACCTCTTCTAGTGTGCACTTTGCCTCTGTATTTCACACATTTGGAAACTACTCTCACACCCTCCTTTTCTGGTGTATCACCGCTTTAGTGTAGGCTTTCATTTTATAAATTATCTCTCCCTGGTCCCTTGGAAATTTAGATTAGAACAGTCAAACTTATCCTGCATTAGAGTAGATTGTGGCGAGGTAGTTTAAGAGCAAGAACCAACTTTTCTCGGAGGTCTATCTCAAGTAGCAAGTCCCACAACTTGGAGATAGTACCCATGTTATCCAATCACACCGTGAGTTCAAGTATATGCACAGGGGTGTTGTGATTCGGTGATAACGAGAGACATTCAAATTTAATTCCAAAGTGTCACATATACTATAACAAGTCACCAAGTGCTACCATGTATCCATTAGTGCCACGCATTGATTTAATTGGTGACTCTTTGAATGATCTTTTCCCAAACCGAACATACATGTCCACCACCTCCTCCTTTAGATCCTTTTCCCCAATGCCTTATCTTTTTTTGTGAAATTAGAGACCCATCCCCATTTTCTCAAGAAACTTAGAATCTTGAGCCTTACATGCCTTAGTTTCTTCCACTTGATCTTGAGCTCCCGAGACCATGGATTGTCGTTATTAGTCCACATGGACCAATGATGGTAATTTTTGATCTTGAGACTTCGCTACCATTTTTTCTCGAGACGGATCACCGATCATTCAAACCTCAAGCTCTCGATAAATTGATAACTTAAATCCCTTTAACTTGATGAGCTCCAACTTAGGAAAGGACCTTGAGACTTAACTAATTCAATCCTAACTCGATCTTAACTCGACCCAACTAGACCAAATCTTCAAACTCGGGAAAAGGATATGACTCGTAGAGCCTTTACCTCCACTTAACAAATGTGGCCTCCTTGTTTATAAGCACATCCAACTCCTTCACCTTGAAAATATGGCATTAATCCCCAAGTGACAACATACAAAGAGAAATTGCCATGTGTCCTTGTACACAAGTTTTCTTGTGTACTCCACTTCTCGAGGTCATGTCGAGACAACTAAAATGTGGAAGATTAGATGGGTATGGAAAAGTAGTCAAAGGATAATCAAAGGCTATGGATGGTAGCATGAATTCCTAATAGCTAATTTGGTCAAAGGATGATCAAAGGCTAAGGGTGATAGTGTGAATTCTCGATGACTATGTTTGTTGTTTCGGTTTGGATCTTTAAACTACTCTAAATTTTAATACAAAGTAATTAACGGAAAGAAATATAATCTAAATAAAATACAGTGTATTTAATCCTTTAGTTTACTAAATTCCTTCCCAATTAATTGTATAAAATAAATACAAATACTTATTCTATGTGTTTTTATTTTGATAAGATTTTAAAAGAAACAAAATTAAAAGAAAACTAATTAAATTAATATTGATTTGTGTTTTTAGATTTATTAGAAAGAAAGAAAATATATTTCTACGAGACATAAATAAATTATCTAAATTAAATTTACAACTTATTCTAATTAAAATAAAGTTAAACAAGGTATAATCGGGTGTGGTTATTCTTTTGTTGTAGGGTTGTTTTGTAATACTACTCTAATGAGGAAGTACTCAAATGTTATTAATATGATAAAATAAATTTTCCCGACAAAGCTTATGCCTCATTTTTTCTAGAAAGGGGAATCGTCTCAGAAGAAATTTCCTCTTTTCGAATAAACCTTCCCTAGCAAAATTAATTCTAAATTAAGCTGGAAGAAATAGACGGTGAAAGAAAATTCAAATATTTCCCCACTTCTTCCACCAAACAGTTTCCCGAGAAGATCCATAAGGATAAGCCAGAAGAAGTTATCAATGGAAGAAGTTTTATAAGAGGGATATTTTGAAAGGACTATTAGAATTAAAACTTGTACGGGAAGTGATGAAATCTTCTACTTTGAACAAAAAAATACTACTTTAAATTCTAATAAACTATGCCTATGTTTAAAGCTTCAAATAATTGAAATACACCCCCAACCTGGTCACTACAGTACTATGGTAGCTTGTCCCAGTGATGTTGATGGTGCATCTAATGTCTCCTTATCTTCTAGCTCCTTCAAAATTATGATCTCCAATTGATCCAGGTGAGCAAGGCAGTAGATATCAGCAATGTATCAAGAAATTAGGTGGTTGGTTTTGTGTAGGGAAAGTAATTGGAATGTGAGTAGTAGGGAAACAAAGTAGAGAACTGGCTATCTGTGTATACCCTCTCCAAAATATGGCAACATAACACTTCAAAATTTACAAATTGCCCAACCCATGATACGAATAAAAGTGTCATTTTTATAAATTATTAGAGGAGAAGATGTCAATAACACATGTCAATCAAGAAACGGTGACTCAACTTGAGGAGAATAATTCAACATACTATATTTAGAAAGAAGGGAGGAGAAACTCAAGACCAATCCAACAAGCCTATTTTTAGCCAATTTGACTAAGAAATGTGAGAGAAAATCAAGTCAAAATCAAAACACATGTTCAAAAACACATTTTTTAATCTCAGTTTATGTGGTGACAAAATTGCCTTTGTTTCCACGGGGGTGATTGCACAACCATCGAGATGGTTGTACAACCACCACTCTTTCAATAAGGGGTGGTTGTGTGACTACTTGGGTGGTTACGCAACTGCCACTAAAAAATAATGTCAAAATCGGTGGTGTAGTTGCCAGCTAAAAAACAATACCAAAATCTAAAAAGTAGGCTTGTGGGAAAAATTGAAGTCTGGAACAAAGCGAGAGGGGTTGGTTTGAGTCAAATTAGGGATGTAAGGGAGAAAGGGAGGGATCCATATCTCATTCTCATCTTAAAAGGAGTTTTTTTCATCATTAGATTTGTGTCACATTTCAATGTTACACCATGTAATTGTTTGGTGCATACATATTGCCCCCTTGGAAGATAATTTTAGCCATGAATGGGATAAAACATGATTTCCGAGAATGGTGCTTCCTAAAATGGGAGGGTTAGAGGATTACCTTATCGATCGTGTGTCGGTGCAAAGCTAGTCGAGACTTGCCACCACCCGCAAAAAAGAAACATGAATCAAATGCAGCAATAAACCAAGTTTGGCAAAATATTTGAAATGAAAGGGAAAAATTACTCTTCCATTCATGTGGGGTTAGAAATCTACTGCTCCACCATCGACAGGTTACATAATCTTTCCCAAAATGGCATTAGAAAAATAAAATACTACATATATATATATATATATATATATATATATATATATATATATATATCACATTTTACTATTTTTAGAAATCATTTTTCATATACGTCTTTGTTATTTTTGGGGCTCTGGATTTTTGGTGACCATTTCACACACGATCATAGTCGAGTCAACGGGGATTCGAGACATGATGGCATTGGATCTAGTAGCTTGTTAATGAGATGGGGCTCTGGAGCATGTTATTTATAAGAAATTTGGTCTTTTTCCCTTGGATTAGATTTTTCTTTTGGAATGAGCTCTAGGGGATTTCTAGGAAACTTATTAAGGGGTCTAAAAGGGATGGATAGGTTAAGTGCCTTCATTGTTTGATCTCATTTTTGTGTATATATTGATTTTTTTCAATTTTTGGCTCACGATTGAGATTTTTGCCACACTTATCCTTCGGTGTGATGGAATTGTACTAAAACTATGGAGGATATGTATATATAACTATATTTTTGGATTGAAAATTTTTGTACATTTATTTCTTTACGCTTTACTTCATTTTTACACTTTGGCTAGTTAGGAATGTTTAAAGTTTTTTACGCTTTTAAATGAATGTTATGGATGATATAGTGTAGTATGGTAAATAGAATGAGATATGAAAACATGTTTTATAAGTCATACTTAGGAAAATTATTTTGTAAATAGCACTTAAACATTTCATTATGTTGGCAGAATAAGTTGTAGATGATATCTTACGATGAGATGTCTCACTCCACTCTTGACCCCACGCAACCAATAAGATGTGAGGGATCAACACCAAGAGCCAAGAAGGACATGAGATATATGAATGAATAATGTATAGATGAGAATGATGAATAAGGAGACATGAATTTTAACAATGACCTATTTGGGAACTTGTGGCTCATTTCCAATCAATATTATTTGACCAAATTCGAGATGATTTACACTTCATAAACCTTTACTAGACTTAGACCCATGGGTGGCCTACTGATTGGAAAAATCTGGCTAGGGGATAATTGTCTCTCCTAACATAGGCATCTAAATCATATTTTCAGAAGTTTTATATAATCAAACACTTTTCATTCCAAATTGCTTTAAGGCTTCTTTTTCTTTTCTCTTTTTTTGAATGACCCCCTACATTTTGTTGCATGCTACTAGTTAGAAACATGGGCTCATCACTGAAGGAAAAGCATAGGCGAGTAAGAGAAAATTTCTTCTTTCCCAAACTCATGCTACCTATGGACACAAAATCTATGCATTTGGGTACATTTCTAGGTCGTAATGCTTAGTAATGTATACATGATTCCTAAGCAAGAAAACTAGTGGTTAACAACTCATTTTAGTCATTTGCTTTATCTTTTGCATTCTTATTGGTCTTACATATCTTACTGACCTTGTTTATACTTGACTTATTTATCTTTTATGGCCTTGGACACTAGCACCCAGTTAGGACATAAGTGCCTAGGAACTCATGTCCCTCTTGGGCGCTCCTAGCCCTCTCTATCATTTCCTTACCCTTTTGGGTCTCTTTTTACTTCTTGGGCACTTTTTCGTACTTGGGGTCAACCTTTCAGTTTTCAATTACAAAATTAAAACAAGGAAATCATATATATACTTAGCTATTGCTCTCAAATAAGGTGCTAAGAACTAATCATTATCTACTATCACTTAAGCTTGCATCAAGCCACAAGAGCATTTCAAAGGCATTCATCTAGCACACTCATACAAGAGGATAAATTTTGCATCACTCTTCATACACATCATAGAGCGGGAAGTTCATTTTATTCCATCTCACACATTTGCATACTTGGAGAAATCTAGATCTAGCCCACTATCATAGTGTAACTTGCACAAGGGAAACCTAGGGCATCATTACACACACATACACACAAGAACTACATGGAGTATGAGATGTAGTGCAACGCTCGGTTGTAATATCACTCTTCAGGTGACCGTCGGGGTCAATCTAACTCCCCATTCTACATCTTCTTTATTATGTTTGATGTGGTTTGTGGGCATGTGCAGCTAGGTATCTATTTTGTAGGTTACAGGTATGACCGAGAAAAATTGGAGTGAAACCAAAGCGAAAAATGAAGATCAACAGTGAAGATTCTCCGGCCCAGAACAGGCCGAGAAAATGAACATTGGGTGGACACTAGAGCCCAAATTAGTCACTAACACCCTGAGCACTCTTGTTCTCTTGTGGATGTTTGTGTCTGTGCATTTCTAAGTACCAAAATCCTCAATGAGCCTTGATGAAAATTTTTCCTATTTGTTCCTACAGTTTCTCGATCCAGATAATCTCTAGGTTTCATGAAATCACCTAAGTCACCTTCTCTATCTCTCTTGCTTAGGGTTTTATATATTTTCATGCTTATTACTTATGTCTTGTTGTAGTTTATCAATTTTATATAATTAGTTATAGTAGTTACTCTATGATAAGGTTTAATTCAAATTTATTTTAAATCATTTGGTGATCCCATACACTCGAACCCTACCTTACTTTAAGGTCTTCTTTTTATTCCCATCACCGTAGTGGTCGTTTTGGTCCTCTTACACATGTTGAGCTTCCTCCATTTTCCCATAGGATTTCTAAACCAATGGCTACCTCTGATAATCCTTTGATTAACTCAACCCATATTCCTCTTGAAAACATTGAAGCTTTCAATAGTGAACACTAACAAGATGACACCAATGTTGATCAAGAGTAACTCAACAAGCTCACTAACTTCCATTCTGCTTTAGCGACCACCCTACGCATATATTGCATGTCCTAAATGTTCTACCCATTGCAAAACATTCTCGAGATGTTTCCTCTCTCCCTCTCATTAGCTCCTCCTCAACCGCCATGGCCTCCACACCACCCTCCACCATTCCTATTTCTATTGCTACAACTACCGCTCCCCTCCCTCCTCCTAATACTTCCCATACACAACCTTTGGCTCCTCTTCAGAACCCATGACTTAGCCTCCTTGTACCATGATTTATAATCCCAAATTCACCAATTACAGTAGGCTACTTCACATGCCTCTCCATCCCTAAATTCCTCACTCTTCCTTCATAGCCCTTTCACACCTACCATTTCTTCTTATATGTTGCCTCCTAACTTCATTGTATCAAATATTCCCACCTTCAATGGACATGGCAACTCCTTAAGAACACCTTTGATCCTTTCATGTGGCATGCCTTGACTATGTGGATGACCTTACATTATTGGCTAAATTATTTCCTCAAATATTACAATATTACGCTATGTGATGGTTCTATGATCTACTGTTCATTCGGTAACCTCTTTCACATCATTAGCCAATGTTTTCCTTGCTCATTTTTCTATAAATATCGACACTAAGATATCCTATGCACAACTCGCTAAAATCAAATAAGGATCCAATGAACATCTAGCATACTATGTGTTGTGATGTAAGAACAACCTTGTTAAAATGATCAACGCCCCTAGCTAATTGAGTGCAAGATCTCTTTATTCAAAGTCTGTTACCTCCATTTCAAGAGAGTGTCATCTTTGAGACTTCTCCCTCCTTTGATAAATTATATCATACACTCAAATTTTGCAAAAGCAAGCTTTCATATATGGGCAAATTGAAGTATTGTTATACTCCTTTATCCTCATCCTCTAGCAATTTTCAAGCTAAATCCACCATCTACTAAGCTGCTAAAGCTAAAGTCATTGTCAATGCTATTTCTAAACCCACCATGCTTCAATTGCAACCCACGGGTGCACTTTCACTAGACCACCTTACGCACCTCGGTTCCTATTACCACAACTTATCAAAATCAATCTCATTACTCTTCCTCCACCACTCAATCTTGATCCTTCTTGCCCATGTGGTCGTAATTATGACGAAAATACGCATTATGACTATCACCATTGCACTAGGAAATCTATTGATTATTGCTTTAAACTCAAACATCTTATTCAAGATCTTATTGTCAACAATACAATTGAGCTCCCTGAAGCCATCTACGTCTAAACATGTCAATGATAATCAAAATCTTGAAATCTTCAATGACCCATTTCCCAAACATGAAAAGCCATCTATTGGTTCTTTAAACCATACAATAATTTTGTGCCTCCTCCTTCATCGAGACCGGTTGAATTTCTTATTGCTACTGGCGACATGCCTCCTCTCATTATCACATTCTCGGATCATGATTATGTTGGCTTGAAAATGCATCACTGATAGATCTATGGAAAGACGAGCCAACAAAGTGTGTAGGGCATAGCCCTCTTTGATTCAGCAAAGTGGCTGGTTTATTGCTATTCTACCGGCGGGAATTTTGTGCAAGTCTCACAATATTCTCGCCTTTAGGGGTTGGGATTTCATCCCAAAGTAAAGGTATTTCAAGCGTAAAAGAAGGGAAACAAACGAGGATGGGGAGATAGGAAAGATCTAAAGGGTGAAAAGAAATAAATTCCAAAGTAGAAAGGTCAAAAAGTCTATGATTTGGGTTAGTAGTATACGAGCCGAACCTACTTTGCATAGACGAATAAAGCAATACTGATGAATAAATGACAACAAAGTAAAAGTAGATTCAACAGAACAATCACACAAATCTAACATAAGAAAGGTCTGATGTAAAACACGTGTATTTAGCACAAAGTCTAAATATTGTATTAATATTCGTTTCTGTTACAAAAAGTTCAAAATCTTTTCTTCCTACCTCTATTTCTCATCTGAAAAATATCCACCACTTAATACAACAAGTATTCAAGTATATATAGAAGGAGAGAAGAAAAGAAGGCAAAAAACAAACCAACCACTTAATTACAAAAATATCTTACAAGAGATTCTAAAGTAATTTGTTGACTTTTGACAACTTTGTGGATGACATCATCCCATGGTGCAACATGGATGATGTCATCATTTGTGTCAACATACTTTAGATAATTACAAGGAGAAAGTCGGGAAGAATGAAACTATTCATCGTCGTCCCGTGGCTGAAAGGGGGTATCCTACTTTTGCTGCTACTCAGGTGACGAGATGTGGAACTGGGCATAGTATTCCATGAACTTGGTGATCATGGGTTGAAGTTGATCCTGGGAAGGATCCTTGTGTCGATCACTGATAGCCTCGCAAGTCTCCCGCTCATCTGTGAGCTTTTCTGGGAGCTTGGAATATTTGTTTTTCACGTCTATCAGGTACCCAATGAAGTCACAACAGGCCAGCAGGTTGTTGATGGATTAAGCATCGAAAGTGACTTCTGGTCCCAGCCCTTGTGAAATGATCTCCTTGAAGATCCGAATAGTTTCATCAACCTTTCTTAAGGCGAAAGGAGTGAGCAAGCCCGGAGACATTCTCAGGACAATTTTCTCCATTTGATGCATTGCATCCAGGGCTTCCTCCTTGATCTTGTCAATCTTCTCTAGGACGAACTCCAGTGATCGACCCGGTAATCCAGAGTAGAAAGGATTTTGTTGAGGGCTCTGGGGTGACCAAAGACGCCGAACTTGACCAGATCTTCGACTGAACAGTCGAGCATTTTCTGAAAGGTCTCATGCTGCATCCTGGCATGGTCCAACTCTTCGAGAGATGGGTCCTGCTATCGCCTGGAGCTCTTTGTTCACCCGATTGATATTCTGATATAAACTGGTGAACTTGGTGATCACTCCCTCACTTTCTTTGAGGATTTGGCTCCTCCAGGCGGAAACTGCCATACCCTGCTTGTTGATTTTGGCGTATTCATTAATCTTATCCTGGCTCAGAGGCTCAGGAGTTTCGGCGGTAGTTGTAGGAGGTGCACTGCCCATCTTCTGCAAGGCGTGGAGGAGATGTTTATTTTGCTCCTTTAATAACCTCTTTTCTTCCTTTGCTTCCTGGAGCTTCTTGCAAAGGGCGTCAACTGCAGATAGGGCCTCTCCTTGAAGGCTTTCTGAAGATGTCCCCATTGTGACTTGGGTCACTGTATAATCTGTTGAAGACAGATCCTTTTTATCCTTTAAAGGATTGGGGTAAGCTATCTCCATTACTCTCTCTCCTGACGCACTCTGAGAGAAGTGGGTTATGGGCTTTTGCTTCTTGGCCCCCTTTAATGGGATGATGGAGAAGTCCATCGATGCGATGGGAAATTTCCTCTTTTGTTGGCTCAGGTGTTGAGAGATCCATGCTGGACTTATGGGAGAGGGGCCGGAAATAGAAAAGGGAGCAGCTGCAGTAGTAGAAGGAAAATGCGTGGAGACACTTGGAGGCGGCATTGAGAGGGAGGCCGAGGAAGTGCTCACGGGAGGAAGAGATACTGCAGGGGAGGTAGACATGGGAATGGAAGGGAGCTGAGAGATGAGGGAAGAAATGGTGGGGGACAGCTCCGCGAGAGAAGAGAAGATGGACAATGAGGAAGGGGGAACAGTAGAAGACGGGGAGAAGATACGACTAAAGGAACGGTCACTTGGGTCACTCGAGGAGGGGAGGAGGAGAGGGAGAAGGGATAGAAGGGACCTCAATAGTTGCAGTAGTGGCAACATCCTGAGTGGATGTGCCCATCGGAACATCCTCGGCCGCTTCTTTCTCTGGAGAAGCCAGAGTTATAACTTGTTCTTGTGCGGCGGAAGGGGGACTCTCAGGAGTCTCTTCTTGGGCAGAGCTTGACTCGCCCTCCTTGTCTTTACCTTTGCTCTTTGGCAGATGTTTTGGTCTGGAAGGTGCGTTGCCCAATGGAGATGTGGTGAAATCAACTCCGAGGTAGATGAGACCATTCATCCTGCACCAGTGCTCTGTTCTCCGCAGAGTTTCTTTGACCCTTTCTTCTATCGTCTGAGGCACTTTAGTTCTGTCAATTATAATAACGCCGACAGTCGTCCCCACCCGTGTCAAGATATACCTGATCAACTTCTTGATCAGCAGTTTGATAACCTTTTGGGATGATGGCTACGCCATACTGGATGATTTCAGCCAAGGCCAAGCGGGAATGGTCTTTCCTTCTGAGCTCGACCTCATGATACAGGTTGATATAAATATCCTCGATCTATGGAATGTGGATTGGATCGAGTTTGGCCCTAGGTAGGCAATTCCTTGGGTCGAAAGTGGGCCTTTCCGAGAAGTTGTGCTTTAGATTTAGTAGCTCCAGCTCTGTAAACATCTCCCGGGCTTTGTGGTGAGAAAGACAAGTGTACCTGCCCACTGTGAGGGGGAAAGGAGTTCCACCCTTCTTTCTCTTCAAGCACTTCTCGTGATAGGTTATGAGCTGTCTTGACAGCTCCAACAGGATCAGCTTGGGGCCGGCATATCTTGGCAATTTGGTTGGTTCCCCAAGAAGTTGGCTGCCCTTAGATAAGTGAAGGTGGGGAATTGAGTGAACAAGGCCCCCACTTCTCTGTTCTGCAACAATGCTCTTGGTCGTACGACCGTGAGTCATGTTTGGCCTCAAAAGGCAGATGATGCCGTAGAAGAAGGCATCGTTAATCTTTGTAAACTGAGAAATATTGTTTTCCAGCTTCAGCTCTAGATAGTATTCATATATTTTTACTTGGGGCCAAACCCCGCACCGCATCAACGCTGGATAATCTCTCTCGAGGCTGCAACGTAAACTACGTAGGAGTTCATGTAGAACCTCCCCTGTTGTGGTAAGTTGTTGGAGCTGCTCGGATATAGTGCTGCTTATGATCTCTACCCACTCGAAGCATTGATCTGGCACATTCTTGTTCATTGTCTCCAGGTATCTAAGCATCCATTTATGAAAGTAGTGGGCATCAGGAAGCCCAAATACTCTACTTAGGAACGTGATGGTATCACTGAGTTCCTCTGAGAAATCGCTGCGATGAATGACTTGTGGCCATCTGGTCACCACCTTCTTGTTTTTCAGGTATACCTCATTCATTAATTGCATACACTGGTCTTCATTATCTTCCCAAGCCTTGGTGCAATCTTCTTGGCTTACGGCCACAAAGTGCTGTGGTGAGGAATGCCAAGCATTATTTTGAAGTGCTTAGGTAGTGAGGTTGATCACGACCTCGCCTTTCTCATTCTGGACACACCTTGTGTCTTTGTTGTAGCAGCGGGCTACTACCATCATGAACTCGTTGTTCACAACACTGACCGGGATCCCTCTAGCAAAATGCAGTGCCTACCAGTTTGTCCATCCATGGACTTCCTGTGACCCTTCTGGTTCTGGCCCAGAAGTCTTCCATATCGATATGACCAAGTTCTGAGTCTCTTATATCCAGGTCACACTCTGCCTGGGATTCGGGCATCCTGACCCTCTGATATTTGTACTTCATTTCTTCCTCTGTAAGCTTGGCTTTACCCTTAGACTTGGTAGGTCTCTTGCTTGATGTAGACATATGTAGTTCTGAACTTAGTTGTTGATCTGCAAGAAGAAGAAGCGAAACCCAACGCAGGAGAGTCATGTTAGCTGTTTGATCTCCCATTAAAGTATTGACAGAAGGAAGAGTTAGCAATTTTAAGGCATCAGGGTGCAGGGCGCATGAACACTACAAGTTCTGAATGGCTAAATAGTGTGGTGCACAGAAAAATGGTGTTACAAGGGACAAATCAGCGCCAAAGGGCGCAAGGCGCATGGATACTGCACATGACACTTTTTGTTGTTGCAAGCGGGAGTGCGCCGGTGCCATTTATATGCGTTTTATACTGGGTGCATGTATTTTTCATGTTGCACGGGGACAGGATGCGCCAAAGGCGCATGTATTTTTCATGTTACACGGGGATTTGGTGCGCCAAAGGCGCGCAAGTTTAGCATGTGTAACATAAACTCCAGTGTGAAAAAGGGAACTTGGCGCGGCACATGGGAGGTCTGCATGACATGATGTTGCTGTAATAGGGGATGCGCCTGCGCCTTTTAAGCAGTTTTGTACTTGGCGCAAGTAATGTCTCATGTTGTTGCATAAGGCGGGGTGCACCTATGGCACAGGTATTTGTTATGCGACATGGGAGTTGGGTGCGCCCAAGGGTGTAGATTTATTACATGTAGCACATGACATTCTTATTCTTTGTGATAAGGAAAGTGTCTCAATATATGGAGACTAGTTTTCGCAAAGCGCAGAGAGCTCATGTCTTTGTAATTAAAGCCGGTGTGCCATAGGCGTGACTGTGCTTCTTGTTACAAGGGTTGCGCGTGTGCCAAAGGAAAACGCAACTTTGGAAAATGATTCTTCTTCCCTCTTTGACAGATCATGATTTTTAGGCTTAACTCCACATTGCTTCAAGTGGTGAAGGGGGAGGAAGGAGGTTTTGGATTTTGCTTTCAGGGCAGAGTCATCCTAACCAGCAGATCTGGAAAAAGGATGGAAACGGCTTTGGGAGGGAAAAACAGAAAAGCAGGAGGAGCTTCATGGTTCTCAGATCTATTCTATCCTACCACTCAAACAGACAATCAACAGCAAAACCAAAACACGAAAAACAAGGACCACTTACCCGGAATATATAGAATGTGAAAGACGAAGCGGGGTCCACGAATGCGACATGAGGATGACAGGCGTGCTGACAGGTGCAGAGGAAAAGATCAATCACGTGTTTCAATTGTGAAAGTGACAGGGCGGATGCGCCTATATATAGGCAAAGGTGTAATAAATGCGCCAACCACTTTTTGAAGTGGTGCATCAAAACACCTATCGACATTGCAAAGCTTGCGCCCTGTGGCACACCAAACGCATGTTAACATGAAGTTATGTGTGCCTTTAGCACACCAAAAGTGTTGTCAACATGGAAATACGTGCGCCCTTGGCGCACCAAAACGTGGCGCAACAAAAATATTGTTGACACGAAGGCACATGTGCCTTGGCGCATGCAAGAAAGGCACAACATGGTGAGGCACACCAAAATGTGTGTCGACACGCCAAAGGGTGTGCCAAAGGAAATGAAGGGGGTGCAGATTTATTACGTGTTGCACGTGATAAAAAGGTGCGCCCAACCAAAAAAGACTAAAAATGGCTAAGTTCGGAAAACTAGATTTCCCGGGAAAGGATTTTGCAACGCTCCGATAGCAGAGGGGTCCCTGATGAGGGACTAAAACAAAAATTTCATTGGGTTACCCACGAAATTGCCCTTGCCAATTTTATGGGATAACAGATTACCATGTTACATTCTCCTCTAATTCAATGCATATTAGTGTTTCTATTAGTATTTATATAGTTAACAATACTTTGGTCGATCCATCATCCCTTTCCAATGCATGTTTTATAGCTCTCATATTAGCTATCAAATGTCCAACCTCCCTAATCACATTTCTAGTCCCTAATTCTTATGGTCATGTCGTCCTTCCAATTATTGTTGGGTCCCTTACCATACTTACACCATTCCTCGTTACATATGAAATAAAGGGTTGTGACATGGTCTTAGGTCTTCCTTGGCTACATATTTCCTAGGCTATCCCTTTCATGGTCCACTTATGTCTTAAATTCATTCATAACAAAAAATTTTTCACCATCAAAGGTATTCCACCATGTACACCATTACCTTGGCCCACTCTTGCCTCTATTTTCACACCAATCACGGCATATAAGCTTCATGTAATTCTTAAGTCCAAATAAATATTTGCACATATCTCTCCCATTTGTACATAACCTACACCACAACCTCGTCATCCTCATTGGTCCATTATTCCATCTCATTGGCCTAAGTCCCCTACTTAGGTAGCCCATTCTTATAGGTTTTCTCCACCTCCTTCACCACATTGGTCTCCCTCACATACACATAGATATTCTCCTACACCACCGGTCCTAGACCATCATCACATGCCCTCTCTTTATCAAACACCAACTAAGGGGCCCTCACTCTTTTCCATATTCAAATAGTTTTACATCTCTTGCACACTTGAGGGGCATCACACTTCCCCTCCCCTACATCACCATTTTATGTATCTATTGGATACTCTTAGTTCACTTGCTACACTTCACATTTTGTGCTTCACGATAAATCTTTTCAAGAATTTTCACATCTCTGGTACACACACTATACCGTCATTACCCGATGATACACTCTAGTTCCATGGTTCATACTCAATTTTTGAGGGCCCAATTGTTAAATGAACCTCACCTCATCTACTCTTCACTCCTTTGTTATATGCTTTGTGCTTCACGATAAATCTTTTCAAACATTCTCACATCTTTGGCACACACATTGTATCATCATTACCGATGACGCACTCTAGTTCCATGGTTCATACACAACTAGTGAGGGTCCAATTCTTAAATGAACCTCATCCCATCCACATTCGTTGGGGGAAATGCTACTCCTATCATCTTCACATCCGGCATATCACAAAGCACATCATCACACTCACACAACATTTACACATCTTGGTTGCATTTACTCTTGTTATCTTATACTATTTACATGTTACACTTGGTTTCCTATGTTAGTTCGATATTTAGTATGTAATTATATTGTTCTATACACACATGCACGTTCACATGGTCTCTTAAGGTAAATGGAGGACTTTCATATATTCTTACACTATGCATGTTGCTCAACATTGCTCTTTACTAGTCTTGTTGAGGCTCTTGGAGGCATCTACCTTTACTACTTTCAAACTCTACACATCACATGTCCTATTGTTAAATTCTTTACTACTTATTACTACTATCACTTTACTTTTCATTGCTCTATACATGTTTTGACATACTACTTATCTTTCTAACATGCTAATGGGTGATTCATGTGTAGCATTTTCCTTACATGATCAATACAACCATGGTTATCTGTCATTTTTTGTTTGTTATTGTTTTTATTGTATTTGGGATATGCCTTATGCCTTACTTGTCTATGTTATTCCTATGGACGCTTCAACCCTGATTGTCTTGTGACATTGTGAGCAATGTCCCATGTATGAAACCCACTTTTCGTGGTCCATCTTGTCTTCTTATTTGTTTATTACATTGTCTTCTATTGCATGCTAGTTATTTTATACTAACACTTGTTACTAGCCTATCTTGTTTACATGTGCCTTGATTTCTACTATGCAGATCCACTACACCTACAGGTATCCACTCTCAAATATGCATATCAATATTAGGTCCTCTCCTTTGGGACGTATTCTCTTGTAATTGTCACATGCACCCCAAATGATGGGGGAATCTATTGTGTGAATAAATCACCCTTCCAGCAGCTCGGGGATACTGATTAGAACATCACAACATAGCAATTTCACGGAGCACTGTGATTCAGAGTGCTCTAGAATCAGACTTGGATCATAGACATGAGAAGACACTAGCACCCAATATTGGACAATGAGTAGCATTGGGTTCTTGTGTCCTACTTGGGCGCTTGTGTCCTAGGGAAACCACGGTCAATTTCTCATTTCACCACATTTTCCAACAGTTTACATTACAATTCTCTAGTATCATGCACTTGCATCCAATTACAAAATTAAGTTAATCAAGTTATAAAAGGTTACAAATCAGGGACGTGCCATCTATAGTTGCACTTATTTAGGAAATGGCATGGAAGGAGAGAAAAAAAAACCTCAATCTATAACACTCTTCTCTCAAAAAACTACCAAAAAACTTGCTCTTGGCATGAGATCACCCAAAAAACTTACTCTCGACGTGATATCGCACAAAAATTTCACTCTTGGTGAGAGATCGCCAAAAAACCTCACCATCAGCAACAAGGCCTTCAAATCCAACAACATCTCTGAAGAAAATAAGACAATTTTCTATCTCATACTCTCTTACACATCAAGTGCACACTTTCCTTTACACATTTTCACTTACTTATGCATACATTACTCTTATTTTTCATATACAAAACTTTGACTACTTTCTCACTCTTATTTTTCAAGTATGTCCTTATACGCAACAAGAAGTAACTCACATCAAGAATAACACACTACTATGCATACACTTCACCCCTAAGGTCTACCTCCTCTTCCTAGTTTCCACGCTTCACTTGTCCACTCGGCACGCTATCGGCAACACTCTTCTCTATAGGATTACAAGGTACACATCTTCTATCTACTTTATGCTATTGATTATTCACTCAACAACATAAAGTGGGGAAAATGTAGACACAAAATATATGCACTTGGGTACATTTCTAGGTCCTAAATCATACTAATGTATACATGATTCCTAAGCAAGAAAACTAGTGGTTGATAACTCCTTTTGGCCTTTTACTTTATCTTTTGCATTCTTACTGGTTTTACACATCTTACATCCTTACTAATACTTGAATGATTTATCTTTTATGGCCTCGAACATTAGCACCCAGTCAAGACATAAGCACCTAGGCGTTCTTGTCCCTCCTGGGCACTCGTGACCCTCTCTATCCTTTTCTTACCCTTTTGGGTCTCTTTTTACTTCTTGGGAACCTTTTAGTACTTTGGGTCGACCTTTCAATTGTCAATTATGAAATTCAAACAAGGGAATCATATATATACTTAGTTATTTCTCTCAAATAAAGGGCCAAGCACTAAGCATTATCTACTATCACCTAAGCTTGCATCAAGGCACAAGATAATTTCAAAGGAATTCATCTAGCACACTCATACAAAGGACAAGGGTTACATCACTCTATATACACATCATAGGAGGGGAAGTTCATTTTATTCCATCTCACACATTTACATACTTAGAGCAATCTATATCTAGTCATCTATATTAGTGTAACTTGCATAAGGGCAACCTAGGGCATCATTACAAACACATACACGTAACTACATGGAGTCGAGATGTAGTAAATCACTTGTTCATAAGATCACTCTTTGGGTGATCAAGCGTAGGTCGATTTACGACACCCCATCCTTCATCTTCTTTATTAGCTTTAATGTGGTTTGTGGGCATGTGCAGCTAGTTATCTATTTTGTAGGTTACTGTGTACAATCGGTGACATTGGATCAAAACCAAAGCGATAAACAAATATCAATAGCTAAGCTTCTCCATCCCAAAAAAAGGCCAAAACCTAAACATTTGGATGGACACTAGAGCCCATATCAGTCACTAGCACTCATGCGCTCATGTCCTCCTGTGGGCACTTCTATCTTGTGCGAGTTCCGAGTCCCAAAACACTCGGTGAGCCTTAAGAACACTTTTTCCAATTTGTTCCTACAAGTGGCTCGGTCCAGATAATCTCCAAGTTTCATGAAATCAGCTAATTCACCTTCCTTATCTCTCTTGCATATGGTTTTATATCTTTACATTCTTATTGCTTGTGTCTTATTGTAGTTTATCACTTGTATATCATTAGTTACGTAGCTACTTTGAAATAAGGTTTAATTCATGTTTAGATTAAATCACTACCAATAAGAAGTATGGTCTCATCGTCAAAGACCGAGAAGGACGATATGTGTAGCTATTTCTAACATGAGAATATATACATACATACATATATATACATACATACATACACACACACACACACACACACATATATATATATATATATATATATATATATATATATATATATATATATATATATATATATATATATATATGTATGTATGTATGTATGTATATGTATATGTGTGTGTGTGTGTGTGTGTGTGTGTGTGTGTGTGTGTGTGTGTGTGTGTGTGTGTGTGTGTGTGTGTATGTATGTATTTTTTTATTTTGCATTGTTCTTATATTGTGCTTATTGGGAGGGAATGTTTGTTCCCCGATCTCAGCCCCATGCAACTAGTAAGATGTGAGGGCTCATCATTGAAGACCGAGATAGGAGAACATAGGATCCGGATTGAAGACTTCTTTGAAAGGAGGATTTTCCAATAGGAGGCTTCTGGAAAAGACCAAGGTGAAATTATTTGAATTGGGAGAAATCATAAGAGGGATGAGGCATGTAATAACTTATAGAATCAATGTTAAATCTTGTCTCATGATTGAAATCGGTGATGTAGACTATATAGTTTTAAAAAGTGTGAAGAAATTGTAGAGATATCATGATTGGAATATCTTCCCACGTATGAAAATTTTAAAAATTGTTTCCAAATAAATAGATTCAAAGTACAACCTAAACATGGTGATAATGCAAATGACACGGAGAGGGTGAAAATCTAGCAAGGATAGTGTGTAAGTATAATACTTATCTATATAAACGTTTTAGGTGAAGTAAGTTGATGAATTTGCCAAACTCCTCACCCTCTAAAATGCACAAATGGTAGGCAGCATTTTTGAAATCCTTAGTTATTTGGTAAGGGCCTGACCATTTAGGTATAAACATGTGATGTTCACCAATATTCTTATCTATTCGACTATCTAATCTTAGCACAAGGTCACCTACTTGAATTGGGTATTTGTAAAACTTCTTGTTATCATCGACACATTTTTTCCGCATAAACCTAGTGATGTTGTTCATCTCTAAGCCTTTTCTCATCCAAGTTTTCTAAGTTTGTTAACCACGCATTTTTATAGTCATCTTCATTTAATATACGAGTATAAGGACACAAGATAACTAAAGAAGCCCCACCTATAAAGGTAGAACGGCCGTAATCGAATACCAGAAAAAGGAGTTGCCCCTATCGGTGTGTGAATAGAAGTCTTATATTCCCATAAGGTCAACAACAACTTGAGGTGCCAATCCATTTTTTCTCCTTTTTTGTTTTGAGGAGAATGGACTTCGTTGTTTTATTTGTAGCCTCGGCGTGACCATTGGATTGAGGATAGTAAAGAGAGGTAGTTTGATGAGACATTTTAAATATTTCACACATTTCACGTACCTTGTCATTCTCAAAGCATAATCCATGGTAATATGCTCACCCTTGTTCTCTATGTAGGGTAATATTGTTGTGTTTTTCATTCTTCGAACTAGGGGTTCAGTTCTCATGGATACAACGAACTCGATTTGTTAAATTCTCATCTGGGTAGAAGTGAGAAGAGGAAGAGGCCATAGAGTCAGCTAGTTGAGTCCTCTCCCTAGGGATTGTTTTGATGGAGATAAATTTAAAATATTTACTTATCTCACATACAACGGCTTTGTAAAGTTGGAGATGTTCCACTCTAGTTTCATAAACTTCAGAAACTTGATTGGCTACCAGTTGTGAATCTCCTAGGAATCTAATGTTTTTACTCCCATTTTCTTGGAAATAATGAGGCCTAGAAGTAAGGCTTCATACTTTGCCCCAGTGTTGGTGCATTCAAAGTCCAATTTAAAATCAAATGGCATGATCTTCCCTTTCGAGAGAAGTTAAGATCACACATGTGTCCGAGTTGTACCAAAGCATTTAGCTCCATTGTAATGGAGTGTTCAATAGTTAGTGGGGAAAATGGAGCTTACATTATTCTTGGGAGTTTCCTCTTGCACCTCTAACATTTCTACCATGCATATATCTACGATATCATCAACAGGAAGAGAGGCTACACCGAGAATATTTTCAATTCCTTACGGATCAAATGGGAGGGTAATGGGTGAGTCATTCTCTAAGAGCTTTACAATATTTATTGTTGTTTTCATGGACATAGTTTCCACCGTAAAAATATTATTATCACTCTTTTCGTAACTTTAGTTACTTTTGGTTATTAGATTCACATTTGAAACCCACTTCATGGTCAAAACCAATTCCTTTAAAGGAGGTGTTTTGTTTAATTGGTTCACAAGGAGTTCATATTCAAAATTAACTCCAGATTTCTTCTTGAGGTTTTCTAAGTGTATGTCGAAAGGTTTAGGATCTCCTTGAGTGACGAAGACCTTACCCAAATGGAGGAATATAATCTCTTAGAACAAAGTGGAAGGAATGGCCTTCATCCTATGAATCCTTGCTTTTCCCAAGAGCATGTTATGGTTTGTTTCTTATCTATGATGTAGAATTTAGTTAAAATGGTTTTGATCCAAGAGAAATTGGAAGGACTATGGTTCCAATCAAGGTGGCTTTAAGACTATCATAGCCTCACAAAGTGTATTCCTAGTTGAAGAGAAATTGGTCTCTCCATATCCTAACTTTTGCAAGAAAGAAAAGGGGACTATGTTCACCGCATCCCCATCATCAATCATGGCCCTCTTAATATAATTGTTATAGACCCAAACTTGTAAGTATAATGTGGGATCTCCTCTTCGGGCTATTTTGGCGTCGGAGGGCATCTTACTTATGTCAAACACATACCCAGTGTCCCTATCATTTTGTCCTGAAGGATGTATGTCAAATTCAATATGATTGATTTGAGCCTCGGGTGGAGGTGTAACATGGATTAGATGACCAAGCCCTAATACATCTAGTAGAGCAAAACGGCGCACTAGCAACTTATTCAACAAATCTAAGAATGAAATGTGAGAAAGGGTCTTGTTTAAGTTTTTCATCAAGTCATATGGTCCTACAAGTTTTGGGATTATATGAGTGTCATCCCGCAAAAAGGAGTAAGTGGGGATAGGTTGTGAAGTATATTCTCTTGTTTGAGTCGTCGTGTTGATTTCTGGCTCAGTTTCTAATTCAACTAGTCTAAAAATTTGTCTTGTTTCTTTGGTCTAGATTAGGGGCAAGTTGATAATTCTCAAAAGTTGAAGTTTCATGGTTATGGGTCCTAATAGGAATACCCTTGTTCACGTTTTGAGGAGTTACTTTCTCATCTTCGGGACACTTAGGAATGGATGATAGATTCCCAAGTTTACATTTTGAGGCGCAATAGGCCCTGTATAACTAGATTGTGGGGACCCTCAAGGTTTCCTAAGAACATATCTATGAATAATTGTATTTGATTCTCTAGGATTCTTTGAATGAACTTATTATAATCTCTACAAGTGTGTGAATCATGACCAACAACATGGTGAAATCCGTAGTATAAATTGGGATTGTAATCCTTTGGTCGTTGGTTTAGGTTTTGGTGTTGGTTGATTCCTCGATTATTGTTTTGGGGTTGATTATTGTAGGGATAATTTGGTACCCCTTGGCCAGAGTTTTGGTGTTGGTTTTGACCTTCGGCTTGGTTTTGCTGATGGGGAGGACAATTGAAATCAATTGCATTGATAGAGGGGATAGAGTTGTTATTTCTTTGATTCCCCATGTTATCATTATTATTATTGTTTTTGTTTGTGTTACCGGTATTAAAGGTGTTGGGATTTTTTGCTTGGTTGATAACACCATATGTGGTGACTCCATGATTTCATTTTAAAACTTTGGGTCCTTGGTTGTTGTTCATATTGCTTTGATAATTTGTGTTATTTTGGTTGGAAGTTACCAACTTTCCATTGGGATCGTAAGTCTTACGCTGGCTATCAATGGCCTCTCGGTCAATGCAAAGAGTGCCTTCTAGAACTTCTTTCTAGGTATGAAATGGAAATTTTGCACCTCTTGGTTTCTCAATTAAGTGAGTGAAGGAAGAGATCGCAGATCTTTATTTGGTCCATGTTGGGCACATTCATAGAAAAATAGAGAACTTGACACCATCTTTGTATGAAATGAGCAGTAAAATTCATTTTTCTCATGTATAATGTGCAAGAACTCCTTGATTCTCGTTCTTGACTTGTTCATGTCAAAGGCTTTGATGAATTCGAACACAAGTTGTTTGAAGGAATGTATGGAGGCTTCAGAATTCGATAATACCAATCTAGTGCAATCCCTTCAAGGGTCTTTGGGAATATATTAGCCACCACCACATCCCATGGGAGTAATTTCCTATTCGTGGTAGGATAGGCCTTGATATGAACATTGGGGTCTCCTTCTCCTTTAAAATTAGGGAGATCTGGAAATGGGTGAGGAAGCATGACACCTCGTATTGTGAAGTCAAATTGTTCTTTCAAGTATTTAGCATAAGTTCCCATTGCGTAATATATTCTACCATTGAGGTTTCCTGATAAAAAGGTGGAGGAGTTTTGTAAGTTGTGGCGTAAGCATTAGCTAGGGTGTACGGAGTTCCTTAGAAATGTGTGAATGAAATAGGGAACGCATATACATCCAAATTGTGGGGATTTGGAATACATATGCATGTAGGGAGGGATAACATTTGAAAATGCATTTGTAAGTGTTGGGTTATGAAAGCCCGCATTGTTAGAAGTAGTGTATAACTAATCATTGTGTAGGGTAAGCATAAGATAAGTGAGGACCATCCCTAATGTATACCAACCCCCATAAGAAGATCACCGGGTTAGAATGGACTAGATAACCTTGTTGCAAGGGTTATTGCATTGGTTGTGTGGTGGTAAAATGGATATAACTTTGATTATCGACAAGGTGATCGGTGTTTTGCCCTATTATGCAAGTCAGGTTGTAGGTTTTGAGCACTCTCCAGTTCTCTAATCCTTCTTACTAATGTGGAAATAGCATCATTTGGTGAAGGCTTAGGATCTTGTTTGGGCATATGTTGCATGTGGTTCTACGAAGGAGATGTGTGATAGCCTCTTATAAATTGTTCACTTGTTGTTTCTCCTTTTTGAGGTACATTTTCTAATTTTGGTAGGGTAGAAGAAACATTGTTTTGAAGAAGGGTATCAATGTAGGATTGTAACATATCTAAAGATCCATGTATGGTTATAATTTGATCATTTCATTGGCCAAAATGTACCAAGATCTCATCATTAGATCATAAATAGGATGGGGTAGGATCATATTGTGTGCTAATTTGTGGTGTTACTAAGACTCGTGGGTAGATCCCTTGTTTCTCGATGAATGTAATATTGTTGGAGCTAGAAAACTCTGCTTGTGGGCCTTGATAAGTTAATGATTGGTTGATCTCTTCAATCATCACATTAGATGCAGGATTTGATGTTTGGATAGAAGAGACACGTGGTAAAGGGAGTTTTGTGAATATTTATCAGCCCATCCAGATAATGAGGATGATTGTTGAGCATTCATGTGAGTATAATAAGCTTCAAGGCCTAAAATGATCCTGTTATAATCATGACCCGACATATTCAAGGGGTGTATGAATACCCACAAAATAATGGGAGAGGGACAAGGTGGAATAACATAAAAGATACTAAAATGGAAATGAGAAGAATCTATTCCTTCACATCAGGCTAACCAAAATTTGTACACAAGAAAAATGACACAAGATTCCTAATGTACTCGACTTCCCGAGGTCGTGTCAAGACAACCGAAATGTGGAAGATGAGATGGGTATGGAAAAGTAGTCAAAGGATAATCATAGGCTATGAACTGGTAGCGTGAATTCCTAATAACTAAGTTGGTCAAAGGATGATCAGAGGCTAAGGACTGGTAGCGTGAATTCCTAATGACTAGGTTCGTTGTTTTGGTTTGGATCTTTAAACTACTCTAAATCTTAATACAAAGCAAATAACGAAAAGAAATCTAATCTAAATAAAATACAAGTGTATTTAATCCTTTAATTTACTAAATTCCTTCCCAATTAATTGAATAAAATAAATACAAATACTTATTCTATTTGTTTGTATTTTAACAAGCTTTTAAAAGAAATGAAATTTAAAAAAACTAATTAAATAACTATTGATTTGTACTTTTTGGATTTATTAAAAAGAAATAAAATCTACTTCTACAGACATAGAGAAATGATCTAAATTGAATTTACAACTTCTAATTAAAATAAAATTAAACAAGGAATAATCGGATGTGGTTATTCCTCTGTTGCAGGGTTGTTTTGTAATACTACTCTAATGAGGAAGTACTCAAATGTTATTAATCCGATGAAATAAAAATTCCCCTAACAAAGCTTCTGCCTCAAGTTTTCTGGAAAGGGAAATCTTCTCATAAGAAATTTCCTCTTTTTTGAATAAACCTTCCCTAACAAAATTACTTCTAAATTAACTGGAAGAAATAGAAATTGAAAGAAAAATAAAAAAATTCATTGCTTCTTCCTCCAACCGGTTTCTCGAGCGAGATCCACAAGGATAAGCCAGAAAAAGTTATCAAGGGAAGAAGTTTTATAAGAGGGATATTTTGAAAGGAATAATGGAATTAAAACTTAGGGAAGTGATGAAATTTTCCACTTTTAACAAAACAAACAAATTGCTTCTTTGAATTCTAATAAACTATGCCTATGTTTAAAGCTTCAAATAATTGAAATACACCCCAACTTGGTCACTACAGTACTGTGGTAGCTTGTCCTAGTGATGTTTATGGTGCATCCAATGGTAGTCGGGCGATTGCACAATGCCACTAAAAACAATGCCAAAAGCTAAAAAGTAGGTTTGCATGCAAAATTGAAGTCTAGGAACAATGTGGAGGGGTTAGGTTGAGTCAAAGGAAGGATGCAAAGGAGAGAGACGGATCCGGATCTCATTCTAGTCTTAGGAGATTTTGTCATTATTGGAGACGTGTCATGTTTCAATGTTGCACCATGTAATTTTTGGGCGCATACGGTCCCCTTGTCACAACCCAATAAAATTGGACAGTCTTGATCCTTACGGAGCTTAGGCAATTTGGACACCATCTCGCCCATACCAAGGGTAAAACCAATCAAGTCATTCAAGGTTTGGCCTATGCAAATTTAGAGCTAGCATGTGCAAGCAACTTCAACAAGTTTGAAGCATTATGGTGTCCAAAAATGTATAATTTTTGCAATAAAAAGCTCTCAAGTTTGGAATTAAAAACAAGTTGCCAAAAATGAAGTGTGAGCTTATTTTGGTCAACAATATGCTTAGTGATCCATACTTGGGGTGTGGTGGCTCATCCCCTAATGACATACAACTTTCCAATTCCTCCATGCATAAGTATCTCCATAAATAGTTTGATAGACCCATGGGACTTCCATTATATAAGGATAAAGGAGGTATCTTGTTGCATTTAATTTTCATTTCTAGCATTTATTATTTTTTCACTCACTCGTGTGTACATGAAAGTGCTTTTGCAAGTTTCAAAACTTATCATTTTCAATCCCACGAACCCATATGGGTAATATCATTTTATGTTCTCAGCTTGAAGGGCATGCCTATGCCACCTCTCTTGTGGCCAAGCATGCATTTCAAAGTGGGGCAAAATTTACTATTCTAAATTGGCCCCATGGCCTTTATATAAGTTATTTTTGTCAATTTGGTTCAAATCAAGCAATATTAATTATTTGGGTGACTTTTGACCCCAAAACCCATCCATGCATTCCTCATTCAATCCCCCACGTTTCTTTTATCTCTTTGATCCCATTGTTTGGACCGTATTGTATAGTCCTAAAAACTTTCTCAAGTGTACCATATGGTTCAAACAACCCATGTACATCATATCATGCGTTCCAAACATTTGTTCTTCGTTCCCAATTTGGCCAAATGAGTTTGTTCCGCCTTTCCTTTTTCATTCTTGGCCATTGGAGAAGTACGCATATTGTAAAAATTGAAATCAAAGAAACTTATAAATAGATGATTGTTGCACATCATTTAACATGCAAGCGTTATCAATTACATAGCTAGCATTCTACTAATGAGCGCTTTTGGCACACATTTTGTTTTGTTTTTTACTTTATGCAATTTACGGTTTTGACATCTTTGCTCTCATCTTAAAGCCCAAAGTAAAAAAAAATGGCATACCATTAAACACGTCCCATAATCCACTTTGTTTTCCTCAACACTCTAAGGTAGAAAAATTTACCTCTTGCTAATGCCTAGGAATCACAATGAAAAATGTGTGCAAAAACGAGAAGAGTGACTCCAAGTAAATATTGTCTAATTAAACTATAAATTTCAATTCTACAATTATTTACAACAAAATGTACAATCATTATAATTGTCTCCAACCATATCCAAATTTGTGGATGATAACAATCTCGATTTCAATAACACGTTCCAATTTAAATTTCCGAAACTTTTCGTACATTATACACACAAATATGTTTTTATGTCCCTAATATATAATTTCATTTATTAATAAGGCATTATTATTATAGTGTACGTGGTTTACTTGGTTAATTAAATCTAAATCATTTATTCGAATACACAAAACATATATGCATTATTATACTAGTGCTCCATGGCATTCATTCCATGCTTTTTCCACCACTTTGTAGGGAATCTAGTTTATTTAATTTCTTAATATGGGTACGTAGTCTATGCTTTTATATAACCTTTAAGATATAATTTTCCTTTTGGTATTTTAATGAAGTTCCTTTTGTATTTTAATGAAAAGCATAAAATTCAATGCCATACACTACATTATCATAAGGAGCCTATCACATTCCTAAGTTTCCTTTTCTTATATAGCATCATCTTTTTATTATATTAAAAAGATTGTGATGATGAGTAAAGTTTTTAACATCAAACAAAGGTGACAGATTTTCTCATTATTCTAAGCAACCGAATAATGATGAATCTTGTGCACCCACCATAATATGTGGCAGCCCTTTATTTCACAGCCATCATCCTATCACCATCATTTGATGGCCCATAACTATCAAAGAAGAGCCTTAAAATTTATTTCTAAGAGCACCCCATAACACCAAGAACTTCACCTAATAATAAAACAAAAACCCACAAATTTATTTTATCAAACATGGTTTAATTTACTATTATGATCTACGTCTAACAATCATGGTGGTCCATGATTTTATTCAACACAGCTTATCCCATTATTATGGCCTGCACCTATCCATGATGGAGATGCATGATTATTGTCAACACATTCTATAACCTTTTCCCCTTGCAATGTATAGCACAAGTAGTGTGATGTGATGTGATTTGATTTTTTTGTTTTGAATCGTGATGTGTCTCATGGCCGTACATGTGACCTGGTCCACAAAAGAATGAATTCAACTACTTTGAATATGTCTTCAATGGCACATCACAAGAAAGTTGTTTCGTATTGAAAAATGCCAAATATTTCACTAAAATATAGGCATTGATAAAGAAACCAATTGCAACTTTTTCTACACCCATTCAATGTTCAAAGATTTGACCATCTACTAATTATAGTCCTTGTTCTACCGCTGATCTAAGCTTATCACCAACCCAATTTTTATATTCAATTCAAAACCTTGACTAAATCCTTTTCTCCACAAACCTTCAAATGAATGATAGGTATGGGACACTCGTTATGTTGAAACCTAAGTTCCAACCTGTGGACATGTTGCTTCCAAAACAGAATAGGAACCCAGAAAAGATTTTCCACAAAAATCCCATAGTCAGCAACTTTAATTAATCTTGCCCAATGCCCTATTGTTCATCTAACCCATATCACTAAACCAAATATAGTTGTTGACTAGAATATCCTAATCTCAATCCGGTTGCTAGCCCTAATTCAATGTGTCCTTGTCCTAATCTCATGTAAAACCAAAATCAAATATAGTTTCATGCCTTGAATCCTAATCTCAATTTATTTGTTAACCCTAATCTGACATGTCCTTGTCCTAATCTCATCTATACTAGATGTAGATCATCACCAACTGATCAGATATGAACAACTTTGGAAATCAAGTCATTAGACATCTCACTGGTATTAGTCTTCTCCAGGATTCTGAACCAAGGGCTTAACAGCCTTACCTATCAAATAATACAAGAGAACAACAATAGCTCTCCTCTCATGCAACGAAAAATATAAAAGTGGGATCTTTCTATTAATTTTGAATCATAGAAACTTTAATATAAGATATAATAGAATACCTCCAAGTGTTCCTTAGAAGATTGAATTTATACACAGACACGTCTTTACAAACAAACAAACAATTTCTTCCACTTTACCATCCATCCTCCTGTTGTAGACCCCGACACAACTCTCTTTGCCTCTCTTTAGTAAGCACAAGATCAAACTTTCTCGGTACAACTCAAATTCTGGGTCTGATTTTAGACCCTTCATGCTATAAGCTTTACAGTTGCAACCTCAAGGATGTTGAGAAATTCATCCTCAACTCTTGCTCCTGCTGCTATAATTACAGCCATAACAATAGAAGAAACAGCCTCCTTGAAGCATGTATGATCCAATCACCACACGGTACTAGTAGGTAATAATACAGATGAAGCTTTGTAGATGTTACATTTCGTATAGCAGTAATCTACATATTAAAATCAGAGTTGAAAAAGTGAATTTAATGAATTATAACTTAAGGGAAGAATTATTGTATTGCCTAGAATCCTTCAACTCTGGCAGGTTGCTGCCGTGGAGAAGCAGTTTCCTTGCATTGCTTGATGAGAACTTCCTCCAACGCAAAAGTCGATGCACATGATCTGGATGGCACAACAAGAGGTTTCAGTGGTCTCAACGGGCTGAGTGCTACATTTGACGAAGCACTATGAGACGGGGATGAGGTTATCAATTTATTTAAGCTGGGGGATCTAGATATGGGCTGCTCTGGTAAGCATGCTGGTGTTGAGTCTCTGGTTACTATGAGGGGTTGAGATTGAGATAGATAAGTGGGCATTGCTACCAATGATGTCCTTGGTGGAGACGATGCTAATTGTTTGGAGAGTTGCTGTGAACTGTCATTCTTGGGACTTGTTGGTTCCTTCAGCGGAAACTTTGATGAGAATTTCATATCTTGAACTGACTTTAGCACTTCCACAGCTACTCTCATAGTGGGCCTCTCACAAGGTTCCTTATGTAAACACCTCAGGACAAGGTCTGCCACTATCTTCGCTGCTTTCCCTGAGAATCGACCTTTCAACTTTGGATCCATAATTAGAGAGAGTCTGAATTCATCGGTAAGGAAGAACTTCGTCCATTTGACAAGGTCCCTCTCTTCCTTTGGATAAGAGTTTCCCATGTTCTGCCGTCCAGTCAATAATTCAAGAAGAACTATCCCAAAACTCCACACATTACTCTTTGGTGTCAAGTATCCCCGCGCCAAAGTTTCAGGTGCAAGATATGCCATGGCCTGAAATTCAACATCCTTTTGATCAGTACTCTCTAATTTTACCATAAAAACATGAACAAGATAATAAAGTTCTAAGAGAATGTCAAGTTTAGATATGTGGCAGTTACAATGCAACTAGTACAGCAGGTTTACTTTATAAATCCAAGAGATTGTTTTTGAAAAATCAGCTATGGTATGCAATAGGTAGGATTCATAGGGTGTTCCTAACTTCACAACATTTACATCCTAAAAATTTTTCTGATCGTTGTGGGAAAAATCTGATATAGCCTTTTTTGTTTGCATTGTAGATTCCAGTGACAATTTGCAAGTCGTATTTTTTTAATTTTGAGTTAATCCCCATCCTCTTCCAGTCTCAAACTTGCAGAAAACTTCTCAGAAATTTAATAGAGAAGATGGCTATATTAGTTCTACTTTCCAGCCCCATCTCAGAAAGAGATCTCCTAAAATATGAGAACACTGGTAAGAGTGTTGACAGGGATAGCTGGAATCCAGTAAGCCTACCACACATTCATTCTAAGCAGCATAATGCAATAGACCAGTCTCTTTTACTCTTTGAAGATGTAACGTCTTGGAATTTTATTACAGTAGCAATCTTCAAAAATTAGAAGCATAATTTGTATTGAAGGGTAGGAGTATACCGTGGATGAATTACTGGCAGAATCCCCCTCCTGAGTATAGTTAGCAAATCCATAATCAGTAAGCTTTGCACTGAAATCTTTGTCAATCTGAATATTTGCAGCCTTAAAATTTCTGTACATTGCCTGTAAACAAGTGAATGTTCTCCTATTAGATTTGCTAAAAATCAGATCAAAGGCAATTTAAAAAGAATATAATCCACATGACTATGAAAAAGCAAAAGCAGAAGTATACCTGGAAAGGTCCTTCTTCATGTAAGTAAGCAAGTCCCTGGGCTGCACCAAGAGCAATTCTCATCCTTGTACACCAATCAATAGGTGGCCCATTGGCTCTACCATAAAGAAGTCGATCCAGGCTTCCATGTGGGAGCATTTCATAAACCAACATGCGCCGCAGGCACTTTCCCGAGCATGAAAACCAATTAGCTTGCATAAGTTTTGATGCTGTAGCAATGCTATTGTATTGACATCATTTACAAACTCCTTGTGGGTCTGCAAAAATTATTAACATACCTGGATGTCAATCAAGCAGTTATTCAAGACAACAAATCAATGGAACCATCACTGAGCATTCTCTTCAAATTAACTACTTAAAACACCAAACATTTTACAGTAAAACATATAGTAAGGCTGCAAAAAATGTGCAAAACCTGCACTTTAACCTTAACTTAAAAGGAAGTCAAAATTGTTAAAAGTTACAATTGGTTGGATGCCACTTAATCAATAAGATTTTCAAACCAAGTATTATCTCCTATTTAAGAAGAGAACCTGCCGTAAGTGTTATCATTACAGCAATGACAATATACATTCACCATTCCTCCCCCTTACTAACAAATGCTTACAGTTCTTGCATATTAAGTGGGTCCCCTTGCCTTGTGATTATAACCAAAATTACATTAAAAAAATGTCATTAATGTAATGACTACTCATGGCCATCTTGAGATGACTCAAGCCCTCATTAATAAAAATCCCACAAAAAATAATAATCTAATTAAAGTGCTAATGGAATACTTCAACTACCAACAATACAGTTCACTTCATGCAATGCGGGCACATATCAATCACACTATAACAAGCAACAGGAACTTAACACAGACTTGTCACCTCTATGGTACACAAGACATCAATTGTACATTCAATTCATTCTCGTTATCTCTGAATTCTCATCCTAGGAACTCAGAACTTCGTCGATACAATGCCCATGGGCCAGAACATAGACTAAACAAATCATCATACCCCGAAAACACAAAGTAATAATTACCTGCAAAGTAGCAAGAAAACGAGTGATTGCTGCTTCAATCTTCTGTCCTGATGTCTCATCTCTAACAAAAGCTTTGTACACAAGAGATGCAGGGCCTTCATAGACACAGCGCTCTTGTGAAAAATTATTGCAGGCACTGGAGAGCTCATCATACATGAATAAACGGAGATTTGACGCGGAGTCCTTTGGGGGTGGCAGGGGCATTGGTTCAGAACTTAGGACAAGCCCAGAACCCTTGAAGTTGCTGTTACCTTTAAGGCTTCCAAACTTCTTAAGACCTGTGCACAAAGATGCAGAGTTCAAAGGCGATGAACAAGATGCTGATTCGCGGGCATTGCTGCGCACAGTACCACTATTTTCATGAAGGGATGTTGGAGATGGAAGGGGCACTGGTTGGCCACTAAAAGCCTTTTTGTCTGAGCATACAGGACCAGATATTGGGCTAACTGGACCAGACTGCGAATAGCCCCTGCTGGGTTGTACTGTTTCAGTAACTGAATGAGCTCGCTTCGTACCAAGTGAAGGGGGAGAAACTCTCTGTGGTTTCTCTTCTTCATGTTCAAATTTTGCATATATTTCCTTGTGGGTATCTTGCTCTGTCCTACTGAAGCTAGATGGTGCCGATAACGCTCTGGGCCTATTGTTGATCAGCCAGTTAACATGCTGTACTGTTCTCACTTTTCTCCTGAAGCTTGGAGGGCCAGAACAAGGTCCTCCATTGTGGTTTTGAGCTTCTTGTGAATCGGCCCCACTACCTCCTGCAGGCTCTGGCAGAAGTACCGGCTTGTTGTCATAGAGATTCACTGTTTTAGCCACACTTTGTTCAGCCTGCTTCTTTTTTTCTCTGGCCCATGAAGCATCCCATTGTAGACAAAAAAACTATTAACCTGATAAATAGTTGTGCACCACAAACCCAAAAATACAGCTAGCAGCTATGGTCGGTGATAAACATGTCGTCCGTGGCTAAATCTATGCATATATCCCTCCTGAATTCAAGGAATTGGCTCAACCTGCGGTACAAAGAAACAAGGCACCATTTAAGGGGGATCAGAAAATGTTTATGTGATTGATGGCAATTTATACCAACAGCCCAACACACTGATGTTCGTCTCAAAACATGTTCTTAAAACCGCCTGACAGCGCCATCACCAAATAATTGTAAGCTAACAACATACAAATACAATAATTTTTGAAAGATTGGAGACAGTACATATATATAATATATACATATATACATTTTGAAAATGCTCTACAGTTCTAAGTAAGGCATATTTACATTTAGTAGTATTATATACTTTAATTGATGGTCTGTCAATTAGTTTTAAAAGCCATTTGAAATTGCTATAACGCGAAATTTCCAAGGGTGGGTATTACAGGTCACAGCAGCCCTGGATATTGGGATTTTTAACACAATACATCAAATTTCACAGGATGTGACTCAATTTCAGAGACCTGAATAATTTGAGTATATTACATACATAAATGACAGAGTTTCACTGCCCCAGATGGCAGAAACCCGGTAGAATTTTATTTGGACTTTGAGATTGGATAGTTTTTCAATAGATGGAAGCCAGGGATATAGTGATTCTAAAACTCAATACATTCATTTTCAATATGTGGGTTTCAAGGTGAATTATAAATAATAAATTTAGAACAAAACCAAGCCGTGAAACAACCGCAGCAGCCAAAAATACTATCCATCTAATTTACCCATGAGCACTGCACATTGAGAGATATACATACATCGTACATGTGGCATACATTGCAAAAGACTGTCAGTGCCCCAGAAAGACATCAAGTGTCATCACAACTACATGGGCTTTTAAAAACAATCCATGCAATTTGATCAGATGATTTTGAGATACCAAATGTATCAGAAATTTAAGATAATCACAGGAACCAAACAGGAAACACGCATCACAGCCATTGAGTATTTTCTAAGCTGGTCATTAAAGCCTCATGATGATCTCATTTTCAGATACATTTAAGACCAGCCCAATCCATTCAATTTCATCAAATGGATGTCAAATCTCTTATATATCAGAAACTTAAGACAGTAACATAGAAATCAAGCAGAGAAACAGATGTTATTCAAGTTGATTTTACAAACACAAACCCACCAATTGCATGCCATCGGTTTCATTTCCAAAGGCATTTGAGACATTAAAACACCCTACCAATTTCATCACATCACAGATATATCACCAATTCCAGACAGCCACAATCACTGGGTTTTCTTCAAACTGGGGTTTTAGGAACACATTCCGACCAATTCCACAAAATGGGTTTTACCTACAAGACGTCCGAGGAAAAACCCTTTTCATCGAATGACTCATAAATCACAGAAATTAATCAAAAGCGACACAAAAACCCTGAGGTCTTCTTTAAACTGAGATTCAAGCACAATCCAACCTAATCCACCAAGTGGGTTTCGTTTGCCTCTACATTCGAGAAAAACCCCAACAGTCAAACCACGAAAAACCATATAAAATGACAACACCAAAGTTCAGACTTGCCACATGAATCCTCTATCAACACACCCCTTTCAACCAAAAGAGAAAAAAATCCAGCTTACTGTGAACTTGAGAACCCGTAGCAACAGAGTACAGATATTGATGTAAACTCACCTTCATGTGCACCGTATCGCTCTGATCCTTGTGCTGCAGCCAAAAAAATCCGTTCTTTTACCTGAGATTGTACTAAAGACCCAAAAATACCAAAAGACCTGTGCTGCCGCATCAAAATCCTCTCATTTATCTAAGATTGTACCAAAGACCCAAAAATACTGTGAGCAAATGGCAGGGTGTGATAGCGGTTATAAGACAAGAAGTAAGTTGGGAACCCTCAACCTCAAGCTAGGCGAAGCACGTGGAAAAGCAGTAATAACAACATTATATCAAACAATGGGTGAAATATAATCCATTGATTCTTCCTCTTCTTGTTCAAAATTTGCGATTTTTCCTGCTCAAAGTCAAAACAAATGGTCGGTGAAGAAAACAATTCATGGATCATCTGATCTTCAAAAAAAGGAAGAAATTGAATGAACGGAAGAAGAAAGAGTCAAATGCCAATATCACGCATTGCTTGCATTGAAGAAGAAGATCCAAAGAACGAGTCACACACACAACCCAACAAACAAATTTTTCTCAGTCAAAGAGAGGAAAAAAGCTGCCCCTGCTGCATCGCCTGATTTTCTAAGTAAAGCAATCAACTCATACATCCCATTATTGTTTTTTTTTGAAAAAAACCACCACTTCTTTAGTCTTTGGTCAAACTTGCTATATTATTCTATTCTCCAAAACATTGTGACCAACATTAAAAATAAATAAAAAAACCTTTCATTTCCATATGGATATTTATATTATGTGGCATTATGTAAATGTGTACCCACCCATCATGTCATTTCATGTCGTTTTTTTTTTTTAATAAGGGGCAGAACATTAGCTTTATTTTTTTATTTTTTTGCCTAATTTTTCTTCTCCGGACAAACATATGATAGGTGTCTTAGAGAAGTTTATTACATTAATTTTGCATAGCAGTGACCGGCCTAGAACCACAAGAAATATTAATCTAATATTCTCTCTAGATTCTATGACTAGTATGACGGTGGGTTTGACTTCTCTTGAGATTGTTGTTTATTACGTCGACGGTGGAAACTGTTGACACCTTGCATGCGAGTATGCCACGTGGCCACTTAGACACCGTTGATCGGGCATTAAAGCAATAAATCTGGTAGCTCGCTGGAGCAGTAAATCTAGCACGGGGTTGTGATTAAGCCGAAACAGTCTACATTCAAAATAGGCGTGTAAATTTAATATTGCCCATTAATATCTGTGCTTATGTGTATGTCCTAATATTCCGTGAATTGTGAGATGTTTTTCAGAAAGATCTGTCTGTGTTTTGTTCTTCGTGGTAATGGTTTCTATGATTTTATTTTCTCTGGAATTTGGTTGTTCGTGTTGATTATATTGTCTTTATGGATTTCTTCTTCTTAACATTGTGACCATCAATGAACAAGTCTTTGCAGGTTGTAAATGCCAATCATTTTGTTTCCCCAAACTTAAGTTTTGTCTTACATGTTTGCAATTGGTTCAATTCGCTTTATTACGAGTTGAGATGTATCTATCAACCTTCATGGAGTTTGTAGAAAACAATTATTTTATAGAAAAATGTTGTTCTCAATGGTTATTATTTCATTTAAATTTGTGTTTATTCAATGCTCATTATAGCCATGCTCATTTGACCTTGTTGGTAGCATCTCGTTTGAGGTATATGAACAGTTATTTCAGATTGTGTTCTACAATGGCACTATCAAAGTAGTTGAGGCGGGTGGGGTTATCAGCATTGAGACATTATTTCTAATCACTCTTGGACTTGCTCTAGTTAGTCTTCTTGGTGTATGGGTACATGGACAAATACAACATTTTTCTTAAGTATTACAGGATTTATTTTGATATTGATATCTAGAATCAACTCGTGTTATATCCTCGTTGACTCCCACAACATTGTAGGACTTCAAAATCAGTTTGATGCATTGAGCGATTTTTGTGATAAGAAAGGTCTGGAAGTAAATCTTGTAAAGACAAAACTCATGGCATTTAATACAACCAAGAAAGTAGCATCTATAATGAATTTGTTGTACAAAGGAAAACAAGTTGAGGTGGTGTACTCTTACACCTACTTGGGTGTGGTTTTCTCTGGTCCACCTTTTAGCTTTGTTCGGCAATAGAAGCAAGACTGAGCAAAGGGTATGCAAGCATTGACAGTCTTGGAAAGACAATGTTTTCAGCTCCAATTTCAAGATATTGACGAAGATTCGACTTTACGGATGTGATGTTTAGGGTCCATATTTGAGACAAAATGATTTCAATCGTATGGAAAGAGTTTTCATTTCCATGTTATCAAAGAATATTCAAGCCAAAAGAACAGTTCCTCACTCAATTATTCTTGTTGAGTTTGGGGTATGTCCTCTCTTTATCTCTTTGATTTTCAATGTTATCACTATGTTGCATAGGCTTCGATGCATGGTAGATTAATTTTCTGGTCAAAATAGGTATCCATATTTGGCACTTCAATCTTCTGTACAACTTGCCAAAAAGGGTTGCAAATCTTGTTGGTATGCAAGAATTATTACTCTCCTTCAGAAGCTAAATATTGATATTGATAGACTCCCTCCTCTTGGGTTTTCTATTAATTCTCCTCAACTCACTAAACATGAAGTTAACAGAGGTATACGAGAGGAGCTCACTAAGTCTTATTTGAAAGTTACATGGTTTTCTCCAAAAGAGCCTTTGAAACCAAAGCTTCTTCACTATTTTCAATTTTATTCCTACTTCCATGAAGATCAAAACAAAATACCAGAATACATGAAGATGTTTTTGCCTTCATGCCTAAGGATCCCTTTAGCTTAGTTCCGCATTTGCTCTCACCCTCTTCGAATGGAATCTGATCATAGATGGAATTCGACAACATGAGCGATTTGTTAGTTGTGTTTTCTAGAACCTGAAAGTGAAGAGCATTTTATATTCAAGTGTCCCATCTACTATGAAATATGTGGAAGATATCATTGTCTTTTCAGATATTCCAATGGATCTTTAAGGAGTCTCATTCGATATGAAGATCAGAAATGCTTAGCTTTATTTATTCATGAGATACTTCAAATTCGGGAAAGAACACTCAAATTGCAATCCTCAAATACAAATGAGTACAAAAATATCAGTAGTTACTTCCAAATAAGCTCGATTTGGGAATCTTAAGAGATCTCATATGTAGACAACCTTGTCCAGATGTGTCAGACAACGCACTTTCTATTGGTTTCATGATCTACAACCTTCTAGCGGTTGATTTGTTGTTTCCTTTTTCTATTTTTGGAGATGTTTTGGCACTCCCTTTTTGTTTTGGTGCTTGGTTTGTATTTTTCTATCCCATAGGCCATTCTTGGCCTTCTATGGACATTACTATCTAAATTAAAATTAAATATCTATATTCATAATCAATTGTGTTATATCCTCTATTATATTAACTATGTCATGTTTCGTGAAATGAGGATTTGGCTATTCATGCCCTAACTTGCATGTTCCATATCTTATACATGAGTTAATTTGGTAGACATTAAATACTATTTTTAATAAATGTGAGGTAAAACAAAACCAACTACTAGACTATGGATATGAATCGAAATTAATATTTTATATTTTCCATTTGAGATGATCTTAGTGTGTTTGTTAGTTAAGAACCGGTTGACTAGACTTTAAAGGAAGGCATCGGCTATTGAAGATATTATTTAAAAGTTTTGTGAATGGAAGCATTTCTTGTAACTTTCTTTTGCGGTTTTGAGCTTAGGAGAGGCTAAGAAGGAGGTGACATTTTGAGAATAAATTCCTATTTTGGGTGATTCATTTTATCATAAGACAACAATGGGGAATGCGAGAAAGATGTGCTTGCATCTTGCCGAGGTCGTAGATCATGGGGCAATACAAGTAAGTCTAAAAGAAGTGATAAGGCTGTTGATGCTTTTGATTCGTCTTATATTGCTAGCGAGGATACGAGTGGAGACAATAAGGCATGAGTCATTTGTTTAGTGGTGCTTTGAACTTGTCATTTGGAGATTCGAACTGTCATTTTCTACTCTTCATGTCGCTTAACTATTCATTTTTGTCCTAATATTTCGGTAAACTACTTTCCCAATCCAAATTCCAATTTTGAATTTGCATGTGTCTGCCTGATAATGCTTTTATTCTATATGTAATAGTAAAAAACATAAATCTGATTTGTAGAGTGAATGGTAGAGGTGAAAACAACTATTTAATGAAATGTAGTTGGTCTTGCCTACATCCCTGAGGAGTTCATATTTTGTTAGGTTTGTCGCCATGACCAAATTTTCACCATACGCAAAGCATAATGTTAGACTTTACGACCCTTTCCCCTTCAATAAAACTATAACATGTGGTTTTGATAACATGTTTGGTCTATTTAGTTTTACAACAACGTCTAAAAATAGTTTACAGAAGTTTACAACAACTAGGACTAGACAACAATATGGGAGTAAAGAACAACTATTAATTGCAATTTTTAATTTGTTGAAGATTAGGCTTTACTTATAATGATGATTTAACAAATATGGAATTTTGTAAAACCCTAATTGGAGAGTCACGTATGATAAATAAATGATAAGAAACTACTGGAATATAGATGACATAAGTAATAAGCTAAATAAATGTAAAAACCTAAGTGCAAGAGAGGGAAGGAAAGACTTAGTTGATTCACGCTATCCCTAGGACTAATCTGGGTGGAAGACTAATAAACGGGAAGGACAGACTATCACAATCACACACTGTAAATCTTGGAATTTTCATATCTTCTGGACTAGAGCGTGCCGGGTCGGGGCAAGGCGCCAGCACTAGAGACCTCTGTTAGGTGCCCGTGACTGCACAAAAGCTCGAAAACTAATCTTTTTGGTGTCACAAGGTGGTCGCTAATAGCCATTGTCGTCACTACATGTCGCACTATGATCGCAAAATTCTCTTGTAACTGCAAAGAGAAGATGACCTGCAAAACCCTCAAACTACATCAAATCCCAAAAAGAAAATATGTAATATGGGGAGCCTGACGACTGGTGGTCACTGATTGAGTTAACTTGCGGCCAGAGCGTTGCACTACATCTCAGACTCCATGTAGTTCTTGTGACGTGTGTGATAGAATCGTGCCCTAGGAATCCCTTGTGTAAGTGCACGTGATAGCAGGCGATAGCTAGATGTACCAATGTAAATAGATGTGTGGATGGCAAAATGAACTTCCCCTCTTATACATGTATGTAGAAAATGTAGTCCCTTGTCCCTTGAATGAAAGCTAGATGGATTCCTTTGATGCTCTTAGATGCCTTTGGATGTAACCTTAGGTGATGATAATAGATGTTTAGAGCTTAGTCTTTTATTTTGGTCACATAACTTTGTATTTATATGATTCCCTTGTTTTAATTTCATAATTGACAACTAAAAGGCCGACCCATAAGAAAATAAGATGCCCAAAAGATAAAAGAGGCCCAAAATAAGCAAGTAAGATCAAAAGGGTCGGGGTGCCTGAAGGACAAGGGCTCCAGAGCATTGACGCCCTGTCTCAGGGCGTTGGTGTCCATAGTCATAAAAGATAAGCAAGTGAAATATCAATGGGGTTGTAGGGTGTAAAAGAACATAAATAAGACCAAAAATAAAACAAAGAAGCCAAAAATAGTTGTCAATTATTAGTTTTCTTGCTTAATGTTGGTGAGAAAATTTGTCGAGTAGACAAATTGGTGGATATCTTGCTAACGCTTTGGGCTCTAGGTCCCTCGCTTGTGTGGTGCAGCTCCACTTTATTGTGAATGAACAAAAAGAGAAATATGTTGTTGGCCAAGAGGTTGGGGATCTAATAAGAACACTCCACCTGTACTCGCGACAAATGCTTCGTAATGAATTACGAGGAGGAATTTATTAAAAGATGGGGGAAAGGGAGTGAGAAGTTAGGTAGGGAAATTAACTCTACAAGTAGAAAATCATATTCTTGCCAAAGTTAACTAAAAGTTTCACATTCACAACTTATAGGAAAGAAACAACCATGTTTAGAATATCAACGATGAGAGAAAACCATGCACACACATTCATGCATCATGAAAAGAAGAAAATCCTTTCTTTATTGACATCTTCACAAGTTGTACATTGTTAGAAGATAGAGGAAAATTAGATAGGGGAAGTGGAAGAATTCTATCTCTTTTGCCTTTCTTAAATATATATCTCTCTTGAGTGCACAAAATTGACAACCCTTAAGAATGAGGGTGTCATTACATTATATAGAACAAGAAATGACTCTTCATCTACCCCCATGTGTCTTTTCACTTGCCTTTTCCACTTGTGACTCTTGATATTCCTAGGAAAGAACATTAAGTCCCCTTTTATAAAATAAGGGTGACTTATTACATTTTAGACTATAGTCACATTAATGAATAAGATGAAAGTGAATAAGACGAAAACAAAAAGTGCAACCCCTAATGAAGAATTAGAACATGAAAGAAGAAGGGAGGGGATGTTAGGAATAATATTATTCATTAGATTCACTCCCCTATTGTTAACATTATTATTTCCCTACATACACTCCCCTAATGTTGACATGGTACAATATAACTTTGTCTTCTATTGCAACGTGTTGCTGCACAAGCTTTCCTCATAATCTGGATCAAAAGAAAGGCGTGTAAACTTTCAACTGGCTGATTGTCTTGCTGCACATGACCACAACTATGCGACAGAATGCATCTTGCATTTACTCCATGAAAAGAATGCACTCGGCATTCCACTGGTGGATCATCTTCATAAAGAAGGAAGGCAATCAGAGAAAGGAAGAAGAGAGAGAGGACTATTCAGAAGAAGACCCTACCACCAATGGACTCTTGAGGATCTCTACAGTGAAACCTCAATGCCCTTGAATTCTTTACTAAATCTCACCACCGCCGGTGCCACTTTTTGTTCTTGAGGAACACGAACGAAACCCAGAGACTTGATCCAGTTCTCCACGAGAGAGTTGATGTTCTTGCACTCTGAGTACCAAGCTTGATGACTCTTTACAGTTGATGGAGATGATTGCCCTTATCTCTGCCAAAGATTCCAATGTGTTTTCATTGAATGAGAATGGGTCTCCAGCCTCCCTTTTGACTCGATCTTGAAATCCTTCAATAGATCATCTATTGAAGTTTCTAGTTCACAACTGACACCCCAAGCTTCTACACTTGAGCATCGACATCCTTTTACATTTTTTCAACTTGCTCCTCATATGAATCCAGCTCATCGATGACATGCTTTATCAATTCATACCGAGAAAACAGAGTTTGAGCCCAAACCTAAGACAAGTCCTCTGATGCCAAAGAAAACACACCTTTGGTTACCAGAAGGGATGACTTGACTTTGCCCATTTCCATGACCAATGGATACACTTGATCCTAGTGTTTTTCTTTGCATCAACTGCTTCCCATGTTGTGAGGATCTTCATGGCCATGCCATCCATGTACTTGTACAATGTCAGCATCTCAGGTAGCAATGTTTTCCCTTTCTCAAGAATCATATTCACCCACTTATCATTTTCCTTTCCTTGCATGGTGAATCCTTGCGTTTTCTTGATGGACTCAGGATCGATTATACTCACTGGGGTAACTTCCTCGGGGTGGGAGGGCATTTGAAGCATACAAGTCCGGGAGCACTTAGACATATGAAGTGAGGGTGTGAATGTGGTCCTCCACTTGATCTAGCTTCTCTCGACACTCTTGAATTCTCGCAACGAGGCAATTGGAAGACTCTTGGAAAAAGTGCACATCACCCTCATGTGTTTCCGGTCCCAGGGAATTGTGCTCGTCTTGTAATCAGCCGGGGTCGTTTTCTCAATGGGTTTGATGACCTTTGGCTTGACTACCTCTATGTATTGGTTCCCTAGGTGCCACTCTAGAATTGAGAAGCCGCTTGAGCCAATATTCCTTTCATCTTCTTGACCATCAAAGCGATAGCCGAGAAGTCAAAAATGCTTACTGTTACACTACTATGGGGTCTTTGTTGTGATCATCTCCCGCCAGGGAAGATTTCATTAGTCTCGGTTCAATGGTGGGCAACATGCAGCTTCTTTCTCTACGAGAAGGTGGGTCCTGCCGCATGGTGGGACCGGTGCAATAGTAAGAGATGAAGGACGTTGAGATTGTTGTAGGGAAGAGAGATCGATAAGGTTAATTTCTCCTTGTTAAATATCTACCATAGGTTATTCTTCTATTCTTACTTTCTTATTCAATCTCTTATAACGTCGAGCCTCAAGTTCTTCATGTTTCCTCTTTGAGCTCTCTCTCAAATGAGTTAAATTGGGAGCTTTATCCATGGCCTTGGAGGAGGAATGATAGGATGTTTTCCTCGGAGGGATGGAAAATTACTCGATGAGATGAGATCAGCCCTCTTTCTTTTGAACCACTCTTTGGACCTTTTGATCACCACCTTTGTTCGCATTCTTTGATGTCCCCAGATTCACACACACTCCAAACCACTTGGGGAAGAGGAGAAGCCTTCTACTGAGGATACTCTAAATCAAAAAAAATGACCCATCTTCCTGGACACCATCTTTGTACCAATCAAATTTGAATTTCCTCATTTGATCCACTGTCATCCTCTTATGGTCACATTCATGGACCTCATACTCATTAATATAATTTTCCTAGAAATATTCAATTTGGGGCACATGGCACAAGTCGGGTAGGTGGAATGAGTTTGGATCTTCTCTGATATGAAAGTCCGCCCTGGTGTATGAGTGCATATTGATAGGGGCTAGGGTAGTTTTAACATTGGCAGCATCATGGGCACTCTTGCATGTGAAAATCCCTAGTGAGATAGGGAAAGAAACCTGCTTCTTCTTTCTAATCTTCATCTTGTTGTTCACATGTACCAACTGTTTGCATAATTCCATCAACAAGACTTTGTCGCTTGGAAAGCAAGGCAACCTCCGTGAGTAAGATCAAATCTTGATACCACGATGTAAGAGAACATTGAAAACTGAATTTAGCATGAACCATACCTCCTAACTAGGTAAGTGACTTGTGAAGTCATCCTCAAATGTTTATTTCCTTCAAGCAACTTAACCATGAACATTGTGAATGTGTCATTACCTTGGCATAGTGTTGATTACTTTCTTCCAAGACCATTTGCATGAGTACTTCTTGAATGAAAGAAATTTTTGAGAGACATTCTAAGAAGATTTCAAGCCCCTAAACAATCTTGTGTCCTTCAAGGCATATACAATGTATGAGGTCATGAATAATTTCTTTTCATCATGAGGATGAATATCATTTGTGTTCTCTTCCCTCATCACTCTGTTTAAGAGAATGATAACATCGACAAAGCATTATGGAGCTTACTACGGGAAAGAGTCTTCAAAGTGTGTGAGAAGGATTCCTTTCATGCTTCAACCAGGAGCTGAGTGTGAGGCCTTGAAGATAGGAATCAGTCTTAGACCTTTTATAAGAGGAAAATTCTTTGGTGATCATGACCATGTATTTCTCAGTTGGGATTTAAATTCCTTAAGATATAGCCTTTAGAGAAAATGCTAAGACTAAAAATCATCGGGTTTGATTGTCTTGGTGTCTGGTTCGTAGTATTGGGAACATGCCAACACTAACTTGATGTTTTGCAAGGACATATGATAACCACCACTATGTACAACCCACTGGAAAAGATATTTTCCTCAACAAGTTCTCTCAACGCGCCAAACAATTTGTTCTTGAGCTCCTCCAGGTTCATGTGAGTAACATTGATGCCACTCACACTCAGGAACTCTAATGTGAGGGTAGAAATGGGCTTTGGGCCGGTGAACTTGAACTTCATGATGGCAAAAAGCAACAATATAGGTAACATCGAGGTGATAGCAACTTCTTTCACTGGAATAAAAAATTGCTATTTTTAGACTCTAGGTTCCAGGAGTTGCTATTTTGGGTAGGGTTGCTTTTTTTCCTTGGTGTCAACACTAAGAGGTTTTGAGGTTCTCATAATGTTCAAATCTTGTTCATAGATGTTTTAGGCTAATTTGAAGAACTTTCTATTTTAGAAAGTTAGTTTTTTTGTTGTTTTGATTTTTACTTTTTTTTGGCATGTGTACCCTAGTTTTCCATTTTGTGATTTTCAGTTTTCTTTTGAAGGTTTTTATAGTTTTAGGAAAGTTACTAAAAATAGTAAGTGTGAAACAACAACACTTACTATTTTTGGAAGTTGGTCTTTTGCTCTTCGGTTTGATGAAAAAAATAATTTTCCTTTACGGGTTTTTCTTTGGATGTTTTGTGTAAAATTTCGGATCAATGACAAATTGTGAAGGAAGGGTTTAGGGAACAAAAATTCAAATGGACACCATAAAAATCGAAGTTCTCTATGAATTTGGTTTTTTTCAGCATCAAGGCACCTGGGAGAGGGAGAGATGCTCCAAGTTTTGTTCAATTCCGCCTTGGGGATTGTAAAATACAAGCAATTCTTTGATTTTGCTCACAAGGGTTTCTGATAACAAACGGGCATGGTAATGGCTTGAAAAGAAATGTTTTTTACATGGTAGCAACAAAGGAGGATGAAAAATGAGCGTGAAGATAAAATATGGAGGAATGGAGGCCATAGCAATGGAGGGAAGTGAAGAAATCTAACAATGAGGGTTTTTGTGCTTGCATGTGTAGAAGTAAAAGTGGAAACAACTATTAAAATTAAAAAATTTACAAATTTACACAACTTGAGCATGGGCACAATGTTTTGTCCCAATTTCCCCTAATGTTTGGGATGGTTGGTTTTCCCCCCTCCCATTGGTCCATTTTTCATAACGTGATTTGCTATTAAGAAAGAGAGGGGGGCTGGAAATAAAGCTTTTTAGCAACTTCTTGGGTCACGTGGGTGACCAAAGGATAAAAGGGAGAGGGAACATTTTTGTGTCCCAACTATCTCAAACGTTTAGGATGGATGGTGCAAAAAAGTGTGCCCCTCTCTGATTGGGCCACTTGGTGCTTTGTGTTTAGATGAGGCTTGGGGCTTGAAATCAGTGCATAGGGGCTTAACTTGTCATTTTGGGCTCCAATATGGTTGCATGATGGTCGAGGGAGCTACATGGGAGGGAGAAAATTTTTATGTCCCAAAATCCCAAAATTTTTGGGACGGTTGGTGCACAAAAGTGTGCGCCACTCTCTAATTCTTCCATTTTCAAGCTTGAAAATTAACTAACTCCTAAACCATACCTTGGGGAGCGACTTGTTGGGACGCATAATTTGACCTTCATATGACTTTTCCCGCACTTATTTATATGAAATTGATTGGAAAATGATTTTTGAACACAATGGTGGGGGTATCATACCTTGATTCTTCCTAAACCTCTTAAAAATAGAATTTTTCTTCGAGATCATAGGTTGTGCATGTTGAAAATAGGTTGTGGGAAGAATTTCTTGAGTCTTGTGAAAAAAGTGAGACCACCATCCTTTAGAGCTCTAAATCATATTTTCAAATATATTTTGTTTGGCTTCTAACTCCTCACAAAGCTCCTGGGATCACTTCTCAAAGCTCAGGGGTCGTTTTTGCACTGTACATTGCTTCACCCTCCAGGACCCACTTTTGCTGAAACTGCTCCAAAACCTCTTAAACTTCCTATATTATTCCAAAACTAGTTACAAAAAAATCTTAGCTCTCTGATACACCTCCTTAATTATTTTAATTCTTTCGTTCCGCTCGAGGGGTGAACACTAGCCTAAGGAAGACCTGAGAAAAAGCCTTTCTTAAGCTTCTTAGAGATCCTGTCTTGAAAGATCTTATCTTGGAAGTTCTTGAATGTACTTGATATCCCTAAATAACCTATGGAAATGATGAAAAATACATTGGACTACTCAAAAGGATGGGATAGAACTGATACGAGGTTTTAGAATGATCTGGAGGAGGGCTTGGGATGACCTTTAAGCAAAAAATTTCACTGTAGGGTATGGTTGTCATGCTTTCAGTGTGAATTTTCCCTTGCAAAAACTCATGACAATAGTTGGCTCTAACTTTGGGACATGTTGTGGATCGAGTGCAATGAGGACATGACATGAGAACTCCAAAATCTCAAATTCAATTTATAGACCAGTGCTTTATCCATTGGGCCACGAAGAAACACACAACTTTAAAAGAGATGGAAAGAAAGGAGGAACACACACACAAATTGAAGGGAAACACACCACACTGAAAAGGAAAAAACACACACAACAGGAAAGGAAAAAACCTAAATCACCTATAGTACAAGGTGGGGACAACCCATTTTCATTGTTTATACAACTTCAAATGTTTCCCATTGCGAGGCAACTCCAAATGCGTGCCATCCGGATATGAGAGATAGAAATAATTTTCACTAAAAGCTTCTCAATTTGGGAATGGACTAAGCCATAAAGAATCAAACTTCCCATGGATTCCTTTCAGCTCTCTCCTTTTGTCCCATAACAGGATGAGATCTCCAACTTGAAAGTCCCTTGCCTTAGCTTTCTTGTCAAACAACTTTTTCACCTTGAGCTGATGTTCTATGATACGATCCACCACTTTGAATCTATCTTCTTCAAGATTTTGAAGGAATAATATTCTCTTATCAAGAGCATCATGATATTGACCATCTTCCACATCTTTGGCTAATTTGAGTGTAGGAAACTCAACAGTGACCAAGATTTTGCATTGATTCCATAGAGCAATTGAAATGGAGACAAACCAATTGCCTTATTAGGAGTAATCATTTCCACCCATAGTGCATCATAAAGTTTCTTGTGCCAATTTATTTTATTCTCATCAACTATCTTGTGGATGATGGTCATAAGATTTTTGTTGTTGGATTATCTTGACCATTCCCTTATGGGTAATAGTATGATGAGTGAGACAATGATATTCCATAGCTATAGCAAAACCCTGTCAAATCCGTGGAAGAGAAGTAGGTAACATTGTCTACCAAAATCTTATGGGGAACTTCAAAACAATGATATTCTCCTTAATGAAGTTACACATTATTTTGGAATTGGCTTGCTTAGCCAAAATTTCTTCTACCCACTTTGTGAAGTAATCTAGTTGCCGTGAGCACATAACAATGTCTTGTGCTTGAGTGAGGGTTGAGAACTCCAATGAAGTCCAAGCCCCACTTTGTTGAGTGGTTCTTCAATTACCACTTCTCAAGAGGAAGCAATGATGATCGAGGTCTCCCAACAAATTATTAGCAAGCTTCACACTTGGATACCCAGTCTTGAGCATCTACAAATAAGGTAGGCCAATAGTACCTACCATGAAGGATATTATGGGCGGTTACCATTGTTGAGAAGTGCCCACCACATGCCTGATCATGATAATCTCTAAGAATATTTTTTTGGTGTTCTTTATCCACACACCTGAGGAAGCAACCATCAAGTCCCTCTTGTATAACACATGGTCCCAAATGACATACTTAGTTGACTTAAGTTTCAGAGTTCTTCTTTGTTTATAATCAAGATGAGATGGACACTCACCATAAGTCAGAAAGTAAGCAATGTCAGCATACCATTCATTGGTGGTGCTCACAAAAAGGACTTGAGGCATGTATTTTCTTACACATTCAAAACACAAGAATTCCTTTGTCTCATTTTGAGCCTTGAGGGCCTCATCTTCAGCTATCATCCTGCATAAAATGTTGCCTCAAACTAGATTTGAAGGTCAGATCTCTATATCATACTCTTGGATTCTTGCCACCCAATTTCCTCTTTTAGACCCAAGATCTTATTGAGTCAAGATTGACTTGATTGCTGCACCTGGCACCATCACCATTGTGTGGGAGTTGAGGATGTAAAATATGAAATTCTTCACTGCTTTTACCACAACATAGGCATGTTTTTCCATCTGGTTATACTTCAACTCATGATTTTTCAATGGGAAACTCATGAAGGCAATGGGTGCCTTGTATACTCTCTTCGATTATTTTGAACTAGGATGTCAAAGAGTGTATTCTCAAAAGTGTAGTAGTACAATATGAAATATTTATAAAAATTGGGACATACCAGAGTTGGAGCTTTGGTTATGTCTCATTTGATTTACCCGAATTTCACTTTGCCATTGTCATCCCATTTTAAGCTTTCCCACAGCTTCATCATGCTTATAAAGTGCTTGGTCAACTCCACAAAATCTAGAACAAAGTGCCAAAGGAAGTTGACTTTGCCAAATAAGGAGTGTACCCCTTTCTTATTTGTTGTTAGATACAATGCTTGAATGGATCTTATCTTTTGAGATCAATTCTAGCTCCCTTCTTGTTCACAATGTGTCTAAGGAGTTTTCCTTCAGTTACTCCAAAGATGCACATTTTTTCGGATTGAGATATACCATGCTTCCGACACATGATAAGCACTTGCTCTAAATGTGCAAGGTGATCTCCTCGCTTCTTTGAGAAAACCGTGAGGTCATCGAGGTAGATAACAATGCAATGTTTTAGGTCCTTGAATTCTAAATCCATTGCTCTTTGAAATGTTGCTCTAGAATTGATGAGACCAAAAGGCATTTTGTTATAGGAAAAGGTACCCCATGGAGTGGTGAAAGTCATCTTGGACCTATCTTCCTCAACTACTTCAATTTGTTGTATCTAGAGAAACCATCAAGCAACGAGAGCATTTCTAAACCAGTGAATACTATAGGATATGGTCCATGATGGGAAATGGGTAATTATCCTTCAACAAGGCTTGATTCAGATTACAAAAGTCCACACATATTCTTATCTCTCCAATTTTCTTCCGCATTGGAATAATATTTGCTACCCATGTGGAATGGTGGATAGGGAAGATGATTCTAGCATTCAACATCTTCAAAACTTCCTCTTTGATTATGTCTACAATTTTGGGATTATAGGGCCTTTTCTTTTTCCTGAAGGCTTAGCTTTAGGATTTAGAGGAATGGAATGGTGCATCTCTTTCGCTGGAAGGACTTTAGTTCATCATAGGAATAGGCAAGAACATCAAAATACTTCCTCAACAATGAAAAAAATCTCCTTTTCTCCTCGGGCGAACAACACTTGCTGATGTTAACTATCCTTGGCTGCTCATGGTACTAATGTTCTCCTTTTCAAAGTCAGTTGGGCACTATGAAGACTGTTTAGCTCTTTCTTTGACAAACTTATCATGTTTTTCAAACAAATCTTCTAGAGACACAAGACCTTTTGGGATCATGTTTCCCTTTATCCTAATGACACCTTCATAATCAACTCCTTTAATGCCTTATTTGTCTTCATCCTGTAGTAGACTCTCGATTCGGGTGATCACTTCCTCTAAGAACAGATTATTTGAAATTATATTTTTGCACTAGGAAAGTGAGGCGTTGACTTGTCATCATTGATAATTTGCCAATGATTCAAATTGTCGTGTACATTCAAATTTGAATAATATTTCAACAATCATTTTGTCCTTATCAAAGGATGGATGAGGATTCATTAAGGAATCCAATACCGCAAGGAATCAATTTTTCATTCTATTTATGAGGGATGGATTGAATTAAGAAAGCATCAAAATATTCAATGCAATCCCATACCTGATTTTTGTAATGCTTGAGCCTTGGATTTTTCTGGTATTGATTTCTTAACTATTTTACAATCACCTCAAGCATCACCTTGGCACTTGATTTTATTTATACCTATAGACTCAAAGAACGTCCATCCCAAGAAGAAGGGTTTCATATTTTGCGATGTTATTTGTATTGTCAAACTACAATTTGTAAGCAAATGGATACAGCTCACCTGAAGGAGAAATCAACACAATTCCTGCTCCAGATCCTCAAAGACTAGAGTGGCTCCCGTAAAATTCCATCATCCATAGATGATCCTCCTCATCTTCAAGTGAGAAGAGGTAGTTTCTCATCTTTTTAAAATGTGAAGAAATAGTTCCAAATCCACTATCTTGGAATAAGATACCAACTTTAGGATCTTTAGAATTTTGAATGGTATATTTCATCTTCGGCATTGACAATAATTTCTTCATTTCACCCCTTACCAAAATGGTCGTGAAGGACCAATCCATCCAAATATCACCACCTAAATCTCTACAGAAGCTCCTTCTCAACACCATACCGAATGATGTAGGGATATCCACCACTAGAATAGTAAGAAAGACTTTCTTGTCTGGGTAATCTGCTAGAGCTACTGGGCATCCTTGATTCTTCCTACCAGTGGTACCTCCTTTGATTCCATAGAGTAGCATGAACCATTTTCTCGGGTCAAGGTGAGGCCTAGGGCATTAGAAACCTTAATGGGCATCACATTATCTAAGGCACCTGAGTCTATTATGTAGTTATTCAGTTGGTGCCCTTTAATCAAGAGAGATAGGTAGAAAGGTTCTACTTTGTTAGTTTTGATATGCTTAATGCAAGCATATTTTGTGACAATTGAAGTGGGTGGTGTTGGTAGTAACCCTTTGGGATTGACATTTGCATTTTTGGACTTTGGGTTACCACCCTTGATGTAGTTGACTAGCCTTTCAAATTGTTCAAGGTGTGTTTGTAAGAATTTAGATTCAAAATCTAAACTTTGGATTTATTCACATGCTCAATAATATCAAAAGGTGTGGAATTTGGTGGACAAGGAAAATAATTATTTTAGAGGGAGGAGGTTATGTTACTTTATAGGTTTGAGCATTCTTGATGGATGGGGTAACATGTTGGGAAGGAGTAGTTGATTTTGCTTCGAGAGGGAGTGGAGGCTTTTGTAGGATCAAATTTTGATGTAGAATGGATTAGAATTAGAAGAGGTGTTAGTGGAAGTTTACTCAAGATAACAACTTCCTTCTTGCTTCCCGACTAAATCTGGTTTTTCTTTTACATATTCCGTCGATGGCGAGAGTTGAGATCCTCTTTTGATTATCTTATTACAAGGAATCATTGATTGAAGCTCATTTTTCTTCTTCATTCTCAAAGCAGTGTAGAGGAAGAGGTTACCTTTTAGATTGGGAGTGAGTAAAAATACGCCGATAAGAAACTTGACACTTCTTCATTGTCATCATTTTCTTCCCTAGAATCATACTTGGAAAAGCTAACCTGCGTATCATTTTCAATCTCTTCAATCTCAAGGATGTTTCCATCTTCACCTTCCTCTCCTGGTTCTTCAATCTCTTCTTCTTCGCTTCGCATGATGTATTTATTGGTAGTGCTTCAAGTATAAGTCTATGTGGAGGTGGGGTAATCCTTGGGTCTATTTGGAAAATTTATCTTCTTCTTTAGAGCATCCCTTAAAGTGCTTTGTGGAAATTGCTTCTTAAGGGAAATCATATCATTTACACACTTATGGAGTAGAGGATCTATGGAGGTAGAAGCGTGCTTTGAACCTTCTATTTACTATTTGGATTTTTGACCTTTCTAGATAGAATCATATCATCTTTTTTCTCATTGACATACTCTTGTGCATCTTTAAGGGTCGAGGATGTGATATTCGAGAATAAATCCTACTTAGGAAACCGAGCAATCGATGAAAATCTCTTCATATTGTGATCGGATGAAAGGGCTTCAATAGGTATTCTTTTCATTAACCTATTATACCGAGTTACAAACTCTCGTTATGGATTTGTTAGAGTCTTTCTTTATTTGCACTAGTTACACTAAGAGATATTGAAAATCCTTGGTAGACTTGAATATGGATTCAAAACAAGCACAAATGTCCTCCCAATAGGTGATAGAACCGGCCAATAGAAGGTAAAATCATTCAGTCCCTTGTCTTGTAGAGACTCTACAAATAGTCTTATTGACACATCCTCGTGCTCTACTCCAATTACAATGTTGAGTTGTGGAGATCAATTAATTGATTAACATATAATATGAAACTTGTTGGAAACACAAGAATTAACATCGAGTTATGGAGGGATCGACATCATCACCTATGACTAGAATTCATCAGCAAGGAGGAACCAACATTGGTTAGGGCTAACCAGGAATCGATTACCTATGTGTGGGTGTTTTAATTAACTCATGGGAATTATATGTATTTTTAATATTAAAGCGAGATAGATATTGATTGTAATTACATGGCTAAGTGCTATAAGTTTTTATACGCCTATATAAGCATGAAAACTAGGGTTTAGAAGTAAGAATTAAGAAGAACTTGCAAAAGTTAATGATTATTGTGAGAATAATTGTGAGAGAGAAAATTCTTGGTGAAGAAGCAAAATCTTGAGAGTGAGACATTACTGTTTATCTGAGAGGTGTGGAAGATTGTAAATCTTCATTGTATATCTTGTGAAAGCTTTGGATAATATATTGGATTGTTTCTTGGTGGATGTAGCCCACACTTGGGTGAACCACACTAAACGGTGTTGATTTATATCTCTTGTTATGTATATTTATTCGGTAGAATATCTACTTTTATTTACATGTATGCTTAGATTTGATGTATTATCTATACAACCGGTGTTATAACCCCAACCACCGGTATCCGAGCTTCATTTGAGGGTTTTGTGTGTTGACAAATTTATTCACAGAGGGTTTTTGATTGAGTGGGAGCTACAAACAATGGCGTAGAAGAAAAAAATACAAGGTAGAGAAGTTTGACGACCGAAATTATCAATTATGGAAGATACGTGATTGAGGATTATCTATATCAAAGAGATTTGTATTTACCATTGGATGAGAAGTCTAGACCTACGAAGATGACTGATGAAGAATGGAAGATTCTTGACATAAAGGCTTTGGGATCTATAAGATTGAGCCTGAGTAGCATCTGTGGCTTCTAATATTACAGAAGTGACTTCTATGGTAGGGTTAATGAAATCTCTTGCTAATTTATATGAAAAACCTAGTGCTTTAAATAAATTTTATTTGATGAAGAAACTATTTAGTTCTAAGATGCATGAAGGTGGATCTACATCTAGTCATTTGAATGATTTCAAATCTATTGTAAATCAATTAAAATCGGTTGATATACCATTTGATGATGAAGTGAAAGCACTTTTATTCTTATGTTCTTTTCCTAATAGTTGGGATAACTTGGTAATGGTTGTTAGTAATACAACATCTACTAATAATATTTTGAAGTTTGATGATGTGGTTAGTATAATCTTGAATGAAGAAATTCATAGGAAGAGTACAAAGGAATCGTCATCTGGGAATGCTTTGAATGTAGAAAGTAGGGGTAGCATGGAAGGAGAAATCTAAGAGTAAGAATAATGAGAAATAAAAGTCAAGGGATAGCAGATCTAAATCCAGAGGTAATGGAATTACTTGTTGTAAATGTGGGAAAAAGGACATGCAAAGAAATATTGTTCGTCAAAGGATTAAAAAAACTAACAACCAAACAAAGGTAAATATATAAATCTTGTTGTAAGAGATGTAATGCAAGATGCTCTTATTCTTTCTTTAGATAATATAATTGAATCATGGGTCTTAGATTCAAGATCTTCTTTCCATGCAACCCCTAATAAGGGTTATTTCAGAAATTATGTCCAAGGTAATTTTGGGTATGTTTATTTGGGTGATGATGAACCTTGTAGTATTACTGGTAAAGGGGAAGTTCATATAAAATTACAGAATGGAAATACATGGGTATTGAAATATGTGAGGCATGTGCCAAGCCTCGGAAGGAATCTTATTTTTGCAAGGCAATTAGGTGAATTTGATTGCATGGTTACATTCACAGGAGACTCTTGGAAAGTCACCAAGGGTGATTTTGTTGTGGTAAGAGGTAATAAGGTAGGAAAATTATATTTATCTACCTATGTTATTGATTCCTTTTCGCATTATCTACTTGATTCAAATGCATGTTTGTGGCATCGTGTGGGCCATATGAGTCAAAAAGGAATGTAGATCTTAAAGGATAAGGGTAAGTTATCGATATGAAAGATTTACATCTTGATTTATGTGAGCATTGTGTTTTTGGAAAGTAAAAGATAGTGAGATTTCTCAAAGTTGGGGCAACTAAGAAGGAGTAGAAATTGGAGCTTGTACAATCGGATGTGTGGGGACTAGCTTAGGTAGCTTCTCATAGAGGATCCCAAAGATTATGTTACCGTCATTGATGATGCTACAAGAAAGATATGTGTTTATTGTATTAAACATAAATTTGATGTTTTTAAAACTTTTAAAAGATGGAAAGCCCTTATTGAGAATGAATCAAATTCAAAGTTAAAGTGCCTTAGATATGATAATGGTGGTGAATACTATAACAAGGCTTTAAATGATTATTATTCAAAGTGAATTGGATACGTAGAGAAAGAAGCAGGTTCCAAGAACACCATAGGAGAATGGTGTTGCTAAAATAATGAACAAAACAATCATGGAACGTCTTAGAAGTATGATGATACATTGGATTCCCCTTGCGCTTTTAGGCAGAAGCAATTGATACAATGGTTTATTTGATTAATCACGGGCCTTTAAGTTCACTAGATGGAGGAATACCAGAGGAAGCTTGGACCAGAAAAGATTCTAGATATTTCTTTTCTTAATTTTTTTGGTTCGAAGCCTTTTGTGCATATTGATAAGGAAAATAGGAAAAAGTTAGATGCAAAATCCAAGAGATGCACTTTCATTGGTTATGGATATGGTGATTTCGGATTCTATTTTTGGGATTTAGATAATTCTAAAATTATTAGGAGTCGTGACATTGAATAGAATGAAAAGAGAATGTACATGGATCAAATTTTGGTACCCAAGGACGAACCGGTTGAGAATTTTGTGAATGAAAATGAACTCTTAGATTTAAAAGTAATACTCGACAGGGTTACACAGTAACCAGTGTCGGTTGACCCTTGACTAACATCGGTTAGCAGAATTAGTATCGGTTACAAAAGATTCAAACCGGCATCAATTAGCAAAATTGATGTTGGTTACAGTGTGATTTGGCGTTGGTCACTGACATATTTGGATACAAATGTCTAGGAGGTCCAGAATGAGCCTCCGGTACCCCAAACTCTTGTGAGAAGGTCACAAAGGGATGAGACCCACATATAATGGGAGCATGGCATTGATGAGGAGATGGACTCTTAGAACATAACCAAACTTGGGATTTGGTTAAATTACCAAAGAGGTAAGAGGACATTGGGCAGTAACAAGTGGGTTTACGGGATCAAGGAAGAAGAGGGTGGACACAAAAAGGTACAAGGCAAGGCTTGTAGTAAAGGGATTTGCATGAGAGAATAGGTATTGACTTTGGTGAAACATTATCTCCGTTGTTAAGATGACTTTATTCGTCTTGTATTGAGTTTAGTCACAATACATGATTTGCATTTAGAGCAACTAGATGTGAAGACAAATTTCCTTCATGGTGATTTAGATGAAGAGATTTATATGCAGCAACCGCTTAGGTATGAAGTCAAGGGTAAGGAGAAATTAGTGTGCAAGTTGAAAAAGAGCCTATATGGGCTCAAACAAGCTCCAAGGCAATGGTACATGAGGTTTAATAGTTTTATGCATGAGCATGGTTACTTGAGATGTGAATCTAACCATTGTGTATATTTCAAGAAGCTTGAAAATGGGAGCTATATTATTTTGTTATTGTATGTGGATGATATACTTATTGCAGGATCTAGTATGCATGACATTGGTGAGCTTAAGGGAAAGCTAGCTCACACATTTTCTATGAAGGATTTAGGAGCTGCAAAAAGAATCCTTGGTATGCAAATACATAGAGACAGAAGAACAAGAAATTGTATTTATCTCAGGAGGATTATATCTACAGGGTGTTAGAAAGGTTCAAGATGCAGAATGCAAAACTTGTTAGTACACCTATGGTTGGACACTTCAAATTGAGAAAAGATCAGTGTCCATCATCACATGAGGAGGTCAAATACATGACACGAGTGCTATATGCTTTAGCAGTTGGGAGTCTCATGTATGCTATGGTTTGTACTGACACTGCACATTGCACATGCAAAGTGGGAGTTGTGAGTAAATATATGGCCAATCCAGTAAAGAGCATTGGAAAAACCAATGGATACTCAAGTATTTGAAAGGGACATCTAACATGCGAGTTATGCTATAGAGGTTCAGATTATTTCATTATGTGGCTATTTTTATTTGGATATGGATGGAGATATGGATGTTATGAGGAGCACTCATCGGATATATTTTCACAATCAAGATTACAGAAGGTTATGGCTTTGTCTACTACAGAGGCAAAGTATTTTGCACTACTGAGAATGCAAACCTCGTTAGTTAGTACACATATGGTTGGACACTTCAAATTGAGAAAAGATCAGTGTCCATCATCACATGAGGAGGTCAAATACATGACACGAGTGCTATATGCTTTAGCATTTGGGAGTCTCATGTATGCTATGGTTTTACTGCAGACGGACATTGCACATGCAGTGGGAGTTGTGAGTAAATATATGGCCAATCCAGTAAAGAGCATTGGAAAATAGTCCAATGGATACTCAAGTATTTGAAAGGGACATCTAACATGCAGTTATGCTATAGAGGTTCAGCTTATTTCATTATGTGGCTATGTGTATTTGGATATGGATGGAGATATGGATGCTATGAGGAGCACTATTGGATATATTTTCACAGTAGGTGGGATAAAAGTTAGCTGGATTTCGAGATTACAGAAGGTTATGGCTTTGTCTACTACAGAGGCAAAGTATATTGCAGCTACAGAGGCTAGCAAGGAGATGATATGGATGAGTAGGTTCATGAAATAGTTGGGAAAGGAGCAAGATGATTGCAAACTGCTCAAAGTGAAAGTCGAGCACAATTCATTTGGCAAAGAACTTAGCATTTCATTCAAGAATGAAACACATTCAGTTGAGGTATCACTTCATACGACATGTATTGGAGGATGGGTAGTTGAATCTGGAAAAGATTCATATGAGTGAAAACCTGCATGGATATGCTAACGAAGCCATTAGCAAAATTCTTTGGAGCTACACTTATCGCTATTGGTCTTTGAGTTTGAGACTTGAAGAGAAAGAAACACAAATAAGGAAGGATCCAAGAATGACGTCAGATAGATATAATGTAGTAATTAATCTCCAAGTGGGAGATTGTTGAGTTGTGGAGCTCAATTACTTCGGATTAACATGCAATATGAAACTTGTTGGAAAACATAGTAACCAACATCAGTTATGGAGGGACTGACATCGGTCACCTATGACCGACATTAGTCAGGCAAGGAGGAACCGACATTAGTTAGGGCTAACCGATATCGGTTACCTGTGTGTGGGTATTTTAATTAACTCACGGGAATTAGATCTATATTTAGTATTAAAGTAAATCTATTGATTGTAATTACATGGCTAAGTGATCTAAGTTTTTATACGCCTATATAAGCATGAAAACTAGGGTTTAGAAGTAAGAATTAAGAAGAACTTGCAAAAGTTGATGACTACTGTGAGAATAATTGTGAGAGAGAGAATTCTTGGTGAAGAAACAAAAGCTTGAGAGTAAGACAATACTTGTATATCCGAGAGGCGTGGAAGATTGTAAATCTTCATTATATATCTTGTGAAAGCTTTGGATAATAGATTGGATTATTTATTGGTGGATGTAGCCCACACCGGGTGAACCACGCTAAATTTGGTGTTGATTTATATCTCTTGTTATGTATATTTGTTTTTGCGAGAATATCTACTTTTATTTGCATGTATGTTTAGATCTCGATGTATTATCTATATAACCAATGTTCTAACCCCAACATACACCACATGTAGTAATGAATGTTGCCATGTGATCCTTCGGAAGTTGTGTGCCATCACCTCTAAATTTAGGAAAGTTATTTCTTGATCTAACTATTAACCCATGAATGGGATTAGGAAGAACGAGGGGGCTATGTTTCTGCCCCATGGTGTAACCAGTCAAGGTCTATCTTCATCTCCCATTATGGCTTGGATCTTTATCTTTCTTCGACTCTAGTTGCAGCTCTTTCATGTACTCTCCCTTGAGATCTTTCTATTTCTTCAATTTCAGCCCTTACTTTGGCCTTAGATCTTTCTTCGCAGATCCGCTCTTGTTTGAGCCTCTTATTCATTTTCTATGTCGGTGAAGTTTTCAAAATATTTGTTGATATTTGAGAACTCTACGACTAATGGAGTGACAGACTTGGACTACCGATGCTAGGAGCTTCAAGATGGAAAGGTGAATGAGAGTTTCTAGCCAGCTCTTCTCTTCTTTATATTGCTTCAAATACAAGATCAAATTATCCACATTTCCTTTGTGAACTTGTGTACCTGTGTTCATCCAACTTGTAGGTTTGGAATTATCTTACACTCTTCTTTGTTGTGCTTGGGTTGGTCTTTCTCTCTCCAAATCTGTAGCATGTTTTTCTTCAAAGTATAAGACTCTTGCAATAATGAAATATTATGTAAAGCTTTCTCTATTGTGGCGTATGGCTTCCTCAAGTCGGATGTGATATATTCTTGAATATGGAATAGTAGACGGGTCTTTTGATAGAGGGTTACAGTGTATAGCCATTTTTAGAGACATAAGGCTTGGAAACTTTTCATATTCCAAAATTTTTATATTTTTTGGATATTTGTTTTTTTTTTGGATTTTTTTGGTCAGTATGTTGGGTGAATATTGTTGCCAAGTCTACCCCATGGTGGGTGTCAAAATTGTTGGCGAGAAAAAATTTTGGGCAGACAAATTGGTGGATATCTTGCCAATGCTCCGAGACTCTAGGTCCCTCTGCTTGTGTGGTGCAACTCCACTTTATTGTGAATGAACAAAAAGGGAAATTTGTTGTTGGCCAAGAGGTCAGGGATCCAATAGGCACACTCCATCTGTACCCATGAAAAATCTTACAATGAATTGCAAGGGAGGAATTTGCTGAAAGATGGGGGAAAGGGAGTGATAAGTTAGGTAGGGGAAATTAACTCTACAAGTAGAAAATCAGATTCTTGCCAAATTTAACTAGAAGTTTCACATTCACAACTTATAGGAAAGAAAAAACCATGTTTAGAATATCAATGATTAGAGGAAACCATGCACAAAAAGTTGCACACATTCATGCATCATGAAAAGAAGAAACTTCTTTCTTTATTGACATCTTCATAAGTTGTACAATGTTAGAAGATAGAGGAAAATTAGATAGGGGAAATGGAAGAATGCTATCTCTTTTACCTTTCTCAAATAGATCTCTCTCTTGAGTGCACAAAATTGAAAACCATTAAGAATGAGGGTGTCATTACATTATATAAAATACTTAAACGACCCTTCATCTACCCCCATGTGTCTTTTCACTTGCCTTTTCCACTTGTGACTCTTGGTATTCCTAGGAAAGAACATTAAGTCCCCTTTTATAAAATAAGGGTGACTTATTAAATTTTAAACTATAGTCACATTAATCAATAAGATGAAAAAAAGTGAAACCCCTAGACGAATAATTAGAACATGAAGGAAGAGAGGAGAGGGGGAGAGAAGAGAGGAAGAAGGAAGAATAGAGAAAGGACTATACGTAAGAATATCTTGTCATTGATGGAATCTCAAGGAGATCTATAGGTGAAATATCAATGCCCTTGAATTCTTCATTGAATCTCATCACCGTTGGTGCCACTTTTTTTTCTTAAGGAACATGAATGAAACCCAGAGACTTGATCCAGTTCTTTCGAGAGAGTTAATGTTCCCGCACTCGAGTACCAAGTTTGATGACTCTATGCGGTGATGGAAATGATTACCCTTATCCCTACCAGAGATTCCAATGTGTTTTCATTGAATGAAATGGGTCTCTGACCTCCCTTTTGACTTGATCTTCAAAAGCCTTCAATAGATCATCTATTGATTTTTCTAGGTTCACGGTGACACCCAAAGCTTTTACACTTGAGCATTGACGCCCTTTTGCATTTTTTTCAATGTGCTCCTCATATGAATCCATCTCATCAATGACATGATTTATCAATTCATACCATGTAAATAGAGTTTGAGCCTAGACCTCAGACAATTCCTCTAATGCCGAAGAAAACACACCTTTGGTTACCAGAAGGGATGACTCGACTTTGCCTATTTTTGTGACTAATGGATACACTTGATCCTAGTGTTCTTTCTCTACATCAACTATTTCTCATGTTATGAGGATCTTCATGGATGCGGCATCCATGTACTTGTACAATGTTAGCATCTTGGGTAGCAATGTTTTACCTTTCTCGAGAACTATATTCACTCACTTATCATTTGTCTTTCTCGCATGGCAAATCCTTTTTTTTCCCGATGAACTTAGGATCGATGTTACTCAATGGGGTGACTTCCTTGATTGGGAGGGCATTGACAACATTTAGGTCTAGGAGCACTTAGAAAAATGAAGTGAGGGTGTGAATGTGGTCTCTCGCTTGATCTATCTTCTCTCAATATTCTTGAATTCTCACGACGAGGTGAGTGGAAGACTCTTGGAACAAGTGCACATCACCCTCATGTGTTGTCAGTCCTAGGGGAATTTTTCTCATCTCGTAATCAGTCTGGGGTCATTTCCTCAATGGGATTGATGACCTTTGGCTTGACTACCTCTATGTATTGGTTCCCCAAGGCACCACTATAGAATTGAGAAGCCACTTGAGCCAATCTTCCTTTCTTCTATTTGACCATCAAAGTGATAATCAAGAAGTCGGGATTAGTTACTTGTTGCACTATGTGGGTCTCTTTGTGACCATCTCCTACTTCCGGAGAATATTTCATTTGTCTCTAGCTTAGCGATGGGAAACATTGTAACTTATTTCTTTACCCGAGAAGGTAGGTCCTACGTAAGTGGGGAACAAGGCAACAATATAGGAGATTAAGGACTGGAGGTTGTTGTGGGGCAGAGAGATTGGTCTTGTCGATTTCTCCTTGTTCAAGATCTACCATAGGTTCTTCTCCTATTCTTACTTTCTTATTCAATATCCTCTAGTGTCGAACCTTAAGTTCTTCATGTTTCCTCTTTGAGCTTTCTCCCTGAATGAGTTAAACTGGGAGCCTTATCCATGGCCTTGAAGGAGGAATGATAGGATGCTTACCTCTGGAGGGAAGGAAAATTACATGAAGAGATGGGATCAACCCTCTTTATTTTGAACCAATATTTGGACCTTTTGATCACTTCCTCCATTCATTCTTTGATGTCCTCAGATTCACACACACTCCAAAGCCTTCACTACAGGGTACTCCGAATCAAACATTTCTGAGCCATCTTCTTGGACACCATCTATGTACTAATCAGATTTGAATTTCCTCATTTGATCCATAGTCATTCTCTTATGGTCATGTTCATAGACCTCATACTCATCAATACAATTTTCCAAGAAATCTTCAATTTGGGGCACGTGGCACAAGTTTGGGTAGGTGGATTGAGTTTGGATCTTCTCGATATCAAAGTCCACCCTAAGCAGTGTATGAGTGCATATTGATAGGGGTTAGGAATCTTCAACATTAGTAGTGTTGTGGGCACTCTTTCATGTGAAAACCCATAGCGAGATAAGTAAAGAAACCTATTTCTTCTTCTTACTCTTTAGTTTATTGTTCACGTGTGCCAACCGTGTGCACAATTCCTTCAATAAGACTCTATCGCTTGGAAAGTGAGGAAACATAGGTGGATCGAGATCAAATCCTGACACACTCTGATGTAAGAGAACATTGAAAACTGAATGAAGCATGAACCATACCTCCTGACTAGGGTAGTGGCTTGTGAAGACATCCTCAAATGTTGATTTCCTTCAAGTAACTTGACCATGAACATTGTGAATGTGTCATTTACCTTGGCATAGTGTTTATTACTTTCTTTCAAGACCAGTTGTGGGTACTTCTTCAATGCAAGAGATTTTTGGGAGAAATTATGAGCAGTGTCAAGCCCCTAAATGGTCTTGTGTTCATCAAGGCGTAGACAAGGTATGAGGTCATGAATAATTTCTTTAAAATAGGTACCTAGAGCAATTGGTGGTACAAATTCTCACCGATTAGCTGCCCGTAGGAAATCACTTAATTTCCATCAAGGAAAGTGAGGTTGAAAATTTCCATCTAGTCATGGAAGATCTTTGTGTTCTCTTCCACCATTACTCCGCTTAAGAGAATGATAACATCAAAGAAAGCATTGTTGAACTCACTATAGGAAAGAGTCTTTGGCGTATGAGAAGGATTCCTTTCATGCTTCAACCAGAGTTGAGTGCGAGGCCTTGAAGATAAGACTCAGTCTTATACCATTCAAAAAAGGAAAATTCTTTAGTGATCACGACCATGTATTTATTAATTGGGATTTGCATTCCATGAGATATAGCACAGAGAAAGCACGCAAGAATGAATTGTCATCGGGTCGATTGTCTTGGTGTCTGGTTCATAGTGTTGGGAACATGCCAACACTAACTCAATGTTTTTAAAGGACATAGGATGGAAACACTCTATGTATAACACAATGGAAAATATATTTTCCTTGACATGTTCTCTCGGCCTGCCGAACATTCGTCTTGAGCTCCTCCAGGTCCATGTGAGTAACATTATTGTCACCCACACTCAGGAAATCCAATGTGAGGGCTGAAATGGGATTTGGGCTGGTGAAGTTGAACTTTGTGATGGTAAAAATAAACAATATAGGTTACCACAGAGGTGATAGTAACTTCTTGCACTTGGAACTCTAGGTTAGGAGCTTTCATTATTTTAGCGGCAGGTTGTTTTTTGCCTTAGTTAAGATCAACACCGAGTTATTTTCATCATGTTAAAAGGTTGTCACAAATGTTTTAGGGATAATTTGAAGCACTTTTTATTTTTATAAATTTAATTTTTTTCTTTTTTGATTTTTGATTTTTTACTTTTTGGCCCGTGTACCATAGGTTTCCATTTTTGTGATTTTCGGTGTTTCTTCTTCCGAAGGTTTTTATCATTTAGGAAAGTTACTAAAAATAGTAAGTGTGAACCAACGACACTTACTATTTTGGAAGCTTGTATTATGCTCTTTGGTTTGATGAAAAATATTTGTTTTCCTTTTGGGTTTTTCTTTTGGATGCTCTGTGTAAAATTTCGGATCAAACCGCTTCCTCGAGATCAACGACAAATGCGAAGGAAGGGTTTAGGGCACAAAAATTTGAATGGCCGCCATAAAATATTTGAGGAACCAATATGAATTTGGTTTTTTTCAAAATTAAGGCACCTAGGAGAGGGAGAGATGCTCCAAGTTTTTTTCAATTTTGCCCTAGGGATTCAGTAAGATACAAGTGATTCTTTAATTTTGCTCACAAGAGTTTCGATAACATCCGAGCATAGTAATGGCTTGAAAAAACAATGTTTTTTGTGTGGTAGTAGAAGTAGAGGATGAAAAATGGGTATGAAGAAAAAATATGGAGGAATAGATGAAACAACAATGGAGGTAAGTGAAGAAATATGGCAATAAGGGTTTTGTGTGTGTGTGTAGGTAGAAGTGGAAATAATGAGTTAAAATTAAAAATTTGTAAATTTGCATAAATTGAGCATGGGAATTTATTTTTGTCCCAACCATCCCAAACATTTAGGATGTTTGGTGCAAAAAATTTCACCCCCTTTCCATTGGTCCATTTGTCATAGCATGATTTGTCTTGTTGAGGAAGAGAGGGGGACTGGAAATAAAGCTCTTTAGCAACTTCTTGGGTTGAGTGGGTGACCAAAGTCCAAAATGGGAAGGGGTGCATTTTTGTGTCCCAACAATCCCAAAAATTTCAGATATTTGGTGCACAAAATTGTGCCCCTCTCGATTGGGACACTTGTCACTTTGTGACTAGATGGGGCTAGGGCTTGAAATCAATGCACGGGGCTTAAGCGGTCGTTTTGGGCTTCAATATGGTCGCATGATGGTCTAGAGGGATAAATAGGAGGGGGCACACTTTTATGTCACAAATGTACCAAAAATTTGGGACAGTTGGTGCAAAATAGTGTGCCAGTCTCGATTTTCCCATTTTTAGGCTTGAAAATTGACTAATTCCTAAAACCATACCTTAGGGAACGACTTGCCAAATGCATAACTTGAGCTCACAGATGACTTTTCCCACACTTATTCATATGAAATTTATTTGAAGAGGATTTTTAACAAAATTATGGGGGTATCATACCTTGATTCTTCCTGAAACCTCTTATAACATAGGATATTTCTTCAGGATCATAGGTTATGCATGCTAAAAACAGGTTGTGGGAAGAATTTCTTGAGTCTTGTGAAAAATTGAGACCACCATCCTCTAGAGATCTGAATAAAATTTACGAACATATTTTTTTTGGCTTCTAACTCCTCACAGAGCTCCTTAATCACTTCCCGAAGCTCAGGGGCTGTTTTTGCACTATGCACTGCTTCACCCTCCAGGACCCACTTTTACCGCAATCGCTCTAAAACCTCGAAACTTTCCAGATTCTTCTAAAACCGGTTTCAAAACATTCTTATTTCTCCGATATAGCTCCTTGATTAGTTTAAGTCTTTTGTTCCTCTTTGGGGGTGTGCACTGCCTTAGGAAGACCAGAGAAACAACTTTTCTTAAGCTCCTTAGAGAGCTTGTCTTGAAAGATAGTGTCTTGGAAGCACTTGAATGCACTTGATATCGCTAAATCACCTATGGACATGGTGAAAAAAACATTGGACTACTCGAGAAGGACATGATATGAATTATACGGGGTTTTGGAATGATCTCGGAGGAGGGCTCAAGATGACCTTTAAGAAAAAAATTTCACTTTAGGGTATGGTCATGCTTATGCTTTCTACTGTGAATTTTTCCCTTACAAAAATCATGACAACACTTAGGAATCAAATGAAAGTAAGTATGCTTTTAGGATCTAGAAATGTACCCAAGTACGTGATTTTTATCTACATTTTTCCCCACTTTATGTTATTGAGTGAATACTTGATAACATAAAGTAGATGAGAGATGTGTACCTGATAAACATGTAGAATGTGATGGAGATAGAATGCTGAAGAGACAAGTGAAAGTGTGAAGTGATAAAAATGAAGTGTGGAAGCTAAGAAAGAGGAAGTGGCCCTAGGGGTGAAGTGTATTGTGTTGTATCATGGTGTACCTTTGTTGTTCTTGATGTAGGGATTCTTCTTGTTACGTATTAAGTACATACCTAAAAAAGAAGAGGGAAAGAGTAATCACAAGTCATGTATTATGAAAACTATGTAAAAGTATGTAAATGTGTGTAAAAGGAAAGTGTGCACCTGATGAACATGAGTGTAAAAGAATAGAAAATTTCCTAAAAATGTTGTATAAGAGGGATTTTTTTGGGTGATCTCAAGTCAATAACGAGTTTTGGGTGATCTCACGCTAAGAGAGAGTTTTTGGGAGATCTCACGCCATGGAAGAAGACTGTTGGGGAGAAAGGTCTAGTTTTACTCTCCTTCCATGATTGCTTCCCAAATTTATACACCACTATAGATGGTGTAATCCGTGTTTAGTTCCTTATTGTTCCAATTAGAAAAAAAGGAGATAGAATGCATTTTGGTTGTTGGAGGATCTGTGTTGATGTACTATGAAAACTGATCTATGAACTACCATGAACTGATATGATCGAGAAAGAAATTGAATCGCCCCTATTCATGCGCACCAAGAAAGGTCAGGAGCACCCAGACACTAGTGTATATATCTAGGCATTGGTGTTTGTGCTGAACTGAGGACCCAAGTCGATTTTGTGCCATTTATGTGATTGAGACTATTATGTTCCTATACTATGCATGTTTATACTGAAGCTTTGAGCTACTTGTATGGGGTGACTGATTCACCTAATGTATGCCCCCTCATTTGGGGTGCATGTGACACTAATAGGAGCATGTGGTCTAAAGGATAAGATAAAAATATGATCTCAAACTAAAACCCCGATGGGGAGAGGGAATGTGCATAGTAGAAACCAAGGTACATACAAACAATATGGCTAGAAACATGTGTTAGTAGAAAAGTGACAAACATGCTATAGAAGACAATGTAAACAAACAATAGTGTAGACAAAGTAGACCGTGAAAAGTGGGTTTCAAACATGGGACATTGCTCACAATGTTGTAAGACAATTAGGGTGAAGCGGCCAAAATCATAAAAATAATGATCAAACAAGGCATAGGGAAAATCCCGCAAATAATGGCATATAATAGAAGACAAAGTGTAATAGATAACCATGGTGGAAAATATTTCAATCAAAGGTAAATGCTATACATGAATCATTGATAACATGTTAGAAAGATAAAAATTATGTCAAAGAATGTGTGTATCAATGGAACAAGTAGTGTGCTAGTAAGAATAGGAAGTAGTATAAAATGAAACAATAACACTTGTAGTGTGTAAGAAAGTAGATGCCCCAGGAGCCTCGGTGGGACTGGTAAGAGGTATAATTCCAAACATCAATGCTGCATGTAAGGATCTATAAGAAGTCTGCATTCACAACTAGAGAACAAGTGAATGTGCATGTGTATATGATAAAGATAATGATGTATGAATATCTATCTAACATAGTAAGCTGCAAGCGTACATGTAAGCATAAGTAAGAAAGAATAAAAGTAACCAATATATGCAATATGTTGTGAATGAGTGAGATGGAATGATATGCAATGTGAATGTGATACAGGTAGTGTGCCTCGCGAGTGGATGTGGATGAATAAGCATGAGACGAGGTTTATTTATAAAATACCCCTTGATGGTCAAGAATGAACCATAGAACAAGAGTGCGCCATTAGGAACTAGTTTGATAATGTGTGCTAGATAGATAGATCAATGAAACATAGAGCATAAAGAGTGTGAATGTGGTGAGGTTTAATTTAGACATAGACCCTCAACATTCAAGTATGAATCGTGGAAATAGAGTGTGTCATAAGGTAATGGTTTGATAATGTGTGCTAAAAGGATATATCAATGAAGCGCAGAGTGTAGATTGTGATGGAGTGATGTAAGGTTCATTTCAGATTTAGACCCTTAGCAGTCAAGTATGAACTGTGGAACTAGAGTGTGTCATAGGGTAATGGTTTGATAAATGTGGACTAGAAAAATAGATCAATGAAGCGCGAAACATATATTGTAGATTAAGATAGATGATGTGTGAGAAGAAAATTCTAGAAAGATGTATCTTGAAGTACAAAGCATGAATTGTGTAATGTGTGAGGTTCATGGATATAGTATGCCCTCAAAAATCAAGTGTGAACCTTGACACTAGCTTACATCATAGGGTAGTGATGATATAAGATGTGTATCAAGTTGTGTAATGATTTCTTAAAAATAGGAAGTATGAAGCGTGAAGTGTAATAGTAGAAATGCGAGACACATGATGATGCTTGGGAGGGAGGAAGTAAGCGTGATGCCTCCCAAGTGTATGAAAGATGGAGATCTAGTCAATGTTGCTAAAGGGATCAATGTAAGGTGTAGTTTCCTTGACAAAAATGATTGGTTTCAAAGTGGAGGTTGTGAAGGGACCTTGAGCAAGCGAATTTGAATTTGAAAGAGTCCCGCTAGATTTTTTGGTTTTGCTTAGTGAGTGGTTACGTATTTGGGATTGATGATATTGTAGAAGACATAATAGGAGAAGAGGGTTGACTGAATTTGGGAGGTAGTTTCTTAGTTTGTCTTTGTAATGTCGTAGATGACTTGAGTGTCGAGGAGGAGTTAGATTGATTTTTAGAGGAAGGTCCTCAGGAGGCTCTTGACTTACATTAGTAATGATGGTATGATGCTCATGAGACATAGATGAATCATATTTGGGAACCCAATGAGATTTAGTAATTAGAGATGAACAATAGTATTATTTTTGTAACAAATGAAATAAAACCCTTACGCTCAAGGTATTTGATTCTTCATCTGCAAAGCATATCAATCATCGTCATGATGTCCATTGATTCGATGATAATTGTAAAATGGGATACCTTAATAGTTTGTAAGGTGATAAGGAGAATGAAAATGAGTACGTGGAAAATTGATCAATTAGTGAGTAAGGAGCTCAGGAAGAATGTCATGTTGCTTAGCATTGAGCTCAAACTTGAGAGGTGTCAGTAGTGGTAATACTTGAGGTTCACTAATATGAGCACCTATAGAAGACATACAATTAAGATGAGATGTAGAAGAAGAACAAGCATAGGCTTGAGAAGCATCTTTGAGATGCTGAATTTCATATTTAAGAGATATAATCATTGATTCCATAACTTGAATTTTGTTTTGAAATAAAGAATTCAAAGTGTGAATTGACTTTAAGATGGAGCATCACGAAGGCTAGGGTCATCAGAGAGACGATAAAAAATGACACTTATTTGTCCAAGTGGTGTATCGCAAGGTAGATACATAGTGTCTAGAGCTTTTGAAAAACATCTTTCCAAGGTGGGTGAATTTGAAGTAAATCATACATATAAATCCAAGGAACCTTAGGAGCAATGAAGAAATATAAACGTGCAAAATAAGGATATGAAATATTGATCATGAGTGGGGTTCACAAAATGATTTAACAAATATGGAATTTTGTAAAACCCTAATTACAAAGTCACATATGATAAATAAATACTAACCAACTACTGGAATATAGATGACAAAAGAAATAAGATAAATAAATGTAAAACCCTAAGTGCAAGAGAGGGAAGGAAAGACTTAGCTGATTTATGCTATCCCTAGATTGATATGGTGGAAGACTAATAAACAAGAAGGACAGTGTCACAAACACACAAAGTGTAAATCATGGAACTATCAGATCTACTTTAGATGGGGTGAGGGTGCCAAAGACCTCTGTTGGGCACCCATGATCGTGCAGGAGCTCGAATCGATCTTTCTAGAGTCGCAAGGTGGTCACTGTTAGTCGTTGTTGGTCACTGTATGTCACACTATGATCACAAAATTTCCTATAACCTGCAAAGAGAAGATGACCTACAAAACCCTCAAACTACATCAAATCCCAAAAAGAAAAGATGTAATATGGGGATTCAAACTGACCCCAATGGTCACTTGACTGAGTGAACTTACAATTGAGCGCTACACTACATCTTAGACTCCATGTAGTTCTTGTGCGTGTGTGATATAATTGTGCCCTAGGAAGCCCTTGTGCAAGTGCACATGATAGCAGACGATAACTAGATGTACCAATGTAAATAGATGTGTGGATGAAAAAATTAACTTCCCCTCCTATGCGTGTATGCAAAAATGTAGTCTCTTTTCCCTTGAATAAAATCTAGATGAATTCCTTTGATGCTCTTAGATTCCTTTGGATGTAACCTTAGGTGATGATAATAGATTCTTAGAGCTTGGTCCTTTATTTTAGTAACATAACTTTGTATTTATATGATTGCCTTGTTTGAATTTTGTAATTAATAACTAAAAGGCCGACCCATAAGAAAATATGATTCCCAAAAGATAAAAGAGCCATAAAATGAGTAAGATAGAAAAGGTTTTGGGTGCTTGGGTTCGACGCCCTGTCTTCAGCGCTAGTGTCCAGTTATAACAGTAAGCAAGTGAAACATCGACTGGGTTGTAGGGTGTAAAAGACCATAAACAAAGCATTGAGGCCAAATATAGCAGTTGATTATTAGTTTTCTCACTTAGGAATCATATGAATGCAAATATGCTTTTATGACCTAGAAATGTACCCAAGTGTGTGATTTTGTGTCTACGAATGGTATCCTTCTCAAATAAATTTATAATTATGATATAAATGTGTAGTAGCATAAATAAACTAGACCACTTGACATCGTTACTTATGTGGAATGTATGAAATACCCATTATTATACCTACAAGTAACTGTCTTTTAACTTAGTATTATTTGTTTGGTAGCTCTTCATAAGAAATCTTGATTGATGGAAACATCGTCTACACACCTCCATTTTATTGTGATTTCATATTTTCTCTATTAATTATATTTTCAAGAACTATTTTTCTTTTGTGTTGTATTTTATTTAATATATAAAATGTCAAAAACTTGTGTCTTAATAACACTATGAAATTTACCTCCTATTTTGCTTTTGGATTTAAAATTTTTCTCGCCAAAGTATATATGCAAATTTAATAAACATTATAAGGTCTCAATTTTTGTAAATTGGGGTTTCTTGGAGTACAACTTGAGGAGATGATGGAGAAACAAAACCCTACTACCAGTAGCGCTCGGGAAAGGGAAAGGGCATAAATCCATCCCTAATGGAGGTGAAGGAAATATAAGAAAGAATGAGAGTGGAAGGATGAAGGAGGTATAAGTCATAGAAAATGGTTTGGGTCCCCAAGGAAATAGGCAGGAGCAGAAAGGAATCCATGCAAGTGGGATTGGATTGGGTGGAAACCTTAGGGCGGTGATTCTTGCTAAGGGTGGAAAAACCAAAATGATAGGGGTGAAGCCCTCCAATGAATTCATTCAATGAGGCCTTTGGGTCTCACGGGGCAGCCATGCCTGCAATCGAGGCTTACTTGGTCGATTTAGCTAAGGATGCCCTAGATTTGGAGATAAAAACCTGGTTGTAGAAGATTATCACAAATATCTATCGAGATGACACCATTATAGGCCGATTTAATGGTCTTTGGCCCTCTTCTTTAGCCTTGTATCAATGGGTATTTGAGAACTGGATAAGTAAGTGTGAAATTTCATTATGTTCAAAAGGTTTTTTCATTGTTCATTTCAGAGATCATGAGGATTATCAACAAAGTGTTTATCCGAGGTCCCTTAGTTTAGGGGGCAACACCGGTCCGTACTTAACCCCGTGGTTCCCATAATTTGATCCAACTACCCATCCGGTCACAATAACACCGATCTGGGTAAGGCTACCTAGCTTACCCTTGCATTTTTGGTACACCTTGGAGGATATCGAAATGCTCGGGTAAATACATTAAAGAAGACATGAAATGAATTCAATTCATATTATGCACTTATGCAAGAATGTGTGTTGAATTAGATTTAAGTAAAGGTTTTCTAGATCATATATAATTGAAATTTGTGAACTTGCAACGAATCCAACCCCTAGACTGTAAGAATACCGCCTTTTGGTGTCAATTTTGTAGAAATCTAGGTCATTTGCATGCCTCATGCCTGCTTAACAAAAATACCAAAAATGTTAAGAAGGAGCTACAGGATGGGAACTTCGTTTCTTGATTTAGTCTCAATCACAACATTCAAGGAAGAACTGGGTAAAGAGAGCAATGAGAATGAGGAGAAAAAAAAGTAGAGGAAGTTATGAATAATAAGGTAGTAGCAGTGGTACGAAGTGTGGGCATTGACTCGAAATTATGACTCGGAGTTGGACAATTTATCGAAAGTGAAAAATCTACTGAGAGGAAAATAATCTCATGTTGTTTGTTAGTTCCGATCAAGGCAAGTGGCATGAGGTGTTGAAAAGAAAAGGAAATAAGGGACGGATAGCAAATATTTCAGATTATTTCCCATCTCAGGGCGGGAAATAATTTCTTCTTACATCGTCCCTTCCTCTGGGCCAAAGTTGGGCTTTAGTGTGGTGTGGTTTTTGTTGTTTCTATTTGCTTTGTGTTTGTTTAGGTGGGTCCCCTCCAACCCTCCGCTTCATAGCTCTAGTCAAAAGCGTTTATCAATAAAATAATTGTAAATTGAAAAAATAAATTAGCTCCCTTGTCACACTCCTATTTATTCTTTCGGTAAGATATGAGGGTATGTGCCTTTGTCAAAGCCAGGAATCATTGCATGTTGACGGGGCTTTCCTCTTATGATGCCACATTGATACGCCCCTAGTTAGGTGGTAGACTGTGTTGTGCAAAGGTTGTTAAAGCTGCTTGCCAAAGAGAAATTTCCCTTTTCCCATGTTGTCTTGCATACTTTTTTGGTTGGCTCAAACAATCATTCTAAAATGGATTATTCCTTTCGTTATGTTTGACATATTAGTTTCTGATTATTTTTGTTCTTGTGTTTCCTTGTAACATATTAACGTACATTGTTTTCTTATTTTTGCATGGCTGGTTTTCTATTTAGTTGTATTATTGGTTGTTGAAAATGAAAAAACGAAGTGTCGTCCACGTTACTTCGGTTGGAATAACTTTGACAAAGTTGCACTTTCATAGGGAATATAAATTTAGATGGTGTCAATTTGTTGTTAATGTTTTGCAGATGCAGCAAAGTAGACCTCCAAATCTAGAAATTGCAAGAATGTTAAAGGCTCGACTTAGTTTGTTAGATAAATATGTGATTTACCTCTCCAAATTCTTCATTATTGGCTCCCACTCTAGAGGATTTGGCTTGGCTTATGACTCCATGAAGATGTAAAAAATATGATCCTCCCCACAAAGTGATGAAAATGGGCGTTCCAATTGAAAAATTGAAATCTGTAAAGGAACCAAAGAAATGTGCTAAGAAAATCTTGCATGAGGAAGCAATTCAAAAGTTCTCATTAAAAATAATAATGTATAGTTTTTCCTTCTCCATATTCACCATCTTCAAAAGTTCATTTATACTTTTATAACATGGTTATCTTCAATATTAGTCATATTCAAGACCTTTTAATTGGTTGTTATTCCTTTTTCTTTCCTCTAACTCATGCATGTCATGACATTCTTAAAATTTTGAATTTCTATATTATGCATTATGAGCCTCCTCTTCTCTCTATGGTTCTTATTATATAACATATTTTTATAGAACTTTAAAAGTCAATATATGCAAAGGAACCAAATAAATATACAAAAACACTTATGGCGAACATTTTGAAATTTCTCTTTGAGAAGATGAATGTATAGTTGGCCTTCTAATCAAAATTTTCATTGAGAATAACATCGTTTTCTTTCAAGCCATCACTACAAACCAAGTGGTTTCAAATAGTATAGTCTTGGTGTTGCCATTGTCCTTCATTTATATAAATTTGCATGTATACACTTGCTTTAATCACTAGATATTGATTTCCATATATACTTTTCTAACTTACACTTTTTCAAGGTCCTTCACATTCACCACCTTTTACGTGTTGCTATTTATTTTGTTGTATCATTATAAAAATGTCAACATTTGTAGGTATTTTTGATTTATACATTATGAGACTCTTCTTTTTTATGGTTTCTATAATACAACATATTTTTTATGCATTTTTAACAATAGGAAATTATATTCTATTAATTGAAGATTCCAATTAACAAGAATACTTTATTGTATTTAAGTGTAGTTATTTATAACAAGAACTTAAGCAATGGACTTTTAATTAAAATTGTCGATGAGAATAAGAATATATTCTTTCAAGTCAATGCTAAAAAATCGTTTCATATATTATCGTCTTTGTGATTCCTTTTTCCTTCATTTATATACTTTTCTATACATGATAAATGTTTAAAAACAATAACACATTTTTTCTAATAGTCGTTGGATGTCGATTTCCATATATACTTTTGTAAATTTATTTTAGTGTTGAATGTCTCAAAAATTATTTCATAGTTTTTCAGTTCCTAAATAATCATTTCATGATCGTAAAAGTTTGATACGAGTTGCAATTTTGTATCCCTTTGGTTTTTCTTGTGCTCATAATGGAAACCTTAATGTTAGAGGGAAGCATTGTCCACATGGTAGCTAGTTAGGATACTATGAACCAACATTGAAATTATTAGACCTTGAGCCAATTTGTTTAATCTCACATATGGGATTCAACACCGTGTACACATTTATGATGGAGTGCACATTGAGGTGTCACTACTCCCTTCTAATTTTGACACCTTAATCTTGATAAAAAATACAAAATGGGTCTATTATAAAATTATGCAAGTTACCTTGTAGAATGGTCAAACATGAATGTATGTTTCTCATCTCTTATTCCTATATGTCATAAAAGGCTTTCCTTTTTCATTAATTTTTCGATCATAGTAAATTATTCTCTGGAGGAATATTCTTATACTTGACATGGAAAGCATTGAATATTCACATATACAAATTAGTGAACCTACTCAACTTCCATACCTCGTTATTCACAATAATGAAGATAGTTTTGTAGAAAAATTCTTTCGACAACTCCTATTCCTTTCTGATTCCTTTTCCAATTTTTTTTTGATTCCTCTAGTTGTGTAATGCAGCCTCTTCAAATCAATGCACTAAATACATCTTTAAGGGTTTGGTCAATAAAGGGTTGGGTACTTACAAAAATAGAGCTACGAGCATATAACAACAACAAAGGAAGTGGTTTTTTTTGCTTTTGATTTTGTGGACAACATTGGAGGAGAAATTCATGTGACATGTTTTATGAGGCGAAAGATAAATTTATGAACATATAAATAATGAAAACATTTACATTCTCTCAAATGGAAGAGATGGCTCTTCAAATATGACCTATAACCACTTAAATAATTCTCTGGAAATTTATTTGCAACACTCTTACATTGTTATCCTTATTTGAGAAAATGATAAGAATATTCCACCGCATAACTTCCACTTCAAACAAATTAAAGATATACCGTAAATCCTTGCGATACTTTTGTTGATATCGTCGCATTGTTTTTTCCATTTCCCTGTGGTCCACTATACGTCGACATGATAAATCAGAAATAAGAAAAAGAACTTTGAAATTAAAGGATATGTCGGGATTTAGTGTTTCCATAACTTTGTGGGGACAACATTTTGCATACCCGGGAAGAGAGCTAGAAGAGATTATTTCTATTACTAACCTTCCTATTTTGGCCATAAAGGTTGCTCATGTTTCAAGGTTCAATGGGACTAAAATTGATACTATATCTAATACCAAGTGTTATATTGATTCATCTATTATAGAGACATCATATCTTTGCGAGCATCTCAACTCTAATAGTTTCTTTTTTTTGACCACGTCTATCATGAATGAATATATGGGTCCTCCAAATAACATTTTCTCCATCAATCATGTAGCAGACATTCTTCAAATGGGTAGCATCAATCAAAATGAATGTGCCACAATTACAATTGAAAGCACTAATATTGACATGGATATGTGAGTCTTGTGAGAATGCATCATCTTATAATAGATATTCAAATGAAATGAATAGAAAAGAACCATACAACATTCTAAGAACCTAGAACAAGTTGTCATCTCATTGCATCTAGAAAAGAGAAATAACAAACAACATATGGAAATGGTTCATACATAAAGGAAATGCATAAGTATTATATTCCTAAACACATATATGATTCATAATAGAGCCTTATATTCATATTAATAGATTCAATAACCACATTACATCCCTTGAGGTCATAAAAAGACCCTCATATAACCATGCAGAGCTAAGTCATGCATCAGAACTACACTATGTTCATCACATTACAAAAATGAATGCAAGACCCATCCCTCTAAATGTGCCATGATTCCTATATTCTCCTAATCCCTAACCCTTAGAACCCTCCATTATATTTTTCTATAGAGCCTCTCTTCTATCTCTCTCTTCAACTCTCTTCTCTTTTCTTCTTTTATCGGGTGCTTGTATTTATAACCTTAGCAACCACCACCATGCCTTTTGAAGTTATAGATTGGTTTCCAAGTGTTGAAGTGGTCCTCCATGGGAGCATGCCTTCTCAGATCCGAGCTCTCCACTCTTTTGCAATGATGTCTTTGGAACCTTCCATCACATGCCTAGAATATTCCCTTTTTGATCCCACGTCCATCTAGGCTGGCACCTTATCCACAAGGGTCATGCTTTTCTTGTGTGCTTCTTGGGGAACCGAATATGGCTAAGTCCAAAACCCTATGCCTTGCCTTACGCATGCACGTGTGTTCTATAAACCCTGCTAGAACCCTTCCCTGTGCCTTCAACCCGTGTGCCCTTCTTCAACTAGGTCCACGTGCCCACCTTGCCTTCTCATCCTTAGCCAATATTTGGGGCCCAACATCACCCCACACTACACCTATTCTCCATCCTCGAAAAACACTCTTCAAAGAATAAAGAATGGTGGATCCTTACAAATGGTTGGAATGGAAGAATAAAGGAATGAAGAAATGGGGGAAAGAATGAAAGAATGGGAACTTGTTTATCATTTGAGGGAGAGGGAAATCCTTCCCTAATTCTGCCTCTAACTTTCCCCAAGCATCGACCTCATTTTGAGCTTGTTGACAAGAGGTCACCCACTAGGGCACTCACTTCTTCAAAACTCAGCTCCTCTCCCTTAGTGCTCATTGTCTCCATGATCCCCTCAGTTTTTTCCCAAATCCTTGAGAGTGCATCCATCCTCGAGTGATTTGGGGGTACAATTCTTTCATCGGTTCTTGATTGAGCCCCACAAGGTCTCAATGGCCTCTGATTTCTTTTCCACTTTGGCTAGGATTTTGTCTCACTCAGCCCTGTTCCCCTTATTCTTTTCTTGGAACTCCTTGAGTTCCATCTTCTTCATGGGTGGAAACCAAGATACTTTCCACTCTATCCCTATCATGCAATTATCATAGGTAGCCTCCTCAACAACTTGCGTAATGGATTTTACATCGGTGAGGATCTTGTTGTATTGAGAAAATTTTCTACAACCTTCATCTTATTCTCTTTTTTCTATGCCAACACCTCTTCTATGGATTCTAAGGCAAGTGGCCTCTCCATAGTGAGTATGTGGGTCAAGTCCTCTAGGCATTGTAAGGTTGATCCATATTTTTGTGTGGGTGGTGTTAAGTCTGGATGCTTCAAGACAATGGCATCCATGATCATCTCTATTTTCTTGTATACCTCGCACACCCTTGCCTTCTCATCTTTTAACTCATGCCTTAACTGAGTGTTGATTAGCTCCTCCTGCTTTAGGTCCTTTCTTTTCTTAAGGAGCTCCTCCTCCTTTTTCTCTAGCTCTGCCTCTAGGAACTTCACCCTGTCATTTTTCTTAGAAGAGTCTGGCTTCAACCTCAACTAAAACTTTGTTGAGTGTGTTGCAGATTTTCTCATCTGATAATTGTTGAGCATTCACCAAGGGTTTATTCCTTTTTTTTTCTAGCACCTTCATCAATGCTCCTTGGCTTATTTCAAATTTGGGCTCATCAATGTGGGACTCAAATGCCCATGATAGCATTTTCCTCATCCGAGGGTATGCACCTTCCTCATCAAATGAAGCCATGGCCAAGAGTTGTTCCATTGGTATGGTGCTCTGAAAGTGCACACGTGCACAACACCTTGTTTGGATCATTGATGTAGCCCATTCCTTGACCTTGTGTTGCTTTTGTGCTCTTCCTCCTGTGTGTGGCCCTTGGAAAGCTTACAACCAAACTGGGGATCCCCCATGTTGCCATATTCTTTTCCTATGCTTTCCTCCTCAACTTCCTTCAACACCTCATCCACGTTGCATTCTACCTCTTGTTCCACTAGGTCCTTGATAATTCCCACCACTTCTCTCTCTGTGGCCTCTTCTACCTATTCCTTTGTGAGGCTTGGGGTCCTTTGATCCTTTGTATTTACTTCTCCGCTCACCCCCTTGCCTTGAGCCTCAGCTTCTTCTTCGTCATTCTTCTCCTCATCCTCTTTGTTATACTCCTCATCTCCTTCTTCCTCAGAATCATGTACCTCATAGAGAGATGGTCTTCACCTCCTTCAGGCTCATCATCATCATCCTTGTTACTGATGTAGGCATCTAGACTCTCCATCTCTTCTGAATCTACCTCATCTGTCACCTTTGCTTCTTCTTTCTTACTAGGGATTCTAGTACAAGAGATTCTTCTTTTTCTTTCTCTTTGATAGGTGATGTCTTCATTGGTGATTCCTCATGGGTGAGGTGCTCTTCATGCTCTAGCACCTCTTCTTCTAGGGTTTTCACCTTGATAGGAGACTTCTTTCTCGTGCGTAAGTACTAGGCTTAGTGCTTGCTTCCAGCGTGTGCGCCCACCGATTGTGTGGTTTGAACACTTGGTGCCTTCTCTCTGCACCTCTTCTCTTTCTCTCTTCCTTGGCGTGGCCTTCTTCCTTCTTGTAGGGTCTTCAGGAATGGAGACATCATTCTCCAAGTAAGCCCTTTTCAAATTTTGGCCTTATGTGATAGATACACCCTTGTTGTGGTCCTCCCTACAATCGGCATGTTAAAGGCTTCATCATTTGTACTTCGTGGGAGACATATTTCTCCACGTATGCATGCTTCTTTGGGTAGATGAGCTTTGGTGTGCAGCTCGTGGTGGTCTAGATCTACCTCACTAAGGTTGAACCTTAGTCTCTTGGCCTCCTTGAACCGATTGACTCCGGCTTGGAAGTATTGTGTGGTGAAGGAGAAGGGTAGCTTGCACCATGGACTCATAGTCCCATTTGTCAATGTAAATCTACCAATGTAGAAATGTTGATACACTACAAACTCTGCCTCTCCATCCATGAGTGTTGGTAACTACTCTGGGATCCTCCATTCTACTCCGAATGCATGTGCATTCACTTGTACCACTTTTCCAAGCGCGCCTTGTGAGTGGCCATCATGGTTTCACAAGTGTACTTTGCAAACCTTTTTGTGGGTGAGGGATCCTCTTCTGGATACTCCCAAAAAATTTTTCTAGCCCATCGGGCACTCAATCTTCTAAAAATACAATGGTGAGGAGGATGTTAAAAAGAGTATCTTTTCTCCCTCCTGCACATTACTTATGATCTCATCCACGATGAAAGCAGACAAGTTATAGATTGTTCCCTCTGATATCTTCGGCATACATTTAGCCATGCCTTGTTCACTTGTGTCCATCATTCCTGATCATTGAGCTTGGTCACCAAGTGCATGCACCATCCTCATAATAGGGTTTGGAATCTTGGTGATGTCAAAGTATCGTGACCCCTTTTTTGTAGTCATGTGGCTATAGTCTCCTTGATAGCCTCCTTGTCACTCAGATCATCATCATCTATGTTATCTCCTTCACAAATGAGGCTGTGAACTTGGATATCAGTTGTGGTGTTATGTGCATCTTGCACCCCACAAAATAAAAGTGATCCTCATGCACACGTGACATCAACCATTGATAAAGGTGCTCAGGCTTGCCAAAGTAAGGCAACTCATATAGTTGCAATAATCTTGCCTTCTCAATTTGACCTTCACCTCATCGTTGTAAATGGGCATCCCATTGGTGTCCTCTTGTTAGTTGGATGGAACCAACTCTAATGCCATTTCTTTCTCGGTTGTGCTCGTGTGATGGTTATAATCACTCATGGCCATCTTTTGCAAGTGTGACTCCCACTCTTTTCCTAGCAATACCCCATCTGGGTACTACATTTCCACATACCATTCTTCATTTGGTGCTCGTGATGATAGGTTTGCTTTCCTTTCCCTTGCCCTTTTTTTTCTTTGGTGAAATGGTTGGTTTCTTGGGTGCCATATTTTTAGTCGAGATAAACTTAAAACTCCTTCCTCTCTCTCTCTACTACTACTACTACTACTCTCCAAATTCAACTCCAAAGCTTCAACTCTGGAATGAATCCTTCTTTCTCCATGCCCTAGCTGCCAAACCCTAACTAGGAAAACCTTCCACAAGATGATGCTCTTCACACAACCTTTCCATGCCCATGTACTCCTTCCTTCTGGTTTGTAGATCTACTCTAGTCACACACTCAAATTTCTTGGATTCTTCTTCCTTCACACAAATTTCTCTCTGGATGCCCTAGTTCACAAGAGCTTCTTTCACTTTGTAATCACAAGGTAAAATAATGATGTGCCCGACTTCATATTTATAGCTTTTCCTTCTTTCCAACATTAAATGTTATACCACCTACCACCGTACTTGACACTAAATGTGGATTTTTTCCTTAAAACCAACCTCAAAGTGCTTTTACCCACGTGCCTAATCCTGTGTGAAAAACTTGACAACCTTTTAGCGTGCAAAAATCCAAATGGACTGAAGACTCTTACGCGTGCGTCAACAACACCGAAGGCACTTCTTTTATCCTTTACCTGATTTTTTCCCTCACCTACCTCATGTTGTTCTGTGCTCTTCATCCTTTGTATGTGGTCTTTGTTATAGCCTTTTTGACACCATAATTTATCATCCACCATTTCCTCACGTGCTTTCTCAACCTTACTTACTTGCTTCCTTCTACTGGGCCACTCAACTTGTATTATAGGCCTATACTTTACTTTACTCATTACTCCACCCCACACTAAAATAGATGTGTGGTCCTCTGTGCATACACAACCTTGGAAAAAAATAATGTGGTTACCATGCACAAGGCACAAAATGAAAAAAAAAGAAAGGAACAAGCAACGAGAAAGGGAAACACAAGAAAAGAAAAAGCATAAAGGGAAATTCTAGACTATTGGAAATATTTACCTTATTACAAACACCAAGAAGACTTATTTATAGTAGGGCTTCAGCCTACTCCCATTGAAATGACCTAGTAATCTCATCCCATCCAGTGCACTTGTAACTAGAAAGCACCTGAATCAAGAATGTATGAGATGATGTAGGGTCCCAACCAATGGAATTTCAACTTCCCAGGATGGTGCAGATACTTGGAATCATACAACAACACCATCTTCCCAACCTCAAACTTCTTGTTCTTGATATGATGATCATGCCATGCCTTTTTTGTCTTGCTTTTTTCTATCTTTTGACTCCATCTAGCAAGTGATCACCTTTCATCTAATTGCATCAACTTATCAATTCTTTCTTCAACACTTGCTCATCAGCTAACCCTCCTGCATGTGCTATATGCAATGATGGTAACATGAATTCAACTGGTAAAAAACAACCTCCATGCCAAACACCAATTGAAATGGTGTGGCCTTGTTCAACCTCTTGTAGGTTTTCCTGTATGCCCATAGAATGGATGATACTTTGTCATCCCAATCTTGTCTTCCAACGTCACAAATCTTAGTCAATGTGTGACTTAGTATCTTGTTAAATGCCTCAAGTAGTTCCATTTTCTTGAGGGTGATAAGGGGTAGTCTTGTGATGGGCCACCATAAATTCTACTAACAGAATCTGACCATTTCATTGAGAAAGTGTGTACCTCTATCACTTGTTAAACTTAAAGGACAACCATACATACTATTGATTATGTTCTCCCATAAAAATCTAGTAGTTGTCATTATGTGGTGTAATCCTTTGTAGGTGTTACCTCTACCCCAATGTGTTAAGTAATCAGTGCAAGTAATGATATACCATGAACCAGTCCTTCTGCATGGATGGTGAAAATTGGCCCTACAAAGTCGATTGCCCATTTTTCAAATGGTTCAACATTGGCTATTGGTCGCAAGGGCATTTCATCTCTCTTTTCCTAGGTTTTCCAAGGTGCTTTGGAAATGGTCACAGGCCTTGCAAAACTCAATACAATCCTTGTAGATGGTTTCCCACCAAAGCCCTACTAATAAAATCTTCCACGTGGTAGCATTTCCTGCATAGTGTCCTCCTGCAATCCCACCATGTGCTTCCTCCATAATTTCCATGCACTCATGCTCAATACGCATTGTGCAAAACCTCATCATGACCTAACTTATACAGAGTCTCCACTAATCAACATGTAGGTGTGATGCGTGTATTGCTAACTACTTTCTCTCTAGAGCCTTCATCCCTTCGGTGCCACACCTATTTTTAAGAACACGTGATATATCTTCCAAGTCGAGGGGTGTGCCATAACCTAAATAGTTGTGCATCGGCATGGTATCCTCAATGCTTTGCATGTCCTCCCTGAGTTAATCCTTGATAAGTGGTAGGTCTGAATTACTTTTTCCTTGGTTTTACAACCATTGTGAACTCAAACTCTTGAAATAATAGGACCCAACATGACATATGTGCCCTTGCAAGCATGGGCTTGTTGACTAAGTATTTCAATGCCATGTGGTCTGTGTAGAATATAAATGGTGTTGCCAATAGATACTACCTAAACTTGTGCAATGCGTAGATCATAGACAATGCTTTCGCGCTAGTAGTTGTGTAATTTTGTTTCTGCTGGTGTCAACTTTCTACTTGCAAAGCACAAGGGATGATCAACAATTCCCTCACTAGGTTGTGCTAGTACTGCTCCCATAGTTGTCCCTGAGGCATCAACATGCACATGGAAAGGCTTATCCCAAGAAGGAAAAATGTAATATGGGTCGTGACAAGCCTATCCTTCAAAGTGTCAAATGCCTTCTTGCCGCCTCTCCCCAATGAAAGGCACTCTTGTGTTTTAGTAATTCCTCCAAGGGCATGGTGATCTTGGCATACCCCTTGATGAATTTCTTGTAATACCCCGTATGCCCAAGGAATCCATGCATTGTGCTTTGACTAGTAGGCTCCCTAATCCCACAATAACTAGCAACTTTGGTGGGATCCACTAGTAAGCCTTCTTTGCATATAATGTGTCCTAACAGGGTTCCAAATGGAGTAGCAAAGACACATTTCTTAATGTTGAGGGATATCCTCAATTGCCAACATCTCTCAAACATCAATCTTAAATTGTCACAATGGTCTTTCACAACCCATCCATACAGTCCAGTCATCCAAGTAAACTTGAAGAAATTTATGGATGAAGTCTGAAATGCTTGTACCACGATGCGTGAGAACACAAGCAGTGCATTCTTCAATCCAAAAGGCATAACCATGTAGGAAAAACTTCCCCATTAGTGGAAAAGTTGTCTTTCTCTAGTCTTCCTTTGCAATCCTGACTTGGTGATACCTGAGAACCCATCCGTGAAAGAGTAGACTTCGCACCCGGCTACTCCCTCCAAAATTTCTTCAAGTAAAGGGGGTTGGAAAAGGATCGATGACACATACTACATTCAGATCCCTGTAGTCAACACAGATTCTTATCCTACCATCCTTCTTGATACTGATGACCATTGGGCTTATCCATTCTGATTCTTCCACTACCTCAATGATACCAGATGCTATCATCTTGTCTATTTCTTCCTTGACCCGTATACACAAATTTGGATTCATCGATAAGGCCTCTTTCGAATCGGGTGCACACCTTCCTTCAACTTGATCTTCATCTCCCTAAGGAATGGTGAATGCCTTTGAGTTCATGGTACCCGTGAGGGAACAAATCTTGGAACTCATGCAATAGATCAATGACCTTTGAAACTTATTTTTCGACCAATAGTCCCCAATGATAGCTTCCTTAGGTTTGTTTCTCCATTCCCAATGTTAACCTTTTTGTTTTCAAGGGCTCATGGTAGGTGTGTGCTCACTCATCAGTTTATCTATGACTTCATGCATACCTTTAGAATGGTTAACATCCAAAGTTTCCATCTCTTCTCCATCTACTACATAGACCATTTTTCCTTTTTCTTTTTCCATGCACGCATGTGCTCAAGTTGTACTTTCCTCGATTCTTCTTCATTGAGGTGTGTCTCCAAATAAGGCTCACCTAATAATTCTAGTAGCCTATCTTCTACCATAGCACTATCTCCCATCGTAAGGCACTTGATTACTTGCAATGCCTTATCCATTGATGGCTTTGTACTCCTATACTCAAAAGCTTGAATGAGATCAGCCGCCAACTCCTACCAATTACCTGTTTGATGATGCATCTCGAATGAATATACCAAGCATGCACATACCTTGTAAGGTGGAATACAACTTATGCACCCATAATGAAGGTGGTAACACTTTTGTGCTTCCCATCAGGCCTTCTCACATGCTTGGATATGAAATGAGGTGGTCTCTTTACCATGGTAGTCTTGTATGACCGTGGGCGTTGTTCTCTAGAGAACCTTATAGAAAATGTGATTCTTACCTCGCGCCACTCTAGGAGGTTCTCCCGATGTGTAGCCCACCAAAGTGCATTGTAGTTTTGAGTAGGTTATAATTGAGCATTCCCCTTCTCTCATCCTCATTCTTCCACTGAGCCTCCATTTCCTACAAGAAAATTTTGGGGTATGCTCCTCCAGAGTAACTTGGAAACTTCTTTCCTCCTAGGCACTTGAATGAGTGTGCCTTTATCACCCTTGTTACAGATCCTCTCAACTATCACCCAATCAACTCATAGGTCCCATGTGCCCAATTGTCACATGCCACACTAGTGGTATCACTCAAGGATTGAGCATCTTCAAACTGGATAACTCCCTCGTGGGATGAATTATCTCAAGATCTCTGATGGAACACACATAGATTATGTCAAGGAATTCTTCTCCTAAGGGCTTAGTATAGGGTGTTGACTTCCCATATGTCAAAGGGATGATCACCCTTTCTTCCTTGTTTTCAAAGCTGATATACCCTTTGTTAAACCCATAGGTCGACATTGTTCTTGTAACACCATGGGCACCCAAGTAACATTGGAAAGTTTTGCCTCGGTGAGTGCCAAGACTTGAAGTCTCAGTGAACTTGGCCCCTTGAATGGTGATAACTACATCCTTTAGGACTCAATGGGCATTTCCTTAGTCTTGTTTTCCATATACAACACATTTGAAGATGGCTGTAATGTGGGCCTTCCCATCTGATGTCAGGCATCTAAGGTAAGAACATTGACCTCTTCTCCTGTGTTGATGAGGATATTACTAGAAGCCATCCATCAACAACCACATTCAAAGTAATCTCCTTATCATAGTCAAGGTTGTGAGGAGGAAGGTTTGCATAAAAACCTGCCTTTTGCGCTCTACTCTCGTGTGCGTGGTACCTTCTCTCTAGCCATTCTCCTAGTAAGGGAATAATATTCTCTTGCCTTAACATCCTACATACTTCCTTTGACCTCATCTAGTCATCCTTTGGAGCCTCGACATTCTTCCTTTCTCCAACTACTTTGATTTCTCCTTTAGACATTGGATCTCCCCTTGCAAACTTTGAATCACATCCATAGTCTCTTGATACACCTCCTTCTGATGAGTAGGGTCTGGATACTTTCCATGTACCACTTCCTCTCTTAAAACTAGTGTCCTTTACCTTGGCATCTCCTGTGCGTGTGTGTGGCCTCTACTCACGTCATCACCAAGTATAGGTTCTAGCCCTGACTCATGCACCACTCTTGGCATCCATTGTGAATCGGCCTTCTTGATGCTCACCATCCCAATGCCTTTTTCCTTTCGGTGTTGTTGGTTCATATGCTCATAGAGCTCTGGACATTCTTCATACTTATGTTTCTTTCCACACCATGAGCATTGTAACAGATCAGGACACTCATTTGTAATGCTTTGTAGATCCATAGTTATAACAGGTTCCTCATATGGGAACTCACTTCATCCTCCCGTGGTTACTATGACCATGAAATCCTCCATGAAAACCTCTTCCATGTGCTCCTCCATCTGCATGCACCCTTCATAATGATGATCATCATCCTTGGAACTACTTGCAAGGCTAGTTTGGCACACACCAAGATCAATAACATCATGGATCTGATCAATCAGTCTACAATCCTTGGTATCATGGGTGTAGAGGTACAAATCTTACAATAGCAAGAAACATTCTTGTGGATTTGCGTTGTAGTAGAGGGCACCTACTTGCATCATGATCCCCATGGAAAATCTCATAGTCTACCACCATAGCATGTACCGATTTCGAGGGAAACTATCCTTTGCATGCCCCTCCACTTCACAGTCTATACACCAAAGCCCACTATGAACCTCATGCATTGAGTTTGTAGACAACTTCTCCAACTGCTTGGCCATTGCAGCAATTTGAGCCTCTAGAAAAGGACTAACACTAGTATCAATGCTCCCAACAGCTTCGGCATGCGTAGGGAAGCTTCCAATGCCTCGTCACGTGGGTCTGTGAAAGTCTTGTGTGACAGAGCCCTTCTAAATGGTGTTATCAATCCTCTCGAAAAACCATTGAGCATGTTGAGAAGGATGAATGTCATAGGATAGTTTAGACAAGAGAGTCTTGAAAAACATGCATCATACTCCCACACACTCTCTTGCCATTCCCTATTGGATCTCCTTAGAGTTGATGCTTCTACTCAAACTTAGGATATGGAACTCTGCTAGGAAGGCATTCTTCAATGCGGTGTAGTCTACCACCATCTGATGGGGGTCATACTTCCTATACCAACTATGTGCATGCCCTTGCAACATTGTTGCAAACTGACTTGCCTTCCACTCTGGGGTAGTGATCCCTTTCACGTGCCATAGTAATTCACACTTGTGCACATGCTCTGCAGCATCTTCAATACCCCTATAGTCTGGTAAGTGCAAAGACATCTCAAAAACACTTGGGGAGGTGGTTGGGGTCCTTGTCCTCTCGATCAGAGCCTTGGTTCCCTCCGGTGTTTCCTCCTCCACTAGATCCACTAGATCCACCAGGTCTTATTCCTCCTGACCCACCAGATCCACCCCTATAGTAGTCGAAAAGGGCCTGAAGTGGTCGCCTAGTGTTCCCAACATTCCACTAAACTACACCGATGGTTTGTGATATTGTCCCACTACTAGTTGTATGTCCCATGCCACTCCCAGACATGTGATACCCAAACCTTGCATACTTACACCTTGTCAAAAATTCCTCCAAATATAGGAATGGATTGTAGCCATGGATGTCCCAAATGAGAAATTATATCTCCTGGGTGCAGATCGGTTACTCCCACCGATACCAACTGGGTTAACAATACTTCTCCCTTGATCTGGAAAACCAAGTGCTAGGGGTTGGTCACCAGGTGGGTTCAGATGTGCACGTTGATGACTCTTCTTTCTCCATGATGAAAACTCTCATCAGAAGTTGAAAAGGGCTTCTTCTCTCCTACACTTGCCAAGATGGGGTAGCACAGATTGCTCAGGTTCCACATCCTCTGCATGAACCTCAACTCCTTCCCCGTAAATGTTCTGACCTCCATAGATCCATCACACTTGCAACCTCGTGTTGTCTAGTCATCTCCCTTTCATGAGCTTTCACTATACTTGAGTCGTCTCTCCTCCCTTTCCTTTCAGCCGTAATGTCCACCATCTTCCTCCACCCTAGCTTCCTCTCCCAGCATTCAGAGAAGTTTATAGCCATGGGAAATGCCTCAAACTCAAGGTAATGACCAAAATCTTCATAGCCAAAGGAATAACACACAAAAATGATCCTCTAGGCTCCCTCAGAAACTTGAACTCAACAACTTTGGGAAAGAATACGTAGAAATGGCATATTCTAAAGTATAACTGGTCAGCACTCTCTTCCACCAGTGATCAACAACATGCGTCCAAGTCAGATCTGCATCCTGCAACCTCTGATAGTCATCTTGGGTCCATACACGTGATCTATAGTACCAACTCGATCTGGATGCATATATGATGAAATCCATTCATATAGTTCTACTAGAAAAAAAGAAGAATGTCTCATACAACTCATGGTATAGGTTCTCTTCTACCCATCTACATGCATCAAACTCAGTCAGTGTTGAATCTTTGAGAAAACTCATCCTCATGCTCTTGAACCATGTTTCAACACTTTCTAAGGTCAGACGCTCATCATCATGCATCACAGGGGAAAAGATGCATGCCATTTCTCACAAAAACTTTGAAAAGAGGTCCCGATAATGGAACCAAGATGTAGTCATATTTTTATACCCTTAGACCAATAGTCTAATCCCATGTGCACCGACCTATCACCCAGCGGGCATTGGGTGCTCACCCGAGGCACGCATGCGAGCACCGAGTCTCTCCTTTATGTGAGTCTTGTGAGAATGCATCATCTTATAACAGATATTCAAATGGAAATGAATAGAAAAGAACCATGCATCATTCTAAGAACCTAGAAAGTTGTCATCTCATTGCATCTAGAAAAGAGAAATAAAAACAACATATGGAAATGGTTCATACATAAAGGAAATGCATAAGTATTATATATTCTTAAAACATATATGATTCATAACAGAGCCTTATATTCATATTAATATGTTCAATAACCACATTACATCCCTTGAGGTCATAACAGACCCTCATATAACCATGCAGAGCTAAGTCATGCATCAGAACTACACTATGTTCATCACATTACAAAAATGAATGCAGACCCATCCCTCTAAATGTGCCATGATTCCTATATTCTCCTAATCCCTAACCCTTAGAACCCTCCATTATATTTCTACAGAGCTTCAGCCTCTCTTTAACTCTCTCTTCAAATATCTCTTCAACTCTCTCTTTTCTTCTATCGGGCACTTGTATTTATAACCTTAGCAACCACCGCCATGCCTTTTTGAAGTTATAGATCGGTTGCCAAGTGTCGAAGTGGTCCTCCATGGGAGCATGCCTTCTCAAATCCGAGCTCTCCACTCTTTGCAATGATGTTCTTCTAGAACCTTCCATCGCATGCCTAGAATATTCCCTTTTTGATCCCTAGTCACCAAGTTGGCACCTTATCCACAAGGGTCATGTAAAATATTTTCATAGCCATCCATATATGTCTTTCTCTAGTATACCATTTTTAATGTATATTGCTAGCACTCACTTCGTATGTATTGTTTTAAATAATTACACGTAATTTCTCCATAACTAGCCGCTATGTTGCACTTAACATATTCATTTACTTTCATTTGTGTAATGCCGCATACATTTTAATAATGGGAATTAATGTTCTCGCATTAACTTTACATAGTTTATATATATTCAAATGAATACATATTTTCTAATGTTCATTATTTATTTTTTGAAGTATTCTTTGGATTTTCCCTCATGTGCACTTCATTTGTGTGCCTATAATTTTGCTAAAATTGCAGAGCTAAAATGTCAACACTAGAAACTAATAAACAAAGATGTGAGTATTATGCTTACAATAAAGAGTGCTTTAATCAAAAAATACATCAAGATACTATGTTCATAAAGATTCCATAACTAATCTTGCATGCTTTAACCAGATAGGCTTGAATGGAAATATGAAATTAGAAGAAACACGGGTCCCTTTCATTTATCACATAAGTGTTTCATCTTCATTGAAGATTCTAAAAATAACCATCATATTCCCTCCGTATACCACATTCCTCATGATCCGAACTTTTTGGGGGCCATTTATCATTGCAAGATGCTCATTGTACCAATCAAAGTCATACTCTTATCCATTTTTTCAACTAGACACTTGACCCCCATCCCATCAGTTTCATCCTCCACAAGAACCACAGAGGTCATCTCTTATTGTTTCCTTTTCACCGCAAGATAATTCCTTTCCAACCTCCCCATCATTTTTGGAAACTCAACGCACATTCTAAAAAAATAATATACCATATATAAAACATCAACACTTGCTCGATTTGTTTATAAAAATACCCAAGTATGTTAACAAGCAATTAAAACGTCTTGCATACTTGCACGGAGATGCAATATTGAAAAAACAACCATCTTTTTGGTTCATGGAATAACATGGATCTTGGATGCCAGCCAGATTGTTTAAAATCCTTGACACAAGTTGAGGAAATGTTAATTGCAAGATTAAATCCTATTTTTAGGTTAACAAGACTCATGGGAGATAATATAGGTACTTAGGGTACACCATTTGTTTCTTGTAAAATGTATCCTCCATTTCCAAATACATGTCACTCCACCTGGAGATTTAGACATCTTTCTTATACAAAGGAAAGGTCCACAACACACAAACTATGACTTCTATGTTAGCATGTCTCATGTATTGAATGCACTAAAATTTAAAATAACACATGATCCATACTACAAATATGTATTGCTCGATAATGATGTGCTTACCTCTTTTCCTTTTTAGTGTACAAATGTTTCTTCACTCCTTAGTAATGTTACACTGGATATTCAAGAGTCAGATGGTGAGGATTTAGATCCCTTAGATCTAGATTCCCATTCCTCATTTGATACGTCTACCGTCACATCTTATTTTTGCCATCAATTCCAAATTTAGGTACTGAAAAAGAGGAAATTTTATGTTTCTTACTACCAACTAACCAATACTATGTAATTACAATGGTTTGGGCGTAACTTGGGCTTTCTCCTATAAATGAGTATAACATGGAAGGACTATTTGCAATGAATTTCCCGCTTCATTCCCTATAGGAAAATCCATGTTCAATGAGCCTCACATGAAGCAAGTCTAACTCCATGAATATGCCTTGCATTTTTACGCTACCACGTGGGTGATTTGGTTCTCATCCATGATTCAAATACTTTTTACTTAACCTAATTTTGTGGCACGAAGCTAAAAAAAATGTCAATATTCATTAAACAAGATTTGGATCATGGCCTTCTAACATCTATATAAGATATTTGTCAAATGATTCAATACTACCCAAATGATGACCTCTCCAATAGTTTAATGTTTTTCGAAACAAATCTTTGTGGAACCCGCTCATTTTGGGCACACAACAGATGTGAACTATCCGACATGGTCTAGCAATTATGCCCACCTACATTGTTCTTTACTTTGAGTGCATCAAATAAAAAATGGCCAGACCTCCATAATGTTATGCTCTTAATCCCCACAAGATGCATGAATAACTCAATGATGGAGAAATCAAAACATTATTTCCAACCCTCACCATGTCTCCAAGTACTTGCATCAAAGATTCACAATCTTCTCGTGAGGAGGTTCTCTAGAAACATCTTGCAACTTGTAAATATTAGTACGGGTAAAATAGGAACTTTGATTTTGAAATCGCAACACCAGATTACACACTAGATGAGAACAATAATACTTAATTCTCTATTAATTGATTATTAGGGAAGAATATATTACATATATAGGGAGAGGATCTCCTTAAACTTAGGAATCCTATTAAGCTTCCACAAACTTCTCAAACTAAATTTAGGCAGACTATTTCAACCACCAAAATAATACATGTATGTACTAACAAATATATGCCTCATAAATGATATTTCCGAAAATTTCCCCCTTAGTGTGAACATGGGGAAAACCTATCTTTGTACTTGCACCTGCTTTCATGATTAGGTGATTTTTACTACTGGGATGATCACAAACCCATTGTATGGTTTTCAAATGGTTAACCACGAACCAAAAATGGTGGTTTTCAATTAGATTACAAACCAAAAATGAAGGTTTTCAAGTGGTTTACCTACAACCACATCATGATGTGCCAAGTACTATTATTAACCCTCATCACATTTTATCTGTAGGGAATAACATAGGAAATTTTGTTGAATTCTATTGCTCACACACATAGAAAAATTGAAAACTAGAAATGGAACATTAGATCATGTTCCCCCTCAATGTGAAATTTCCACTTATTCACACCACATAGGAACACAAGGATAACTAAAACTGGAACTATGAAAACACAATGGAAAGAACATTGTAAAAACTAAAAGCAAATACTCACACCACAAAAATGCCACCATAACTAATATGCGGCCCGTCGTTGGCGTTTGATGAGAGGTTGTTGATTGAAATCCAACCTCTGATGCCTCCATCCTCTCGATTTCATGCTGCGCCAGCTCATCCAAATTTGAATTGAGGCTCAATTACATGCCTAAATAGAATGTCGGGTTCAACCGAAAATGCATTCATAAGGCAATTTTTTAATACATTTTTTGACGACTACAAAATGACCAAGACACTGACTTTAACAAAAACTCTCCTGATGAAACTTTTGAAAATACATAAGACGACTTAGATCTTTTGACAACTTTATACTAATAATGACTATGGACTATAGTCATATCTTATTAAAAAGGAATTTATTTTTGACACTTTTAACTATAATTAAAAGATTAAATCTAATACCACAAAAAAACACTAAAGACTCATATTACTATTGGAGTATTTTACACTTGTTTCGAATGGTACGACATTACCTAATAAACAATTGGAACAAAGATGATACTAGTGACTATATTGGCAAAAGACTCAAAACACATAAACACCTTAAAGATAAATAAACCAACACAAGCTAAACAAAATATTAAGTGGATAACTACTGTGAATCCTTTTATTTAATCAAACTACGAACTTTTTATGTAAAATGAGGGGTGGTTTGGATAGGAACAAACCACTATAGCAGACATGAAGAAGGCTCAGAGATTCCTTTGGTAGATCAAATAGATAAAAATATGTAGATTTGAAACCGTGACTGATTTGGCGTTCCAAATTTGATTAAGCGTGTGGAATCCATTTTTGCATCCCCATTTACATTGAGTGCCCTTCCAATAGATGGATGTACATTCAACAAACAATTTGAGTTCACTACGAGAATACCGAGATGATTGCAAGAGCTTTGAGTCAACGCGAGAGTTGTAGGAGATTATGTCGAGGAGCTAGACATGATTGATAGATGGATCAATGATGGCAAAGTGAATTTTAATATTGTAATGTGAATGGAGTGACGACTATTATTGGAGATATAATATAAATTCTAACTTAGTTTAGAAGGCTCCATAAATAGGCCATCAAATTGATCTTTAGCATGCAATCCACAGGTGTAAAGCCGATGGTATCTGTTGGTCATCAAACTTGCACCCGTGTCTCATATCTAGAAGGATTGATTCGTTTGAGACAATAATGGAACCGTCTCCAAGTTGTGGGACCTTACGCGCTTGAGATGGATCTCCAGAGAATGCTGGTTCCTTTATCTATTTCTACTACTACTGCTACTCCTAGTGTTGAAAGGGAAAACTAAGCTAACAATGCCAAGGACCAGGATAGAAGGATAACATAAAAGGAAACTAAACTAAAAGGTGATAGCACCAAAAAGAGGGATTAACACTATCCGTTCTAAGTGAAAATGAAAGGAAATGCATGAAAGAAGGCTAGGCACGTGTAGCACAACTAAAATGCATTTACCGAATCATTTTCATGGAACACATCTAAAAATGGAGCTACAAGGGATGTAGAATGGCACAACGAGCACACAATGCAAAAGAAAAGGAAAGAAGAAGGAATACAAACACATTAGGATAGAGAATAGTCACAAAACGATGCTTTTATTACTTCTAGAAATGCACAAAGCTATTACAATGGTGAAAGAGGACGATATCCACATACACGAGCCAGATCTAGAGGTCTACGACTTAGAATACCAAAAATATGAATTCCTTAGCAAAATGCGTAAGGATCCAAAATGTCCAATGTAACAAATGAGCCCAGCTCTTACATTTATAGATGAATCCATGGAAGAAGAAGAGAAGGAGGGAAAACCCAAATTTGAAATACAACCACCAATAAGAAGCATTTAATTCCTATAAATCTGCATGCAAATCTATCAAATGCATTTCCCTAAGTCTATTTGGCATGTTGAAGAAGGAAAGAGGGTAGATTAGATCAAATCAAGTGGTTAGAGAAATTAGATATGCTCATTAATGCCTAAAAAGATGTTTTCCCATTTCTCACCTACCAGATCCGCCAAGAATTTGAATTTGAATTTCTAAAGATCGTAGCCTATGTCCATAGCTATGGCCGGTTGAGACTAGCGCGTCTTTGATTAGAGTTCGTAGAAAAAGATATGGATGTTATAAGTTTTTCAGAGTCGTCAACATATGCAAGACACGTGGCACACATGGATTAGATGAAAGGATGGCCAACTGTGTAAATGTTCTTATCGTTTCTGCCACGTGTCACTCATTGATTTGTTGTAAGGATTTGGCGCCCTATTGGCATGCTTTGATTGGTTGCATGTGGCACACTCAAGCATGTCAGAGAATGACGTGGCATGGAAAGGTGCAGAGGAGGGTATAAAGGTATACACATGCGGGGGAGAATGAGGTGCGGGAAGAAGGCATAAGGAAGGCACACATAATGCGTGTGGGTGAAATGGGGCAAACTGATGAGCAGAGAACATATGGTCAAGACACAACTATTACAAGATAATGTGCAAGGTGTGTGATAGGTCCAGGACTTTTTTGATTGAGGTAAGTGTAAGATGCGCATTCGGGATGAATAAATAATAGGAAGAAGGTGAATGCATATAAGATGCGTGCAAGGAAAGAGTGGAACAAAGAGGAAAAGAAAAACAAAAAGGAGGAAGGGGAAGTGCAAAAGGGTGCGCGAGGAGACATTGACCAAGTGAATGTGCCACGGAGACCTGAGGTGCATGTCACTGCAATGAATATATCTGAGCTAGAATATGTATGTAAGTTTTCCAAATAACTAGGAGAGTTATTTGGATAACAATTTGGTGACTTTCGGGGCCATCTTCCTACTAGATGAAGGAGATCAATAGCTTGGAGCATCCATTGGGCATGGAGTCTACTATGTAATCATGAAATTCTGATTTGCAGCTTTGAAGAAATACCCTTAAAGTCACTTGAAGGATCATTTCTTGACTCTATTATGAATCTTGTAAACTGTTGAAAGAAGACCGACACCCTAGAAGCAAAAGAAGAGCACGCACAAGAAGCACATGAGAAGAAATAAATTATGTACAAACAAACAATGTGCACACAACACACTTGGAGGAATTAAAAATACTCTAATATATACAAAATGATGCAACAAACTTAATGGAAGGGTTTGAGATAGATCCCATTTATTGGGATTTACAGCATGCGTCTCCATCAAGACGAGTTAAATTGAAAGAGTTAGCCTCTTTGCATGAACTGATGATGTATGGGCCACTCCAAAGTGCATCAAAATTTGAATGGCTAGTTTAGCTCTGTTAGCATCCCATTTCAAAACCAAGTCCCCAACTTTGAAAGCTTGAGGCCTAGCATTTTTGTCAAACCATTTCTTTGTTGATTCTTTGATGTTGTTCCAAATTAATCATGACAGAATGAGTGCCTTGACTCTTAAAGATTAACCACTCTGTCATTCTAATTTCTCTTTGTTATGTGCTTTCAAACTCCAACTTTTGGGCAAGCACCAATGAGTTTAATTCCAATGTCAAAGGAATGGTAGCCTCTCTACCATAGACAAGCTTGTAAGGTGAAGTTCTATTTCCTTTTTAATTGTGATTCTATCTACCCAGAGTGTGCATGAGACCTTTGTATGCCATTGCTTTTGGCTAATGTTCATTGTGTGCTTCATGATCCTGATCAGGTTCTTGTTTGTTGAATCTGCTAGACCATTTCCTTGAGGGTAATAGTTGGAAGAAGTATTTAGGTAGATGCCCAAATTTAGAGCCCAATCAGTGATTTTAGTGCTAAGGAAGGCTTTTGCATTATTAGAGATAATGGTTTAAGGAATGCCAAACCTCATGACTATAGTTTTGAGAAAGTCAAGGATGGTGACTCGGTTGATTCCTTGAACACGACAGCCTCATCCATCCATCCGGTGAAGTAATCCGTAGCTATCAACACCCACTTGTGTCTAGTACTTGAAGGTGGATTGATCATTCCTATGAAGTTGAGACCCCATTACACAAAAGGATGATCTACTTAGATTGGTCAGAGGGGAAGCACTGCCAATCTCTTCTTTCCTACAAAGAAATCACATTCCTTGCATTTTTGAACCACTTGTGTGCATCTCGCAAACAGAGTAGTCAAAAGATACATGTCGTTATAATTTTTATTGCTATAGTCTTGGTAGAGAAGCATCCAACAAAGGATCCATTGTGAAATTCTGCTAACACTTTTTTAGTCTATGTGCCATTGATACACCTTAATAACACGCCATCAAGATTCTTCTTGAAGAGAAGTCCATTAATCAAAACATAAGGGACATATTATAACCTCAGATGTCTTCTCTTTGCATTATTTAAGCCAGGATGGTATGCACCCTCAGAAAGGAATGTGATCATGTCCTTCATCCAGGTCATGTGCACTAGGACACGTATTCTGCTTAAGTTCTATGCGTGGGAGAGATTCATCAAGAAATAATGAAGTCTCAGATTCATTGTGTGTGTCCTCAACAAGCTGCTTGTAGAGCACGCTACCTCTTACTAACTTTTTGGCTTTGATAGTCACATCATATTCCATGATTTTGGTCACCCATAGTGCTATCTTTTCTTTGATTTCTACTCCCATGATGAAGTCTCTAATAGAAGATTGGGATACTAACACCTTGATATGATTTGTGGTGAGCATACTTTTAAAATTTTTGAGCACGTGTATGATGGTGAAGACCTATTTCTTTATGTGACTGTATTTTAATTCATAATCCTTCAATGTCTGGCTAAAGAAAGCCACTAGTTGTTCCAGCCCTTGTTCATTTTCTTGTGTTAGGACAACAACAAAACTCACATCAGTGCCATAAGCATAAAGGATAAAATCCTTTGAGTAATTTAGGTTGATGAGTGTTGGCATGTAAGCAATATATTTCTTGATTTTGTTGAATCTCTCCTTTACTTTTGATATCCATATGAAAGCTACATCCTTTTTGAGCATCATGGTGATTGGCTGAACCAACCCTACAAAATTAGGAATAAAACGCCTAAAAACTGATCTTACCGGGAAGGACTGCAAGGCCTTTTTTTGTGCGCCAACAGGAAAGATCCGAGAATGGTGAAACACGCTCAAGATCAATTATGATGCCATCATTTGAAACCATATGGCCCAAAAGCTTGCCTTGCACAACATCAAAATTGTAGTTCTTGGGGTTAAGAGATACCCCAAATTTTCTACATCTTTCAAAGGATTTTTCTAGGTGCACCACATGATCCACACTCTACTTTAAGAAGACCGTAATGTCATCGGGGTAAATCAAGATGAACTAATTGATATAACCTTTAAAGGTAATGTCTATGGCACGTTGAAAAATTACTCCTACATTTGATAGACTAAAGGACATCTTCTCGATATGCATATGTTACCCACTTGGTTGTAAATGCCATTTTGAATTGATCCTATTCCTTAACCAGATTTGAATGAAGCCGAGTATCCATCTAACATTGAGAATCTTTACGTGCCGATGATAGTTTATAGAATATACTCCATTGAAGGAAAAGGATAATGATCCTTTAGAGATGCCTTGTTCAAATCTCTGAAATCCACACAAAGTCTCGATTTCACCATTCTTGTGCACTAGAACTAGATTCACAACCCGGGTAGAATACTGTGTTGTATTTTTTTCACTTTTAAAAGTTTCCAAAGATCGTGATTTTATTAACCAATTTTAAGTATTATAAACTCTAAAAATTGATTAAATTCTGATTATTATGCATCCATAGAGTGAAAAAACTTGGGTAGCAAATAAATAATTAGAAAATTGAAAACACTCAGATAACAAACAAGATTGTTTACGGGGTTCGAAATTCCTACGTCCCCGGGTTTGTGATTGAATCGATCCATTAATAATATTGAAATGTAAGTACAATAACTCTTACAAATAACCAATAATGAATCAAAACCTGTAAATGAGATGATCAATGTCCTAAGAACTCTGAAAAATAGCAAAAACTGTCCCAAGAATGATCCATGGCTCCTATAATGTTTTCACAATGTGATCTCCCTGCAATTGTGTTAGAAAAACACCTAAAATGGAGATTTAAAAACATTATATGAAAAAAAATCATATATCTAAGATCATCTTTGAATTTTGAACACTTTTCATGTTTACACCAAGTCACTTTTCGGACCAGAAGTGCATTGAAATTCATGTTTTCCAACTAGCTATCTTGTAGATCCTTGTTAAAAACTACATTCAAAGCTTCCAAAAATAGGTTAAAACTCAACAAAAACATCAAATATTACATCTTTGGAATTTTCTCATAATTTCCTTCATTTCACCTTTTTACTCGAGTTCCCAATCTAAGTGCAAGGCCTTCAAAAATGGTGTTTTCTGAGAACTGCCTCCTTATGGCTTTTACACACAAACCTGACACTTGTCTTGTATAAAACCCTGCGAGCCCCTTTTATAGCACTTCACCAAAGGTGGCGGGTTGGTAATTCTACCTATTCTTTTGGTGCAGGTCAAGGGTTCAAATCCCTTTGATTGTATTATCCACTATATATAGCAAATGGAAATCTTTTATCCTTATATGGGAATCAATCCCATAGTCCACGGGAGATAATTTTAGCCAAACCTTTTAATAAGGCTCAACCATCCTATTTTTATGTGGAATGACTACTCATAGCATTTTGATACCAAAATTGGAGGTCCACGTGCTCAAATGGAGTGCTGCCATGTGTCATCATGTGATTGGTTCACCTTTTGTCACGTCACTTTTTCTCGCAAGTTTGACCCAAACTTTGACTGACCATATCTTTCGCATACGGACTTAGATTTTATCCGTTCAAAATGTGTCGGAAAGATCATGAAAATATCTATGCAATAGAAGTGATTTTTTTGAGATTAAAAGACAATTAATTTTCTAGTTTGACCAACTTTGACCACATGTTGACCAAACTTTGACCAACTTTGACCAAACGTATCTGGAGCTCAGAGTGTCTGTTTTTCACGTTCTTTTAGTCGTTGGAAAGCTCTAAAGGATATACTGCATTGTCATGTTTAGGGAAATTTAGGGAACATTTAACACTAAAATTGATCCCCTGATCACTCCTCCCTATTGAGAAGGCTTTTTGTCCACAAAAAGTTGTTTATCAACCCACAAATAATGCTATCTCTTCCTGCATTGCACAAACACATACAAGAACCCAAAATAACATTATAGGTTAAATAAATGCAAATAGTTGATTAGCTAGTCACATAACCGATCAGATAATAACACCAATTAAGCTAGTGTTCAATGAAAACCGCAACCCTATCAACTCTGCGCATACAACTGTGAATTGTCATACCCACTGTAATGCCATCATAAATAATTGACCAGATAATAACACCCATTCTATTATGGAAAGCTAGTGTTCAACTGTCACTTTGTGATATGACCGATTACCAAAAATTACAATTCCATAACACATATCAGTATACAAGACATCTAAACTACCCACAATTAGGCTAGTGCCCACTACCCATCTGAAACTATAACAATTGCAAGTATTCACTATTAGAATAAAATAGACTATCAACACCCAAAAATAGCTATAGTCAACAACTGAATCCACATGAAGCTACAAAACATTGTATCACCATCACAAATAATAAGTCAGATAATAACACCCATCTATAACGGAAGCTAGTGTTCAACTGACACTTTGTGATTATGTTGATTACAACTGCAAATATTCACTATCCAGAATCATTAAACCATCAACGCCAAAATGGCTATAGTCAAAATATGAATCAACGTGAATATGCAAATATTCTATCCATACACTAAACTGTAAAGGGATAGATTATAAACTATATGCTTACCCAAATTGGTGAACTGCCATAATCTACAAAATGATCACTTGGTGCCTTTGCAAACCAGTTTGTTAGTGTAATAAATTTACACCCTAATTGCAACCACATCTGATAGTTACAAAAATTAAATTTTCCCAAAATAAGGGTCTTATAAATTAGTGCAAATAACACATGTGGATACAACAAGTTTGTCTATCTATTACAATATCAAACAGGTGCCCGAATGGGTCTTATAAGCATCCATAAATTTGCACAAATGACAACACTATAAAACTACAAGTTTCAAAATTGACATTTTGATGATGCCCATATCCATGCATATTGTTGTTAGAAATGGAATAACCAACCAAAATGTGAGAAGATGAATATGAGTATGATGAACTATGTCACTCAAATCTTCTCTATGGCTACTTCCAAATTATTTCAAAGCTGAATATAAACATAGGATCAAATCCCTAAAATATAGCTTTGAAAATGTTTGCATACTATCACTAGTTACTGTAATGCAAACATAAAGTTGAGGAATGTTTTACCCATCCAATTACTTGGATTTCTCCGTTTAGGTGGTTTTACCTTCTCAGTACTAAAATGAGTTTTAGTTAGGTTTAACACTACTTTTGGTTTTACAATACTGTTCTTTTTAACAACTTTCCAATTTTGTTGTTTAGGAACAAACCAACAAACCTTAACATCATGACCATTCCTATTACAATGGGAACAAAATTTAACTTCCCTATTTTTAGGAGTCTTACCCATTTTTCCATTTCCCGAACTCTGTCTAGGAGAATGATTCCTTTGTTTAGGAGAGGTAACATTTTTTCCATTTCTCGCTTTCCCTAGTGAGATTGGTCTTTAACACCTGCCTTATCATTCACAAAAGGCATTAACTTCTTAATAAAATTTTTCCTCTTCCAACAATATGCAACAGAATGATTAGTACCTTCACAAAATGTGCAAGGGAAAGCATATTTCTACCTACCAAAGCTATATTGTTCCAACTGAAAGAGTGTATTAGAAGTTTTAGGATTTGATTTTCCCTTAGTGCTATTTTTAGTGTAAGTGGAAGGAGGTGGAATTTGATTACCTCTTTTACCTATTTTCTTACACCTTTCATTGTTCCTTCGATGGCAAAATCCTGCATTCTAGTGGCGTAGATCCTTGGTTGTTGGAAGCTTGTCTTCCTTCAGCTGCTTTGGAACTTTCTCCAATTTCCATTTTCCCACTAGAATAACCCAAACCTGCAAACCGAGGCTGATCCTCTACCTGTATTGGGTTAGCATCACCTTGTCCATTTTTACCAAGGCCCTTTCCATTAAATCCCATCTTAACCATTAGTTTAGACCCAATTCCCTTAGTGTGTTTTTCAAACTGACCCAAAGGAATATCTGAAACTGAATGAGAGGAAGAATTAAAATGTGAACAACTTACAATGCATTCTATCATAGTACTTGCATCTAATTTGGAAGGCATTTCCTTCTTGTGTTCACCTTGTTGCATCTTTTCCAAGAGGGCATCCTTGGTCCATATTTCTTCCTGCAACTCTTTAACAAATCCCATCAACTTCTTGCTCTCTGCAAGCATCTTGTTGACATACTCCTCTTTCTTGGTTATAGAGGATTGTGGCTTAGATTTTAACCGCACTATTTCCTCTTCTAAGGAATAAAAATTAGCTCTTAGGAAAGAGTTTTCTTCCTAGAGTTGGCGGTTTATGGATTCAAGCTCATCCAGTTGCTCTGTTTGGATGACTTGCCCATGATTCCTATTTCCTGCAAACACAACTTGTACTTCAAAACTACACACTGCAAAAGAAGATTAACAAGCCCCAAAATGTCTACACATTGAAAAGTGAAATCAATACTGAAACTGAAGCCAAATTTTCAAACACAATTAGAAGCTAATCGACAATCTAACTGCTCTGATACCAAACTTGATCTGAAAACGTGTGTTGTATTTTTTTCACTTTTAAAAGTTTCCAAAGATCATGATTTTCTTAACCAATTTTAAGTATTCTAAACTCCACAAATTGATTAAATTCTGATTATTATGCATCCATAGAAGTGTGGAAAACTTGGGTAACAAATAAATAATAGAAAAACTGAAAACACTTAGATAACAAACAAGATTGTTTACGGGGTTTGGAAATTCCTACGTCCCGGGTTCGTGATTGAATCGATCCATTAATAATATTGAAATGTAAGTAAATGCTCTTACAAACAACCAATAATGAATCAAAACCTGTAAATGAGCTGATCAATGTCCCAAGAACTCTGAAAAATAGCAGAAACTGTCCCAAGAACGATCCGTGGCTCCTACAGTGTTTTCACAATGTGATCTCCCTGCAACTGCGTTAGAAAACACCTACAAATGGAGATTTAAAAACATTCTATGAAAAAAATCATATATCTGAGATCATCTCTAAATTCTGAACACTTTTCATGTTTACACCAAGTCACTTTTCGGACCAGAAGTGCATTGAAATTTGTGTTTTCCAACTAGCTGTCTTGTAGATCCCTGTTAAAAACTGCATTCAAAGCTTCCAAAAATAGGTTAAAACTCAAAAAAAACATAAAATCTTACATCTTTGGAATCATCTCAGAATTTCCTTCATTTCACCTTTTTACTCGAGTTCCCAATCTGAGTGCAAGGCCTTCAAAAATGGTTTTCTGAGAACTACCTCCTTATGGCTTTTACACAGACCTGACACTTGTCTTGTATAAAACCTTATGAGCCCCTTTTATAGCACTTCACCAAAGGTGGCGGGTTGGTAAGTCTACCTATTCTTTTGGCACAGGTCAAGGGTTCAAATCCCTTTGATTGTATTATCCACTATATATAGCAAATGGAAATCTTTTATCCTTATATGGGAATCAATCCCATAGTCCACGGGAGATAATTTTAGCCAAACCTTTTAATAAGGCTCAACCATCCTATTTTTATGTGGAATGACTACGCATAGCATTTTGATACCAAAATTGGAGGTCCATGTGCTCAAATGGAGTGGTGCCATGTGTCATCATGTGATTGGTTCACCTTTTGCCACGTCACTTTTTCTCGCAAGTTTGACTCGAACTTTGATTGACCATATCTTTTGCATACGGACTCGGATTTTGTCCATTCAAAATGTGTTAGAAAGATCTATGCAATAGAAGTGATTTTTTGAGATTAAAAGACAATTAATTTTCTAGTTTGACCAACTTTGACCACATGTTGACCAAACTTTGACCAACTTTGACCAGGACGTATCTGGAGCTCAGAGTGTCCGTTTTTCACGTTCTTACAGTCGTCGGAAAGATATCTGAAGGCTCTACTGCACTAGCATGGTCTAGGGAAGTTTAGGGAATATTTAAAACTGAAATTGATCCCATGATCACCGTGCCTTTAGGAAACTTATTTGACTTGGTTGAATAACTTGGTCACCATAAATGTAGTCATGCATGAGTTAATTTGCATACTTAATGAAAATTAGCTTCATTTGAAATGAACTAGATGATCTGTGCATCACTTTCAAACACTTTCCAACTGGTGTTATTATCTAGAATGGATGGTCTGATCACCATCTTAATGTGCTAAGTGTTTCCTTTGACAAAGTCCTCAGCAGGAGAGAACTGTGAACCAAGTGTGGCCATTTGATCATCTTCCCTATTCATTTTACACGACACCATCTGCATATTTAGAGCATTAAAGCTCTCAAGGATGTCCCAAACTATATGTTTATAAGATTTGAGAAGCTTATTCCTTTCTTGGCACTTGTTGGTGACTTGGTGGATAACCAATTCAGTATCTCCAAAGATTTGCAGCGCCTTAATCTTCTTCTTTTCAACAATAAGTAGACCATGCACCAATGCCTCATACTCTGCCACATTGTTAGAACATGTAAACTGCAATATGTGAGTGAAGAATAATTTCTCATCCTTAGGAGAAATGAGAATGAATCCCACTCTCGTGCCATTTCGCTTACGGATCCATCAAAATATAGCCTCTATAGACTAGGTTTTCTTCCCTTTTCTTGAGCGCATGTGGCAGTAGAAATTCTTATTCAAGAATGTAGTAAGTACCAAGCCCAGTTTCATAAGCTTCCATTCTTCATCATACGGGTGAAATTTATGGTACCCTCTCGCCCACTCATAAATTACTATATCGGGAATAGAAGGTGGGAGAGGATGCTCTTCAGGATCTAAAACTTGTTCCTCTTGGATCAAACAATTGGCTCGAGAGAGGGGATGAGACATATGACTCTACCCGATAGGAAAATATTAGCTCAACGTTTATGGTAAACCGAGTACCATACCTCATCTTGAGTAACATATGGGTCAAATCAGAAGACAAGTAACCACCTACTTTAGTAGTAAAATCTCTTGATAAACATAAGGCAAATAGAGGGGGTAGATAAATGATTGACACATCTTAAGTTATGGTAAGACTTGGACATGCATGGAGGGTTAGCTCAAGATCCTTGATGATTCCTAGGGTAGTGATAGTTTAACCATTGAGTTGCAGGACTCCTTTTGTCAGGGGGCTATACTTAAGACCTAAGACATCAACAATCTTCTTAGGCATGACAAAAGTACTAGCACCTGAGTCAATCATATAGTTATGGACAAGATGTTTTCCTATGATCAAAGACATATAGAAGGGTGGGGTTTTAACAACTTTACTTACTTGCTTCTCCTCTTCTTAGTAGATGTTGATAGAAGCGCATGACAACATAGCTTGATCAATGTGCTTTAGTTGTGCTAGAGCTTCATGCAACAAGTTGCGCTAGGATGGAATGGTCAAGGCATCCCACATTGTAACATTTATGTTTTTCCTTTTCATTTGGTCCACAATGCTGAATGGAAAACCCATTGACTTACGCATTTGAGGAACAACAACATCCTTGCTTGGTTTCTTAGGTATAGAGGTAGGAACCTTAGCTAGCGCAGAGGATTGACCTACCAAAGGAGGGGCACATGCCACTTCCGGAGGATCTTTTCATGGAGCCTCGGGTATTGGCACTTGAGCACTTTTACTACTGGATGTCTTAGTTGCTTCCTTTTACTTTTGAGTTCCTACTTGTTTTGCTAAAATTGTGGTCATGCGCTAAACTTGAGCATTCTCTTCTCGTATCTTGTGTTGTCTGCAACATGGGCACGTGGTTTTCTTGTGTCCTATGTGGCTTAGTTGATTGCACAAAATTCCTCGGGCGCAAAGAATATTAAATTTTCCTTTGGAAAAGCTTTTGGCCTTTCTTAGTTATCTCGCTTCTAGTGCACTTGTTAAAGATTCACATCTAGAAGCATTATGAATCATGTAGGCTTGCGCACATGCAACATTAGTGTAGTGATATTGGATATGAGGCATATTGCAAGGAAAACACCAATCAAAATCCCTGTGCCAAGTTTTTCTAAAGTGGGACATGTGCGACTTGTCTTTGCACCTTTGGAAGAGGTTGTGTAGAGGAATAACTTGCAAAGGCAAGTGTGCATTAGTATGTCATGTATCGTTCTTTTGGTTTGTCCATACCTTTAATTCCCATACTGATTATGCTAAGGTTGATTGCTCTAGATTTGCAACTTATTGGAATTTCTTGTGTAGGCTTGCTTTATTGCTTCTCCAATGATATGATCTTGTTGGATAAGTTTCTAACCAGGGCTTTCAATTCCTCATCTTATTTTTGTTGTGCAGAGAGTAGGATGTAGATGCAACTGTTGGTTACATGCTCTACATTGGTCTGGGAAATAAGGTGGGGCACTAGAGACATCTCTAGGAATAAGGGTCAAAGAGGCCTAAGTGCTAACTTACTCGCATGAATGAGGTAGTTTTCTACCCTTATTGCAATGTTGTATGCAACATGTAAGGTTATACCTCCCATGGATTAAATCATGATTGAAATGTCACTATTCAAAGCCCTTAGATAGTACAAGAAAGCATGCTAGGTCTGTAGGCCTTACCACTTGAGGAATTCTATCCCAAGTCTTCTGGAATCTAATATTGAAATCAATCATCTGCTTGTTGGGTGCGTGCTTTGTTGTAGTCAGTTGCTCCACCAGTGACAAATGATCTGATTTATCTTTAAAGTAACTACAAAGAGCTTTTCTAAGATCATCCCAGGTAGCAATAGATGCATGTCTTAGGACACGGTACCATTGGAGTGCTTTACCCTTGAAAGAGGTCTGTAAACAACCTGACAACAACATTACCATGTTCAATCAAATAGACAGATCATACATTGGCCACATCTTGAATGTGTTCAATATGGGTGACTTGATTTTCTCCCATGAAGTATGGAATACTTTTGAGCATGGGTCTTGGTATATCATGCTGAGCATTGAGATTGAGTGGGATTCCACCAGTGAAGTTGGCGAAGTTCCTTTGAGGAGGAGGTGGTTGAAGCGCCATGGTAGGCGCGTTTGTCTATCTTGAGGAGGAGTAGAGTGTGCACAATGTGTTGGGGATTGGGATGCACACATGGAAGATTTGCTGGGTGTGTTTCTCGGTGAAATATGGAGGTATTCAAAGGATCCTTCAGTTGCAACACTTTGTCTGGTATGCACTCTTCTCATAAAATGTGCCTCAGGACTGCAAAATAAGAGCTCTGGAAATGTTGGGAGTTGCCAGATGTGTTGAAATAAGCCTCCAAAGGCTGGAAATGCTAAGTCCACACACCAAAACTTAACAATATGAAATTTAATATTTCACTGTTGGTCCCATTGGTGCAGTGCATGCTAGAAAATGTTGGTTGTCAAACTTGCACCCACGTCTCAGATCGGAAGGATCAAGTCATTTGAGACAACAATGGAACCGTCTCCATGTTGTGGTACCTTGTGTGCTTGAGACAAATCTCTGGAGAAGGCCGGTTCCTCTATCTATTTCTACTGCTACTGCTACTCCTATTGCTGAAAGGGAAAACTAAGATAACAATTCCTAGGGACCATGGATAGAAGGATAACATGAAAGGAAACTAAACTAAAAGGAGATAACACCATAAAAAGAGGGATGAACACTATCCGATCTAAATGAAAATGAAAAAATGCATGAAAGAAGTCTAGACACATGTAGCACAAATAAAATGCATTTACTAGATCAGTTTCATGGAACACAACTAAAAAGGGAGTTCGCGGGACATAGAATGGCACAACGAACATGCAATGCAAAAGAAAAGTCAAGAAGAAGGAATAAAAACATGTTAGGACAAAAGATAATAAAAAAACTATGCTTCTATTACTTCTAGAAATGCATAGAGTTGTTACAATGGTGAAAGAGGTTGATATCCATATGCATGAGTCATATCTAGAGGTCTGTGACTCAGAATATAGAAAATATGAAGTCCTTAGCAAAATGCATAAGGATCCAAAATGTCTAACGTAACAAATGAGCCTAGCTCTTACATTTATAGATGAATCCATGGACGAAGAAGAGAAGAAGGAGGGAAAACCTAAATTTGAAATACAACCACTAATAAGAAGCATTCAATGCCCAGTAAATCCACTTGCAAATTTGTCAAATGTGCTTCCCTAAGTCTTTTTGGCGTGTTGTAGAAGGAAAGAGGGTGGATCAGATCAAATTGGGTGGTTGGAGCAATCAAATTTGTTCATTAATGCCTAGAAAGATGTTTTCCCATTTCTCACCTACCAGATCCTTTAAGAATTTGAATTTGAATGTCTAACATTGTAGCCTATGTTAGTAGCTATCGGTTGAGACTAGGCACATACCGATTAGAGTTTTGTAGAAAAAGATATGGCTGTCAGAAGTTTTTTAGATTCATTAGCACATGTAAGACACATGGTGCAGACAAATTGGTTGAAAGGATGACCAACTGTGAAAATGTTCTTGTCATTTCTACCACGTGTCACTCATTGATTTATTGTAAGGATTTAGTGCCCCTGTTGGTGCTCTTTGATTGATTATGTGTGGCACACTCAAGCGTGTTAGAGAATGACGTGGCGGGGAAAGGCACGAGAGGAGGGTGCAAAGGTATTTGCATGGAAGAATGAGGCGCGGGAAGAAGGAAGAAGGAAGGCATGTGCAATGCACACATGGGGAATGGGGCAAATTGATGAGTGGAGAACATATGGTTAAGGTGCAACTATTACAAGGTAATGTTTGGGGCACGTGATAGGGTCGGGGACTTAGTTGATATAGGTAAGTGTAAGGTGCACGTTCGGGATAAATAAGCTGTTAGGAAGAAGGAAAATGTGCGAGAAGATGTCCATAAGGCAAGAGTGGAATAAAGAGGAAAAGGAAAACATAAAGGAGGAATGAGAATCATGGGCGCACGAGGAGATAGTGACCAAGTGAATGTGCCATAGAGACCTAATGTGCGCACCACTACAATGAAGATATCTAAGCCGAGAATATGTATGTAAGTTGTCCAAATAACTAGGAGAGTTATTTGGATAACAATATCCAATACTAGTGCAAAATTGTTAATGCAACCTCATCCGGTATTTCTAAATTCCTTAATTATGATCTAGATTTATACACCATGCATGAAAATATCGATGTGAACAATTTGGATTAGTTATGATAAAATCCTCGGGGATCACAAGTATTGTTAGGATTTAAATTAGTAAAATCACTTTATTACTGCCGTCTCGGTCTAAAGCATCTCAAAGAATTTAAACATTTTACACAACCATGATGAAATGTTGGTTGAGGTTTGATGGAGATCTAAAGATAGCAAATCTTAATCTTAAAAAATATACAGACTAAATTCTAATACCTAATCACTCACATCACTGGGGCAGTCATTAATTTGGAGATGCCCCTTCACCTCTCAATACATCATACTGCACTTCCTATAACCTAGCTCTGGTACCAACTAAAAGCACAACACCAGATTACACATTGGATACATACTAATAATACTCCATTCTCTATTGATTGATTATTCAGGAAGAATACATTACATATATAGGGAGAGGATCTCCTTAAACTTAGGAATCCTATTAAGCTTCCACGTACTTCTCAAACTAAAGTTAGGCATTTGTTTCAACCACCAAAACAACACACTAACAAATATATGCCTCATAAATGACATTTCCTAATAGATTTTGTGTTGTGTTCTAGTAAATTCTTATCTCTTACCTCCTTTTCTTTCCTAGATATGAATGGAAACATAGAGGGTCTACACATGTCCATGGTTTTCTATGGCTTCCCGTTGCACCGAATGTTGAATCATTAGACTGGAATGGCCCATACTCTATTAAGGAAATAATTGATTACTTTGACATATATATTTTCGTATAGAACTCTCAAGGAGTTCAACAACAAACACATCATGTGTTATAACCTATACAAGATGATCCTTGCCTTTTGGATATCTCCCAAATACTCCTTATTAATATTCACTCGATCTTGATGACTTGGTTAATCAAGTTCAATGCCACACCAAATGTTTGTAGTAAACATGCTTGAGGAAATTTTTTTGGTATTCGATGTCGTTATAACACACTGCAAAAAAATTAGATTCTTCGATTTCCATCGACAAAAATGGTAAACTCTAATACTTTCCACTCGAAATGATGATACGGTAAACACCCACACAACATTCGAAACTTACCATTAAATGCTCTCAAGGATTTCACTCAATGTTGCACCTAATTTGCTAACCCATATTGCCTTCCGTAAAATGCTTACCAAGATGGTCGAACATAAAATCAACGTACACAAAATTTTCCACATGATGTAAAATTGCCTCTTCTTCTTTACAATGAACTTTAATTTCTTTGAATATTCTAATTTTTAAAGAAATTCACTTAAAAAAAAGATCCTCCTCAAGAATATTCTCATTTCATTGACATCTACAAATAACGACCTATATCTATGGAATCATTCATTGAAGTCACAAGAACATGGTCTTATAATAAGATTTGTATTGGAGAGAAACGGAAGGTACGTCCTACACCAAGAATTGTTAGGGTCTCCCTAGATTTTTTAAAGTACATCCTCGTACTTCAAAATATTTATGTTATCCAAACTACCCCCTCCTAGGGCTATTTTTGTAACTTACATTTTCATTTGGACTTGGGTAGTAAAGTGATCAAGAGTGGAAAAAATCATTATTGGGGACATTATTTTCCTCCTTGCAAGCCCCTCATTTCCATACTTAGCCAAAAAATCAAGAGAATTGGGAAAAACATGCTTTGTTACGGCTAAATCAGATATTTAGAGCACAAGTAGAAAAGTTCCTCTGGGCCTTATGTTCCTCACATTCTTTGGATTGGCCAAATAAAGGAATTGGGAGTGTATTGTGGATGGATCGGGCTTTTTAGGAACCAATAGAACAATTTCTGTGTACCTTATGTTCTCCATATAAGTGATCCGACCGTAGAAAGGCATTGGATGCACTTTATTGTGAGAAAAAGGTCATTTTGAGCATCAGAAGAACAGTTCCATTGGGCCTTTAGTTCTATGCATGGCCGATTTGGCTGAATAAGTGGGGAAGAGCAATAAGTGATAAGGGCGAGTGTTGTAGACACCAAAATTTGGTATTGCTTACCCTTGACTACTGCGTGCACATTTTTCCACCATGGTTCTAGCTAGAGCCATTTAATTTAATTCACTTCATTTATTTAAATCCCCATATATTATCCCATCACCTTTAAATATTAATTAATTCTTGTTAATTGACCTAAAATTTCTAATTACCTCTAATTAGATTTCTTTGGGATGCTTTTATCCCTAACCACCTAAATCTACACCCCTACGCTTTTTCTAGCTTTTATCCTACCCATCTTTATCTCTTATCTACACATTACACTTCCCTAAATAACCCTTACCCACCTACATAATTTAAAGCATTTATCCGAATATTTGAAATCCCCATATCTTGAGTAAATTAGTGATTTTACCATCTAAAGAACAGTTTCCCGTAGTCGGAAGTGACCACCCGAGTCTCGGTCGACCCTATTAAATTACATTCACCCCCTCTTCCAGGCACACATGCAAACATCCGAGATTTATTGTGACTTTCAAACCTTTTTTCATGCTTGAGCATCTCTGCAATAGTTCTGAGACCTCTTGGAGATCCTTTCAACTTACCTTGCATCACCTGTTCCATCCTTTGTGAGATTATCATCATTTTGTGTTGTTTTATTCAATTATTATCATATTATCATTGTCTTGTTAGCACCTAACTTCTTGAGGTCCAATCTTTGTTGGAATTCTACTCTCAACCTATTCTTCTAGTTGTTTTCCATCTGGACTTGCTTTGCACTATAAAGGTTGCCATCACTCCGCCTGAGTCTTTGTCGACCCAACCCCTGTGTTATCACTTAACCTATCTCCAGATCTTTCTCACTATCTTCTTGTACTCTATTTCTATCTCCAATCCTCATATTTTTCTTCCTACTACTCTGTTGCACTAAATATATCCCATCTATACTCCGATTCTTTGTCAAACCGAGTCTTGTTTTGCACCCAATCTATTAAAATCTCTATTTTCTCGCAACCCTTTGGTCTCCTTGCCTCGGATATGCTTTACGGGTTATTTTAATCTTTCTCGAATGTTGTGATCTCCACATTTACATTCAAAATATCCAGATTTGTATTTGCAAAGAACTATTCCATCCATCTACCTTAGGTCATCGTTGACCTACCCTCTGTAGCCGTGGTAAATCGTTTGACCAGCTGTAACTTTATTTTATGTCAATTTAGATCAGATTTGTATGTGCCTTACATTTCTATATTTTTCAGTTTTTGTGTGCCTCATATTCTGCATATTATCCTATTTATTATCATTTATTTTATCATATCTTATCAAACACGGGGTTGAAATCCTCCAAGGAAGTTAACACTCTTTGGAGATGACTTCGTCGGGAAACCCCCATCTATCATCTAATCCATTTTACTCTTAGTGTATGTCATCGGTTTGTAGTAGTGAGGATCCATTATCTACTTTGCACTTGTATCTATCACATCGCACCCTAGGTACCTTAAACCCTTGAATTTTGAAGTTATTTAATTTTTCATTAACTTGAAAAGAAATAAAAATTAGATCAACATTCTTGGCACACTTGTTGGGACCACCCTTTTAGGTGATTCCTTGCATTTCTTGTTATTTTCTATGTTTCTTATACTAACACTATACGCAAAGCTTTACTTTTTCTTATTTGTGTTGCACTTGATTACTTGGATAGCTCTTCGCTTACGTCTTCTTGAAGATGAGATAAAAAGGAAAAGCATTCTCTAGGTATTCTTCATTTTCCCTTATTTTCTCCTTTTTGCATTGCATTTTCCCTTTTTGTGTGGTTGTCTTCATCAAACTTTCATATTTGGATTTGGATTTAAAACGAACCCTTTTCATCCTTTCTTGACAACATAGCTTAAGTAGGGGTTAATCGGTTGCATCTCACATTCTATCACACACAACCAAAATCACACATTAATCTACATATCTAGACATCCTTCTACTAGACGGACTGATTGGGATTTGATCCCCCAATGGGAATCCACCGTAGTATTCTGGATGGGTTAGAAATCCTACATAGACTTGGGCCTCATGTACCTTCGGGATATTGAGGACTCCCCAACCAAAACAATCTAAAACTAGCCTTAGTTGACCTTTCCTAGGCACATTCATTATCCATTTTCCCTTTTCTTTATTACATCTTCTAATTAATCATGTTAATAAAAACATTGTTGCTTGATTTGTTTGTTAATAAAATTCATAAACAAATATTTTCCCATTTCATGCCTATTAATACCTCTTCTCAAACAATGCAGCAATATAATATATCCAATGATATTTCCTCCTCCAATGATCTTGAAATTCCACATTGGATCTCTTAACCTTGTAAAGACCATGTCACCCGAATCGATCCCGCTTTTGAAACTAACTCTCTTATATCTCATCAGTCCACTTCTCCTCAACCAATCACACCACCATCTCCTACTCCTTTAGAAACTCTTGGGCCTCCTTCTATCCCCATGTATGACTTCATATTTCGTAGATCTCCCACGATCTCTCAATCTCATCAATCTACTCCATCGGTGGATCCTATTCCATCACCTCAAACCAACACTATCCATACTTCATCTGATATTATCACTAGAATGCCTATCCAACCATCTCAATCTCCCAATACTCAACAATCACATCACATTCCTATCTCTCAACAATAATCATTATCACAACCTATCCCATCCCGTCACATTCCTATTCAATCTCCACCCTTTAATTATATCCCCTCTTATTAAACATTACATCCTTATCCATCCAATTCTCATGTTGTGCAACCACAACCATCTACCTCTTATGTAGTGCCTTCACACAAAACTTATAAACCATCTTCTAATTATACCCCCTTGGGGGAATCTTATAGTTCAATCTTCAACAATTTGATGACATCTCACCTCCTCATACTTCCTCCCATCCAGCCTATTGACAACTCACACCCCAAAATGCTTAGTATCATGAGGGTCATTATTGTAAATATCATCGAGTCATAGGTCATGACATTGAAAAGTTATTTTAAAGATTGTGTTCAACAACTTATAAATCAAGGGGATCTCCAAATAGAAAATCCTACCTCATCTTGTAGCCAACCCCTTGACATCTTCAGACAACCCTTTCCTAATCCACCACCGAAAAATCAATTTCTACCTTCCACATCTTACACATCCAATCCTTATGCAATCAATACTATACATCAAACACCTCCATCCTTACCTATCTCATCTACCTCATCATTTATTCATACCTTAGACATTGTGCCTACAAATTCTACCACACCTATCACATTAACTTCCACCACTTTTCCTACATCTATGTCTATTCCTACCTTTACCACATCTACATTGACTACATCTATCATAACCCTTGACCTATCATTAATACATCACTTAACATCCAAATTATACCCAGCTCCCTATCGATCCCAACTACCTCTTTATATACCCCATTAATAAATCCACTTAGGACATCTTCATCACATATATCCACATCTTTTCCCATGGCCATATCACCTATTTTATCTCAATCTTCTACACTTAATATTCCAACATCTACCATTTCCACATCTATACCCACTACCACACCAATCAAATCTTCTCAATTTGCAAACATATCAATGATACCCCTTGAAACATTTATGAAACAAGCACCCCCACCTAAGACAAACACAAAGGGCATTCATGCCTCCTCAAAAAAACCACCCATTCCTAAACCTACACAATTCACATCTTACATAGACCTCATTAATTGCATCATACAAACACCCCTTTCCCCATCAATATCCACATCTACACCCACATATACTTCATCCCTTATCACATCCACTTCATTGGATTTGATCATACCTACTACTTCATCTACATCCATTCCACCTTTACCTATTATACCATCCATGGAATCAATCCCAATTCCTCTTTCTTCACTTCTACCAGCACCAATCACATCAACTATCATGACTACATCAACTTCATCTTCTCCTCCTACATATTTTTCATCATTTGAAGGGTTTTGAAAACATTCCAACTTTCCTTAACTTCAAATTATCTTCCCATTCCACCCTCACAATCAAACACTTCTACGTCTTCTTTATACATTGTCAAAGAAAAGTTACTTCGTCCACCAATACCAACCACAAAACCGTCAGATCCTCCAGTCGAGATTATTTTCATCCCTGCAAAGGATAAATCCTCTCAATAAAAATCTAAGATGTTTGGTAAGCATCCCCAAATGTCTCTTATGCATCCTCATAAGAAGTTAGGTCTTCCCTCTCCTCAGCAATCCAATGTTAAAACAACCATCCTAGGAGTGCCCCCATCTATTTTTGGGCTAGGACCTTTATCTAAAACATCTCCCAATGATTAATCCAAATCCAAACAATCTAATCCTCCTCCCAAATTTGATTCATCTTCTAAGACATCTAATTTACCCATCCAATCTACATCCACTCCTTCCCCTAAATCCAAGTCAAAATATCATATCAAAACCCACAAGAAAAAAATATCCACTACTTCTATCGAATCTTACAAAGATATCCTTAGACATTTAATCTAAACATCTGCCATCAAACTTCCTCCTATTAAATCTTTTGATCCTCATAGTAAGAAACCATCATGGTTTGATCCAAATCACATTTGTGCTTATCATCATACCCGGGTCATGACACTGAGCATTGTAATATCCTCCAAACAATCATCCATGATATTATTAAGGATGATGAATCTCCCATCCAAGGGTATCTACCATCTCTGTTCACCATAACCAATCCAATTACTATTTCTAAATCTTCATCCATTGAGTTGCCTCCACAAGAATGTCCTCCTTTGTTCATTGATACTATTTGTCTTTCCAATCACCCTTATTACCACCAACCATCTATCCAATCCAAATCCAAGGTTATCATCGATATTCCTTCTAACGATCCCATCCAATCTCCTTTGACATCAACTAGATCATCCATATCTAAGTTACCTAATCTGATATCATTTCCATTGGTGGGGGAGCATCTCCCCCTTATTATTGATCTTTTCATCCTCTTTCACACATCTTATCCACATCAATTCATCCCCTTATCCATTAAATAGCTCCCTTGATGTTGGGGGACTTTATTCTAGGATCGGTATGCTTATGAACTAATTCCTTTTTATCCCGACATTGTCTTATCTTATCCAACCCATCTCATATGATCTTATCCAGTTTACTCAAGCCAAACTATCTATCCACCATATTTTCATCCTAAGTCCACCTCTGTGGCCATATCTTCTTCCCTTAGGGGCACCATGGTCTTGCCTAAAGTCTGCCTTTGTGGCCTTATTTGCACCTCTTTAGGGAACCATATTTTTCATCCTAAGTCCACCTTTGTAGAAATATTTGTGCCTCTTTTGGGGCACCATTTTCTCATCCAAAGTCCTCCTTTGTGGCCATAGTTTTTCCTCTTTTGAGGCACCATTTTCCTCATCCAAAGTCCACCTTTCGGCCATATTTGTGCCTCTTTTGGACCACCATATTTTTCATCCAAAGCCCACATTTTGTGGTCATCTATTCATCTCATTAGGGACACATATTTTTCTTGTTTCCTCAAAGGTAACACATAGTTTTTATCTTCTCCCATTTATCTCATTGTATCCCATCTTTTACAATCTCTCTTATCATGACCTCAAATTAAGTGATCTTGTCCTACTCTAGAAGGGAGAAAATGTGGAAATATACTATTTAGTGCTCCATTATTTGTGTGTAATCATTAAATAAGTTAATATATTGTTTTGGGTGAGTGAGGTTGTTTGTAACAACTCACGTAAGTTAGATTTTTGTTATAGCTACCTCCTAAATTATAGGAGAGCTATATTCCTATTTATATAGGTTCTTGTAATATGAATTTTAATGTACTGAATAGAATATCCTTGCTGTGTTTACTCTGTAAAATCTGATTGATGCTTTTCATTTGGCATCAGAGTGATGTAATGGTCCCTGTTGTAGAGCTGAAGGCGTATATTTATTCCAATCTATTTGTTTGGAGTGGCGATCAGATCTTGTGTGAGATCGATATAGTTTTATTGGGTTGAGCAAAGAATTTTAACAGTGGTATCTTTGTGTGTAGTCAATGCAAGTCCTCTTCTCATTCTATGTAGCTTCCATGGTCTGCACCCCATCAATGCCTCCAGATATGATTGTTTCATGTTACTCTCCGAATGTGCATTCAATCCGCAAATTGGTTAATGACCGGGAAGCATGGCAGGATCTCCATGCATCATTCAGGATAACAAAGTCTTATATATTTTTTTGTGGTGGGATGCATATACAAATCTTCTTATCACTGTTTAGAAGTGAATCAATGAACATTGGAGGAATTTTTTGGGGACATATAAATTCTTACGATTGTTTCTTTGAAAAGAAAGCATGAGTTTTTAGTGAGTTGGGTGTCAAAATCAGTCAAGAATAACTTTCAAATTATGTAATGAAATCAAACAAAATTAGTACCATTGCGAAGCTATCAAAATAAGCTTTCTGACGCATTAAACGGTTCACAAATCGGAGCTTTGGTTCTCTAGTTATGAACAGATCTATGCTCTCCCAAATTCACGTGAGTTTTTTGCACAGCCAACTCTGATTGGGCAATTATTTTAATTTTTCATAAAGACTATAGTTTTGAAAAATCAATTTTTCCTATAGTTTTTGTTTAATAATTGCATTTTGACGACAATTAATGCTTTTTCACCAAATTAATATGTTTTGGGTGTCAGTTCTCTGAAATATTGGTATTTTTGGAATCCTCATTTCCTCTCGATTCCAACAAGTGGTCACACGATTAATTTTCTCACCATTTTGAGAAAAAAATTTAATCGTTGTATCAATTTTAATTATATTATACCATTTTACGGGAAATTGTAACCTCCATAACTTTTGCACAGTAACTCGAAATCAAGCTCCATTTTTGCAAAAGTGCTTTTTTTTTACTTCCGTTCCATTTGTTATAATTTTGGGAGAAAATGCCAATTTTGAAAATACTCTCTTTTTGGCCATCCAATGGAAGCTCTCTTTGAAAATTCAATGGGCTCAACTTTCATACTTGGAAAGTGAAGATACGAGATATGGTTAATGAATACAAATCTTTGGAGGATAGTAGATGGAAAAGAACTTACACTACTACAGATCGACCAAATTGGAAGAATGGGAAACGAGAAATGATAAAGCCAAAGCCATTATTGGTCTTGCTCTCTTAGATACTGAGCTACACTATGTTGATCTTGAGAAATCATCTCATGAAATGTGGGAAAAATTGAACAAAACCTTTGGTGCTAAAGTAGTGAACAAATTTTTTTCTCTTAAATTACAATTGTTCAAGTTAAAAATGGGTGAAGGAGCTACAATGTCTAACCATATTAATGATTTACGGTCTCTCCTCCTTGGCAGAAGTAAAAGCTCTAGTAGATGATGAAGATGCAAAAGCTATTCTATTGAATAGTTTGCCTCCCAAATACAGTAATGTTGTCTTCACACTTGGTCAGATGCCTTCCAACTCATTAGAAGATATGATATCATCTCTCCTAGCTGAGGAAAAATGGACCAAAGAAGATGTAGAAAAAGAAACAACAATGTATGTAAAAAGGAAATACAAAAATGTTTCTAAATATAAAGAGGAAAGAGAATGTTTCTACTGTAAGAAAAGGGACATACAAATTCATTTTGTAGAGCTCGAGCTCAAGATATACTTAGTGGAAAACTCAAAGGAATCGAGGCCAATTTCATTACTGAAGAAGGATCAGAGAATGGGGAAGCACAAGTACACAAAGACAGTGGCTCTGAAGACTTCTTATACTAAGCATGACAATGGAGGTAGGAGGAATCAGAGGTTGGAGGTCAATCAATGACCTATCATTAGTTGCCAATGACGAGGCCACATATTAGATTTGGTGACATGTGTGTTTGTGCAATTAGATTTTATTGCTTCGGTGTGGTATAGTTTGCGGTTTGCAGTTTTCAATAAGTGGAAATTTCACATTGAGGGGGGAACATGATCCAATGTTCCATTTCCATTATGTCAGCTTTTTCTATGTATGTACGAGCAATAGATTTCAACAGAATTTCCTATGTTATTCCCTGCAGTGAGATGTGATGAGAGATGAGAATAGTACTTGGCATATCATGATGTGGTCTTAGGTAAACCACTTGAAAACATTTATTTGTGGTTTGTGGTAAACCAATAGCAAAACCACCATTATTGGTTGTTGATAATCCATTCGCAAAACCATCACTTTGTGGTTTGTGGTAAACCAATTGCAAAACCACCATTCTCGATTTGTGGTCAACCGTTTGCAAAACCATCCCTGAGGTTTGTGATCATCTTGTGAAAATCACCAAATCATGAGAAGGTACAAGTACAGAGGTAGGTTTTACCCATGTTCGCACTAAGGGGGGAATGTTAGGAAATATACTATTTAGTGCTCCATTATTTGTGTGTAATCATTAAATAAGTTAATATATTGTTTTGGGTGAGTGAGGTTGTTTGTAACAACTCATGTAAGTTAGATTTTTGTTATAGCTATGACCTAAATTATAGGAGAGCTATATTCCTATTTATATAGGTTCTTGTAATATGAATTTAATGTACTAACAGAATATCCTTCTTTGTGTTTACTTTGTAAAATATGATTGATGCTTTTCACTTTTGTGGTCATCTATTCATCTCATTAGGGACACATATTTTTCTTGTTTCCTCAAAGGTAACACATAGTTTTTATCTTCTCTCATTTATCTCATCGTATCCCATCTTTTGCAATATCTCTTATCATGACCTCAAATTAAGTGATCTTGTCCTACTCTAGAAAGGAGAAAATGTGGAAAGTTTTCCCCTAACTGGATTGGACCATACATTATCACACATAAGTATGGGTCGGGAGCCTATCGTTTGGCCTCCCTTGATGGTAAACTAAAAGTGAAACCACTTAACTTTGTTCACTTATAACCATTCTATTGTTAGCACGTATACGGTGATCACTTAGTCATATCATTAGATTATCCCTCCATCATTTGCCTCTTCCATCTATCATTGTAATGCTTTGGGATTATGTGGTCTCTGTCACTTTCCTAAATGTGACCTTAAGTATGAGCACCACAACTCTTCCCATAACATTTTCCTTAGGGATAGGTTCTCCCCTCTTGGTGAGGAATTTATGATCATTACATCAATCACCCTCTTATTTACCTATTGAAACCATACATAGGGCTCACACGCATCTCTTGTACATTCATTTTCTCATCCTAAGTGATCTACCTAGCTATTTTCAGCTCTTCCGCTTGTTAAAATCAAAATTCACGGATGCTTTTCTCAAAAGGAAAAGCTATAAAAAATATTTGCTCCTTGAAGAATAAGCTGTTCATGCAAAAACAAGAAGATAAAACACAAATCAAATCAAATAAATAGATTGATCTCTCAAAAGATGACTATCATGTGTATCACTCTTGCCATCTATATTATATATGTATAAAGTAGACCATACCCTCGAAGGATGGATACTTTTTTGTATTATGGCATCAAAGGCTTCCCATATTGATCAGCCTTCCATTTTATTAGCATCCTAAGAAAGATTCCTAGATTGATCAAATTTCTTCTAGCAAATTTCCCGCATTGATCAACTTTCTTCTCGTAAACTTCCCACATTGATCAGTTTTCTCTTTACCCTTCCCAAAATCGGGCATAGATTTAGGGAACACCACTTATGGAGAACCCTCTTCCCATGTACAAGTTACATCAAAACCCCTTTTTCATGTCGACATTAGGTTTATGAGTTCATTTCATCCATACTTCCTTCATGATATTTTATATAACTAACTATCATTGGTTATGTGTTAACACTTGTTTTGGTCGCATGTGCCTTACGTTACTTGGGTCCCTTTCTTGTTTATCTCCAATGCATTTGGTGGAATTGTTTCCCTGAACACTCTTTGATATGACATAGCATAATTCATTCCTTTTGGTCACATATAGTTTGATCAATATCTATTATCTCATATATTGTCTCATCCATAATCCTATCACACCTTATCTTATCAAATCTTATCCAATCTACCACATGTTAAGTCCACTCTTATGGCCATATTTGTGTTCCTTCTCAGGGCATCATATCACACATTTTTATTATCTTGCCTTTTTGGCCATCTTTGTGCTCTTTTTCTAGGGCATCATTTCATCTTATCTCAAGTCCACCCTTGTGGCCATATTTATTCCCCCTTCAGGAATTTATATCATCATTTCTTATTTCACCTTTTCGGCCTTTTTCATGTCCTCTACTGGGGCACCATATTATCATCCATGTCTCATCTCAAGTCCACTTTTGTAGCCATATTTGTGTTCCCTCTTAGGGAACCATCTCATAATATCATCTCATCTCAAGTCCACTTTTGTGGCCATATGTATTTCCCCTTGGGGCATTTATATCATCACTTTTTCATATTTTTCCTTTTCAGCCATTTTTGTGCCTTGTCTTTGGGGCACCATTATTTCCATTCTCATCCTTTGTGGATGCATACCTTTTATCGATTCCTCATATATGAAGGATTTCACATTATTTTTGCATTTGGTTGTGCATAGTTTGATGTTTTCCTATGAACCATTTGTCCTCACATCTTGCATCCATTCGAGAGGTTTCCCATTGGATTCCCTCCATTTCGCGGTGATTTTCACCCACTCAATAGTCTGTAGAGAATTACTGGCCGTCTCCATTGAGACCGTTATTTATTCCCTACCGACGTGATATCAGAATCATCGTCATAGGTTCTATTATTGTTTGAATCCTTCTTGCTTGGGGTATCTTACCTCACTTTATCATTTTACCCATCTTTCTTCTCCCACCCGCCCTTCAACATCTACCTCTTTTAAACTCATCATCGATTCCCCTTTACATTATTAATCCCTCGTTTGAGGGGGAGCTCATCATCAATATTTTGTTAACCTTCATCCTACTCTTTATCTCTCATCATTTTTGTCTCATGGCTTGCTAGTGCAAACCACTCAACAAAAAGGGGAAAATGTAGACACCAAAATTTGGTATCATTACCCTTGACTGCCCGCATGCACATTTTCCACCATGGTTCTAGCTAGACCCATTTAATTTAATTCATTTCATTTATTTAAATCCCCATCCATTATCCCTTCACCTTTAAATATTAATTAATTCTTGTTAAGTAACCTAAATTTGCTAATTACCTCTAATTAGCTTTCTTTGGGATGATTTTATCCCTAACCACCTAAATCTACACCCCTACAATTTTTTATAGATTTTTCCTACCCATATTTATCTCTTATCTACCCATTACACTTCCCTAGATAACCCTTACCTGCCTACATGCTTTAAAGAATTTATCCCAATCTCTAAAAGCCCCATATCTCAAGTAAATCAGTGATTTTACCATCTAAAAAATGATTGCTGAGACGGTGGCGACTCGGATGAGTCACCTTCGATCCTATTAAATTACATTCACCCCCTCTTCCTGAGGCATGCATGCAAATATATGATATTTCTTGTGACTTTCAAACTTTTCTCATGCTTGAGCATCTTTGCAATAGTTACAGACCTCTTGGAGCTCCTTTCAACTTTCCTTGCATCACTCATTCCATCCTTTGTGAGATTACCATTATTTTGTGTTGTTTTATTCAGTTATTATCATATTATCATTGTCCTGTTAGCACCTAACTTCTTGTAGGTCCAACTACTATCAGAATTCTACTCTCAACATATTCTTCCATCCATTTTTCTTGTAGGTATTCTTATTCGGTTCATTTGTAATCCAACTTTGCTTTTGCAATGTCCAGGTTTTTATCGCTCCACCAGTGTCGTTGTTGACCCAACCCTATGTTATCACTTTCCCTATCTCCATATCCTTCTCGGTGTCTTTCTATACTCTCATTCTATCTCCAATCCTCAGATTTGTATTCCTATTGATCTATTGCACTAAATCTCTCCTATTTGCTGATGTAGTCGCATTTGTCGACCCAAGTCTTGTTTTGTACCCAATCTATCAAAATATATTTTTTCTACCACCCTTGGTCTCCCAACCTTAGATATGATTTTGCGGGTTATTTCCATCGTTCTCGGACTACCACGATATGTGATTTTACATTTAGAATATCTAGATCTACATTTACAGTTATTGTTCCATCCATCTACCTTAGGTCACCGTTGACCTTCCCCTCTACAACCTTGGTCGTCATCGACCATGCTAGGTAAATTTATTTTATGTCAATTTAGATTAGATTTGTATGTGCCTTACATTTATGCATTTTTAGTTTCTATGTGCCTCAGATTCTACATATTATCTTGTTTATTATCATTACTTTTATCATATCTTATCAAACAAGGGGTTGACATCCACCAAGGAAGTTAACACTTCTTAGAGTTGACTTCGTCGGGAAACCCCCATTTATCATCTAATCCATTTTACTCCTAATGTCTATCATCAAATTATAGTAGTGAGGATCCATTGTCTACTTTGTGCCCATATCTATCACATCGCATCTCGAGGTACCTTAAACCCTCACATTTTGAAGTTATTTAATTTTTCATTAAATTTGGAAAGAAAGAAAAATTAGATCAACAAGTGTTGCGGGTGAAGTGAGAGGTGCGAGCACAAAGGAATGGGTGAAATTGTCCCATGGTTCCACCTAAATACGATTCCCTAGGAAACTCATTACTTGCTGCAAAGTCATATTAAAAAGGCCTTGTGGTAACACATGGAATAGTTATCCACTTCCTCTAGTTCCCTAATCGGCTGATCCAAGTGAACTTGGCATAAGCAGATTAATGCATACTGCAGCATAACACAGGAACCAATCATGACCCCTTGAACCCCTAAACTTTAAATAGCCAAAAATTATCCATATTATTCCAAATTTCAAAAAATTGGTACACTTGGAAATATCTCAACATATACTACACCAAAAATCCAAATTTCTTAATTTAAGTGAGGGTAGGTAGGTGAAAAAGAGGAATACAATCCAACATTAAAAGATACAGTTCTAGATAGCTCAACCACCCAATTTGATGAAGTATGTGTTAGAAATTAGGACACTGAGAGGGGGTGAATCAATGCTAATTTAAATTTTACCTCACAAATCAATTCACTTAATCTGCACCATCATACGCAAAACAACATCCACAAGCAACTAAAATGAAAGATAACACATACGAGACATAATTTAATGTGGGAAACCCAAACTAGGAAAAAACCCAATTGAAACCAAGAACTAGCTTAGGAAAAGAATGTCTTGTAAATGTTACATGATTTCAAGTTGAGCTTCAACTCAACATGGAGTTGGAACTCCAAAATAGTCTTTGACAAGATATACTTGCTTGTCAGAAGCTTCAACTCCCAAATTTGGTCCAGCAACTACCGAACTCTTATAAGCCTCAACTTATAGGAAAGTAACAACTCCCCACATGCTAAGCTATAACTTAGACTTTTTCAGGATTTTGATCACTCAGAATTTTGTTGTCTCACACAACTGATGGTGACCTCTAAATTAGCTTATTCTTGTTCTCTTTTTCATATTCATTCTCTTCTTGATTTTTGTGCTTCTGATACTTTATCATGCAAGGTTCATTTGACACAAAACTTCTGTTTACATTCCACTCTTTTAGGTCTTATGTAATCTTTCTTGTATCAAGATTTTTACATTCATCAGATTTTGACACACTTCCCCCTTTGAATCAACATATCACAATGTTCTCAAAATCAGTCTCTTGAATCACCTATCTACTCTCCATTCTCATCTAGAAACAAGACTTCATGAATGATATTTCATATTAAACAACTCACTCTTCTTTTAACTTTTCTCACATTATCTCATTTTGTTGTTCCATCAATAAGCGTATCTTCAAGGTTCTTTGTCTCGCATTTGATTCACATCATCTACTTCTTCAATTTATTATCTCGTACTTGAAATTATAAATATGAAACCGGGTCTTCAAGTGTGATCTTACACTCTCAAGTAGGCTCCATATCTATGAAGATGATACCTTTGAATTTCTATATCTCCCTCTATTTTGTTCATCTTACACCCTTTTCTAACTCTTTCTCGACACTTACATGTCTCTTTAACACAATCAACAACAACTTGCTTCACACAATAGTCCTTTTGAATACAAATTCATTTCACATTCCCCGACCTTTTCAACTTTAAAACAAGACTCTTCACATTTCCTTTTTTCCTCAAAAATGGTTTAAGCTAGATAAGAAACATTAAAAAGTTTGTAAATTTTCATATTTTGTTAGATAAGAATATTAGACATTTGAAATCCTTCCATACATTCAAGAGAATCACAAGATGCTTAGAGTTTACAAGATGACATGTGGCACTCCTTTAACCCTTCTACAACTTCATCATGTCAATTTACATTCTAATAACTAGCCTCTTCCACCACGGTAGTAATCGACTACAAGGAGCATCTGCAACATAATTATGACTGTCATATACAAGTTTCTAAAAATGAAGGATGGAGTTACATTTGAGGTGCACATTACAACTATTCCACAATACCTTTGTTTCTTTCAAAAACTTCAGCCCTTCATTATTAAGACCATATTTCTATTTGAACTCAAATCATGACTCAATGAGGCTCCAGGACTAGTTATTATAGGCTTGAAGAACTCGACCCAGGCTTGATGTAGAAGGAATTTATCACAAATACCAAGAATGAACTAGTCATAAACATTGAAACACTATTTTGAACATGAGAGAAAAATATTTATCTTTCATTCAAACAAATTAGCTAAGTTACTCAAAAGATGGGTTCGATTCAGGGCTTCTAGCTCTTAGATATGCTACTATGAAGTTCTATTACCACTTGATCAATTTCAAAGCAAACCATAGATGATTTAAGCCATACTTTGATCTTTTGAATATTTACACGAAGTATTAAACCTTCAAATGTAGATAAAATGCATTAAATACACTAAGCAGACTGTAGAAGAGGTTGAAACTTTGTCTTGAAGAAAGCTGTCATGAATAACTCGATGCACACTTGGTGGTTTGAACTAGGACATGAAAAATACTTTAGACACTTGCTAGAAATAGGTATGATAGAAATTTCAAGCAATTTCTTTGGTTCAATTTGAGATTCAAGGATTTTTCTAGTTTAAACCCTAGCTAGAGGGTTTCCTAATTTGTGTATGCCTGAGAGGGATGGAAATTTTTTTTCTCGGTTATTAGTTGATGTATTTAAAAATATCAACTTCTAGGGACCTTTGCAATCATTTACCATCTTTTCCAAGCTTTACTTCACCTTTTAGGATTCAAAATCACACCTAGTAGCCAAAGAAACATAATACAATATGGAAAAATAGTGACAATACTCTTTATACCAAGAAAGAGTTTCTTTGAATTAGTCTTGGTGGATATAAAAAGGTTATAGTAATTATTTAGAGTCTTAAAAACTTGATTAAACATCACACCTCTTCCCTGGAGACCAAAATTTCATCTTTGCACTTGTCAAACTATGCTTTCATAGTCTATACCATGTCTACAAGTGATGCAGTCTAGAATCCATTGTATAAAACCCGGCCCGCCTGGCACATCACCTGACTCGAGATGAGTGCTCACCAAAGCATGCAAAGGTTCCGGGCCCCTCTTTAGAGTTATATGTGTAGGATGTTAGTGTGATGAAGCTAAAGCATATTCAGATCCATAATTAAACATAAACATTCCACAGTTGTATATAATCCAAATTTAGATCTTAGAGAATCATGAATTAAACAATAACTATAATGAGATTAACCATACATGAACTAGTCTCAGTGATGTCTAACACCATTATCCAACCAATAAAATTCATTACATTAAACACTGTAAAACACATAAGCTTCTTACATTGTAAAGTATCACCATGAGTCATGTGCACATCGGTTCCAGTAGCATAACTTTACTATCACTTAGTCTCTCACACACACACACTAAACTACATATTTCAATACATATAGAGATGGGAATTTCCCTTCACCACTTACACACTTCTCAAAATAGGTCGCATCTTTGTTAATAACCATGTGCCTTTACAATGTCATGCATATATGCAAATGCGCTAATAATAGACATCCTATAGTTAATTGATAGAAGATATCCTATTATTAGTCTAAACCACGCATAGCGCTTATCAACCGTTCATTCCCAAAATACCATTTGTGTGTCGCGCAAGTCTCCATCCCGATGTGTGCTCTACATGCTATCTCCAAAAATAGCCCGTACCCATAAAAACGGCTAAGTCTGAGCCAACTATTCTCGCACGCGTTTCCTTTCCTATCTTTCTGTGCCTTCAAATGTGCCTTGTTATTGCACGTGAATCCTATGTTTGTCTTCTCGTTAGGACAATACTATGTTTGCTCAACATTACCCCACACTAAAATACATTGTCATCTCAAAAATGGGGATTATTTCTGATGTTACCAAATAATAAAGAATAAGAATTAAAATAATTCAAAGAATCAGTTGTACAAAAGAATGAATCTCTACTCTAAAAAATCCTCTCCTTCATTTGGCGAGGATCAACTCCGGATATTCATTTTTAATATCAGCCTCCAACATCGCCATTCATCTATCACGATCCTTGTCTTCTCTGGAATGTCTGCGGCGATTGCATCTAACTTGTCTGAGTAATATTTTCCTTCTTATTCTCGCAATACACAGACAACATTGGCCATAACAGACATCATTCCTTCAGAAGATCCATCTTCTACGCTATGAGCTTATTAATCTCATATATCCTCTCCTTATGTGGATCTTGGGCTTTTGTAAAGGATTTGCACTTCTATTTCACTAGTGCCAATCTTTCTGCGTGCCCTAAAGTCTCATCTTTCATTGCTTCTACGACTTCATTATCTTCAACCAGAGTCCTGATCATTATCACTGCCTCTAGTGCTACACACAAATTAAGAGATTGGTCTACTTTCTTCAACTCATCCTTTAAATTCTGGAGTAGTGCCTCATACGTTGAAATTTTTTTGATCATAGAGGCCCTTGCTCTCTCTGCTTCTTGTTCAACATCTTTTGGTGCGGGCATTCTAAGTGGTCCATCCTCTAGCACCAAATCAACCAAAGTGTGCACATAATGCATTGCAGAAGGAAACTTTTCAGGTACCTTTGGTTCTAGATGAGGCCTTGCCTTTAGAATGTAATCACCAATTTCTTCAGCCATGCTAACAAAGGCCTCATTATTTATCCGTTCTTTTTCCTTCTCTACCTTTAACCGCTCTATCTCTCGTAATTTTGTCCTTGTTATCTTCCATCAACGCTCTAATGGTGATGGCCTTATCAATATTCCTCCATGCCACCTGATGGGTGTCGTCATTCCCTTCATTTAATCAACTTCTTGTTGATGTCATATCAAACCAGGGGTGTGTCTAAAGCTATATGCAACAAGAGTACTTTAACTGATCTAGTAGTTGACTATAGCTATTTTTATATTTTCTAGGGGATCTCTTTAATGTCTTAAGGACTTCTTGGTAAAACCTTATTTAAATCAAACTATGAAAACTTGCTGAAAGTAAAACACACCATGTAGAATGGAAACACACTTGCTGTTGGAAAATAAACACACTTGCTTCTGAAAGTAAACACTCTTGCTTTTGGAAATAAACACACTCAAATTAAAATGCTTGAAAACATTTGCAAGAAATATAAAGATTTATCTAAACACCTGCAGGAACAAGTATACAACAGAGTTTAACTGAAAGAACTAAAGCAATACAAAATTAATAGATCTAAGCTATTTTCTGAAGAAATATAAATACCAAATAAATGAATATCTTGGTCCTTGGGGGAGTGGGCCCTTGCTCCTCCTTGAATTAGGATTTTAACAACTCAGAATTCTCTCAAATTAGAATGGCTATTTTATTGATAAAAAAATTTAGTATTACAAAACGTACTAGATCTGGATACTTAATCTATTTATTTTCTCTATTCTATATCTATCTCATTCTATATCTATCTTCTATTACAGGTCTACTTTTATATACATTTTACAATCACAATTATCTCAATGATTATGATGAAATCGAATCATGCCTAGAATAGATGTTGAGTCGGATGGCAGTTGATCAGATAGTTGTAGGATAACTCTCCCTAGATCTGTATTCAGAAATCTTCTCGTCCTTTATGATTGAAGGGGTCGTAGATGCAAAATCTCTGGATGTGGTTTAAAATAGATAACTCCCATCGGTTTTAGAACTTTGGAGAAGTTTCAGAACCATAGGAAATTGTTAAGAACCAAAACCTGTGAGAGTTCTAGAGCTATCCCCAGGAGTTCTGAACTAAGTCCAAAAATTCTGGAACTAAATATTGGAGTTTTGAAACTAAGTCCGAAAGTTCTAGAACTACTTTGTGTGATGGAGTTCTAGAACTAGCTTGGAAGTTTCGGAACTAAGTTGTGTAGGAAAAATGCTCTAAAAACATACTAAATGCCACTTGCTTCATTTCCTCGATTGATTAGACCTGCTTTATTACAAAACTGAATTTAAACACACACTATGTTAGGAATTTTAGAGCTTTTAACATTAGGATCACAATCAATCAAAAGATAGACAACTACATCCTAACTCATATTAGATCAACTACACAATGCAATCAAACTTAATCAAAAGGATAGTAAGATGAGATCATATATTATACATTAATTAGACATATTATGGCCTCATCATTTCCCCAAACTTATTTGTAAGTCCCTTTACAAACTCATTCTTAAAAAGTGGGATCATATGTTCTGCATTCCATTTGATTGCTTAGATCAAATGGCTAAAATTGAATTTTCTAATGCTTAAGCTCATATACTGCACTCCAGATCCTTTTTCTATTTTCCTCTCCCACTTTTCAAATTCAGCATGGTCTTGAGGTTCTCTTCGCCGAGGAGACATAGGGGTGAGAAGTAGAGGTGGCCTTGTTCACATTCCCATCCATATTTGGCTGTAGGTTTCATTGACTTGGGGAATTATTGTGCATAATGCTTTGGCCCTCTCTAAACTCCATATCATATTTGTAGGGGAAATTACTTCCCTTATTTTCAAAGCAACAATAAGGAGTTCCCACCTCATTGAGCATCCTTCATAAATATCTTCAAAATTTTCCTCCTCCGTGAAGGCATCAGTACTCTTTTGTAGAATGGTAGGGTAATGTGTCTTGAATCTCCTATCAAAGGTATGAGTTCTAAAATGTGTGAGGAAGGAAGAAGGTTTACCATAATGAGCTCTCATGCAGAGGCCTGTTGAGCTAGCTTTCAATAAAAATTCAGATTCTCTTTCCTTCCATGCAATTTGGTTTTGCAAAAGAGAGACAAATGCATTGAGCTAGCTCTCCCCTACATATAAGTTAATCATAAATCCTATTTTTTTCTATAGCATATAATTGTAAAGATAAAATTCACATAGGAGATTTTTCTATTCAGGGTTGGATAGAGAGTAAGCTGCCATGAATTCAGATTCATCTTGTAGTTCATGTGGAAGCCCACATGTAATTCTTGACAATTGCCAGTGAATGAACTGCTCTTCCAAAAACACACTATATGCAGGAGAAGGTCTCCTGCAGGCAAGCAATTTCTCACTCATAATACAGACCATATGAATTTTGGCAAGACATTTATATTTATTTCCTTCCTCCTTATAATTTTTTTCTTCCCATTCCTTTCTTGCCTTCATCTCTTCTTCTATCTTGGTCTTTAATTCCTCATTTGATATTTTGGCTTCTCTGAGCTCTCTGCAAATATCATCCCATTCTTTCGTTTCAAGTGGAAAATAGGTCAACTTAGTCGTACGGAGGTGTGGACATAACACTCTATTTTCTAGAATTCGTGAACTCTTCCTCTTTTTCTATCATTTGTTTCTTGGTTCTTTGATAATTCCTAAGTTCTAGCTCTACAATTTGAGTTGTTATCTCATTAATGAGCATTTCCCTTTGTTCCAATTTAAGTTTGAGGAAGTCCAATTCCTCATATTTTCTCTCAGTAATGAACTCTGCTCTAGACAAGAACAGAGCCTATTTAACTTGTTGTCTTTCCTCTTCCTCTAAAATTATTTGAGGAGTTTGGCATTCTTCCTCTATTAAAGGAAATTTTCCTTTTCTTATCTTGGATGCCAACTCTTCTTCTTCATGTGGCACTACTGATGGTTCAGCCAACTCTTGAAAATCTTGATCATCAAATCTCTTTTCTCCTCTATCCATTTCAACATGAATTGGCTCAGGTGGAGTCATGGCCATGCTACCCAAAATGTCAGTAGCTTCCTCTTCCATCCTTTCTTGCTCACTCCTTCCTTCTGGAGTTCCCCTTGACCTCTTATGAATTTTTCTTATCTGGGGAAGTTCAACATGCCCAATAGTGAATTTCCCTCTAGATCTTCTTCTTACTATTCTTTCTTATTCTTGTGTGTGTGAGCTATCACTGTCAGAGACAAATATTGGCTCTTCTGAAGCTGCTATGAAAGAAGGAATTTCCTTCACAGGTACAAAAGGATCTGCTATTTTTATCTTCCTCACCAACCTTATTTTTCTTGGTATGTTTTCTCTTTCCATTTCCCTCTGTCCTTCTATAGGGGAATCAATTTCCAGATTAGCTAAAGGAGAGAATGGGGCTAGAATTTTCCTTTTGATAATATTAGGGTTTTTCTTGAACTTGCCAAGAAACTTGTCCCAAATTTCTTCTCCATTCTTTTTGACAGAAATGGTGATGGCATATCAAATGAATTAGACCATGATGCCTAATTGTTCCAACACCCCAGAAATATTTTTAAGCCATGGTCTGAATGAAATAAAAAAGAAACCACGAGAGGTTTATTATGTATTCGAGCTTGGTGGCTCCATACTTGAGATATATGAGCATTTTTAAGACTTCTTTTCCCACGGACCCAACCGACCATCACAGTTAACTATTTTACCATCCAAAATGCTACCTGTCACAAAGGGTTTGGGAAAATTGGCCCTTTTTACCCCTTTTATGATTTTCTTTGTATTATAGATATACTGGGGTCAACTTCTTCTTTGCAAAGCAAGACTTCAACCAGAGCTTCTTTCAAAGTCCCCTTGGCAGGTTGTGGGACATGAACAATGGGCACTCTAGACACATTACTTACAATATTTATAGAAAAAGGAATAAAGACATTTCTTACTTTTGTTCTAGTCTATTCTAGGTTTATGACGAATTCTCTTACCAATTTGTCATTATGCCTTGAAAATTTCTTTAGGAATTCAAGCCATCCTGCATGCTCAAAGATGGATGCTACTTCTTCGTCTATGAGCAGCTGGGAATCATCCTTTGGTTTTGATTTCTTCTTAATCCCCATATCGGCTTGAGTTCTGTCTCTCTTGATTTTGTGCAAATTGGTTGTAGGCCTTCTTCTTAGCTGCATAACTAAACAACTTGGCTGCGGAACCTCTGTTTTTAGCTGCGGAACCTTAATTTTTAGTTGTGGAACCTTTGAATTCTCTGTTCTTTGCTGCGGAATACAAACTCAATTCCCTACTCCTTCCTCAAGATATTTCTGCAATCTTTATTTCACACTGTGTTTGTAATAATGATTACTAATGATAACCATACCGCCACTTATTCCATCCAAATAAATATCATGATTACACACTTATAATTATAATGTATAAATAGATGACTCATCATACCTACTTTTAAATTAAGTCACATCACACATGGAAACATTTAATCAACCTAAATAAGTTAAAAGACATAATTACCATCCTTGATGATGTTATCCTTTTGCTATGATGACTCGTCATTCCTACAAGTGGAATAAAACATGATTAGATAAGACAACTGGAACTCAAAAGAATTTCTTTATTTGAACTAGCCAAAAAGAGGTCAATCGCCATTTGTTGGTTTTCAATTGACCTTGAGAGATTTTTTTTATATTTTATATTTTATATTTTTTTAATATTTTTTTGGGGAAGAAGACAACATTTGCTGGTTTTCATCTTCTTCCCTTTATTCTAGATCTATCATCTGATTATTTGATCATTTCGAAAGAATTGAGTTCTTCCATATGATCAAATTCTTTCTCTGCTCCAATCTTCATAAAAAATTCATTCTTAGTGGGAGGCTTCCTATAGAGTTTCATCCTATGCCCATTGACCAAGAGTGTTTCGCACTCTGCTGCCATTAATGGGAAGTAATCGAATAGAACCATTGTCAAAAATCTGATCAATCTAATAGGGTCCCAACCATCTGGTTCTCAATTTTCCCTTGAACTATTGGTACTTAGAGTCAAACAATAATACCTAGTCTCCTACTTTGAATTTCCTTTTCTTGATATGTATGTCATGCCATTTCTTCCTTTTCTCTTGAATCATGTCTTATCAGTTGAAGTGCTTCTAACCTTAATTCATCCAACTCATTGAGTTGAAGGATTCTTTCTTTTTGAGCTGCATTCAACTCAATTCCCACCTTCACTACTATCTTCAATGTCCAAGTTCAAATTCTATACGCAACAAGGACTTTTTCCCATAGACTAATTCATACGGTGAAAACCCCTGTTGTAGTTTTCCAATTTGTATTATAACCCCGCACAACTTCGGGTAGTCTCTTTACCCAATCTTTTCTCCTAGATTCAACCGTTTTAGTAAGGATGTTCTCTAATTCTCTGTTTGTTACTTCAGCTTGTCCATTTGACTATGGATAGTAAGGGGATGGCTTCTATGATTGATTTGGTAATACCTTGTGAAAGGTTGGATCATATTAGACATGAATTGTGGTCCTTGATCTGAAACTATGCTCCTTGGTGCTCCAAACTTTATCATAATTCTGTTCCAAAGGAAATCAACAACTGCTTCCTCAGTGGCATTTTTCAATGCCTGCACTTCTACCCATTTTTTCACATAGTCAGTACATACAATAATATATTCCTTCCCTTGTGAAGGAGGATTAAAGGGACCAAAAAAATCCAATCCCCATCTCTCAAATGGTTCAACCACAAGTTAAGGTTGAAGAGGCATTTCATTGGTGAAAGTTGGCTGTCCCATCCTTTAACAAGGATCACACCTCTTGATATATCTTTTCACATCTTTGTACAAAGATGGCTGATAATAACCAACCAAGTGCAAGTATCTTATGAACTATTCTTTTTACTTGAATAGTGTCCTCCACTTGGTTCATCATGACATGCTATGAGGATGTCATAGATTTCATCCTCTCTTACACTGCGTAAGACAAAATCGAGGACCACACTTAAATAGAATTCCATTTAACCATTTGAATTGTGCACTGGTTTTAATTAACTTCTTTATTTGTTTCTTAGTGAAAGAAGGAACTTTCCTATTGCAAGATAATTTTTCATATGAACAAACCATGGTGTACTTGCTAAGATTGCAAATAGTTGTTCATCCGGAAAGTTATCCTTGATGGATCTTGTTTCCCTATGGCGGTTAGTCTTGACAAAAAATCAGCTACCACATTAGATTTACTGGATTGTCCACAATGGTAATATCAAATTCTTGCAAAAGTAATAACCATCTAATGACTCTTCCTCCAACCACTAGTTTGTTCATTAAATACTTAATTGTTGAATGATATGTGTGTACAAATATCTTGTACCCTGTAATATAATGTCTAAATTTATTGATTGCATAAATTACAGCAAGAAATTCCTTTTCAGTGGTGGTGTAATTATTTTCAGTGGGAGTAAGATTCTTGCTAAGATAGTAAATGGCATACATCTTTCCTTCTTCATCTTTTTGTCCCAATACTGCACCAATGGAATAATTTGAGGCATCTGTTTGGATATGAAATGACTTTTCCCAATTAGGACCTCTCAATATTGGGGCATTGATTAATTTGTTTTTAATTTCTTCAAAAGCATGCTGGCACTTTTCATCCCAAAGAAATTCATAGTCCTTGGTTAGCAAATTAAACATGGGGGCAACAATTTTACTAAAATCTTTTATAAAGCATCTATAGTACCCAACATGTCCTAGAAATGATTTGATATTTGTGGGAGTCTGAGGGATAGGTAAATCTGAAATGATCCTAATTTTGTTTTGATCCACCTAAATTCCTTTTTGTGAAATATGGTGTCCTAATACAATTCCCTCATCCACCATCATCAAACATTTTTCATCACTAAGAGATAGGTTGTGTTGTTCACATCTTGTTAACACTCTGTCCAAATTTCTCAAAGCATCTTCAAATGTATCTCCATGTACAGTGAAGTCATCCATATATACTTCAACACAATCATTTGTTAGATCAACAAATATTGCAAGTACAACTCTCTGGAAAGTTATAGGAGCATTGCATAAACCAAATGGTAACACTCTATAGGCAAAGGTTCCCCATGGACATGTAAATATAGTTTTGTCACGATCCTCGTAGCAACTCGATATGATTGTAACCACTAAAGCCATCCAAGAAAGAAAAATACTGTTTACCTAAAAGGTTATCTAGGACTTGATCTATGAATGGTAAGGGAAAATAATCTTTCATTGTGGCTTTGTTTAGTTCCCTATAATCAACAAATATTCTCCATTTTCTATTCTTTTGGGAATAATTACAAGAGGAGATACCCACTGCTATCTGAGATAGGGTAGATAAAACCTACTTGTAATAGTTTTTCAATTTCTTGTTTGACTATATCCCTTAAAGCTGGGTTAATCCTTCTTTGAGGCTGCCTAACTAGTTTAGTGTTTTTAGTATAGATGTGATGAGTGCAGATACTTGGATGAATCTCCTTCATATCTTTGTAATCCCAAGAAAAATATTTATTATGCTTTTTTAGAACATCAAACAATTTAGCTTCTTCATCCTCCTTCAACCAGTTGTTGATGTTTAAAGTTTTACCTGGTTGAATTTCAACATGTTTGGTTCCAATATGCGATGAATCGATTTGTGGAAAGGGTTTCATTAAAGTATTTAATGGAAATGCATGTGATAAAAACATATGGTATGTAGCAACATCTCCAAAAGTTCCTTGAGATAGAATACTGGAAAAAGGATAGTAATGAGAATTATGATACTTATCTCTTTGTAGGCCAAATTCCTCGTCACTGCTACTTTCTAGAAATTCTTCACCACTTCTACGATGTACTTGGCTGAAGCTATTGATTCATCCTCTCCCATGAGAAATATCATTCCTTTGGAGTGAAATCATTTTCAATCAAAGAGAACTGATGTTGTCGTGGTTCCAGAACTAATTGTGGTGGTTCTAGAACTATAGCCGCAGGTTCTGGAACTAAGTTCATGGGTTCCAGAACTAAGTTCGCGGGTTTCGAGAACTATTTTTGATTGCACCAAAGACAACAGGTTCTCATCCAATGGTGGATTAATCATCTCTTCTACTTCTCTTACATGATCCTACAATGTGATCATAGCCAAAGAAGACAAATTTTGCTTATTAGTTTTAGGAGAATCAACCCACAATTGTTCATGATTGTTAGTAAAAGGTTGTGTAGTAGGATATAAGGAAATTTTTTAGAGTTCTTACCATTCGAGATTGTCATATCACCTGACCTGCAATCTATCAAAGCAAAACTGTAGCTAACCATGGTCTACCCAAAATAATGGGATAACCCAATGTTTTACCTTTTGGCTACAATATAAGGAAGTCAACTGGATATTCCCATGAATCTACCATAATTGCCACATCTTCAATAATTCCTTCTGGTTTTGCTATAGATTGATCTACCATCTACAATATGGTATTAGTAGGTTGTATACCCGTTAATGGTAATGTTTTCAGAGTATCCATTGTCATTACATTGATAGAACTCCCAAATCTATCAAAACATTATGTACATCCTTATTTCTTATAGAGACAGAAATAACAGGACTTCCAGGATCTCCGTATTTGGGAAGTAATAGTTTTCCTACTAATAAATCAACAAGTTTCCCATCTACTTTGATAGTCTTGGGATATTGTTTCTTCCTTCCAGGATTTTTCATGCATAACATTTTGATTAATTTGTTCAATTCTGGAATATCTTTAATTGCTTGTAACCGATGGTATTTCAATATTCAATTTCCTTAGTTCCTATACCAATTCAGACTCCTTGATTTCTATATCTTCTTTAAATCTCTCAAGAAATGGAATCTCAGTAGTGTTTTTATCTGGCTCCTTTTCTTTTCTTTCTATATCCTCTTTTGGAACAACAAGTACTAGGGTTTTCATTTTCTTCTATCATTTCAGTGATTATAAGGGGTGGACTGTTAATGATTTTCCCAGATCTAGTTTGAATATCCTTACAATCCATAACATGTAAATCAACTGATTTTTTAGGTTCTGTTCCATAAATAGGAGTTGTTTGTTTATTTCTGGGATTTGCTATTGGCTGTGCTGGAATTTGTGTTTGGACTACATTCTCAGTTTGTGAATTCTGTGTAGGGGATCCCATGATGGCCTGTTGATTCTGATTTGGATATGTTCTTCCTTGGGAATAATTAGGGTTCCATCTAGGTTGTGACCAAGCATAAGGATTTCCTTGACCAACCTAGGGTTGTTGATGTCCTTGAGCATACCAGGCTTGATTTTCCCAATCTTGAGGGTTCTAAGTTGGTTGAGGAACATTTTGGTGTTCCCAGGAAATGGCACCAAAAATGATGGGTGTCATCATTCCCTTCATTTAATCAACTTTTTGTTGATGTCATATCAAACCAGTGTGTGTCTAAAGCTATATGCAATAAGAGTACTTTAAGCCGATCTAGTAGTTATTGTAGCTATTTTTATATTTTCTCGGGGATATCTTTAATGTCTTAAGGACTTCTTGGGTAAAACCTTATTTAAATCAAACTATGAAAACTTGCTAAAAGTAAAACACACCATGCGAGAATGGAAACACACTTGCTATTGGAAAATAAACACACTTGCTTATGAAAGTAAACACTCTTTCTCTTGGAAATAAACACACCCAAATTAAAATGCTTGAAAACATTTACAAGAAATATAAAGATTTATCTAAACACTTGCGGAACAAGTATACACAAGAGTTTAATGAAAAAACTAAAGCAATACAAAATTAATAGATCTAAGCTATTTATGAAGAAATATAAATACCAAATAAATGAATATCCCGGTCCTTGGGGAGTGGGCCCTTGCTCTCCTCCTTGAATTAGGATTTTAATAACTCGAGAATTCTCTCAAATCGAATGGTTATTTTATTGATAAAAAAATTTAGTATTGCAAAACATATTGGATCTGGATACTTAATCTATTTATTTTCTCTATTATATATGTATCTCATTCTATATCTATCTTCTATTATAGGTCTTCTTTTATATACATTTTACAATCACGGTTGTCTCAATGATTGATGAAATCAAATCATGCCCGAGAATAGATCTTTGAGTCGGATGGTGGTTGATTAGATAGTGTAGGATAAATCTCCTGGATCTATGTTCGAGAAATATTCTTGTCCTTTATGATTGAAGGGGTCGTAGATACAAAATATCTGGATGTGGTTTAAAATAGATAACTCCCATCGGTTCCAAAACTTTGGAGGAGTTCCAGAACCATAGGAAATTATTAAGAACCAAAACCTGTGAGAGTTCAGAGGCTGTCCCCAGGAGTTCCAGAACTAAGTCTAAAAATTTCAAACAACAAAATCTTTGGAGTTTTGGAACTAAGTCTGAAAGTTCCGAACTAAAGATGACTGTGTGATGGAGTTTTGGAACTAGCTTGGAAGTTCGGAACTAAGATGTGTAGGAACAGATGCTATCAAAAACATACTGAATGCCACCTGCTTCATTTCCTCAATTGATTAGACCTACTTTATTACAAAACTAAATTTAAACACACACTATGTTAGGAATTTCAGAGCTTTTAACATTAGGATCACAATCAATCAAAAGATAGACAATTACATCCTAACTCATATCAGATTAACTAAAAGTCACACAATGTAATCAAACTTAATCAAAAGGAGAGTAAGATGAGATCATATATTATACATTAATCGGACATATTATGGCCTCATCACCACGTCGGTAGATACTTTGACTAAGGCATTCTTGACGTGCTCATCGGACATGAGAGTGGGATTTATGGTCACGTGCTGCTCCGAGGTGATTTATTTACTCTTCTTGAGACACAAGACTCCTCGCATACATAAAAATATGGTTCTTCCATGTGAGATCTGCATAGACCGGGATAGTTATTTCCTTATGTGCGTAGTGGCCATATCTCTGGGTCCATCGGCTCCCACCCATATAACTCCTTAAGGTCCAATATACTATGAAACCGGGTGTAGACAATTTTTCTTGTGTCTTCCATAGCCCATACTTGGCACAACATATTATTCACTTCTCCTTGTCCATAGCCCCTTAGGAACCCGAGTTCTAAGGTTTAGAGTTAGCCCTTCTCCTAACTAAGTTGAATCTGTACGCTAGTTTATTTGCACATAGTTTCTTCTGCTTCTTTCACCCCTTCTTATTCATCTTTAATTTCTTCATCCTTGGGCTCCTCCACATCTTTTGGTTGCACTGGAGTTCAAGAGCACTCTCTTCGGACTCCTCCATCTCCTCATTAAGCTTCAACTTTCTTCTTCTTTTCTTATTAGGTGCTTCTTTATGAGGGGAGAGTCAAGGTGATCTTCTTATAGGCTATGATGTTCCTACACCTTGGGTCATGGTTCTTCTGAATACCCTTTTAAATTGGCACTCTTTAGGGACTGCATCCATATCCAAGTCCTCCTCTCCTTCTTTTACTGTGGTGGAGTATCCACGCACTCACTCTCCACTCTGTCTATGGGATGCCTCCGGCCTCTATGGTCCAAGCCTCCACTATCCTCATGTTCTTCTTCCTCATCTATCTCTATGGTCGTGATAGGATTTGGAGCTTCCACATTTTCAAGTGTGTGTTTTCCCTTAGGTGGCCCAGTAGCATGAACTCATTCTCCACATACTTGTTATTCTCCAACCTAGGCTTAAGTTGAAGATATACGACCACGACTCCATCATCCCCAATAGCCCAAATTATTGGCTTTATATTTATAACATCTGAAATGAGCCTCTTAATGTAGGCAGACTAACTTGGATAAACATATGTTTTTTTGAGAGTATGGTAGTCACAATCTACCTTGTCTACGTTGAAGTTCAACTGGTGCACATTAGTAAATATGTGAACTAAGGCCTAGAAGTAGTGTGCTATGAAGGCATAGGGAAGTTTGCACGATAGAATCCATGTCCCATCCTTCATGGCAAACTGTGCGATGCATAAATGCTAATATATCGTAAACTGTACTTCCTTACCTACTACTGAAGGTAAATTCTTTAGGATGCACCATTTCTCCCCAAATGCCACGTGAAGTCAGTCATACAATAGTTTTGCCCTTTGTTTGAATGGGCCACTCATTGATCCTTCACATAATTATTTCTCGAACCTCTCCACCAGGGACTTCTTCTCTATGGGGTATTCCTAGATTTGGTTCTATGGCCCATCAGGTACTCCAATTTCTACAAACACCAAAGATAGTAGAATAGCATGAAAAATTATGTTCTCACCTGCACTAGCTTCCTCAATAATAGTTTCTTAAATATAGCCAACCAAGTTATAGATTTCTACCTCTATCATTTTCTTTGCAATATGTAGCCACATTGTATTTACCGTGACCATCTCTCTTGATCATTTAACTTTGTGAGTAGATGCGTGGCTACCTGTACTACATGATACTTCTTTAGTTTGTCTATGTCCATTCCACATGGACCTTTGGAGTATCCTAACTACTTGTTGGTGGCTATAATAGCTATCTTATTAGTCGAGATCGGTCATAATATCTATCCATGTGCCCTTCAGTCCTATTAATGTGGCAATCAGGGCTGATGTGATCCTTACCCTCCGTCCAAAAAAATAGAAAAATTCCTCATGGAATCTGCTCATCATCCATTGGTATAAGGCTTCTGGTTTTCCAAAATATGGGAGTTGATATAACTGATAAACCCCTACCTTCTTAAGCAAATTCACCCCGACATCATCATATACTAGCATATCATCCACCATGCGCTTGTTGGTCTTCTTGTTCAACAACGCATCTAATTCTACCATGTTGTCGGTGGTTGTAATCACTTACTTTGCATAAAAATGTAAGAATCCAAATCTGTCCAACTATCACTCCTACGGGTACTTAATTTCGAAAAGTTACTCTTGGGCGTAACTTTGACCTCAAGCACCACCTTTTTCTTTCCCTTCATGCCTCTCTGCGGGTGCTTTCATTGGTTCCATTGTAAAAATCACACCTTTTGTCTTACGTATCGAGTAAGCTCAAACCCTAGCTCAAAATTGCATGCCCTAAGTTGAAACCGCTTGCCCTAGCTCCTTCATAATGATTTTTTTACGCTCAAACCCTTCACCAATGGGGACGAAAGCCAATTTTGTGCACAAATATGCTCTCCACGTCTGGTTTCATAGCTCTCTGCACCTCAATATGATTTACTTGGCTCGGTCACACTTAGCTCGCTTAAATAATTGTGATTGTAAAGATAAAAATGAACAAGCATCCCATGATTATATATATTTTCAAAAAGTTAGTGCATTTATTACTCCTTCACCTACCACCCATCCTCTCATTAATTGACCATTTTCCCAATTTTTGTGTGGTACACCTTCACACCCCAGCTATAATATTCTAGTGTGCCTTCCTACCTTATGGCTACATACTTATCTTATGCACACTTCCATGGTCGAAGTACCTCACCACCTGCAATCTCTTCTAGTAGTTTCCATGATTGCTGCTTACCTCACGTTATATTGTTCATTCATTCATTTCCATCTATGGTTTTCTTTAGAAGTAATTTATTTTCTAGCATCTCCTTTCCATACTTGAATAACACATGTAATAGTTTATTCTCATGTGTACCCATTTTTGAATAACAAATAACAACCACCCCACACCAATGGTATGTGCAGTCCTCTATGCATAAAAATACTTCAGATTGTAATTAGCTTCCAGCGTAAACGCGCTTATTACACAAAACACCAAACTAAATTGACAAAGCATAGTGATGAAGAAGGAAATATATTAAAAGAAATATTAAAAGGGAAACCTATACTAAATGGAAATACTACCTTATTACAAACACCAAGAAGACTTATTTATAGTAGGGCTTAGCTTACTCCTGTTAAAGTAACAGGTAACTATGTTCCATCAAGCACTTCTAACTAGCAAGTGCCCGATTCAAGTCTATGAGTTATAACATACGGTCCTAACCAATGCACCTTAAGCTTGCTCAGATGGTGTAGAAAATTAGAATTATAAAGAATTACCATCATCCAACCTCAAGTTTCTTGTCCTTGATGTTTCTATCATGCCATGCCTTCTACCGGCCTTTTCCTACTTTTGACTCCAACATGCTATGACATGCCTCTCATCTAATTGTATTAATATGTCAATTCTTTCTTCTAATGCCTGTTCATCCATTCTATAAAACCTAGGTGCACTGCACATCACCCATTTGAGTGAGCACTCACCGAACCGCGTAAAGGTACCAAACCCCTCTTTAGAGTTGCTTGTGTAGGATGTTTGTGTGATGAAGATAAAGCATAGTCAGATCCATAGTTAAACATAAACATTCCACAGTGCATAATCCATATCGATCTTAGAGAATCATGAATTAAACAATAACTATAATGAGATTAACCATACATGAACCAGTCTTCGTTATGTCTAACACCATTATCCATCTAATAAAATTCATTACATTAAACATTGTAAAACACAGAAGTTTCTTGCATTATAAAGTATCACCATAATTCATGTGTGCATCGGCCCAACATCATAACTTTACTATCACTTAGTCTCTCCACACACACACTAAACTACATAGTTCAATACATACTTATAGAGGTGGGGACTTTCCCTTCATCGCTTATGCAATTCTCAAAATAGGTCACATGTTGTTAATAGCCATGTGCCTTTAAAATGACATGCATCATATAGTTAATCGATAGAAGAAATCCTATTATTAGTCTAAACCACACATAGCTCTTATCAATTGCTCATTCCCAAAATACCATTTGCATGTCACACAAGTCTCCATCCTAATGTGTGCTCCACACGCTATCTCAAAAATAGCCTATATCCATAAAAATGGTTAAGTCCCACTATTTTGGCATGTGATTCCTTTCCTATCTTTCTACGCCTTCAAATGTGCCTTGTTCCCATGCACAAATCCTATGTGTGTCTTCTCCTTAGGACAATACTATGTCCTGCTCAATAACAAGTGAGATTGACATGGACTTAAATAGGAGCTTTGGCCTTGTTCCAAACTTCTTGAAAGCATGAGTGAAGATATGTAGACCCTTATACCATCTTCAATGCCCTAAAAGCAATCAAAACCTTTGAAACCAGTCTTAGCAACTTCAGGCTTCATACATGGAGAGTGATCCTAGGAAGCAGTTTGGAAACCATGGAGAACCATGTCATCATTTTTTTATATCAAGAAAATTTTGGGATTTGACCAATCACCATGGAATTATGGAAGAATACTGATTTTCAGACCCAACATTTGTTTCAAACGACTTGAGAACAATACCTTCACACATCCTAACTGTAAGACACCACTTGCAACCCACTAAGTGAAACTTGTAAAGAGAAATATAACTGAGGAGAATTAATAGGAATATTTGACCTAGAGGCATCCTTAATCAACCCTTTGAAACTTTAAAAATCTCACACATGTGATTTGGAGGCAAACAACCTCATTTTACTTCCATCGATTCAAGAAGGTGCTTAGGAGAGAGAAAAACAAGCTTGGAAAATTGATGAGAACTTTCTTGTTCTTCCACCTTTGACCCTAAAATTTTTGAAAAATTTTAGGCTTAGAATTATCTTCAAAAATTCCTTCTATGATTTATCTAAAGAAGGATCCATAATTTTTCTTGGATGCTAAGAAGACAGGGTGCTTAATTTACATTCCTTAAGAAACTAATTTTAAAACAAATTGTATAACTTCCACAAAATTCTTCAAAACTTGATGAAACTTGACATGAAACACTAAAACACACCCTCTACATAATCCATAGGTTGGTTTACCATAAATTTTCTTGTACAACTCAGACCAATCTCATTTACCTCAGCATTCACTATCAGTCCTCAAAGATAGTTTTGGTGAACATTTGAATTTTGCCTCTCAAATCTAAAGTAAGCATTGTGAATGCTCATACATGCCCTAAAAAGTATTATTAAGACTCTACCATGCTTACCTAGGATTTTCATGACCTGTTTTGTGCTCTTTCACATTGTTAGGCTCTAGAACTAGGCCTAAATGGACCAGTTACAACTGTGACTCCCAAAATTTGACTTGTTTCTCATTCCAAAAGCTCTGACACATGCTAACATCATCATGTATGACATGTAGAACACCTGTGCCAAGTTTACCAACCATCTCCATACCTCCAAAGTGGTATCATACATTGATGACCAAACTTGTAACACCCTGAATTCATCTTGAAACCATCCTAAATGCTCAATGAACCTGATAAGGCACTGCTAATCAACCTTCATGTCCCTAAACTAATCCTCATTCACCACTCATGCCTTTTCCATCAATGCCATCTGACATCAATGACAACACCAATGCACTAGGGTTCAATAGTATGGTGTTCATTCCTTCTCCTACAAGTAAAATATCATAGGGGAATGGTCTTTGAATGGTGCCCATGCCTATTTTCAGACATTTAATACATGTTGTTGGTGGTTGAAAGGGGAAATCCAAGTTTCCCTCTCTTTTCCCTCCTCTCTCTTTCCTATTTTCTGTATATTATAAAAAGATGATCATTTATAAGTGTTGGACCCTCTTGTAATGTTAGTGCATCCTTCTACAAGTGTTGCATGCTTATTTTGAGTTGTAAGCCTCATCTTTGGACATTTTAAGGGTGATTCTTTCCTTTTTACTTCATTATATTGGATTTTACATCTATTTCAAGAAATAAAATTTATGTTATGTGGATATCTTCTCCCCTAGCTTGTGTTTATTGCATTTTATTTCCTATTCATCTACTTGTAGGTATATTGTGCATGTTTATTCTCTTTTGTAGGGTTCATTTATGTTGTGCTCCATGGAAATGAGAGTTTGGATGTTGTTTGGGACTATGGTACTCATGTATACCCTCCCCTCCTTAATTTTCCTCCCATTTCCACTCATCTAAGAGTGTCTTTCCCCCTCTTCTTGGTGCTATCACCTCTATTAGCTTAGGATTTTATTTTTTATCCATATTTCTCTTCCCATGGTCCCTTGGATTGTTAGAATAGGATTATATAGTTGCATTTATTTATTTAGGAGTAGTTTATCATTAAGATTAGGTAGAGGAACCAACCTTCTCTAGAGGTTTGTCTCAAGTAACAAGTCCCACAACTAGGGAGACAATCCCATGTTTCCCAAAAACACTGATTTCTCATCCATTCATTCATGACAAATTAGAGGGTACTATTTTTCAGAGATAACAATTTCCAAAAATTATGTTGGATTGAAATCATCCTATACAAACCATTTTGTGAAATTTAGAATTATATTGGTGTTACTCTCTTTCAAATAATTTCTAATTGGGACCTTATTCGTAACATTTACCATCCTTGGCATGTCAATCGAAAACCTCTAGATATTGTCGAAATCTCAAATGAAGAACCATCAAGTGGAGAAGATAACACTACCACAACTGATCATTTAGATGAATCAGAAATTTTATTTTGGTTCCGTCAGGAAAATCACATGAGCTTGGATAGTCTTAATATGTTGGGCTACCGAGACTATGACCTTCACCATTGTTGGGAAAGAAATACAATTCCTCTCCCTCTATAGGACACTACTGCATATTTTATTGAATCCAACAAGGGTTTAGGAAATATAAGGACAAATCATCCCTCCTCATTCCAACCTTCATCACCTCTCTCATAAGAACAAAAATTGCTTTTAATATTATTATGCACCACTACATGCTCAAACACCATCTACCTCTACTAAAATTGATAATCCAAGGTACCACATGGACAAGGAAATCATATCTCATTAATGCAATTAGGTTGGTGCTCTCACCTATAAATAACGGCATAAAAATCCCTCTTCTCTTGCTAGCACCAACTGGTATCACCACATACAACATTTTGGTAATGATCTTACATACTTATTTACACATACTAATCAAAGAAATAAAATCCTTAGATGTCAATAGTTTATCTAACTTTCAAGAGTTAATGAAGCATGTTGAATATATACTCATTTACGAAATGAGCTTCATTGGCCCCAAATTTCTTGCTATGGTAGACTACCACCCTCTGTGAAGCATTTCCTCATTTCAAAACATCCCAATTTGGTAATAGATCTATCATTCTTATTGGTGACCTTAGCCAATTTCTTCTGTCAAATACATTCCATTATATGTGAGTTACTCCTATGGTGCCATACATTGGAAAATATTTACCACCTTTATCATATTACAATGAATTTTTCATCAACAAGGTTCGATGAAGCCTAAGCCTAGTTTCGTGATCTCTTACTACATGTTTGAGATGCAACTCCTCCCCTCAAAGATTAGAAGGCCTTATGTCATGAATATATACGCATATTTCACAAGATGAGCTTCTCAAATTCTAATATGCACCCCATTTGTTTGTTATAAATGATCTTATTGATCAACACAATCTTCATATGTTGAAAGCATTGAATGTTTCAATAACATGATTAATTACACAAATTACTAGAAGAAGTGAAACTAGATAAGCTGATGATGATTAACTATAACACAAAATCCTTCTTTGCAAATAACAAAAGGTTATGCTTACATCTAATTTATGTGTTGAGTTTATCCTTGTCAACGATGTAATTAGGAAAATTGTTGACATCATCTTGTTGGGTTTCAGATTTGCACTTGGAATGAAACAATAGTTAGGGGACAAGCGAGTCCCTCCTCTTTAATGGGAGAGGTTCCCTTATTGAAAAAGAAGGAAAAACCTATGTACAAATACACAATATTTCATTCAATGGTGGTTTCCCGATATCTTGAAATGTGTTTTATGCGTGGAAAATTATCAATACATGAGGATCGAAGGCTTGAAGAGAGGAGGGAGGTAGAAGAAGATAATAATTTTAGGGAAAAAGATGGTAGAGAAAACCCTTATATGTATTGAGCAAATGAGATATAGATTAGAACCATTCACGTTCATAACGAGCACAATTCGTGGACTCAAAGTTCTTGAGATTGTATAAACTAGCACAAAAAGTTTCTAAGCATGTAAGGATTAAATGATTCATAGATCAGAGCAAGAAGGAAAGAGAAAATAGAGGAAAAAGGGGAAAACCCTTGTATTGATTTCTTTCAATTCCAAATTACAGTTCGAATTTCTAAATTCCCAACCGTGAACAATGGCTTTGAAAGCCCTTGAAATAGATCACAAGAGATGGTTAAAAATTCCTCGAGAAAGTAAGAAATAGTTAAAACTTCCTCGAGTAAGCAAGAAATGGTTACAAATCATTCCAACCATTCATGCCCTTTCAAATTCTTGATTCAGTAAAGAAACGTTAATGGCGAGAAAAACCAAGTTTTCAAATATATGGCTGTTACATTATTTCACCAGTTAAAATATGGGCCATTTGATTTACTTTTACAACTTTAAATTTGGGCCGCCCACATGGAAGAAATTGATTGGAGCAGCCTATGACACATTTTGCATTTCTTGCCTTTAAAGTTGTGCTTAGGATGACACGTGGAGAGCTCCATCGGGTCTTTTATACTTAGCCGATTCGGGCCTATTTCCTGCTTGACTTATGTTGACCCCTAGACACGTGGTGAGCTAGCACTCATTTGAGTTTTTAATTTGGAAATGCCTCTCCGAAATTGTGTTGAGCCGACGCTTGGCTCCTTCAGTCGGTCTTGAACTTTTCAATGGCCAAATCTATCTCTACATTGAATTTGACCATGTGGGCGGTGGCACACATTTGGAGATTGGCCCTTTGGTTTTACTTCCAAAATTGCATCATTGAGGCATGTGGAGGATTTTGCCAATCCACCCATACTTAGTCAATTTTAACAATCGGATCTTTCTCTTTTTTAGGACACGGGACACATGGAGGACTTGTGCTTAATTGAAGACTCCCCCTAGGCCCTACCCTTGGAGTTGTTCCATTTGGACGCATGGAGGCTTCCGTTGTTGCTTGAAACATGGCCATACCACATCCAATAAGAGATGTCCATGTACTACCCGTGGATCTTGGGAAAAAATTAATGGGGATGATACACCTGTCATTCTCGACTACGGGAAGAAATAAAAAGAAGGGAAAAACTTCACCATTTTGCATGACTTTCAAATTGTTCTCCATGAAATGGGAAAATTGTAAACAATTCCAGGCTCGACATGATCCAATACTCTAAGGTATCGACTCAAATTTTTGAAACTCAAATTCAAAAGAGGGGAATTTTGATGGTGATAATAGCTTGCTCTTTCTAGGGATGACTTGGTTTTGAATAAAGACACAAGGAAATATCAAGAACTATAGATAACTCTAGGAAAGAGGACCAAAGTGCCTTATCCATTGGGAAAAAGAGTCAAAAGAAAAAACAGATACAAGGAAACACACACGAGATGAGAAAAGAAACAAAATAAACCAAAGGGAAGACCCAAAACAAAACACAACACAACAAAGAACAAGAAAGGGACACAAGAAAAAAACCAAAAACCGAACACAATGTACAAAAGGACTTCCTAGCCACTTAGGACTTGAACAACTTTAGGTACTACCCAAGATAAGGGAGTGGGAGAGGAGATCCATCCATTTAATCTAGATAAATAGAGTTCTCTTCAGCAAAATGTCTAATTCTAAAAGGACCAAGCCAAAGAGAGTCAAACTTACCATGGCTTACTCGTGGCTCATGTCTTTTGTCCCAAAGTAGAACAATGTCTCCCACTTGGAAAACTTTGGGTTTGGATTTCTTTTCAAACAGATATTTTACCTTCAGTTGATGAGTTGATATCCTGTTAACCACTTGCAATCTATCCTCATTAAGCTTCGAAGGTTCAAGATTCTCTTATTCAAAGAACTACTGAAACTTGAATCTTCAATATTTTTCATCAAATGCAAGGCTGGAAATTCCACCATGACTGGAAGTTGAGCTTCCACACCATACACCACTTGGAAAGGAGACATTCTAATCACTCTCTTGGGTGTAATTCTATCATCCCAAAGTACATCATATAGCTTATTTTGCCAATTCCTCTCGTAATCATTTACAAGCTTTCTAACTATATTCACCAAGTTCTTGTTTGTTTGATTTTTCCTGTCCATTACCTCAAGGGTAGTAATCTAAAGAATGAGCAAGGAGATCCCATACCCATAGCATAAATCCATCATCTCAAAGCAGAAGAAAAGTTGGAAGCATTGTCGGGTCACAATTTTGTTTGGGGTCCCAAACTTGATCAACATGTTCTCCTTAATGAAGTTACAAACTACTTCGAAAGTAGTTCTCTTAATTGGGATGGATTCCACCAAATTGGTGAAGTAATCTATGGTAGTCAACACATGGGTATGTCCAGCACTGGAAGGTGGGTTAAGAGTTCCAATGAAGTCTAAACCCCATTGTTGAAATGACTCTTCAATCACTACTGGCTTTAGTGGTAAAGAAAATAACTTAGGTCTTCCAACAAAAGTTTGGCATGCTTCACATTTACCAACCCATTTTGATGCATCTCTGAATAGAGTGGGAAAATAATAACTAGCATGAAGTATTTTATGAGCTGTTATAGCAGAGGAGAAATGACCTCCACAAGCTTGGTCATGAAAAGCAGAGAACAACTTCTTTTGTTGTTCCTTGTCTACACACTTCAAAAACCTTCCATCTATGCCTCATTTGAACAAAGAATTCTCCCATAACACATATTATGTAGACCTCAGTTTGATGGCTCTCTTCTCTTTGGTAATCAAGTGAGATGGACACTATCTATAGGTCAGAAAATGAGTAATGTCAAGCATACCATACGTGCAGCCGAGATGAGGAACAGAACAACAGGGACATCAACTCCATCTTTGGACAACTCCTTGGCAGATCCCTTAGCAATGAGTTCACATAGGCCCTTACCCCAAACCATCTTTGTTGGCCTAATGTCAAGATCATACTCTTGCACCTTTGCTACCCAATTACATCTCTTGGTTCCGAATTCTTGCTGAGTAAGAATGGATTTGATTGTTATATCATGCACCAACACTATGGAATGAGAATTAAGGATGTAAAACCTAAATTACTTGACAACTTTAACAACTGCAAAAGCATGTTTCTCCATCATGGTGTACTTCAGCTCATGAGTTTTCAAGACATAACTCATGAATGCAATTGGGAGCTCATGATCTTTAGCATTCTTCTAGGCTAACACAACAACTAGGGTATTTTCAGTGGCATAACAATAGATAATGAAATATTTGCTAAAGTCAGGGCATGCCAAGATTGGAGTCTTTGTAATAGCCTGTTTAATGTCCTCAAATGATTTCTTCCCTTCAGAGGACCAACCAAAAGTTTTCTTCCCTTGCATCATGTGAGCAATGCTCATAGTAAGTTCTACAAAATTGGGGATGAATCTTCTTAGGAAATTGATCTTACCAAAGAAAGAATGGACACCTTTCTTACTTGATGGAAGAGGAATTTGCTGGATGGCATGAACTCTCTCCGGATCAATCTTGATCCCTTCCTTTGAAATAATGTGTCCCAATAACTTTCCTTCTATGACATAAAACACAAACTTCTTAGGGTTTAAATAAATCCCATGCTCTCTACACTTTTACAATATTGTTTCAAGGTGTTGGAAGTGATCTGTTCTTGCTTTAGAAAACACTGTCAAGTCATCCAAATACACAACAATGTATTTCCCTTTCAAATGCCAAAAGCCAAGTCCATGGCCCTCTAGAAAGTAGCACCAACATTGATGAGACCAAATGGCATCCTCTTGTATGCAAAGGTGCCCCAAGGAGTAGTAAAGGTAGTCTTATGTTGATCTGCAGTATTCACCTCTACTTGATTGTACCCTAAGAATCCATCTAACATAGATAGCATCTCGAGCCTATGACACTTGCAATACTTGGTCCATCATGGGGAGAGGGTAGTTGTCCTTCAAAGAACCCTAATTTAGATTTATGAAGTCCACACAGATCCAGATCTCACCATTATTCTTCCTAACAGGCACTATATTAGCAATCCACATTGAATGGTGGATGGGGAAGATGATCTTAGCCTTCAAAAGATTTTGTATTTCTTGGAAAATTGTATCAGCTATCTTTGGATTATATTGCCTTTGTTTTTTTGAAGGGTTTGATCCTAGGCTTAAGAGGAATGAAATGTTACATTTCTTTAGGCTAAAAAGCCTTAAGATCATCATAAGAGTAAGCCAGAACATCAACATACCTCTTCAAAAAATTCACCACCTTCTTTTCTCTTCTTGAGTGCAACATTTTCCAATGTTGACCATTTTGGGATCATCAAGACTCCCAATATTCACTTTGTCGATCTCAAAGCAGATCACCGGGCTCCTGGGAAACTTTAGACTTCATATACCTATCATATTTATGAAAAAGATCCTCCAAACTCACCAAGCCCTTTAGGATTTTTTTTTCCTTTCAGTTTGATGCATCCATCTTGATCCATCTCTTCTTTGACATCCTCTTCATTTGATGACACACACTCTCTGGGTAGATTGTCACTTCCTTCAAAGTACAACTGATCAAAGTTATCTCTGAGCTCCAAGAAAGAAAGAAAATGCTGGTCATCATTGAAAACTTGCCAGCTTATTTGCATTGTCAGGCACACTGGGTCTATGGATCATCTCAATGGTGAATTTCTCTTGAGGGAAATCAAGATGAGGAATCAACAAGGACCCCAAAATAGCTAGAGAGTCAGCCCTAGTGTTCCTTTCCCTTGGCATGGCTTTAATGGAAAAAACATCAAGGAATTCAATGGAATCCTGCACTGATTCCTATAGTGCATCAACCTTCTGTTTTTTACCTGATAAAGGTATCTAACTTGTTTTACAATTAGCTCTGCATCTCCACAAGCAAGAAGGTTCTTCACTCCCATCTCCTTCACCATGCTCAACCCAAGAATGAGGGCCTCATACTCAGTAGTATTGTTGGTATTTTCAAACTGAAATTTGAAAGAGAAAGGATGAACCTTACCCCAAGAGAAATGAGCACTACACTAGCTCCAAAACAAGCTGAAGAGTAACTTCCATCAAAATCCAAAGTCCACACACCATTAGGATCAAGCAACACTCCCTTTGGAAGACTTTTCTCCTCTTGTGACATGATCATGTAGTTCCCATGCCCAATGTATTCATATAGTATTTGTGCTTTAGGATCATCTATCTTTTACACAATATACTCTGCTTGTTTCTCAGGCAATAACTTCTTCATCTTCCCATTGACAGGGATCAAGGCATGTGACCAATCCATTTGGATTTCCCCTCCTACCTCCTTACATAAATTTCTACTCAGCAACATCCCATATGAAGGAGGAATATCAACTACCAAAATGGTGGCTAAGACCCTTTTCTCTGGGAAAGCAACAAAAGCTACTTGTGCATCTTTAATTCTGCCAACCAAAGGTACTTTCTTACTCTCCATGGAATAACAAGAACCAAAGGTACGTGTTAGGGTCAGACCCAAAGCATGGGCTACCTTTGCAGGCATTACATTATCTGATGCTCCTGAATCTATGACACAATTACTAAGTTTATGGCCAGCTATGAGAAGGGTCACATAGAATGGTTCAATTTTCTCATTAGGGGAAGTGACTGCAGCCACAAGGCTTGATTGAGGTGAGGAAGAGGGAGTGGGAAAAAGGCCTTTAGAAGAATGGGCTGGGGTTTTAGATTTAGAATTTACAAAGTTAACCATTTTGGCAAAGGCTTTAGGATGGGTTTGATAGAACTCTGCCTCAGAAATCTGAATCTTGGTCTTTTTAAGATGGTCTATAATGTCAAAAGATCTAGATGTGGATGGGGAATCACTACTAGGAGTAGGAAGAGCTTTTGATCTATCAGCTTTATCATTTGTTAGACAAGAATTCTCGAAATGTAGTAGATGGAGCGGGACTAATAGAGCTTACCTTTTGGGTGGAAGTAGTAGGAATAAGAGCTCCTCTTCTTGCAATCACCGGGATGGTTATGGGGTACTCCTTAAATCTATTTGCAAGTTTCACAACTTTTTCCTTTTTATTGGTCTCGCTTCTAGGTCATAATAGTGTATGACTCACTATTCATCTCGTGCACTACATCATCATAGTCATCATGATCATCCACACCTTCGGTGGTGGGGAAATGAACTTGAGAACCACCGGGCTCCTCCGGTTCTTCATCAACTTCCACTTCTTGTTCATCATAGAGCCCATTTTCTTCCTCATCATTAGGCTCAAGAACCTCACAAGTAGCACTAATAGGAACCTTAAGGGGTGGAACTTCAATGGCCAACCTGGTTTAAGAAGAGGGCAAGTGGTTCCTAGGCTGAAATTTCTTCCTTGGAACATCTTACTATGGAGCATGCCTTTGAGCCAATTGTTTCTTGATGGTAATGAGGTCATTAGCTTGCCTTCTCGCACCAACCGATCTGCATTACCTCCAGGAGGAGAGGAAGTAGAAGACACTTTGGATTTGAAAACTCCTTTTAGTTTGCGGACATGATCAAGTCATCTTCCACACTAAAAACCAATCTCTGATCAGCATCCAAAGTTGCAAGATTTTCTCTCCTCATGGCATAGCTTACTTCTGAAATTGAGCATTCAAGAAGAAACACTTCTGAATCTGATCAACATGCCTAGTATCTAGTGGAATCTTATTAATCAACTTGTTGAACTTGGCCACAAATTCTCTCATAGGATCATGCGGCTCCTTATTGATTTGAGAAATATGAGCTAGTAAAGCATGCACATCTTCAGCAGGTTTGAAATGCTTCTCAAATTCAGTCCTCATAGTAGTCCAATCGGTGATGGTCATAGTAGGAAGATGGTAAAACCAATTTGCAACATTGTCTTGCAAGGTCACCACAAATAGCCTAACATAGACATCCTCATGTTCAACTCTAAGGACCCCACATGTAATAATGAAGGTTGCAATGTGTTCATCAGGGTGCACTTTTCCATCACCTCTAAACTTGGGAAAATTCTTCCTATTACCCTTAGGTTTACTCATGCAATGGTTGAGGAAGAGCCAGAGGCCCGAGTCTTTGTACCCAAGGCCGAGGTGTTGCCATCCTGGAAATATTTCTTGAAGTGGAACTGAGACACCAACAAGAATTAGGGCACGAAGATTAGGGCTAAGGCATGCTTGAGGAATGCTACTACCGTAAGCTCTGTCTTCAACAGGAGGTGTGCTCATGGAATGAGCTCTTCTATTTCTTATTGTTGGAGGAGGTTGAAAAAATTGTTGATCCAGGAGTTGAAATTGGGGATCTTCAATTCCAAGAGCCCTTCTACCACGAGTGTATCTTAGAGTCGCCAGATCAAAGAAATGATCAAATTAGTTGTTCTTTTAGAAAGGAAATTTGTTGAAAAAAACCCCAATAGAGTCGCCAAAAATGTTGGGTTTTAGATTTACACTTGGAATGAAACCACAGTCAGGGGACAAGTGAGTCCCTCCTCTTTAATGGGAGAGGTTCCCTTATTGAAAGCAGGGCAAAACCTATGTACAAATACACAATCTTTCATTCAATGGTGGTTTCCCGATATCTTAAAATGTGTTTTATGCATGGAAATTTATCAATACACGAGGAGAGAAGACTTGAAGAGAGGAGGGAGCCGTAAGAAGACAATACTTATAGGAAAAGAGATAACAAAGAAAACCCTTATATGTATTAAGAAAATGAGATATAGAGTATAACCATTCATGTTCATAAGGGGCACAATCCATGAGACTCAAAGTTCTTGAGATTGTATAAACTAGAACACAAAGTTTCTAAGCATGCAAGGATTAAATGATTCATGATTAGAGCAAGAAGGAAAGAGAAAATAGAGGAAAAAGGGGAAAACCCTTGTATTGATTTCTTCCGATTCGAAATTACAGTTCCAGAATATCAAAATTCCCAACCCTGTATAATGGATTTGAAAGCCCCTAAAATAGCTCACAAGAGACAGTTACAACTTCCTCAAGCAAGAAATAAACAATTACAACTTCCTCGAGCAAGAAAGAAATGGTTACAAATCATTCCAACCATTCATGCCCTTTCAAATTCTTGATTCACAAAGAAATGTTAATGGCAAAAACTAGGTTTTCAAATATACGGCCGTTACATTATTTCACCAGTTAAAATATGGGCCATTTGATTTTCTTTTACAACTTTAAATTTGGGCCGCCCACGTGGAAGAAATTTATTGGAGTGGGCCTGCAGATGCCTTTTGCATTTTTTGCCTTTGAAGTTGCGCTAGGATGACACATGGAGAGCTCCACTGGTTCTTTTATACTTAGCCAATTTGGGCCTATTTCCTACTTGACTTATGTTGACCCCTAGAAACGTGGAGAGATGACACTCATTTGAGTTTTGATTTGGAAACGCCTCCTGAAATTTACATTGAGTTGACGCATGGCTCCTTCTGCCGGTCTTGGAATTTTCAATGGCCAACTTTGTCTCTCCATTAAATTTGACCACGTGGCGGGATGGTACACATTTGGAGATTGGCACTTTGGTTTCACTACGAAATTGCACTTTGTTAAGGCACATGGAGGCTTCTACTAATCTGCCCATACTTAGTCAATTTTAACGATTGGATCTTTCTCTTTTTTTGGACTTGGGACACGTGGAGGACTTGCGCTTAATCAAGACTCCGTCCCTTGGGCCCTACCCTTAGAGTTGCACCATTTGGACGCATGGAGGCTTCCACTATTACTTGAAACATGGCCATACTACATCTAATCAGAGATTACCACGTACTACCCGTGGATACCGGGAAAAAATTAATGGGGACGATACACTGTCATTCCCTACCGCAGGGAAGAAATAGAAAGAAGGGAAAAACTTCACCATTATGCTTGAATTTCAAATTTTCCTCCATGAAATGGGAGAATTGCAAACAATGCCAGTGCTCGAAGTGATCTAATACTCCAAGGTACCAACTCAAAATTTTGAAACTTGACTTCAAAAGAGGGGAATTTTGAGGGTGACAACATGTCTACAACACATCCACCTCTCCACCAAAACTACCATTGTTTGTTGTTGTTAGATTTGAAAGGTACATTGGACCTTGTTGGGATATAAATAATCCTTTACATGTTCATATCCCTCCTATTTTAAGAGGTTTATGAAGACAATTGCAACTTTGAATGGCTCAAGCCAAAATCCACAAATCACAAGGGCTTACTTTGTAGAAAGCTATAATAAAAAGTGGCAGCATAGAAAGACAAGGCCTTACTTTCACAACAATTTCGTGGTTCCTTCCTTCAAGAACTTAAAATATCCCCTCCTTTCTCCTTTGATCAATTTCGTAAAATTATGGTAGGGGCTCGGATACAAAATAGAAAGTTTAAAAGGATAGAATTAATGTGTATACACCTAATTTTTTACGCTTTCTATTTTCATACTTTTACTAACAATTTCTCTTTTAGGCTAAAGGTTTTCATTGCATCTATCTCTAGAATGGGTGCCTTAAGGGGATCATTCTAGGATAGGGGTATGGTTATTCATGTAACCATTGGGTTAGGGATGATACATGGAGAGAGAACAACTTTTGGTCCCATTTATGTATTTATTTTGCTTTTATCCTCTTATTTTCCTTCACATTCTCCCAACATCTTGCTTTCTCATGACCACATTTATTTCATCTTGCATTATCCTTACTTCCCATGACACTTTGCACATCCCCCCTTGCATTTTCCTCCCTTGCCGATGTCATCGACTATGGGTGATTACGCGGTGCAAGTTTAAATTCCCTACCGACACCTTCACCCGTGGCTGATGGCATCATTATAATATATATACTCTCATTTACACATCATAAGATTTGAAAATTGAAAAAAGGAACTTGCCATTAGTTTTTCTATCTTCTGGAAACTTGCACTTGCTTGCTCAACTTTTGGATTTATTACATCTCGACTCTTGGCTTGGAGACTCTACTTGCCTGGACTCATTTTCTTGCACTTTTGGGTCATGTACGGTGAGTTAGGACTAGATTGTTTCCACTTATCCACCTAAAATATGTTATCTCTTTGTGTATGGTCTTTTGGGAGATATATGCATCAATTACCACCCCCTAATAGGTAAGTGCTCCAAATCAATTTGTCATTTCAGTATAGAGTAGTTTCCTACATTTGTCGCATACTCTATATTAGCTTAGTATTTTATGGACATGCTAGGTTAGCATATTGTATTTCAGTCCTTCACTTCATGTTACATGCTTTCATTTGGTTAACATAGGATTTTCATGATTATTTTATTCATTATTACCCCCATAGTGTCGATACCTCCATAGGGTTCCTTCCTCTTCTTCAACCTAAGGCCTTGAAAACCTTAGTTTTTCCTAGTGTAAGGGTTATTTCCTTGAGGTATGAAATCGTAACGGTCCATGTACCCCCTTTAATTCTATCCATTTGTGTGTTGGTCTTTGTGTGTCCTTTACTCATTGCCTCAAATACCCTGGTTGAATGGATGATAAGAGTGCATGTGTCTAGACACATTTTATCCCACCATACATCCTTGGTGTGTTGGGGTTAGCAGAATCTTGTTATATAGATCTATAATCAGAATTAATAATTCAAGCAATAAAAAATGGAAATATACTAGAAGATAAATACACAAGATATAACGTGGTTCACCTAGTGTGGGATACATCCACCAAGAAATAACCAATCTATTAATCTTTGCTTTATAGAGGAAATACAATGAAGATATATAATCTTCCACACCTTCTTTGGATGTACAATACTTTTTCTTCTCTCATCTTCTCCAAGAATTCCTTCTTACAATTATGATCAATCTTTCACAATCTAACCTTTCTAACCCTAGCTTTCAAGCTTATATAAGCATATACAAACTTAGGGCAACATAGCTATGCAATTACAACCATTAGATCACATTTTAATCAAAGGTTAGATCTAATCCCATGACTTAAATAAAAATATTTCATACACAGGAGACCGACGCCGATTACCTCAACTAATGTCGGTTCGTACTAGCTGACCGATGTCGGTTCATGTGTAAACTCGCAGCAAGTTATAAGACATGCTATTTGTGAAGAAATTTAGCTCCATAACTAAACATGGTGAACCCAATGTGAATACTTGTTTTATCCCTTTTGATTAAGCACAAATCGTTAAAATAATCCATATTTATTTTTGTCTTGTTTCAGTCTTTAAAATTCCAAAAAACCCTAAAAATAAAATTTCCCGAGATGCCTTCGGCCCCTGTGTAAAATTTTGTGCAGGGCCAATCCTATTTGTCTTTTCCAAACTTCGTCATAGATGCCTTGAGATCAGGTGAAGTATTTTTTACAGGGCCTCTTGTGTCAATGGCATATTTACCGAGATTTTTCTAGGTTAGATCATCACTCCATCATGGAGTATCTTGGTGTGGGGCTCTCCAAGTCTGGTGAACAGTCACTTTCAAAAATTAATCACCCAGAATCCAAGTTTCCTTTCTATTCAGATTGTTGTGTGATAGGAGCTAATAGGAAAAATTATAACACCTACAACAACAATGTCTTAGGTGATGAAGAGGAAGAGATTTAGATTAAAGACACCTTTGATCTTCCACCTGAGATTCATAAATTCCTTGATAATTTTTCTCAATACAAAGGGGAATCTGAGTCAATAATTCATAAGCACCTTCTTGAATTTTTGTTTGAGAAACTTGATAATAAAGAGTATAGTTAGAAGGCTACTATGACAAGTACATCTGAAAATGGCTCTAGCTCTGATCCCATTAATCTTATCCTCCAAATCATAGATAAGATGAGTTAACAACAAACTACCACCACAAACCAACTCTGTAAAATACAAGCCAACATGGTCTAAATGGTTAGCCATCCTAACATGGGCTTTGAGGGTGCAATCACCCTACCCTTTCCTAATGGACCTAATGGGGCACCTATTGCCCAACCTCCCATTCACAACAAAGTCTTGAGGGTATTCCAACAAGAGCCTCGATGCCTTACATTGATAGTATGAATATTGGAGGCATTCCCCTTTATCTCATATGATGGGTCAACTAATCCTACTTTACACATTAAGGCCTTTGGAAATATTTATAAAGAATGGATCAAAGTCAATTCTTACGCTTCCACTAAAATCCTAGCTAAGAATCTTATTAGAGATGCCTTAGACTGATATCACATATTACTCCCTAACTCCATAATGGAGTTAGAATCTCTAGTAACAACCTTAGTTAATGAGTTTCAATATCATGATTTACTTGAAAATAACATTAATGCTTTTATTAACTATAAACAACATGAGAATGAATCATATCAAGCATTCATTAAGTGTTGGAAGACCTTATCTACTAAGGCAAAATACAATATGTCGAATGATATTTCTAACTTTTCCTTCGAGCCCTAAAACCTCGCCTTCAATATAAGGTTAGGTCCTTTTCTCCTACTTCCCTTGAAGAATCTTTTGAAAAAGATAAATGACAAGATTATCTCATGAGGGAGTTTGATAAGGCTCCTCTTAAGACTCAAACAACTAAATAGATACAAATCCTTCAAAAATAAAAGAACAAGAATGCCATGGATGATGGGTCTCAGATACCCTTCCTCTCATGGATTATATAAATAGGAATGTCTTTACTATTTATCAAAAAGATAATAATAATAAGAACCAACCTACCTATTATCATCCATTAACTAAGGATGAGTTGAGAAAGCGTATTCCTAAACCATTTAGTTAGATCCTTGATCCTTCTTGACCCATTCCCTAATGGAATAAGAAATAAATTATGTTGGTGGCATGTCAATTGGGGCCATTCTCATGAGAATTATTGTGCCCTCAACATGGATGCCATGAATTTATTTTTAGGCCCTCAATTTGACCATGAGGCCATATCTAGAGAGCGCTTGATTGAATAATTCAAATCTCACGATGCACAAAGAAAAAAGGATCATCATAATGCCCTTAATCAAGCCAATGAAGAACTTAAAGTTTTCTTTGACCCCATGCATAATCATAGTTAAAGAGAAAGCTCCAAGAAACTGGAAAATGTGGTTAATCTTGACTACCTCCTGAGAGCACAGTGACTATAAATGATGTGAGGCACATGATAACATATATTGAGCCATAATACCCTCCATCAGTTTAGCTTGGGACTCAAAGAGTCATTTATCACCATGTCTTCCAAAATCATACTCCTAAAGTTAAAACCCCATCTTCCACAGATGTCATCGACCTCTTGTGACAAAACTACGGGGCTGAAGTCATCGAAACCATTTTTCCAACCACAAATGCCTTTAGCCAGGATGATGGCATTGAGCATAAGCAACCGACTATTTCTGAAGTATCTCTAATCACTCCTCCCCTTATGAGCCTATTTTTGAGGATTAAAAACACTCTCGGCACTGTTGTTTAGATCAACTATGATGAGTATGATCCTTTGGAAGCACTTTCTCAATTTTTTGGACCAATCCCCTTTTTAGATCTCACGAAAATGTCACCTCACCATTGTGAATGAATCATGACTATGTTTTTTGATATAAACATACCCTTCCCTCCTACTTTGGTGTAGTATCCTACATTGCATGGTTTGGAAGAAAGCATCCATCGTTAGTGTGAGGAACTCTCCATTTATATGGACTACACCATTGATGTTCAAACTTGAATTCATTTCCCCATAGTAGCTATGATTCTCAATAAACTCTTGCTTTGGGCGGATGATCCTCCACTCTTTATTTCTATAAAAATTGGTCGAACACGGTCAAACATGACCTCATTGATGAGGGTGCTGGCATATGTATGGCCTATTTAGACTTCATTAAATCCCTTGGATACTTAATCGACGCCTTAAAACCATGCGTACTACTTGTTAAGGGTATGGTTGATTAAAGATTCCTCCCGTGGGTTACATTTGGCTTCCTATCACTATCCCTCCTAGGATAGTGCATGTGAAGTTATGGTCTTCAATTTCCCCTATCTTACAACATCCTCCTTGGTTGACCTTGGACCCACCGCATATATGTGGTCACCTCTTCTGCATACTAATGTGTCAAATTTACACATCAAAGGGAAATATATAAAATATAAGGTGACCCAAATCCCTAGAATTATCATATTCAACAAAAGGGAACTTATAAGTTCCTCACCATTCAAGAGCTATCTCCCATTCCATTTCATGAATATCAATGCTTTAATTATCTTGTAGAATCTCTTCGTGGAAATGTAGGTCATACAAAGTTGGTTAGGTGCATGCCTCCCAATCTCTTAGATTATGATGATGAAAAGTCCAATGAGATTACTATTAGGATTAACACTTCTGATCTATCAGATCTTTTCATTTCATAACTTACTCCTAACTTGTGACCTCACAAGAAGGTGCCTTATATCCCAATTACTATTTCATGCACACCTCAACCCACACCTGATGATTAAATAAAATTAACTAAACTATGTAATATGAAGATAATTAATCTAAGCTATGAACACTTGTAAATAAAATAAAAAAATGTAGAAAATAGTATGCTCATGATCTAACCAAATATGTAAAATAAAATGCTAAACCCTAATGTACAAGATTAAAGAGGAAAGAACTCAACTGATAAATTCTTGTCGAACAACGTCGTAGAAGTAAGCTCGGATAAATCGGTAGCATGAATGACTATGTCAAGGTCCCACAGAGGACACATCTAGCTGATATGGCTAAACTAGAGCACCTGGGAGAGGATTGGGGAACCCACGGGTGCTCTGGTAAGCAAAAAAGGCACCCTGGTCTAGAAAAAAGGATTGGAACTAGTCTTCATAGGTCCTGGAGATGATTGATAACCTTCACCGTCTATTACACTAGTTTTCTTGTCCTATGCCAAATACTCCAAATATTCTAAGAAGAAGAATAACCTCAGCTACCACAATAGTGGGCTTATTAATCGAGCGCTCTGTTAGTGCCAATACTCAGTTTACATGGTGTGCCCTAAATTGTTATATATCTAAATCTACTCACAAACGTTTCATTGGTCGATCTGGTGGTCTGCATTTCTCCCTCCTTTTCGAATGCTTTGAAAATTCCCATAATGTTATTTTTTTCCTAATTTGAAAACAAAATCCATGTATGCCCCTCTTCGTGCCTTAGTTTTTTTCATTTTTGGGCTGTGTTGTTTCTCCTTCACCAAATCATGCAAAAACTCAAAATTATTCGAATCCCATTTTTGTGCAAGTGTTTTCCCGATCCCAAGGTCGAAAATAATGTTAAATCATGATTCAATTGGTTTAAGATCAAGAACTCTGCCATCCTTGTGAAAAATTTGATTTCTAGGGCATCCTCTATATTTTTGGCATTTTGACGGTCATACGGGCATATTATACCCGTCAAATTCATCATCATAACATTATTGCAATGTGGTGGGCTCCTATTGGCCGGGGGTGGTCGGGAATTATTTCTAACTTGTTGTTTTGAAATTTTGGCAAAAGGAAAATTTTGTTCCCTGGTTCCGCTTGCTACAATAAAGTGCCTACATGGCACATTGTGATTGGCTAGAGGAATGGCGGGTGGCGGGCTTGCCTTAGAAATTTTGCTTCCATTTTGCAAAATTTTCTAAGTTAAATTTTTTCCCAAAGGCCCACAACGAATGGTAGGTGGACACGTGTCCTGGAGAAGTCGGCATGGAAGGGCGGAGGTTTTGAGAAATTTGAAGTTTTTAACTTCAAAATTTAAAGTTAAAATTTGAGCCAAAGCTCCACCACAAATCATGAGGTGACACATGGCCAGAAGAAGTCAATATGAGGGGTCGGTGGGTTTTGTAATGGTTTTGAAGTTTTAACTTCAAATGGTATAAAGTCAAGTTTTGGCCGAAGGTCCCCGACCAATGAGAAGTGGACATGTGTCTAGAAATGTAAAAGTCAAGCAAGGGGACTGATGGAAAATTTTATGAAATTTGTGCCACTCCAATCCAGAGCCAACACATGTCCCAAATGGAAAAATGGGGAAGCGTGGGCCGGGGAAAAGTTTGAAATTTTGCAAAATTGGCAGGGAGGTCTGATGGCAAAGTGGGAGGCTTGGACCCATGGCGAATGGGAGAGCGCCACGTGGTGAGGAAGAGAATGGGTGTTCGGGCCCGTGGAAAATTTTAAGAAAAATTTCCCTTTTTCAAAAAAGTGTCAAAATTCATAAAATGAGCCCGTAGTTTTTGGTGGGGCCCACATGTGGACACGTGGCGGGTCCAGGGGAGAAGCGGAGAATTTTTGCAAAATTTTCCAAAAGTAAAAAAAAGGTCACAAATGCATTTCTAAAGGATGGGAGTTCGATCCAATCACGTTTTGTGACATGTCCCACCCCATTCAAAGGTCAAAAAGGTGTATCTATGAGCTTATTTTTTAAATGACATTGTCCACGTGGAGGGCTGATATTAAATGTTGATCAAAATCGATGGTTACTGTGTAATTTCATTTTTTACCACCATGGGAGCTCCAAGGAGCTTGGAAATCACATTTCTTCATCAAATTGCATCAAATTTTATATGATTTTGCATCCTCGGCCTTCTGAGTGTAATGGAACTATTTTCATGACCTAATTTGATGGTCTATGATGGATTTGATATAATTTTTAGCCCGTGAAAAAATGTGAAAAGTGAAAATCAAAGGTTGTAGAGGTAAAAATTGAAAAGGTAAAAGGTGAAAAATGATTGCTAAAGCATGCTGGCATGCCTAAATGACAAAAACATGACCCTGGGATGGATAAGGATCTGAATTTGTGTAATATTTTAAAAATTTTATGCATCCCTGGCAACTGCGAACTATTTTCAGTTTGATGTCATTTTCATGGAATCATGAGGGGTTCTTGTAACAAATTTGATCCCTTAAGCATATTATTTTCTTGGGAAGGAAGACTCCATGATGGCATGAGGTATATCATGCATATTTTTGAGAGAATTTTTAAGGGGAGAGAGAAAAATACGTAGAATTTTTTCAAGGAAGAAGCCCATTTTCTCTGAGAAAACCACCTGAGAGCCATTTTCAATTCCATTTTTGTATCAGATTTTATCATATTGAGTTGGTTTCAAGTTATAAAGCCATCAATAAGCTCTGAGATTGTTCTCATGACATTCCCCTACTGATATATTTGATCATTTTTGGATTATTTGGTGTTATCTCTTGGCAAAATTTGCATATGCTTATGTTTCAGAATGATGTCAATTTGTGTTTCTTACTCATGTTGTAATCTTATGTTTAGGATCTCTTTGATCATACAGGGTCTCATTTCTTGTTGATGGTTTAATGGCATTTGCAATCTTATATTTATAAGAGATTTCATCGATAGAAGATAAATAGATTTAAAATCATTTTACTGTCCTTGAATATTGAGATTGTTTGTAAACCTTTGGGTGCACCTTAGGTCATGATCAAATAGGGATTCCTGGATACTTTGTTGGTATTTTGCTTCAAGATTTTGTGGTAGGTTATCAAAGGTTGTGTGGAAGAGTGCAGATCTAGGCCTCCATTTGGTGCACATATCCTGGTTGAAGGAGTATTTTAAACCCATTGAAACATCTCTGTTGTTTAGGTGTTGCAAATCTCTTGCAAAGGTTCTCAAAGAAGTTGGTAATTCCTAGCTAGTCTTGTCTAAACATCTCCCAACAAAATTTCATTCAAACTAACTCATCCTACCCATACTACCCCTGCATTGCATTGTGTGTCAACAAAAGAATACAATCCATTCACAAAATGCATAAAGTATATCAGATTTTATCATGTCTCTAGCAGCCTTAGCCTTGTCTTGAAAGCATTTCCATCATTTAGTAGTGACAACTCTTTTGAGTTTGAATAATGGATAATTGATCATGTTTTCCCAAGGCCATCTCCATACAATGTGCAAAGCATAAGGATATCTCCACCTCCTTCATCAAACAAAGGCTGCAATATAGGTTCTCTTACCTTGGTTGAAAGGCACAACCTAGAATAGTGAGGATTAGATCAAAATCCTTTTGAGGTGCTACCCACTCCTTCAAATCTTGAGTGCTAACAAGTTAGATAGATGTGTTCCCTAGCTACAAATGACACACAAATCATTTATCTACCCTTGAGTGTCTTGTGAGATCCATGATGTTGCTTGAGTTGTGAAGGAGATTAAGTTTGGGTACCAACACCAGATTGGCACCATTACTTGGGGAATTTTTGGAATTTCTTGGTGTTTTTGGAGTGTTTGAAGGGTTTGAGCATTTGCATATTCAAGTATCTGAGCTATTACATTCTTGAAATATTATTTTGTACTTCAGATCTGCAAGTTTTAGGCAAAAATTTCAAGCTCAGCCTGCTCTTTTGCATTTACCAGCAGTTTATACACTTTGGTTGCATAGTGATTGATTGATCTAAGAAGAAGAAGGTCTGATTTATAAGGCTCTGCAAAGTTTTTCCAGTGCTAAGATACATTTGACAGATTATTTTAGTGCATTCTTGCACAACTGAGGTGAAATTCCTTAGTGGCAACTCCATGTTGATTTGATTTAGAAATACCAGTGCCTTGAGCTTTCTATCATTTATTTTTGTGTTATTGATCTCTGCAAAACTAGAGGGAAGAAGATCTCTTTTCCTTAAAGACTCTACTAAGAAATTGTTCTTAGATTTAAAAAATTTAGAGTTGGGAGGGAGAAGAGTTTGGAAGGTGGTTAAAGGTTAGACATCAAGCAAAGATATAGTCATTGGTGAGAGAGATCAACCTTTGGTAGAGGACTATCACTCTTCTTCAAGTGATTTTGATTTAGGCAATCCTCTCATAAACTTGTTTACCTCAACTGGTGAAGGTCCTTCTTACTGTACTTGGTAAGTTCCTTCTCCAATCTGCACCTCTGTGTTTTAATTCAAGTAAAAACTTTCCAAGAAAATCAGCACTTAGAGGGTACCAGTCTTGTGAATCACGTTCTTGAGCCCCAAAGATATTGCACTCCTCATCAGCTTGCCTCACCTCCAGATCACCCCCACCAAACAATATGGCTCAGCCTAGACCTCCATTTTTGTTAACACTTTTGGTCCTATAAATTTTAGAGGAATGGATGGTTACCCAAATGCTATCCCACAAGATGTCAGAAATAGGTTGCCAAAATTCCAAGGTAACAATGCCATCACTGGTGATCAACATCTCAAACTTTTTGATAATATGATGGAAGATTTTGAGATAGAGTTTGAGGATGTGTATATTAAGTTGTTTATTCATACACTAGAAGAAGATGCTAGGGATTGGTACAAGGCTCTACCTGATAACTCTATTGATTCATGGACTGAAATGAAAAATGCATTTAGGTTGCAATATGGTGACAAGACTGATCCTAGATTTCTTTTGTCTGAATTTGAGAATATCAAGAAGAACCCAAATGAAACAGTCCATGACTTCAATACAAGATTTAACAAAACATTGAGAAGGTTTCCTATCATTTTGAGGCCTTGTGATGAATCTTGTTTGATCAAATATGCAGATGCATTTGATAAAAAGGCAGCCTATTACTTGAGAGACAAAAATCCTACAAACTTGAGGCAAGCTTTCACCATGGCACTTCAAATTGAAAATAATATTAAAGCTATTGGTAAACCACTTAAGAGGGATGGTGTGAAGCTGATAAACCCTGAGAAGCCTCAAGCTAGCAAGGGTGCTGATTTAGAAGATGTTGTCAAGACTTTGGTAGGGGCTGTCAAAGAAATTTCTTACAAATTAGCCCGGGTGAGAAAGGAATTGGGAAAAGTTCACAAGGACAAAAAAGAACTCAAAACCATGATAGATTTGGCAATCATCCTAGGGGTGATCAAAGACAAGATGATAGAGGTAAAGGGCTTGTTGGTGGGGAAATAGACAACCCCAAGCACGTGAAAATAGAGTGGTGCCTGACCCTCTAACTGCAAGAGTTGTTTGTTGTTCAAGAAATTGCTGATATGGATTGGTGTGATAGATGTTTTCTTCCTCATCCTCCATGTGAAGTGGACCAACAAGTTGTTGAAGATGATAATGAAGATGAAATGGATGATGACATTTGTATGATGGGAAGCTCTTCAAGCTCACAACAAGCAGCAACATCAACAGATGTGATAAGTGCAAGGACTACTGCAACCTTTTGGGATTGCATAAAGAGGGTACCAATTCTTTCCTCCTCTCAAACTCATGAGGTAGATGTTGTTCAAGCTTTTGAAATTCCTAATAATGACTTTGAATATCTAAGGGCTTTAATGATCAAGAAGTATGATGGTGGTATTCCCTCGGAGGAAGATAGACAATTGTTAATGAATGTTGTGGTTGGTCAAGAGAAAGAGTATAATACTAGAAGTAAAGTTGTTAGAGGAGCTGGTCCTCAAGCCAAGCCAAAGACACCCTTGCTCACAAGCATTCCAAAAGACAATCCTAGAAAAGAAACACTTGCCAAGAACCCTACTATCCCATGCAAAAATATCAGTCCTCTTCATGCCCAATTGCCAAGAGTCCTCTCCATCTGATGAATCTACTTGTGTCCCTCCCAATGTTGTCCTACCAAAGAGTGTTCCATATGATATTTCCCAAGTATTGAGTCAAATCAAAGTGAGTGTTCCCATCATTGAGTTTCTTAGAATACCCGAGCATAAGAAGAGAGCATTTGAATACTTGGGATTGAAGGAAGAAAAGAGTATACCAAGTAGAAATGTAAATGTTGTTGAGACTCCTCTTCAAATCATTGTTGGCCTTGAAACACCACCAGCAGTGGAAGATCTTAGAGAGCCACCTGAAGTATATTTGGGGACATCCTTGGTTGATTCCCAATTGAATGTTGATCCATTTTTTCACAACTTTCTCATAAAAGATAGGTTGCTTCACAATTGCATGTTTGATTCCAGTGCATCATGTAATGTCATGCCTCTAGAAGTCATGAATGAGTTGGATATCAAAGTGACAACAGCATATGGGAAATGTACAACCATGGATTCAAGGGAAGTGTTAGTTGTTGGTTGTGTGAAGGGTTTAGTAGTGCAACTTGCAGCCTATCCGGGTAAGAACTTAAAACTTGATGTTGTAATTGTTGACTACCCTACCAAATGGGGTATGCTTTTTTCAAGAAAATGGGCTGCAAGTGTTGGTGGTAGTGTTCAAATGGACATGTCCTTTTCCACCATTCCCATTGAGGGTAGCCTTGTCAAACTCTATGGTGAAAAGAAGATGTTGCACTTGATTGAAGATCCCAACAATGCTTCTTATGAAGTGTTGTTTGCTGATGTAGATGCTGACAATTTCATTGGTTTTGCTGATGGAAAAGAGAACAAGATGGATAAATCAGAATGCCTTGATATGGTAGGTTCTCCATGGACATTGCTATTTGATGGAGCTTGCTCCAAATTTGGAAATGGTGCTGGTATAGTTTTTCTTTCTCCTAGTTTGGAAGAGTTTCCTTTTTCCTTCAAACTTAATTTTGAATGCACTAACAATATTACTGAGTATGAGGCATTGTTGTTGGGGTTAAGGATTGCATGGAAGTATGGAGTGAAGGATATTGTTGCCAAGGGGGATTCAGAGCTGGTTGTCAAGCAAGTAAGGAAGTTATATGCCACAAAAATCAGCATATGAAACAATATAAGCATGTTGTTTGGGACTTGATTGAAATGTTTGATTCCTTTAACATTGTTTACCATGATAGAAGTCTTAATGTTGCTGCTGATAAGTTGGCAGTGTTGGGTTCTAGATTTGAAAATTGCACTATTTCACCTTTTTGTGAATATAACATTGAAGTGCTAACAAGGCCAGTTGTCCCGGATAATGTGAAACATTGGCAAATTTTTGATGATGATGCACAAGTGTTGAGGTTCTTACAATGCCAAGGTGAGTTTTCTGGTCAGAACATTGATTGGGAGCCAATGGTATGCATGAATGAAGGGAGAGAAACTTTTTTTGACAAGGATATTATACAATTAAAAACAAATACCATTCCTAAAGGTCTTGTTGCACTTGAATCAAATTTTAGCAATGTTGATTACATCATTAATAGGAACATGTTTGCTTCAAGGGATGTGGAAGAGCACAACTTGGGAACCAAGGATAAACCAAGGAAGATTTGGTTGGGCAGAAATCTCAGCAAAGAGGAAAAGCAGTCCTATGCCCAACTTTTAAAGAAATATCAAGACTGCCTTGCTTGGTCTTATTCAGAGCTAAAGGCATATAGAGAAGATTTGTTCCAACATGAGATTCCTCTTGAGGCCAAGACTAAGCCATTCAGATAGAGACAAAGGCCTATTAATCCACTTCTCTCCATGAAAATGTAGGAAGAGTTGAAGAAATTGAGAGATGGTGGTATCATTCAGCCCACTAGGTATTCATCTTGGGTTGCAAACCTTGTGCCAGTTAGAAAGAAGAATGGAGACATCAGACTTTGTGTGGATTTTAGGAATCTAAAAAAGCATCCATGAAGGACAACTACCCCTTGCCAAACATGGAAAATATGTTGCAACTTGTGACAGGGTCAGAAATGCTTTCTACTTTGGATGGTTTCTCCGGATACAATCAAGTGGTTGTTAAAGAATCAGAAAGACTTAAGACAACCTTCACTATGCCTTGGGGAACTTATGTTTTTGTAAGGATGCCCTTTGGATTGATGAATGCTGGTGCCACTTTTCAAAGGGAAATGGATGTTTCCTTTGCTGGTTACATCAATGAGTTTATTGTAGTCTACCAAGATGATGTGACTATTTTTTCAAGGCAGCGAGGAGACCATTTGCAACACCTAGAGAAGATGTTGATCAGATGTAGGGAGTATGGCATTTCTCTTAATCCAAAGAAGTGTCATTTTGGTGTGCAAAAGGCCAAGTTGCTGGGACATATTGTGTCTAAGGATGGTGTCATGATAGACCCTGAAAGAGTGGAGGCAATCAACAAAGTACCTATCCCAAGAACCAAGAAAGGTATCCAATCTTTCTTTGGCCAAATCAATTTTATTAGAAGGTTTGTTTCCAATTTTGCTGAGCTGACTCTTCCAATCACAAGCATGTTAAAAAGGATCAAGTTATCAGGTGGGAGGAGGCTTCCATTCAAGATTTTGAAGGAATAAAGGATGCACTTAAGCATGCACCTATTTTGGCAGCTCCAAACTATAAGAGGCCTTTCCAAATATTTTCTTTTGCCTCTGAATTTACTATTGCTTTAGTTTTGTTACAAAAGGATGAGAATGGAGCTGAGAGGCCTATTGCCTTCTTTAGCAAGGCTTTACAAGTAGTTGAGTTGAAGTATACAATCATGGAAAAACAAGTGTTTGCCTTGGTGAAAGCAACAAAGATTTTCAGGCCTTATATATTGAGTTCAAAAGTTGTTGCCTATGTTCCCCACACCATGGTTAAAGACATCTTATCAGACATGGAGATATCAAGCAAGAGATGTAGATGGGTCAAAAATTACAAGAATATGATATGGATATCCAAACAACAAAGCTAGTAAGAGGTTTGGGTCTTGCCAAGCTCATGGCTGAGAGCAATTTGCAAAATGTAGAAGTGAATCAGCTAGAGGAAGAAAGGGTAGATCTTCTTGAGAGATTGATGAGTTCTGAATGGTACAAGGATGTGATCTTCTACCTCAAGCACCTATGTTGTCCTAGTCACTTGAATAAAAATTAGAAAAGAGCCCTCAAGCTGGCTTCTCAAAAATATATCATAACTGACCTTGGGCTGGCTTGGAAGAACCCTGAAGGTGTCCTCTTGAAATGCATAACTGAAGATGAAGCTCCCAAGTTGATTGCTGATTTCCATGGGGGAGTTTGTGGAGGAATTTTTTTGGGAGAGTGACAACACATAAGATTTTAAGAGCTGGTTATTGGTGGCCTACTCTTTTTAAAGATGCAACCCAGCTGGTTAGAAAGTGTGATAGTTGCCAACGTTTCTCTGGAAGACTGAAAGCTTTAGGCTCCCTTCCTTTATAGCCTGTATCAATTGAAGCCCCTTTCAAACAATGGGGAATGGACTTCATTGGTGAGATTTCAGATCCTTCTAGTGCTGGTCATAAATGGATCCTTGTAGCAACTGATTATTTTACAAAGTGGGTTGAAGCAATTCCATCTAGAAAGGCAACACACCAAGTGGTAATGGATTTCTTGTTGAATCATATCATATGCAGATTTGGAGTTCCAGTTAAGATTGTATCTGATAATGCCATGTGTTTTAGAGCCAAACCTTTGATGGAAATGTGCAATGAATATGGAATCAATCTAACTTATTCTTCAAACTACAATCCACAAGGGAATGGACAAGCTGAGTCAAGTAACAAGAACTTGCTCAAGATCATTAGAAGGACCTTGGAAATCAACAAGAAGAAGTGGGGAGAACAATTGAAATTTGTAGTTTGGGCTGATAGAATAACTCCTAAAAGAGCAACTGGTAAAAGCCCATTTGAATTGGTGTATGGAACTCAAGCATTGCTGCCCTTACATCTGCAATTATCCTCATTTTAGTTTTCTCAATAGTTAGAAGATCAAGAACATGGCCCATATGAATCAAGAATCAATCAGATCATTGAGTTGGATGAAGAAAGAAGAGCCTCTCATCAAAGGCATATCAGATTTAGAGAGAAATTGAAGAGGTTGTTTGATAAGAAGGTCACTCCTAGAGCCTTCAATGTTGGAGATCTGGTTTTGCTATGGGATAGTAGGCATGAAGACAAGGGAAAGCATGGCAAGTTTGATGCATTATGGATGGGCCCTTATGCCATTGACATCAGAATTGGTGAGCACACCTTTTTCTCAAGGATCTAGATGGGGATTTGCTGGAGCTTCCTGTTAATGGCAGACATTTAAAACATTTCTTGGATTAAATCCCCAAGTGAGGTATGCACAAGTTGTATATTTGTATAGTCTTTGTTCTTGCTTTGTTTTTTTTGTTGGTTGGTGTGTGGTTTCCCTTTTGTCCTTGGAAACCATTTGTGGGTGGTTTTCTTGGTCTATTTTTTATGGTAATTCTAGTTTTTGAGCTGCCTTCGTGTTTTGACTCCTTTTCCCAATGGTTTTTGGCACTTGGTCTACATTTTTTCCTTGTGGCACTCACTGGGAGTGCCCATCCCCAAGAAAGAGCCAATGTTGGTGCCAATACTCAGTTTGCATGGTGTGCCCTAAATTTTTATATATCCAAATCTGCTCACAAATGTTTCATTGGTCGATTTGGTGGTCTACATTTCTCCCTCCTATTTGAATGCTTCGAAAATGCCCATAATGTTATTGTTTTTCCCTAATTTGAAAACAAAATCCATGTATGCCCCTTTTCGTGCCTTAGTTTTTTCATTTTTCAAGGTTGTGTTGTTTCTCCTTTTGAATCATGAAAAAACTCAAAATTATTCGAATCCCATTTTTTTGCAAATTTTTTCCCGATCCCAAGGTTCGAAAATAATGTTAAATCATGATTCAATTGGTTTAAGATCAAGAAATCTGCCATCCTTGTGAAAAATTTTGATTTCTAGGGCATCCTCTATATTTTTGACATTTTGACGGTCATATGGGTGTATTCTACCCGTCAAATTCATCATCATAACATTATTGCAACGTGGCGGGCTCCTATTGGCTGGGGGTGGTCGGGAAATTTTTCTAACTTGTTGTTTTTGAAATTTTTGGCTAAAAGGAAAATTTTGGTCCGTGGATCCGCCTTTTATAAAGAGTGCCTACATGGCACATGTTGATTGGTCGAGGAGTGGTGGATTTACCTTAAGAATTTTGGCTTTCATTTTAAAAAAATTTTAAAGTTAAATTTTTTTCCCAAAGGCCCACAGTGAATGGCGGTGGCCACGTGTCCTAGAGAAGTCGGCATGGAAGGGCGGAGGTTTTGAGAAATTTGAAGTTTTTAACTTCAAAACTTTAAAGTTAAAATTTGAGCTAAAGCTCCACCACAAATCATGAGGTGACACATGGCTAGAAGAATTCAATATGAGGGGTCGGAGGTTTTGTAATGGTTTTGAAGTTTTAACTTCAAATGCTATAAAGTCAAGTTTTGGGCCGAGGGTCCATAGCCAATGAGAAGTGGACATGTGTCCGGAAATGTAAAAGTCATGTAAGGGGGACTGATGGAAAATTTTATGAAATTTGTGCCACTCCAATCCAGAGCCAACATGTGTCCCAAATGGCAAAATGGGGAAGTGTGGGCCTAGGAAAAGGGTTTGAAATTTTCAAAAATTGGCGGTGGAGGTCTCGATGGAAAGGGAAGGCTTGGACCCGTGGCAAATGGGAGAGTGCCACATGGCGAGGAAGAGAGCGGGTGTTCGGGCCCATGGAAAATTATAAGCAAAATTTCCCTTTTTCAAAAAAGTGTCAAAATTCATAAAATGAGCCCGCGGTTTTTGGTGGGGCCCATATGTGGACACGTGGCGGATCCAGGGGAGAAGCGGAGAATTTTTGCAAAATTTTCCAAAAAAAAAAAGGTCACAAATGCATTTCTAAAGGATGGGAGTTCGATCCAATCATGTTTTGACACATGTCCCACCCATTCAAAGGTCAAAAAGGTATCTTTGAGATTATATTTTTAAATGACATTGTCCATGTGGAGGGCTGATATTAAATGTCGATACAAAATCGATGGTTACTGTGTAATTTCATTTTTGGCCGCCATGGGAGCTCCAAGGAGCTTGGAAATCACATTTCTTCATCAAATTTCATCGAATTTTATATGATTTTGCATCCTCTCGGCCTTCGAGTGCAATGGCACTATTTTCATGACCTAATTTGATGATCTATGATGGATTTGATATAATTTTTTCCCTAGCCCGTGAAAAAATGTGAAAAGTAAAAATCAAAGGTTGCAGAGGTAAAAATTGAAAAGGTAAAAGGTGAGGAATGATTGCTAAAGCATGCTGGCATGCCTAAATGACAAAAATGTGACCCTGGGATGGATAAGGATCCAAATTTATGTAATATTTTAAAATTTTTATGCATCCCTGGCAACCTGTGAACTGTTTTCCAGTTTGATGTCATTTTCATGGAATCATGAGGGTTTTTGTAACAAATTTGATCCCTTAAGCATATTTTTTTGCTTGGGAAGGAAGACTCCATGATGGCATGAGGTATATCATGCATTTTTGGGAGAATTTTTAAGGGAGAGGAGGAGAAAAATACGTAGAATTTTTCAAGGAAGAAGCCCATTTTCTCTGAGAAAACCACCTGAGAGCCATTTTCAATTCTATTTTGTATCATATTTTATCATATTGAGTTGGTTTCAAGTTGTAAAGCCATCAATAAGCTCTGAGATTGTTCTCATGACATTCCCCTGCTGATATATTTGATCATTTTTGGATTATTTGGTGTTATCTCTTGGCAAAATTTACATATGCTTATGTTTCAGAATGATGTCAATTTGTGTTTCTTACTCATGTTGCAATCTTATGTTTAGGATCTCTTTGATCATACAAGGTCTCATTTCTTGTTGATGGTTTAATGGCATTTGCAATCTTATATTCAGAAGAGCCTTCATCTGATAGAAGATAAACAGATTTAAAATCATTTTACTATCCTTGAATATTGAGATTGTTTGTAAACCTTTGGGTGCACCTTAGGTCATGATCAAATAGGGATTCCTGGATACTTTTGTTGGTATTTTGCTTCAAGATTTTTGTGGCAGGTTATCAAAGGTTGTGTGGAAGAGTGTAGATCTGGGCCTCCATTTGGTGCACATATCCTGGTTGAAGGAGTATTTTAAACCCATTGAAACATCTCTGTTGTTTAGGTGTTGCAGATCTCTTGCAAAGGTTCTCAAAGAAGTTGGTAATTCCTAGCTAATCTTGTCTCAACATCTCCCAACAAAATTTCATTCAAACTAACTCATCCTACCCATACTACCCTTGCATTGCATTGTGTGTCAACAAAAGAATACAATCCATTCACAAAAATGCACAAAGTATATCAGGATTTTATCATGTCTCTAGCAGCCTTAGCCTTGTCTTGAAAGCATTTCCATCATTTAGTAGTGACAACTCTTTTGAGTTTGAATAATGGATAATTGATCATGTTTTCCCAAGGCCATCTCCATACAATGTGCAAAGCATAAGGATATCTCCACCTCCTTCATCAAACAAAGGCTGCAATATAGGTTCTCTTACCTTGGTTGAAAGGCACAACCTAAAATAGTGAGGATTAGATCAAAATCCTTTTGAGGTGCTACCCACTCCTTCAAAATCTTGAGTCCTAACAAGTCAGATAGATGTGTTCCTGGCTATAAATGACACACAAATAATTTATCTTCCCTTGAGTGTCTTGTGAGATCCATGATGATTCAAATGGTTTGGTTATCAATGGGTCATTTGGTTTGATTGCACAACATGGAGCTATTCCCAAAGTGTGGGACTTTACAATCAGGAAAGCTCTCCGGAGAAAGGTTGGTTCCTATTCCTAAATCTAGACACCACATGCCCAATTGGTAGAGAACTATTCAAATCCTATCCTAATTTTTTGCCAAAGAGACAAGGATAAGAGGATGAAAGAAAAGTAAACCTAATCTAACATGAGGTGATGCACTAACAAGGAATACTAGATATCTACACTTGCATGGAGATGAAACTAGCAAATTTGAAGAGGGTTATTGAACACCACACAGTCATCAAGAATACCATGTAAATCCATTTACCAATAAATACAATCCATTGATATATTGCAATAATAATTAAATCATGCAAAATAACCTCAGCTATAATGAGAGATCATATGAGAGACAATAACACAAAAGAGGGTTTGGAATAATCCATAGATTTGTTCTATTCCTTCACCAGTTGATACAATGCATTACAAGGGGGCCAAAAGGCATAAAAATGCATTACAATTTTTAGTGGGAGGCTTGAATCTCCATAATTTTCTTATGGAAAAGAAATAAGGGAGGGGCAAAGGAAAAACATCAACTTTTTTTAAATGTCCCCCTCCTTAAAATTTATAGAAGAAGATAATGTAGAGAGGGGAGAGAGAAAAGAGTCTCGAAATTGCTCCAAAATCCTTCACAATCATCATTAGATCCCTACGATGGCCACCTGCAAACACCATGATTGTACTTTTTCTTGAGCAAGAAGAAATGAGTTTGATTGTATCGAGTATGGCCTTAGTCCCGCAACTTCATCACAAAAATTCTACCACTAAACACATTAAATGCTCTTATTTGACATCTCATGTGAAGAGGCCGAAATTAGCTTCCCATCAACTGTAATTTTGTGAAAATTGGTGGAGTATGAAGGAAGATATCATCATTCTAGTACTGGTTGCTTGCATGGCCATAATCCTCACCTACCCACCTGGTTTCTTGATTTTAAAGTTTCCATTGGATTCTTCATTGAATCCCCTTTCCAATGACTATAATGTTGTTAAATTTGGCCAAACATTGTAGGATTTATGTGTGTTTGAAGTTGGGTTTTAATTTGGCTTCAAGCTCTTCCATCGAGCTCATTTTCCCAACCACCAAGCTATTTATTCTACCCACCTACCGAGATCATTCAATGAAACTTGGCCTCAATATACTACCCGGCTCGAGAGGGTTCGAGATTCAATGTACCTACTACTCGACATAGGCTAACTCGACATTCAATGTCCATGACTCGGTGGGTCATTTGATTATACATTGGGTGGGAATGCATTTGTTTCGGGCTTCTCAAAGATGCCCATTTTAGGATTTTCTCACTCCAACCTCCGAATGAAAACTTGAAATCCCCACTTCCGAACCCCAAAATCCATAACCCCGAAACCCAAAAATGGTGACTCCCAAACACACCATGATTTGCCATGTCACTTGTCTTCGAGTACGTGATCTCCAAGTTTCATACATTTCACCTATCCTCGGGCTTCATCTTTGCCTCAACCCTAAAACAACCCCTAAAACTGAAAAACTCTGAATCCTAAAATCGACCATGCGTTGACCTTGAAGATGACCTCACCTGCCTTGCCTCGCTTCCATTCAACACAAGCCAATTTTCCAAACATCACCCTCACAATGCATCTCCTCGGAAGAGTTCAGGGAGCTCAACCTTTTATCTCCTTCTACTAATCGAGCCACATTTCTCTATATAGCTCATGAATCGAGCTCCTTCTCTACCGGGATTTTCGTGTACCAAATAAGTGGGTTTCTATTCATCTCCCATGCCATTGGTGAGTCATCCCACAATGCATGCCCGACTCATTGTTGGGATTCAAGTTCTTCATACCTGTTTGTGTGATCGAACAAAGCCCTGTCATTGTTGAGTCGACCAATGCTTTGACAATCCCAAATTTCATTCATGAGCTCAAGGCCGAGTTTGAACCCTCCAATGCACGTTTCCTCCGCCATTGGCCGATATGGCCCTTCTGTTTGAATTTCAAGGCTAACCGGCTTGACCGAGCCTTCACTATAACTCGGCTTACAAAGTAGCTTGTCGAGCTACTTGGTAAGTCATTCCTAGATCACTTCCCTACAACAAAAATCTAACTAGTCAAGTAGGTCACTGAGCTACTTGGCGAGCTGGCTCATGCTCGGTCTCCCACATATGGCCCCTTTTGTAAATTTTAACCTCAGGACCTTATATTCTGGATTTTTTTGTGAATTTTCCATGTAAGACGCATGTTGTAAACTGGATGCAACGCATATTTGGCTCATCATGGGTTTTCACTGATTTTTGCCTGTTTGACCAGATGTGGGCCCCGAGGCCTGGAATCCATCATTTTTCAAGTTGATCTTAACAGTCAAAACCCTTAAGAGGAAAAAACATTCCTCAATTTCATTTTCACTCCTCAATTCACAAAAATGCTCCCGAGACCCTCTCTAAGCTTCTTGTAGCCTAATTTCAACCTTTAGGGCCCGTTTAGGAGTCTCTCACCCTATGGGTCCCTATTGGCCAATTTTGCCTAGGGGTAAAATTTGTCAACACATGCATCATAGACCAAGATAATACACACAAAACACCATTTTCAAGTTCACACAAACACATTTAAGAATGTAATGAGAAACAATATGCACATCCATCTGTAAGCATAGAGAAAGGGAAGAAAAGGCAACAAAACCAACAAAAGGTCAAAGAGATAGTCACAACACACTAATTTTATTGCTCCAAAGTATGCACAATACAACATTATAACAAAGAGATCTAGGATTATGCATTACAATGCCCAAACATGGGAGCTAGAGTCTCCACAACATTCTTATAGAGAAGAAGAAGGAGGGCAACACAAAAAAATGTCCAACCTTTTACAATTGTGCCCTCCTTTACAATTTATAGAATATGTTGTCAGAAGAGAGAGAATGTGTGAGACTTGAATGCATGCCTCCATTTCCCAAAAATGCATTAATTGATTTGAAAGAAGTATGGGGCACCTATCTATCCCATGTCTCATGTACTCTTGCTTGCAATGCAGAAGGAATTGGCCTTCATACCTCATTAATGGCGGTAGATAGTCATTATCATGTGGTCGGGCGTGAAGCGAAGTAATTCAATTTTTGACAACATTATCTTTACGAAATTTTAAATATGAAATTTATGGTGCATAGAGGTATTTGGTAACTTTCTAGAAAGTCCAATAATGAGAGAAACGAAGCTCCTAGCTGAAATTTATGGTGTGGAAGTTTTGTAGTTCTATGGGAAAACCATGGGCCATTCGCACTTTTCCTTACTTGCAGAATCTAACCCAAATTACTTCCTACCATCGGAATTTTCTAATTACGTTACTTTTCTTATTCTTAGGGAATTAAAGTAATTTTTATTCACCATTTACTTCACTTTTGCATTTTCCATTTAGTTTTATGGATTTTTCACATTACTTTACTTAACTTCTTTTTAGGGAAGTAAAGTAATTCTAATTCACCGCATTACTTTATGTTTTTACTTCTTCTTCCTCGTGGATTTTTCACACTACTTTACTACACTTAACTTCGAGGGAAGTAAAGTAATTCTAATTCACCACATTAATTTACTTTTTTTCTCCCCCTTAGTTCTATGGGTTTTTCGTATCGCTTTACTTAACCTCTTTTTAGGAAAGTAAAGTAATTTTAATTCACTGCATTACTTTAATTTTTCTCTCCTCCTTAGTTTTGCAGATTTTTCAAATTTCTTTACTTAAAATAAGTAAAGTAGTTCCAATCCACTGATTAGTTTAATTTTTTCTTTGTTTTGTGTAGATTTGGGAGTGCATTACTTCAACTTGCCATATGACCCACCCACGAGCTCGTCAAGTTGTTTTTCATCTCTGTCTCATTTTTGAAACCTTTTTCATTTGTTTAGATATGGGGAGTTGGAAAAATTATAGTAAAGTTCCCCAAGCCAATTTCTTGATTTTAACCATTTGTGCAACTCTTTAGTTGAATATGGACTTCTGAATCCCATGGAGTGGGGAATGCCATAAAATTACTACAAGTGTTAAAAACCATGAAATTTACTCGCTTTCTTTCGTATTCATCATGAAGTTCCATCAATTACTCAATTCCATTTTTTCATGTCTTTGTCCATTTTTACTAGGGGTAAAAATGGATAACAATTTATCAAATCATGGGGACATCTACCCACTAGATGGAGTAGACCAACTACTTTGAAGCATCCATTAGGCATGGAGTCCTCAAGCAACTCGAACCGATCCGGAACTAGAAATTCACACCCGAACCTACTTGAAACACTACCATAACTGCCACCTATTGCTTGCAATCTTCTTATTCATAATAATATCTTCTTGAAATTAACTTTATGACACTAGAAAATTGTATTAAAACTTGAATTTCACCTTTCCCGCAACTATGATCCATGAGGTTGAATGATGAATACCTACAATTGCTACCTCAACATCGATTCTTGCTAACATAAAGCATAAATAAACTAATTGATTGGAAAGATGAAGCACTTTGTAGGACTTGTAGACATGCTGATTTGGGAAGTATTTAGGGATGTTGCAAAATTGGATTCCTCATCCCGATATGTTGCTTATTGGGGACACTTCTCGCAAGTAGGGGTTACTTTAAACTGAATTTGGGGAAGGCTGCCATGTACTAATTTCTACAAGGGCACTAGAATCTTAGTTGCATGTGTTCTTAAAGGAACAAATAGATGAAAACACTGAAATCTATCCCTTAACTAATTTTAGTTGCTCTGTATTTGAATATTATTGACAATTGTAACTTTTTCTTGCAATCGTGAGCTTCCCACCGTGACAACCGGGAGGGATGATGTATTATGCAATAAAATACTTGGAGAAACCATGAAAAAAACTATATATAAAGGAAAAAATCATACATGCCTCAAGTGAGACATGCAGAGTGTGCACAAACACTTCTTCTACTAAAAGAAAACCTACTCCTACCCTACACTAATCGGAGAAATGAGAAACTCAAACAAAACCTGACATTGGCAATGAAAATTAGCTCCCTTTTCTCAACATCTTGGACCATGCAACTAATTTTATAATGAGCATGGTCATGCACATGAGTGAAAAGCTATCCATAAGCAAAATTCCCACCCATCTAGCCAAAGTATTAATATCAAATATAGAAAATACCTCCTCTAACTTCTTACTATTTTGATCCTGGAGGATTTGATGCCAATCCTTGGTGCATTGTGACTCATCCTTAAGCTTAAAATAAAGCATGATAGGCTTTGGCTTCTCCTTTGGCTCTAATGAAGCAAAATACCTTATGAGGCAAGGTCTGATCCACTGGATTTTCCCACTACTCTGAATTCTAACTTCAATAAGGAAGTCTTCTTGCAAGCCTTCCTAGAAAAGGTGATTGTCTATGAGTTTATTCTCTTCATGTTTCTCATCTACATATAACTGATATTCTTCCTAGATGACTATATGAAAGAGATGTCATCCTTGTTTTTCTCTCCCTCTTCGACTACATGGACCTCCTCCTTCACCCGAAGACCAAATTGTTCTTGAATGACTTCCTCCTCTAACATGAAGTTTGATAAATCAAGCTATTCAACTTACTACTCTTGAGGGCTATTATGCATTGTAAGGTCCTCCTGGATGTTCTAATCCACTATAGATTCATCAACCAAACCAGATTCTCCAAATGAGAGAAAAAATCTCTCAACGATGTCACCCTAATTTAATGTCTCCAAATCTGATTTGATCTCCTTCGTGTGCTTGTCTTCAACATGACTTGAAGTTGGTTCTTTCTCTTCCTCCTTGACTGATTCTATAGCTGGTAGATGATCAAAAAATTCTTTAAGGATAGTGCCATCATGCACACCGCATTCATAGCATAAAAATACCGATAATCACTTTCTTCTTTTTGCTTTACTACCATTACAAAACCAACCTTGACCTATTGTTCTTGGATCTCAACCTTCACTGGAGGCTTAACCATTAAGGGAATTTTCTTGATATCAAACTTGGCAGCCCACTCTTTCAATTTTCTTGCCAATTCTTCCTTTCTAAGCTCTTCCTATTTCTCCTCTCCTCTGCTGATTTTCTGATTTTGTTCCTCCCAAAATGGGTTTGGGACTACAAGAGGAGGGGGTGGGTTGGGATTTTTGGTTTTTCTACTATTTGAGGTGGTGGGAGAGGCACAACATCTTGTTTCTTTAGAGGGGATGGCTTATTAGAAGGGAAAAGAGCAAAAAAATCAAGATGAGGTGAAATATTAGAAGATGGAGAAGGGGATTCCACACTAGGGGCAATAGGTAAGAAGCTTGGAAAATGAGGCTCGAGTGGGATGGTGCTGATTGGGGATTTGGGAGAGGTTGTGGGATGGTAATGCAAGGATTTACCATCGACAATATTGACTAACGTTGTCCACAAAAGCTTCTATATTTGTAATCCACTCTGTGAGCCTTGGAAACATCTCAACTATGAAGTTAAGCTTCTGTTGTGGGCTATAATGTCTTGGAATAGGGCCCACCCATGGAAAAGGGGTCCTAAAACTAATCCTACATGCTTGTATCTAAGATGTAGCCCTTGACCGCACCATCTTAACCTCTAATTCTTAAAATTTTAGCTACAATTCAACATCTTTAGGTGTAGGATATCCTCCAAAATCTGCATACCCCTTCTCTTCAACAACTACATAGATCGGTGGATATCCAAACCGATATGCATATTTCTCATAGGGATATGTCCACTTCTGATTTTCATCATAATATGGATCTGGAGGTGGTTGATAGTAACCTGAGAATGAATCTTGCAAGCTTGGAGGTGGGTATAAACTTTATGGCTTTTGTAACAAGTGTGAATTCCATGAGGGGAATGAAGCCATGATTGCACAACTTCATAAAATGGAAGAAATTAGAAATATATGGAAAGAAAAATGGATTGGAATGGATGAAAATGGATGGAAGGATAATTTGTAACTTAGAGAATAGGTTGTTTAGATCAATAGAGTTGTCATTGATGTGTTTTGGAATTTGGAGCCTTGATCGCTTAAGTATTTCAATTCTTTGTAGCTTGAAGTAACCAACCTGCTCAAAGTAATCAGATTGCATGAAGTAATGAAACAACTTTAAGTAACACAACTTACTTCTCCTTCTTCTTCTTATTGGTGTTCTTGACCTACATTACTTCCTCTAGTTCATCAGAATTTTGAGACCTGATTAGTTTAAATTCCTCCTTCTTTGTTCATCGGTGTTTGGAACATGCATTACATCCCTTTATTATTAGTTTTTTGAGATGTAATTTCTTCTTCTTCTTCTTATCATAATTTAGAAGGAAATTACTTAAGTCCTTAAACTTGAAGTAGTTGGATTACTTGAAGCAAGTGTAACTACTTAAGTCTTTTAATTTGAAGTAATGCAACAACTTGAAGTAGTGTAACTTAGAGGTGCAACAACTTAAGACTTCCAGTTTGAAGTAACAAGATGAATTGAAGTAAAAAATTACTTGAAGTAATCATTATCCATATTTACACCCCCTTTAGAAATGGATTAACCTACATGTTTGGGAATTGATAGTTACAAGATCACCATGACGAAGGTTTGGAGTCGAGGTTTGTTTTGATGGTCAAGCTAGCAAAATATACGTATTGTTTCTCATTATCACATGTCAACAACCTTCTTGACATGTGTTAACCGTATTCATGACGTGTTTCAATGCCCCTTTGCTATCAAATGAAAACATCCCTTCTTGACGCAAATCAACCATTCTCTTGACGCATGTCAACCGCCGCTTCTTGAGACACGTAACTGATTTCCTCCTATCATGTGACAACATTCCCCATTATCATACAAAAATCCTTCCCCCTTTGTCATGTGTCATCCATACTTCCCCATCATGCCTCTTTGCTATTGTGTGGTTATCCTTCCTTTTTGACGTGTGTCAACCTCCTTTCACCGTCACATGATAACATTTATTCTTGTTGTTGTGCGACAATCATTCCTCTTGATAATGAATACTTGAAAAAATATTTGACATAGAAGCTTTACACAAAAACAAGACGGTGCTTGTGTATTTTATTAATATCAAAATCAAGCATTATAGACAAATGAGAGAGCTGCAATATTTATAGATATTGGACAACTTCTATCTCATCCACAATATATGGAAACAAATCATCTAATCGAGAAAATATGTAGAAATAACATATTTCCCCTAACGACCCTATTTCCCCTTATGGAAATCATTTGGGAAAAAATATGCAAGATAAAACATGATCCCACAAACATTTCTATGAGAACACTATCACTTAGTTAACTAACAACTAAGGATAACTAATACCTATAAGTTTAAAGTATTTAAATTAAATACTTTAACTTATTAGATTTATTCAAATATCAACCAATGATGAATTAAGCTATGTTTTATTCCTAACATTCCCTTCTTAATTCACCATGGTCTCAAGTGAACATGAGAGAAATTCTCTAAAACCCTCAAATATACCTTGAGTAAGTGACTTTGTGAAGACATCTGCACGTTGCATATCTGTTGGGAAATATTGGAGCTGGATGTTGTTGTTCTGAACATGTTCGCAAATGAAATGTACCTACACCTCAATGTGTTTGGTGTGCTCATGAAAAATGGATTCTAAACAAGTTTTACTACTCCTTCGTTATCAACATGTAGGATAGTTGGATCTTTCTGTGGTATTCCTAATCCTTCAAGTATACGTTGGAGCCATATCGCTTCACATACATCTCCACCTACTACATGATATTATGATTCTATGGAGGACCTTGAAACAAAATTTTACTTCTTACTCCCCATGATATCGGTCCAGATCCCAAAAAGAATACAAATCTTGAAGTGGATTTCCTATTATCTATGTTTCTTGCATGATTTGAATCTGAATATCATGTCAAGAAGAAGTTATTATTCTTCTTGTATTCTAGGCCATAGTCCATAGTTCCTCTGATGTACCTCAATATCCGCTTTGCTACTTTCTAGTGAGAAACCCTTGGTTCTTGCATGAACCGTGAAAGATAGCTAACTACATAGCTGATATCCGGCCTAGTGTAAGTCAAGTAGATGAGACTCCCGATCAACTACGATAGAGAGTTGCATTTACTTGTGGTGATGGATCTATTCGAGATAGTTGAATTCTTGTCTCCATAGGTGTGGAAAATGGATTACAATCCATCATATTGAATTTCTTGAGCGTTGTCTTGGTGTATTTCAATTGTGACACAAAGATATGATTTTATCTTTGCCAAACTTCAAGTCCAAGACAATAATGCATAAGCCCAAGATCAGTCATGTTGAATGATCATGTCGATATTTGTTTATTGACTCAATCATCCTCACCGATCCTCTAATGATGACTATATCATTGAAATATACTACAACGATCACTATCGCCCCCTTGCTTTTTGAGATAGAGATTAGGATCATATGGACTCCTGTTGAATCCATGTTGAATGAGATGCTCATCAATTTTTATGTACCATGCCCTGGGAGAATGATTTAGACCATATAGTGATTTTATGATATTTACATACCTTTTCCTCTTTACCTGGTATGAAAAAACCTTCTGGTTGAGTCACGTAAACTTCTTCCTGTAAATCACCATTAAGAAAGAAACTTTTCACATCCATTTGGTGTATTTTCCAACCAAATTGTGCAGCTAGAGAAAATATTAACTGAATTTTTTTATCTTAGATGTGGGAGCAAAAGTCTCCTCATAATCAATGCCTTTTTTGAGCATATCCCTTAGCAACTAGTCTAGCCTTATGTTTATCAATTTTTCTATCTGCTTTGTACTTCATTTGAAGATCCATCTGCATCTAATCATCTTTTTACCTGGTGGAAAATCTGTAAGTTTCTATATATTATTTTTCATAAGTGACTTATATTCTACATCCATAACATCTTTCCAAGGTTTAGACTATAGGGCTTCTAAAACTGAGGAAGGCTTAATAGTTTCAACAACTTTACCCATTAAGGCAAAATTGACCTCATTTTAAGCCATACTGTGAGTCCTCATTCTAGTGGTAGATGTGTCAGGGACACTATCCAATTTTGCATCTCTAATCATACTTGTATACCATTTAGGCATACTTTTTGTGGTTCTTGTGGGAGGTTGAATTTCATTATCTTCCCCATCATCACTGTCATCATCAAAGTGATTACCATCCTTTGTTTTCACTGTAGGGATGATTTTTTCATCATGTGAGTGTATGAAAGGAGCATATTCTTCTTTCTTCTCAAAGAATTCAACATCCCGACTAGTGTATACCCTCATTTTTGGATCCATAAGTCTGTAACCAAGTTCTTCATCATTGTATCCCAAGAATTTTTTTTTGATTTCATATCAAGCTTAGTTCTTTGTTTCTTAGGAATGTGCATACTTGCTTTACATACAAAAAATCTAAGGTGTGAAATAGATGACTTATGACTTGAGCATGCTTCCTGTGGTGTTACTCCATTAAGAGATGTAGTGGGAACTTTGTTCAGTAAATAGATTGTTGTTTTAGTTGTTTCGGCCCAAAATGTTTTTGATAAACCTACATCATCAATCATACATTGCACTATATCCATAATAATACGATTTCACCTTTCAACAACACCATTTTTTTGTGGTGTGTGAGGAGGATCCATTTGATGATGAATGCCATGTGTTTTCAAAAAAATCATTGAACTCATTACTGGTGTATTCTCCCCCTTGATCTGAGCAGAGTGTTTTTATTTTCCTACCAAAATATGTTTCAACAAGGGCTTTGAACTTCTTGAAAGTTTCAAAATATTTTTCATTTGTAAAAAGACAGTATATCCACATTTTTCTTGAAAAATAATCAACAAAGAGCATGAAATATTGAAACCCAGAGTGGCTAGGTCTCATTGGTCCACACAGATCGGTATGCACTAAGTAAATTTTTTTCCTTAGCCCGAAATATACTATGTTTGAATGGTGTTCTATGTTTTTTTCTTGCCAAACAATGCTAACATTTATCTCGTACCATTTTTTAGAGGTGGTAAAGCCCTAATCATATTATATCAATGAAGTGTGTCAAGATAGCCAAAAATGACATGTCCAAGTCTTCGTTGCCATAATCGAGCTAATGATGTATTGTTGGTTACAAGTGCTTGATCATTTCATTGAACAAAATCCAACTAAAATATTCTTCCCATATTCAAGCTTTTGCAATGATTTTCAAGCTTCGTGACTTATCTCAAATTTGGCACATCATTATACCGCTTTACAATTAAAGTCAATTTTGAGATTGTGATCTAATAATTGACTCATGGATAACATATTTTTTGTTAAACCAGGGACATAAAGAACATCTGTAATTTTACAATTATGATGCCCAAGTGGTAGTGAAATGGAACCAATGCCTTCAACACTGTATGATGTATCATCACCCAAAGAGACATGATTTTTGGTGGGTGTTTTACTCATTGTGAAGAACCAATATTTCTTTCCTATCATGTGTTGAGTTGTACCCAAGTCGACATACCAAATTTGATTTGTAGAATTGGGTACTTCATTTGAATCCCCCATTCTTGTCGGGCGTTAGCTTGTGGTTCCTATCGGTCATCAACAAGGAGTTTCAGATACAACCAAGAATTAATGGTACCATACAAGGTAGCTCAACAACCAATTTTATGATGTATGTCACCCCTATTTTCCATGCAAGAAAATTACCATTGGAAAGTGAATTGGTATGGTCACCCATATCTTTGTGCAATAAATTAATGAAGGTTGTCGGTTGGTAGCTTCCTCTTCTTTATATATGTAAATTTTCTCTCATTTAAGAGAGGAGACATTCTGGAATGTAAAGGAACACTGCCAAAATTGTTCTAGCACTCTTATGAGCCACAATCCTTGAATCTATGCATTTTGTAACAATTTTTTTCCTTGTTCCTATATTTTAATGGATTGTGTATAATTTTATGCAATAAAATTTGTGTTTTGTGGCTTTTCTCGCCCTATCTCGAGTTGTGTTGCCTCCTTTTCCTTTCATTGCATTTTCAGGTATATTGTGCATGTTATATTATTTTGTAGGATTTAAATTCATTGTGCTCCATGAAATTGGAGGTTTGAATGTGTTCTTTGAACTGTGGCACTTTTTTCCGACCTCTTCGACCTCATTTTCATCCATTTTCACTCACTAAGGATATCTCCATCCCATTTTATTGGTGTTATTACCTCCCTTATTTTAGGATTTTCATTTTATGTATCTCTTTCTTCCTTGGTCCCTTGGAAAATATAGGTTAGTATTATAATAGTTGCATTCCCTTTCTAGGAGTAGTTTTAACATTATAATAGGTTGAGGAACCATCCTTATCTAGAGGTTTGTCTCAATTGCGAGGGTCCCACACCTTGAGACAATCCCATGTTAGTCAAAATTAGGGTTTTGTAATGTGTAAATCCTAGGGTGCTACTTTTTGACATAACAGTTTTGGCACGCTCGGTGGGACTAGAAGTCAATATTTCCATGTTTATCAAGATTAGGTGTGTGTCTTGGTGAAGTGTCATAATTTGAAGGCTTTACATCAACACATCTAGAGACTCCAATCAGAAAATCAATTTGTTCCAACACTACTAGTGGCCCAAGTACATGAGAAGGATCCAAACTCGGTCTAGAGCAAGAGAAGAAGGTGTCTTTGAGTATTTTACAGTTATCCCTAGGCAGAGGAAGGAGAGGAAGAAGAGTACAAATGTATCCATCTCCATTAAACAGAACATTATCAACCCCTCCTCCGGGTAGACCCTTAATTCAATCAAATAGGGTTCTCAAGCCAATAAGGATGGCACATCAACAGCCACCGCAAGGACCACCAAGTCCTTTTACAAATTTTATTATGTGATCTACTTGCCCTTAATGCACAAAATCTAGTTCCTATGGAAACATTGAAGAACATTCCATTATTCAATGGGGAGAATCACACAACACTAATTGATCACATTCAGGACATCACAAATGTATGTGCCATACATGAGATTATTGAAATAGATGTGGCAGTAAAGCTTCTAGTTTCTTCTTTCAAAGGAAAAGCTTTACAATGTTTTAGAAGTTTGGGAGTAGGGCCAATCCAAAATTCGGATCAATTATGTACAACTCTATGTAACTAGTTCAGAGAAAAGGCAGACAATCTATCTCTATGAGACCCTAACTACATCAAAAAGTACCAAATGAGTAGATGGTTGACTTCAATTTTAGATTCCAAAGAACGTGGGACCGATTCTAGTCACCATGAGACCAACTGCTGAAGGTGCATTCCTTTATTTCCTTAAAGATTTTAATTCTGATATATCTGTAATGATTCAATTTATGTGAGGGATAACCTTACCCGAGGTTTATGCCATAACCATTAGATATGAGAATTTCCTAATCCAAGTCAATAAACTTACACCTAGGCCACCTATGACTATCTATCTAGAATTGGGAAATCCTAGTTCTAGTCAAGCTCCTGCATTAGTCCCTATTCCTGCCCCTAGAATATAAATTTCCATGAAGCTTGTACCTCTTCTTATAGTGCCTCAATTGAACTAGGGGAGGTCATGAAACAATTACAGAACCTAGGGAATGCATTGGTAACTCTCAAGAGGTAGTAAGCCCAAACATTTAGACCTTATCAACCTCAAGCCCAAAAACATAGATCAACCTAATAGAGTGCATGTTCAAGATGAGAACAAAAACCAAGGACAACCCCCAGCTACTAGACCATTTCAGCCATAAAATCCTAATACACCTTCAACATCCCAGGCCTTGGTTCTAGTCCAAAATAACATTGCACATGAATATGAATGGTGCTTTCCTTGTGGTCAACCCCATAACCGGAAACATGTTTCAATGGTATGCTAAACTAGGCCTTGATGGTACAAATTGTTGGTGTGCCTCAAGAGACAAGCCAAGAAGAAAATCAACAGCAAACAACTACTCAAGAGGCACCTTCAAGTGAGACCACACTTGTGAATTAGAAAGTTGAGGATTTCTGTGGTATAAATCAGTCTCCTTCCCAAGGTGTGGTAGTGAACACAAGGTCTAAAAAGAGGAATTTGGAGGAAGGGTAGTCATCTAATCCAAGTGCTACTCAACCCTCTGTCACTCTATAAGGAGTCAACAATCCAAGTGCAACTCCAAGTATGCATAACTAGCCAAACCACTTTCTAGACAACCTCATGTGCCTCGTTATAGCATCCCATGTGTAAGAGAAGATAGTTCCAAACAAATGGAAGCAGATAGACAACCAACCTTCATTCAATATACACAACCACATAAAGAAGAATAATGTAAGCATATCTATGTGGCAATCCTTAAAAATTATGGGGCAAAGGGACCTTTTGCAAGAAGCCATAACCAACTTGCCCATCTCAAATGAGTTATCCAAGATTCAAGAGAAGGTTCTCATTAATGTAGATCTGCAAGAAATAAATCAAGGAGGTCATCGGAAAAAACATGAAGCCTCATCCATTCTATATATCTCGATCATCGCAAACAATCTAGTGCACAATTTTTTGATTGATTCGGGAGCAAGCAGTTTGGTGATGCCCAAAAAAATAAGCGATCAGTTGGGTGTTAAGTATGAAGTCAATTCTAGAGGTTTAGTGCAATTAGAAGGGATAACAATGACAACTATAAGAGTAATCAAAGGATTGAGCCTCACAATGCACGTATGCCCCAATGTCATAGTGTAGTAAGATGTATCAATGATTGACTTGCCACCACTCTTTGCATTGTGCTTGTCAAGAGAATTCACAACTAAAATTGGAGGCTACTTGTCCACTGATTGGTCACATATGATTTTCAGAACAAGGTATGGAGCTAAGGCTACAATTATATCTAAGCCTATTACAAACTTTGATATTGAGCCATATGAACCAAGCCTAATTAATGTAAATTGCTTAGGATTTGATCAAGAAGATTGCATAAGCACTCTAGAAACAAATACCAAGGTTGAAGGAATTCCATATTTGACTCTTGATGAATGGGAAAACAAGAGGCATAAATTTGATCCATACAAAGAGATGGAGGAAGATGAGATGGGAATTTATTATTTGCACGAAGAGAATCCACTCCTCCCTAGCATCACCAAATCAGATGAAAAGGATGATAATGAAGTATGGTGGCTATTCTTTGATGGCTCAAGGAGTAGACAAGGTGTTGGAGGAGGAGCAATGCTTGTGTCACCACAAGGTATAAAATACTACTCATCTTTCCATTTTTCAGTTTGCTTGTTCAAATAACATAGCTAAGTATGAAGCATTGATTCACAAATTGCATTGGGCAAGAAAGAGGGGTATTAAGAACTTACAAGTGTTTGGGGATAACAAGTTGATTGTAAACCAATTTAGAGGGATTAATTATGCCAAAAATGATCCGCTAAAGAGCTACAAGAACTGGGTATAGGATCTCATTGAAGACTTTGAAGCATTCAACATTGAGTCCATACCGAGGAAGAGAAATGAGGTTGTGGATAGACTTAAAGCAAGTAGGGTAAGTGTTTGATGTTGTTGATAGTATTAAGAGAGATTAGAATCAACTGCATATAAGAGTGATTTTAAGGCCAAATGTTGCAGATAATAATACAAGTTAGCAAGTATTTGAAAGTGATCAAAAATCATAAATTTTCTCTAAGAAGAAGATGATTTATCCTCAAGAAATCAGGAAAAATTGGAGTAGTAGTATGGCGGTCAAGTGGTCCCAAATTTAAAGAAAAATAAGTTACCAAAAGGCCTAATGACTCTTGAATCCATCTTCAATCCAAATGACCGTTATGGAAGGAGAAAGCCAACATTTAGATCAAAGGTGAAGATTTGGAACCAATTTTAGTTGGAGAGGGTAAGGTACTCCAAATTGGCAAGGTGAGTACTCAAGAAGAGAAATCTGATTTTACCCAACTTTGTCAATAATTTCCAGATGTATTTTTCTACAATTATAAAGATTTGAGAGGTTCAATCCAAAATTGGCATAACATACTTTGATTTGGATCCGTAATCCAAGCCTATAAAAAAAAAAGCAAAGGTTGGTAAATCCTCACATCGAACTTGTCATGAGCAAAGACCTGAATAAACTAATAGATGCTAGCATAATCTTTTCCATCAAGCATTCAAGTTGGGTTACAAATTTAGTGCCAATAAGGAAGAGAAATGGAGAGATCAAGTTGTGTGTGGATTTTTGGGATCTAAATATAACATCACTGAAAGACCATTATCCACTCCCTTCAATAAAACCGATTCTACTGTGTCAGGTTGTATCCGGTTGAAAGGTTTTCATTGCTAGATGGGTACTCATGCTATAATATAATAGTGGTCAAATAAAAGGATCAGTTCAAGACAACCTTCACTATGAAGTGGGGCACTTATGCTTATAGGAATATACCATTTGGACTGTCTAATGTCGGAGAAACATTTCAATGAGCTATGGATATGGTGTTCAAGGGATTGATCAATAAGATAGTGCTTGTTTATCTAGATGATATCACTATGTTCTCAAAGAATGCAACAAGTCACCTCTTTCACCTCAGACAAGTGTTCCAAAGATGTAGGAGATTTAGAGTGTCCTTGAATCCCAAAAATTCATATTCTTGGCTCACAAAGGAAAGCTATTAGGCCACATCGTTTCAAAGGAAGGGCTAATAATTGATCCAGAAAGAGTTGAGGCTATCTGTGCTCTACCGTTGCCATGTCATAAGAAGGCTCTCCAAAGTTTTTTTGGGGAAAATTAATTTTGTTAGGAGATTTGTTCCTAACTTTTCTAAGTTGGTCAAGCCATTAACATTGATGTTGAAGAAGAGCATGGCTTTCAAATGGACTACCAAAGTAAAAGAAAGCTTTGAAGCTATAAAGCATGTCATTACATAGGCTCCAACCCTCATCAATCAAAATATATCAAAGGATTTCACCTTCTATGATTTCGGTGGCATAGATGCAATATCTGCAATACTTGTACAACCAAACCAAGAAGAACTAGAGTATCCTATTGCATTCTTCAGATAGGGACTTGAAGGTTATGAGGTGAGATATTCATTCATTGAGAAACATTTACTTTTTGCGATTAGAAGTTTAAAGAAATTCAGGCATCTAGTGTCAAACAATAGAATTCATTTATTAGATTCATATGCTGGTATAAAATATTTTCTTTTAACCAAGGACCTTAATGAAAAGAGAGATAATTGGATAACCAAGGTCATGGAGTATGATATTGATATAAATGTGACCAAATTAGTTAGGGGAAAAGGGTTGTGTGAACAACTAGCTTCCAACCAACATGCTGAATCAAGAGATGAGGTAGAAGCTATTATGGTGTTGTAAGATAATCAGAACAGGCTATAGGTGGTATACCCATTCCTTGTTGGACTTAGGATATTGTATACTTCCTTCAAATGGGTCAAATTCCTCAAGGATTGAGTAAATCCAAAAGGAGGTATTTCATACTTCATTGCATCCCATATGTGCTTGTAGATAATATTTTGTTCAAAAATGATGTGAATGGTGTCCTCCTAAGACGCAAAAAGACATATTAGATGGAGAGGGTCTTGCACAAGTTTCATGATGCAGAGGCAGGTGGTCATTTTACCCCAAAATCAACAACTATTATAATCATGAGGGATTGTTATTGCTGGCCTAATATTTTCAGCGATTTCTACTCATGGATCACGAAATGTAGGAAGTGTTCCTTCTTCACAAGAAAAGACAAGTTAGTAGCCCTCCCACTCCATCCTATCTCAGTTAAACAACCTTTCATGCAATGAGGGATGGATTTTATTGGGGTCATCAATCCAAGTTCCAGCCTAGATCAAAAATGGATTATTACAGCCATGAACTACTTCACTAAGTGGATAAAATCATTTGCACTTAAGGAAGCAAATGAAGCTAGATTTAGATTTCTATGAAGGTATTGTAACAAGATTTTGTGTCCCTTCCACTATAATATCAGATAATGCCTTAGCTTTTCTTGGAGAAAAGATATCTAATTGGGCTATTAGAAATGGCATCTACTTGAGCACTTCTTCTAACTAGTATGCCTAGGGTAATGGGAAAGAAGAGTCCACGAATAAGAACTTGTTGAGAATCATAAGAAGAACTCTAAATGAAAACCAGAGGACTTGGCATACCAAATTGAAATCAGCTTTGTGGGATGATATAATCACTCCCAAAAAGTCAACCTGTTTATTCCCTTTTAAGTTAGTTTATGAAGGGAAACACGACTATCAATATCCATTGAGTTACTAGCTTGGAGCTTATTACGAAGTATTTGAACTTCCAACTATGGAAGTCAAGTATATAGAGCTCATGGAGCTAGAAGAGCTAAGAAACCAGGCCATGAAAACAATGGAGAAGGACCAAGCTCAAATAAAGATGAGTTTTGACAGAAAGACCAAAAAAAAATTCTAAGAAGGAGACTTGGTTCTAAAATGGGATGCAAACAAATCCAAACCAGGAAGGCACTCCAAGTTTGATGCAATATGGAGTGGCCCTTACTTGATTTCAGGGTGTAAAGAAAATAATGCTTTCCAATTATCAAATTTGGATGGAGAAGAATTACAGATTCCAGTCAATGGAATCTACTTAAAGCATTGTTACTAAGGATGAATCTCATTTCTGTACATACTAGTTTAGGTTCTTAATTCCTCTAAGTGTTTGTAGCACATTGTTCTATTGTAGTTAGGTTTGCTTTCAGATAAGTGCTTGTGTACTCTTTGCATGTTCCATTTGGGATATGTATGATTTTTTTATTTATACATAGTTGTGATTTGTTGTAGTTGCACCTTCTAGTTTTAGGAAAGGTCCGATGATGAAATAATGTCCTAGTAGTGTTTCAGAGGTTTAAGGGGTTTCGGGAATTAGACCAGTTTCAGCAATCAGAATGAATCCATGCCCAATGGATGTAAAATCAATGGTCTTTCAGATCTAGCAGTAGGTCACTCTGTGAGTTACCAAATTGTTATCCATATTTGCACCCCTTTCAAAATGGATTAACCTATAGGTCTAGGCATTGATAGTTAATGGGGAGAAGTTCAAGCTTGATGTGGAAAAGGTTTGGAGCCGGTTTGTTTTAATGGTCGAGCTAGCAAAATGTACATATTATCACCTCATTGTCCCATGTCAACCACCTTCTTGACACACATTAGTCATATTCGACACACATTAGTCATATTCCCGACACACATCAATGCCCATTTTTGTCATGGGATAACATCCCTTTTGATGCATGTCAACCGTTCTCCTTACACATGTCAATCAGCGCTTCTTGACGCGTGTCACCATTTTCTCTCCCTGTTGCATAACAATCACACAACAATATTCCTCATCGTCATAAAAATCCTTTCCCCCTTTTCATGTGTCATCCCTCCTTCACCATCATGCCCCTTTTTCGTGTGACAATCCTTCCTTCTTGATGCACATCAACCTCCTTTCATTGTCATGCGATAATATTTCTTCTTGTCGTGTGACAATCATTCCCTTCGTCGGTGGTGACTTTACCTGTTCTTGTTGGGTGTCACTTGGTGGTTCTTGTCAGGTGTCAACAAGGAGTTTCAGATATGGTCGGTATTAATGATACCATACAAGGCAGTTCAACAACCGGTTTGATGAGGTATGGCACCCTTATTCACCGTGCAATAAAAGTACCATTGGAAAGTGAACCGGTATGGTCGCCCATACCTCCATACAAGAAATTAATGAAGGATGTTAGTTGGTAGCTTCCCCTTCTCTATATATGTAATTTTTCCCTCATTTGAGAGAGGAGACATTATGGAATGTAAAGTAACTTTGCCAAAAAAATTTCTAGCACTCTTTGAGCTGCAAGCCTCAAATGTATGCATTTTGTAATGGATTTTTTCCTTGTGTCTATATTGTAATGGATTGTGCATCATTTTAAGCAATAAAATCATTATTTTGTGTCTATTCTCACCCTAGCTTGAGTTGTGTTTCCTCCTTTTCCTTTCATTGCATTTTCAGGTATATTGTGCATGTTATATTCTTTTGCAGGATTTAAATTCGTTGTGCTCCATGAAATTGGAGGTTTGAATGTGTTCTTTGAACTGTGGCACTTTTTCTACCCTCTTCTACCTCATTTTCTTCCATTTTCACTCACTAAGGATATCTCCATCCCCTTTTCTTGGTGTTATCACCTCCCTTAGTTTAGGACTTTCATTTTATGCATCTCTTTCTTCCTTGGTCCCTTGGAAAATCTAGGTTAGTATTAGAATAGTTGCATTTCCCTTTCTAGGAGTAGTTTTAGCATTAGAATAGGTAGAGGAACTAGCCTTCTCTAGAGGTTTGTATTATTTGTGAGGGTCCCACACCTTGAGACAATCCCATGTTAGTCAAAAGTATGGTTTTATAATGTTTAAATCCTAGGGTGCTACTTTTTGACATAATAGGAGCTGCATAAGTTGAAGTAATCGGAGTTTGGGAGTCCAATTACTTAAGTCTTCTCATTTGAAGTAATCAAATTACTTATTTCTTTTCTTCTTGTCGATGTTTTGAAGTCCAATTACTCACTCCTTATCTCGCATTGTTTGAACTACTAATTACTTCATCTTATTTGCGTTGTTCAGACTACTCATTAATTAGTAGTAATGCAAGATGATATTACCGATTAATTCTCCTACTTTTCTGCGGTATTCTAGGATCTCATTACTTCGACAACTATTTGCTGCAAAGGCTTCCAAAACTATAATTTTTTTACCAAGAACACATTAACTCAACAAAATGGAAATTATTTAACTGCACTCCACCTAAAGATTTGAATTTGATTTTTTCCCATCGGGTGTGCTAGAATTGTTATCATAAAAAGTGGCACCATGAGATTTGGCTATGTAGATCTCTAATTTTCGCTAACATGGGTACCACCTCTCAAGCTGTGGGACTTGCATGCTTGAGGTGGACCTTTGGAGAAGGAATGATTCCTCTTCCTAAACCTACTACTACAACTACTCCTAATGTAAGAAAGACACCTAACTATACCTAGTATAACAATTCCAAGGAGATGGAGAGAGAGAGTGCATGAAAAGGAAATCCTACGCTAAAGGGGTGGTGATAGATGCGAGGAAAGGGGTTGTTAGACAAGTGTGATGCCCGAAAATAGAGGACGGTGAGAATGATGAGGATGGACATGCATCGATACCAAGATAATACACAAAACACACCATTTTCAAGTTAGCACAAACAAATATAAACAAGCAATGAGAAAACAATATGCACATATCATCTGTAAGCATAGATAAAGGCAAGAAAAGGCAACAAAACCAATAGAAGGACAAAGAAATAGTCACAACACACTAATTTTATTGCTCCAAGGTATGCACAATACACCATTACAATAGAGAGGCAAAATTATGAATTACAATGACTAAAAATGGGAGCTAGAGTCTCCACAACATTCCTATAGAGAAGAAGAAGGGTAGGCAACACCAAAAAATATCCAACCTTTTACAATTGTGCCCTCCTTTACAATTTATAGAATATGTAATCGAAGAGAAAGAATGTGTTGTGAGACTTGAATGCATGCCTCCATTTAAAAAAATGCGTTAACTATTGAAAGTATTATGGGGCACTTATCTAGCCCATGTCTCATGTACTCTTACTTGTAGTAGAAGGAATTGGCCTCCATACCTCATTAATGGTGGTAGGTATTTATTCTGTTTATGCCTGGGCATGCATCGATATAATGTAACTTTTGACATCTTTACCTTCCCCAAATTATATATATGAAATTTCTATTGCATAGATGGATTTGCTATCTTTCCGAAAAATTCCAAGAACGCATGAAACAAAGTTCCCACTGAAGTTATGGCCATTTGAATTTTTGCAGTTCTATGGGAAAACTAGGGGCCATTACTGCACTTTTCCTTACCTACAGGAATCCGACCCCCAATTACTACCCTAGTTATCATACTTTTCCAATTACTTTAATTTTCTTATTTTTAGGGAAGTAAATTAATTTGTATTCACCACGTGCTTCACTTTTCTATTTTCCTTTAAGTTACGTGGGTTTTTCACATTGCTCTACTTAACTTGTTTTTAGGGAAGTAAAGTAATTCTAATTCACCACATTACTTTACATTTTTGCTTCCCCTTACTGTGGATTTTTCACACTGTTTTACTACACTTAAATTTAGGGAAGTAAAGTAAATATAATTCACCACATTACTTTACTTTTTTCTCCTCCTTAGTTCTCATGGATTTTTGATACTTTGCTTTACTTAACTTGTTTTTAGGAAAGTAAAGTAATTCTAATTCAACGCATTACTTTTAGTTTTTTTCTCCCCTTAGTTCGTGGATTTTTCACATTGTTTTACTTAAACTAAGTAAAGTAGCTCTAATTCACCACTTATTTTATTTTTTTCATTATTTTGCGCAAATTTGGGAGTGCATTAGTTTAACTTGCCATATGACCCACCCACAAGCTTGTCGAGTTGTTTTTCAATTCTGATTTTTGAAACCTTTTTTCATTTTTTTAGATCTGGGGAGTTATCAAAATTGCAGTAAAGTGCCCCTAATCCAATTTTACTATTTTAAACCACTTTTGCAATTCTTTGGCTGAATATGGACTTATGAAGCCCATAGAGAAGGGAATTCCATAAAATTACTGTAAGTGCTAAAAACCAAGAAATTTTCCTACTTTCTTCCATATTCATCACTTAAGATCCATCAACTGCCCAATTCCATTTTTCTCAAGTTGCCCACTCTTACTAGGGGTAAAAATGAATAACAATGCTCTTGTGTTAGTTACACTTTATGAAATAGTGAGCAATAGCTAAATGTAGAAAATGTAATAGAATGTGTGCATGGAATATAATAGAATCCCTCCCCTTATGAAGTGTGATGCATATGTCCTAGCTTATGCCTTGATGATGGAGCTATGTGGATGCCAATGCAATAGATGGATGCAACTCTAGATGGAGTGATAGTAGTAGATGATGTTAGGTCCCTCATTATGGTCTCATAAATTTATATTTATAGGGTTCTCTTGCTCTAATTTCGTAATTAACCCCTGAAAAGGCCGACCACAAGAAAGATAAAGATGTAAAACGGCTAGAAGAGGCCCAAAAATTGGCGGGAAAGTATAAAAAGGTACGGGTGCCCTGGTGGGACCGCAGTGTGCCAATGGGCACCCAATCGAGGCTAAAATAATGTGGAATGTCAAAAAATGGCTGGGCATATGGGTGCAATAGGTCAAAAATTACAAAATAAAATAAATAAGATGGCCAAAGGACGGGGGTTAATTAGTACTTTATTCACTCAAGAACCTTCTAAATAGTAGTATGAGACCAGGATAAATAAATTTCTAAAGTGCATGATTTTGTGACTACATTTTGCCCCTACTTTATGTTGGTGAGTAGAAATATTGGTAACATAAAGTAGATAGATATGTGTACCTAATGTTCATGAAGAGTGTAGTAGAAACATGCCGAAGGACTAGAAAAAAGTGTGGAATGACAAAAAGATGGAGGAGCATGGAAACTATAGATGAAAAATGCGCAAAGAAAAAGTGATGAGAGTGAACCTAGGGAAGAATGCACATGTTTAGTTGCCACAATGTGTAGTGTACCTACATGGTTATTAAAATCATGTGTGCTATCGTGGAAAATTGTCATTGTTTCCATTTTTTTTTTTTTTGTCGTTGCCCCCATTTGACTACTTGTTTCTCATACGGATGGACTTGTAAGGAGAAAAAAATCAAGTAGTCAAATATGTATGTATGTAAATATAAATTTTCTATGTAAAATATGCATGCATATGTAAAATATGCTAATGTAAATGGAAAATTTAAATGTAAAGGTAAATGGAACATGTGTACCTGATCCATGTCAAGAGAGAGAGAGAGTAGAATGATATCCCTGTAATGCTCATTTTTTGGGTGATTTCACACCATAAGCTGAAGAAGTGTATGGAGGAAATGATCTGTGTCCTATAAGCTCTAATTGATTCCTGAACTATGTGTAGAGATATTTGTACTGTCTTAGTTTTTTGGGCAATCCGATGCCACTAGCGCAAGTAGTGTAGAGAGTGTTAGAGTAGGTATTTACCTTAGCTCATGTTCACCTAGTTACATTATTTACCTTTATTGTATTTATCCTCACCCACTTATGTGTGTGGATATTTATTTTTATTTATTTAGATATTAGGAGATATTATCTAGTTGTTAGGTATAGTTCTTTCCTTGATCTATGGTATTGACTAGTTCTTTCCTAGATCTATGGTATTAACTAGATCCTTGATGTCTAGTTCTCTCATAAATCTATGGACTTGACTAGTTCTTTCCATGATTTATGGCTTGATCTAAGACCTTGAATGGTTCTTAGATTGTTATTCCTTGCGTATATAAGCAAGGCCCATTCTCATTGTATTTCATTGAGTTCCATAATAATATATGATATTGCTGCTCATTTGTTTGCAAAGGTTTTGTGTAAAGTTATTCTGGCGAATTACTTTCATCTTATTGATCATGGTGTTTGATTAGCATATATGTTCTTGGCTTGGTATGATCTGGTTATCATTCCTTTTATGGTATCAGAGCAGGAGATTGCTGTTGACATCCGTCTGTAAGTTTTGCTTTGCAAACATTTTTTTCTATATTCATATATTCAGAATTTGTCCGTATTTTGTTGATGCATGAATTTTTATGCAAAAAAAGTATTCCATTAGATCCAAAGGTAGAAAAACCCTAATATCGACTGTAAAGTTGACCATTTCTGGAGGTAGTCATTTTTTTGTTTTTTTCTTGTTGTAGAGGAAGGCACTGTTTGCCTCGGGATTCGTGTCAGCTAGAAAAAAATGTAGATTTTTTTTTTTCTGGGTTTTGTTGTTTGATTCGAGATCTGCGCAAGGCATTTTTCTGTTGCTGCATATTATTCTCGGGTTGTGTGCAGAAGATGTTTTCGGAAGGACAAAACTTTCCTCTTTTGGCAGGGTACCAGGACGACCGAGATCGGATTTTGCTATTTCGGGAAAGTGTATATCCCGCTCTTTTGGAAATATGGTATGGTCATATGAGGGCTTAAGCTTGTGATTCCTACTAGTAGGTGCTTAACTCTAGCCCCCTTTCATTTTATTTGTGTGGTGAAAGCAAGAGCATTTTATTCTATTTTAGTGGCAACTAAAATAAATAGTAGAGCATAATATTGAAAAGCTTGTAACTTTTGATCGGTAACTCGGTTTTGAGTGCCGTTTTTTGCAAAAGCACTTATTTTTCCATGCTCTTTCCATTGAAAATATTTATTTTTAAAATTAAACTATAATTATAAAGTGCCATATTGTAACACACACTCATTATAAAGTGCCAAAACTGGGGGCTCTTGGTGCATTGCTTGGGGTCTTGTTGCATTTCTTGGTTCTTGCATTTATTTTGGTGATTTTTTGAGGATGGCATATACTTCTACATTAGATCATGTTGAGCCATTAACAACACATAATTACCACACATGGAAACCAATAATGGAAACAATAATTAAGCGGAAAGGATTATGGGCTTTAACTTCTTCAAAACAACCAATGTTCACTAGAGAATATGAGAAATTTCAATACTAGTGCAAATTTGATGAGTGTATGGGTTTGATAGGAACTTATGTAAGTGATAGTATTTTGTTTCATTTGGAAAAATGTGACTCTCCTTTCAAAATATGGGAGAAATTGGAGGATTTATTTGGTAAGGTGGATCATATGAGAGCCATGCAACTTGAAATTGAGATCACCTCTCTTAATCATGAAGATTTTCCAATAATTATAGACTATCTTACCAAGTTCAAGCATTTTTGACACAGTTGAAGGGGAGTGGAAGAGATAAGAAAGATGAAAAGTGTGTTTACTTGATTCTATCCAAGTTGAGAGGACCATTTCAAATATTTTCTTCTATCTTTTCTCTAGCATGGATGCATTACATGACACATTTAAAATACCTGACTTAGAAACATTTTGTGAAAGACTTACTAGGGAAGAATCCAAATTGTCTCACCTTGAGTCTTCCATCTCTCAAAAGGCATTAGTTGCATCTAATCCTAAGGGCAAGGGAAAACCAAATAGTAAAACCACCTAAACCAAAAGAAAACAACTCAAAACCCAAGGAGTCTTCGAAATCCAAGAATACGTCTAATTGTTCATGCTCTTTTTGTGGGGGTAGTAATCATGGAGAACATAGGTGTTATAAGAAAATGCAAGCCTTAGAGGATGCAGTCAAGAAACAATTTTTTATCTCTACTCCACCTCCTTCTAATCAGCATGGCAAAGCACTTAATGTTGTTGGGAGATCTCAGTCACCACTTAAAGATAGTTGGGTTATAGATTATAGTGCTTCTCATCACATGACTTCTTCTAAGGAGTCTTTTTTTTCTCTAGGTTTGAGTTCTACTTCCAAAATTGAGGTTGGAGATTCTTCCTTTCTTTCTATTAAAGGAAAAGGTGATATACAACTTGATGGTGGCAGTATCCAAGATGCACTATATGTTCCTAACATCACTACAAATTTGCTTTATGTGTATCAAATTTTTCATTCTGGTCAAGGGAAAACAGTGACTTTTACACCACATGGGGCAGAAGTACGAACTTTGTTGGAGCCAAATTCACTTGTTTCTCAGTGGTATTGTTGATCATAGTTCTAGACTATATCACTTTGAGGGTTTTGATGACACTTTCTCTATAGGGACAGGATTGGTTTCTCATGCAGATTTAGAGAGTAAGTTTTGGCATGAAAGATTTGGACATCTTAATTACAAATATTTGAAGGAGTTGAACACTCATGGTATGGTAGATGGTATTCCTAGAGTTTTTAGTCTTGAGGGAGTTTGCTCTAGTTGTGCATTAGGGAAACAACACCAAGATCCATTTCCTAAGAATTTGTCTAAGAGAGTTTCTTCACCACTTGAGCTTGTGCATAGTGACTTGATGGTTTTTCCTACCCCTCTTTCAATGGAGCTAAGTATGCACTTACGTTTATTGATAATTTCTCGAGGCGTACTTGGGTTTATTTTCTCAAGTACAAAAGTGATGTTTTTTCACACTTCAAATTCTTCAAGGATTTGGTTGAGAAACAATCTTCTAGTTGCATAAAGAACCTTCATACTGATAATGGGGGAGTACTTCAGCGATGATTTTTCTAAATTTTTGGCAACTCAAGGCATTATTCACTAGCATTCTATTCCTCATACTCCACAATAGAATGGCTTAGCAGAAAGGAAGAATAGAACTTTAAAGGAAATGACTAATTGTATGATGCATTCTAGAGATTTACCTCCTATCTATTGGGTAGAAGTAGTTAATTGTGCTAACTATATTTAGAATCACACACCACATAGAGCACTTGAGAATTTGACTCCAGAGGAAGCTTGGTCCAACACTAAGCTAGATGTCTCATTTTTTGAGTCTTTGAGAGCCATGCTTGGGCCTTTGTGCCAAAGAAGAAAAGGAAAGCTTTGGATAAGAAGAGTAAACCCTTGATCTTTGTAGGGTATTGTGAGGACATGAGAGCTTATCGTCTTTTAGATCTTGATACACATGATGTTCTTTTTGAACACATGTTCAGTTTGATGAGCATTTCACTCCTCATGATTCTTCATCTTCTTCCATTCCTCCTTCTTCTTCTTCTTCTTCATCTCATCTTGAGGATCCTTTCTTTGAGGAGATTGATGAGGAGGTTATAGATGCCATTGAGGATCCTATTCCCACTGATGTTGTCACTATGCCTAAGTGGGCTCGTACTACAGTTTCTGAGGCAACACCTTTCATAGAGGATCTTCCACCCACTATACATCATCACGCACACTCTCACGGGTTCGGACTTTTGTGTCAGAAGTTTCTAAGGATCCATAGTATTTTTCAAAGGCTCATGGGATACCGGAGTGGGATGATGCGATGGCAGCTGAGTATTCTTCTTTGATGAAGAATCATACTTGGGATTTGGTATCTCTTCCTAAAGGAAGAAATATGGTTAGGTGTAAGTGGGTATACCAAACCAAATACGTAGCTGATGGGTCCATTGACAAGTATAAGGCTCGTCTTGTTGCAAAGGGTTTTTCACAAGTCGAAGGTATTGATTACTCTGAGACTTTTGCACCCATTTCCAAGATGGATTCGTATGCCTTGTACTTGCTATTGCTGCATCACAGGGGTGGCCCATATACTAGATGGACGTGAAGAGTGCCTTCTTACATGGAGATCTACAAGAGGAAATATATATGGAGTAGCTGATTGGATTTGTTCAGGATTCTTCTCTTATTTGTCGGCTCCGAAGGTCTCTCTATGGTCTCAAATAAGCCCCTCGGGCTTGGTATGAGAAGATGGATTCTTTTCTTCTATCTACTGGTTTTGTTCATTGCCACTCCAATCATACAAAGTGTATCTCCAGCATGTTGGTGAGGATATTGTGATACTTGTCTTGTATGTTGATGATTTGTTACTTACTGACAGCTCTTCTTCCCACATTTAGAGTATTCAGAGGGCTCCTTTTACACAGTTTGACATGACAGATGTTGGGCTATTGCATTATTTCCTTGGTTTGTATATTTCTCGAGACAGATCTAGGGATTCATTTGAGTCGAAAAGTACACCCGTGATCTTCTTAGGAACTTTGATATGGCTGATTGCAAGCCAAGTCCATCTCCTTTTCGTCCTGGGGTTACTCTTACATCCACATGTACCACATCACTTTGTGATCGTACGTTGTATAGGTAATTGGTTGGGATTCTCATGTACTTGACCCATACTCACCCTGATATTTCATTTGCAGTAGGGCTTGTATCTTGGTTTTCACATTCTCCTCATAGTAGTCATTGGCAGGATGCTAAAAGGATTTTGCGCTATTTACATGGCACTTCCCACTTTGGCCTACACTACACTAGGGGTTCTACTCAGTTGGTTGGGTATACAGATTTAGATTGGGTAGGTTCTATTGATGACAGATGTTCTACTTTTGGCTATCTTTTCTATCTTGGTTCTTCTCCAGTTGCTTGGGCGTGCAAAAAGCAATAGGCTATTGCACTTTCATCTTCAAAGGTAGAGTACAGGCAATAGTTACAACGAGTTAGTAGATTATTTGGCTTTGCCAGTTATTGACAGAGTTTGGATTCCCATAGGATTCATTGACTGTACTTTGGTGTGACAACCAAAGTGCAATTCACATTTCTCGTAACCCAGTTGAGCACCAACAGACCAAGCATATCGAGATACACATCCACTTCATTCAGTAGCACATTTAGGATGGAGTTCTTTGCTTGGAGTACCTTCCAACTTAGCAACAGGTTGTAGACATATTTACGAAGCCTTTTGCATCACCTCGCTACCTTGAGTTGCGTGGAATGCTTGGGGTTTCAGAAGTTGTTCTTGGGGGTGTTCATGAGAACATCTTCCTTCTTCTTCTTCTCTTTCCTTATAGCAGGATTCTTTCCTTCTTTTGGTTCGAGATTTCTTCATGGATATATTGTACATGAGTACCTCATTAGGCCTAGTTACTGGGACTCATACTATGGACATGCCACTTCTATTTTGGCCCCTAGCTTCACTTGAGGGGGGGTGTTAGAGTAGGTATTTACCTTAGCTCATGTTCACCTAGGTACATTATTTACCTTTATTGTATTTATCCTCACCCACTTATGTGTGTGGATATTTATTTTTATTTATTTAGATATTAGGAGATATTATCTAGTTGTTAGGTATAGTTCTTTCCTTGATCTATGGTATTGACTAGTTCTTTCCTAGATCTATGGTATTGACTAGATCCTTGATGTCTAGTTCTCTCATAAATCTATGGAATTGACTATTTCTTTGATGACTAGTTCTTTCCATGATTTATGGCTTGATCTACGACCTTGAATGGTTCTTAGATTGTTATTCCTTGCCTATATAAGCAAGGCCCATTCTCATTATATTTCATTGAGTTCCATAATAATATATGATATTGTTACTCATTTTTTTGCAAAGGTTTTGTGTAAAGTTATTTTGGCGAATTGCTTTCATCTTATTGATCATGGTGTTTGATTAGCATCTGTGTTCTTGGCTTGGTACGATTTGGTTATCATTCCTTTAGAGAGCCACAACCAATGTAACCTCCAAGCTCAGAATCGCTTCCTATAAATGATAAGGACACCATGTCCTATAAAATTTGTTGTGTATGGGGTTCATAGATTGGTCTGAACCCACTCGCTGTATATAACCCAAAATGTAAAGGGTGGAAAGTGCATTGAAATGAACGGTGTAAATATGCCATGTTAGTATGTAAAACCCCCAAATGATGCCCCCTCTTTTAGGGTGCATGTGACGTTGGTGATAGGAGACATGTTTCCCCAAAAGAGGAACAACCACATGTACATTGTATCACTAGAAAATTCTTGGTAAAAACCAAGGCACACACAAATAAGAAGGATAGCCAAAGACAAGTGTAATTATGCATGCATATGGAAAACAATGTGAAAGCTACACAAATAGTGTAAAGGCTACCAAGAAAAGTAGTAATGTAAACACACAAGAAGATAAAGTAAACTACACAAAGAGGGATAAAAATATGGTAAATCATTCATGATGTCGCAAGACATGCAAGGCCATCATGGCCGTAAACAAGAAACAAGTGGGCACACCAAACATAGGGCAAGGGCTACAAACAATAGAAACCAATGTAATAAACAAGTATAGAAACAAATATCCCTGAATAACAAATGTTGCACATGAAGCACTTGTTAGCATGTTAGAAAGATAAATAGTATGTAAAAAGTGTGTATAAGAAAGTAATGTAAATTACTAAGTAAAAATGAAAAGAATAACACTTGGAAGAGAGGAATGTGGATGCCCCCTAGTGACCGGTGTAGGAAGGGTAAAAGGTGAGAATCCGCGGTGCGTGTAAGAGACTTGTATCTATGATCACAACTAGAAAAATGTGTGAACACACATGTGTGCATGATATAGATAAATGACATAAAAGTGAGCTAACTAGCATGTGTATTAAAGTGACCATCAACAAGAAAAAGTAATCAAGAGTATAAGCAACCATACTATGTAGCATGCTATGTTTGGGTGGAATGGAATGCAAGATGGAATGATAGGAGCCAACATGCCCCTCATGTGAATGTAAATGTATGCATTGACGTTCATTTTATTTTCCCCTTAATAGTCAAGAATGAACCGTAAATGAGAGTGTGCCATCGGGAAATGGTTGACTAGTGTGTGTTGTGTCTAACATGTTGTGAATGAATGTATAAGTGTAGTGATGAAATGCAACCTAGTGACAATGTGTGTGTGAACCCTATATAAAAATCGTATATCATGACAAAATGAACATATAAGTGATGATTTAGCCTAAGCATATATCACTATAAGATGAATGGATGAGTGATGATTTATCCCTAAGCGTATATCACTACAAGATGAAAGGAGGGTGTGGTGATGTAACCTAAGGTGTAGACCACTAGAAAATGATAGAATAGGTGATGATTTAGCCTAAAGCATATGTCACTAGCCTAGTATTGTCACATGATGAAAGGTCGAATAGTAAATGTGTGATGAGTGTAAGGTCCATTTGATTTGTAAACCCTTAGTAATCAAGTATGGACCGAGGAACTAAAGTGCATCATAGGGTAGTGAGTGCAAAGTGCATAGAAGACAATGTAGTGTATGTATTGATAAAATTTGACCATGTGATGAATAAAAAATGTAAATACGCTATGTGTAGAATGTAAATGGAATAGGTGTGTAGAATGACATGTGTGTAGATAGAATAGTAATGTAGTATGTAAAATGATGTAACACTAGACTCATATGTGATGAAGACTAGGATGATATATGATATGTAAATGCGCAAATGCGAAAGTGTTGTAGACTAAGTGTAGAATGTATGGTGTATGATGCATGATGCATGATGAAATGCAATGTGTAAGACCTATAGTGTAGTGTGTGGGGTTCATGTGTAGTAGTAATCCCTCAACAGTTAAGTGTGAATAGAAGCGAGTAAGAGTGTATCGTCGGGTAATGATTGAGGTGCGCAGATGAACAATGGAGCATGTGATGAAAATTTCTTAAAGAAAAAAATCAAAATTCATGTAAGAAGCATTAAAAAACAAGTGCGTCATTGGGGGTAAGGTGATAGTAATCACCTACTAAAGACCAAGGTGACGTGAAGCGGTGGAAACATGTAGGATGAAAGCAACATGAGTGAATGAACCAAAATGAATGTCGAGATAGAGTGGTGGTGGAATGTGTGAGAGTGGAGTGTTGTGGAAGACAATGTGGAGGATCAATGTGACATGGTGGATAGCATGAATGGATGGGTGATGTGGATGTGGTGAATGTGATGGATTAGGTGGAGAATGCGTATGAATAGCAGAATGTGATGGATATATCATAGTTACATCACCATATGTAGGAGATGAATCACTCACAAAGAGAAACTATCTGTTGAGGTAGAGGAGATATGGATTGCTGACATGGGTGAGAACCAAAGGATATGATGCCCTTATCCTCTAATTATTGCAACCTATCATGAAGGGTAAGACAATCATTGTCCCTATGGCCATTTATGCGATGATAATTACAATAAGGTTGGTCACATTGATGCTGCAATCGGTGTTATGGATGATGTTGGTTGGAGGGTAAGAGAATTAATAGCTAAATAAGTTAAACAAAAGCACATCATGTGGTCATGCGTGATGAGTGAAATGTAAAGGATCACATGACCTAGGTGGAGTGGCAGGAGGAAAACCTTATCATGGAACCGGGAGGAGTATGATTTTTGGCGAAGTGGGTTAAGCTTGTTTTCTTTGCTTGGGAGGAAAATATGGAGACTGTGTAGGATCTTGAACTGCAGGCTCACGGTGGAGAACTAGACGAGGCAATACCCATAGAGGTGGGTGGAGGATGTATGATGTGTGTGGAGAGAAGATAATGCTCTATGTCAATAAATTTATAACATAAAAGAATGAATGACTCACACATATCATATTGTAATCATTTCTTGAGTGGAGGAATGAGGCCACAATAGAAAATAAATTGCTTCTCAAGATCTATGGGTTGGAAGACAAGCTTATGGATAAAAACATTGAATCTTAGAATATAATCCTTGATAGGATCCGTGGAGCCCTAAAGTAGAGTAGCTAACTAGTCATAAGTAACCTTAGGGCCATTATTGATTATAAAACAACAGAGGAAGGTGTCCTCCATGTCATAAAAAGTACTAATGGATCCAAAGGGGAGATGAGTGTACCATTGTAATGCCTCATTGGTAAGACTATAACGAAAGGCCTTAAGTAGTAAACTATCATTAGAATAGGAGGCCATAGTGCTACGATAATGTAGAAGATGAACATAAGGGTCACACGTACCATCAAAACATGTGAGAGTAGGCATGGTGAAATCGTGAGGGAATGTAGAGTTATGAATATTCTTAGGGATAGGATTTCCATGTTATGAATTGTTGTCAATGGAAGCATAATAAGCCCTACTTTCTAAAGCAAGAGACTTAAGTGAGATTGTAAATTTCCTACGACATGCATGACAGAAAGGATATCCTATGAAGGGATGTTGGAAGATGGAAATAACGTGTTAAGTGGTTACAATTTTCCATTGTGAGTGATCATAGGGATATCCAAAGGTGATGGAAAAGGGTCTAATGCTAAGGGAAAACTAGTAGTAGGTGCCGAGAAAATTATAGTATGAGATATGGATGGAATACCCATAGCAATGGTTGGAATAACATCAAAAACATGTGTAGAAGTAACCGGAGGGGAAACTTCTATAGGAGATGTACCAAGAGACATAGGTGAACTAGCAAGAGGAGATGAAACAATAGGAGAAGACGAAGTGATATATGGTGGTGACACATGTGTAATGCTAGATACAATCTCAAGAGAATATAGCAATGGAGTAGGTGAGTCGCACTCGGCGAGTATGGAAAGAAGGAGAATTATAACCATCAAGTTTCCCGCCATTATCCGATAGAGACTCATAAATGAGGATGTCACTAAGAACACTATCAATAGGATCATTGACATAATGTGAAGGAGTATGCAAACTAGGGGGATGAATCATGAGAATAAATTTTGGAAATAGAAAACAAGACCACCAAAGAAGAGTTAAACAATATATGACAGTGGATTACCTAGCATATGCTAGATCCGGGAAGTGTGATACTCCCTAGAAGGTTGTCAATCCACTGTTTTTATAAAACAAATATGAAATAACTAAAATGTGTACATAAATGAATCTAGTGCTAGTATTCTGATTTGGGTACCTTAGATCACTATCAAGTGTCAATCCGATTAAATACTAAAACTATGTGGTCAAGATGTTCAAGTTAGGTTGTAGGTTGTCAAGTGGTCTGCAGGTCACAAACAAGGTCTTAGAAGGGTTGGGTAAGGTGTTTGGATTGTTTTGGTAGGTAGGTTGGTTTCTTTTTTACACAGTGTTGGCAGACACAGAGACCGGCGTCGGTCAAGGTATGACCAATCATGGTTAGGAAGAACTAATGATGGTTATGGGTAACCAACATTGGTAGAGGTGGGATGATAAGATTCAATAAGATTTGTTAGTGGGGTTTGAGCTGAGGTTAGGAAGAGATAGGGCATAATGAGGTATATGGGGATCTTAGGAACACTCAAAAATATGTAGAGGTTGGGTATGGGTGGTTTTATGGTGTGGGTAGAGGAATGGTTGGGTTTACAAGCAAGTAAATGGTAGGGGAAAGGAGAATGCAAGTAGAAATTGATAACAACAATAGAAGAACCCAATAGATTGAAGTAGAAATAGATGATGCAAGTAAAAAGTGTACTTACTATTGTGTAGGTCAATGGATATGTGGTGGTGATGATTGGTTGGTGGGATGGAGCTTGGTGCCATAGTGATGCTTCCTGGAATGTCACCGTGAGTGCAATACCTTGGATCTATCCTGGTGCTAGCTATGGATGTCTGTAGGTATGAAAAGGCTCTGGTTCTACTTGCATGCAATTCTCTTCTCATCTCCTTGATCTCAGAATGTGCCAACCCAAAAATAAGGTTTCAAGGTGAATAAATGGTAACCGACGATGGTTCTTGTTGGCTCGGTTTTGGGATGCGTTAGTTAAGGTAGGATTCCCTAGGTTTACTAAAATGGTAGATCTTGCATCATTTGGGTCAAGTTCATTCCTTTATCTATGAGATCAGAATGGACGTTACATTTTTATGAGCGGGAAGGTGGTTAGAGGAATAATAGGCCTTGATTTTTAGGGTTTGAACCAAGTCTTATTCATTTATGGAAACATGCTATGAAAAGGTCTATGGTGAGGTGTCCATCCATTTAATTAAAGTAATTAAATTAATAATGGGTGAGGATGGATATTAATTTAATTGTAAATAATTAAATTAATGTTAATGTAGGGTATAAGGGTCATGGTTAGGTGAATGTGTTTAAGTTGGTTATTCGAAAGGGGACCAAGGGGAGTGTGACCCAATTTTGGTGTCTACATTTTGCCCCTTTTTGTCACGTGGCTTGTATTGGTAAGTGGCAGCGCGACAAAAATAGGAAATGGTTGTGTCGAGTGTAAGTGAGGGTGGTGTTTCCCCAAGTATGGGTGAAGGTAACCCCCTCAAACTAGGAACCGATGAGGTGAGAGATGAAAGCGGTGAGTGGTTTGATAAAATGAGGAGGTGGGAAAATGAAGATCAGTGGGCACATTGGGTAAAGGGAAAAGGTCAAATTGGGTAAATAGGTAAATGGGTTAGGGTCAAAGGTAGTGGTAGTTGAACGTACACACATGTTGGAAACTGTGGCATGGTACTAAGTTGAGAAGCTTTCAAACTTTACGTCGGCTAAGGTCGATAGGTCTATCCAAACAAGGTTGAAGTGATTCCAGTATCCAAGGTATAGGATATGGTGTGGAAACACAATAGAGGTTAGGTGTAGGAATGTTTAGGTATGTTCGTACACCAAAGGTTAGGTCAAGATAAACAACACGATAATAGGAAATGTAAGGTCGGTAGGCTAAACAACACGGGTAACCATGTCATAAGGTACAATGAGCACAGAGGGTCAAAGGTCACAAAAAGTGGTTCAGGTCAAGGTATATAGGTAATGACATGGGTAAGGCCAAGGTATAGGTAAAATAACAACTCCTAAGATGCAATAAAGGCAATGTAGGGGTAGGTTGGGTTTGTAGGTATGGTTCAAGGGGTGTCGGGATGATAAAAAGGGATGTGGGCACAAATGGTGGTAGGAAAAAGGTAGCTTAGCAAGACCAAATAGTTTGAAGGCTTGACTGATGCCGGTTAAAGAGTGACCAATGTTGGTTAGCTAGGGCACAAATAGGATAGCATCATCGGTCAGTGGTTTGGTTTATAAAACAAAAATTATGTATTTTTGGAATCATTGTTATATTGTACTGTTGGAGAAAAAATGACAAATCCATTTGAATTTTGTGCTTTTGAGAGGGATAGTATGAGGGATTGTACCTGGCGAGGTGGAGAGATCCAATTGGTGAGAGGAGCTAGGTAGATGGGTCCATGAGATCGGGGATGATTTGATTGGTGGAGAGATTCGAGGTAGATTTCAGCATGGAAGAGGTAGGAGAGGGTTCAAGTGGACCACTGGCGCAGTGACCAGACGTGCCCCTATGGAGATGTCATCACGACAAGGTAAGATCTAATCCCATTCCTCATTAGGTAGATTTTTTTATAGAAATTGGGTTAGGGTAAAATGGGTTTTGGGGAAAAAGATTAAATTTGAATTTGGGAAGAAAATGGGTGAAATAGGAATGGAGGAAGGTGTAGTTAGGTGAATGAGGGTGGGGGAGGGGTTGAGGGGGATTTGGGTAGGAATGGGTGGGTAGGTAGGGAGAAATGGGGAATTTTGAGAGAAATAAGGCAGGGTTTCATGATTTTTGCCATGATAATTATTGACATTGGTCAAGAGTTAGGCGACATCGATGGGAGTTAGCCGACATCGTCATGGATGGGGTGACTGATGCTAGTTTTGGGAGACCGGTGTTGGCTAAGAGAACTGATGTCGGTCAGCATTGAGAGAAAAATGGGCTAGGAGATGAGTAAGGGTGGTTGGGTGAGATAGGAAGGTATTGTTGAATGAAAATAGGTAGGGTAATAGTTATAGGTGGGGGTCAAGGGTGAATGTGGGTATGGTCAAGGTTTAATAATGTGATGGTTTGTTAGATGCAAGCAAGGGACTAGTTACGGATGCGTGATAGGGTACCTCCCTATTAGTAGTAGTATGAGGGAGCATGATAGATGAGGAGTGGTAGTATGTGGCTGAGGTAGGCTTGATTGGGGTTAGACATTACCGACATGTAGTCCAAGAGCCAAGTTTGATGGTCACCCTCATCGACAGATGGGATTCGGTGACCAACACATTTCGTTTGCCTAATAGGTGAGATGACCATCACCTTGGAGGATGTGTATAGGATCATGTGGCTACCGATAGTAGGGACATAAGTGTATTTGATTTCTTTAGAGGCATCTGAGGAGATGATGTTGATAGTGTTTGGTGAGGGGATGGTAGAGTTGAGGTTCCATAGCGCCAACATGAGTTATGGAGATATGTACTGAGCCCATCTAGAGGAGATGAGGCTAGTAGTTCTGATGATGGAGGCAGTGTGTTGTTTTACACTGCTAGATGTAGAGGGTGGGAGATTCCCATGATCATTGATGGGGTTCTACATGATATGATGGAGGACAGGACCTGGTTTACATGGGCACCAACCTTCTTGGTGCAACCATTTGTATAGAGAGTTATGGGCCTATGGGTGATTGTGGTGGTTCAACTTGTGTTGTACCTTCCTACTACACTATTGGGTGTATGAGCACATCGTGTGTGTGTGTCCAGTGGGCATGCCCTGACTTGATGCATTCGAGCTAGGTTTTTTGGGTGGGCTACATGAGATGGGTACTAGTGGTTGGAGAGTGCTGAGATATCAAGGCTACACATGATGTAGCCTATTACAGGCATTTACTAGAGGGTTGTCCGGCATGGACATCATTTAGAGGCCATATGTGGGCTTCCCTTCATATCAGGTAGATGGCCATGGAGCTGGATGGATTATAACTAGTGAGATGGATAGAGGGGTGTCATGTTGGTGAGCACGAGATGATCCCCATTAATAGGGTTAGGTGATAGTTGGGATTGCCCTAGGATATACCGCCACCATTTCCACAAGTACATGAGGGATGACGTGGAGAGGCCTATGCCTCTCTACATGCCAATCGTGCCTACCTATAAGGAAGGAGGATTAGGTGGTAGACGGTGGAGATTGATGATGTCGAGTGACATACATGTACCGATAGTGGTGGGAAGCATAGTTGTGAGTAGTACCACCGAGGTTGAGGGGAAGAGACATCTGGCTACCATCATAGTTTAGAGAGATACCCTATAAGGGTAGGTGGTGACTCTGGTCACATAGTTGGGGATAGTGCAAGGATAGTTGACATGGTTAGAGGCACAAGTTTTGCATTACAGAATAAGTCAGTAGCCCCTACAGGCCTAGGTAGCATAAGGAGGTACTTACACAGGACCCTACATAAGCTCGAGAGCACGGGATAGGTATCGCACATAGGCACCCACACATAGGCTCGGGAGAGGGTCCCATTTTATAGACAGGGGTGGGACAGGGTCCCTCAGTATAGTATAGGGTAAGAGGTTGATGGCACCACCGTAGATAGATACCTATGGCTAGGTTCAGGGATGCCTTAGGTGAGGCACGATATTATCAGGATCACTTGATGGCTATAGGGATAGATGTCCCATCTTATACTGAGTATAGAGTATAACAGGCTTGAGTGAGAGGACCAGGTCCTACACTCATAGTGTAGAGAGTACAAGGGGGACTAGCGAGCCCCGGGATAGGGTCAAGGTGAGGCTACCAGTGCAAGGAGGCCAGCTCTAGGTGAGGGACATCGGAGAGGTTAGACCGAGGCCTATGATGGGTGGTGAGATGCTAGTAGGATGCCGCACAGGAGCAAAGGAGGGGGGTGAGACTAGCCCAGAGGATATCAGGTGAGGTGATGATTAGTCACTAGAGATGGGCATTATATATTGATTTTTTTATATATACACCGGCCTACGTGCCAAAGATGGTGAGGATGTATATGAGAGTTTTTGAGATTTTTGATGATATACCGATTTGCATGCCGAAGATAGTGAGGATGTATATGAGTGATTTGAGATGTTTTATTTATTTGTATATATGTGTACATATGTATGTATACACAGACATTATGATTTATAGATGATGATATTTATAGCATGGATGGTGTACCTATTTTTAATTTCTAGTGTTATGTGTGTGTGATGGAAACTAGGTGAATTAGGCATGATTGAGAGTCGTGTAGGCATGACAAAGTTAGGTTGGTTTAGGCATGATGGAGTTTAGGGTTAGGCAGAGTTAGGCATGGTAGGGTCGAGTCAGTGTAGGCATGATGGAGGTCATGGAGTTAGGTTAGTTTAGTCATGATGGAGTCAGGTTGGTTTAGGCATGGTGGAGTCAAGTTGGTTTAGGCATGGTTGAATGTCCAAGTTGTAGGTAACATGAGGGACAAATGGTGATGTATATACAGGTTATGGTTTAAATTTCCACATATGTGCTATAATGGAAATGTGAAAATGAGAAATGAATGATTCGATGATGTGGTAAAAATGTGTATTAATTGATGCTTGTTTGGTTTAATTTCTAGTTATTGATATAAAATGGAAACTAAATAGGGTAGAATGTGAATAGGAAAATGGAAGGGGGAATTTTTAAGGGTAAAGAGTGGCCGAGATAACCTCCAAGGGCCCCATGGCCTTGAAGTGCTACCTACATAGTCCCAATGAAAAAGGACCTCAAGGCCGATGTAGTTCTCCCATAAGCTAGGGAATAATATGGTGAAGTAGAGGAATGGGTAGTAGATGTGGGGCATGGGTGAATGTAGGTCATAGGTTGAGGTAGGTGATAGGCATGATTGAGTTTAGGTCATAGGCATGGTTGAATATAGGTAATAGGCATGGTTGAGTTGTTTTGAATATAGGTGTCGATGATCTGGTCTTGTATAGGATAATCAATAAGTAATGAGGAAGGTGAAAGGTAAGAAGTGGTAATAGATCCACTTAATTGATAAGAACCCTAATGAGTCTACCATACCCAATATGGGCTTATGAAAATAAGGCCCTAAAGGAGTTACATAATGGACTATTCTAAGGGTGAAGAAAGTCACATAATCACGACATGTTGTGGTTGCGGCAAGTCCCTTGAGTAAAGAGGAAATTAGGATGAAAATGCAATGAGGTGAGAATGGGTGGTTTAGTGTAACTTAGTTGATGACATCATGTTTTTCTTAGCAAGAAACCCAAGATAAAAAATAGGCAAGTCCATGACAAAAATTTCATCATTTTCTTCATTTTGTTTGTTTTTAATAGACTGATTGATGCGGGAAGTCTATATGGGATGAGTATATTATCTCCTTGAGGTCTTTACAAAGTTGATGATGAGAAGCTTCTGGATATGTTTATTGTATTTTTGAAATGAATTTATATAGTTGTCCTTCAAGGGAGTAGTCTATTCATAGTGGTGGAAATAGAGTGAAGAGATGTCCCTTTTGAGGGAGTCATATTTTTGCTAGAAGTTTGACTCAAGGAGTTACATCCATTTTTTTTTTGGACATTTAAGTCATGGACAAGACTATATGAAGATTAGGTTCTTGTTTAGAAGACAAAACCATAGTACACAGGAGTTAACTATGAAAGGGTGGTTTAAATGATGAAAAACCATGGATTCCATCTTGGAGAAGATAAAAAGTATCCATGAGAATCATGCTATGAGTAGAGCCGTGGTACTCATATTAAAGATAAGGCTGAAAGGTGATGGGTAATCACATGATTCTTGTTTAGTTGTGGATCCTCAAAAATGGGTAATATGGAAGGTGAACAACACTCAAGGGATGAGTGATCAACTGACAGAAAGTGATATAGGACTTGATGTCAACAATAAAATGGTCAAAGATGTAAGGCATTGAGGGCTCAGGTTCGGGTTTACCTTCGAGTGAAGACAAATGATAAACACCTGACCCATATGCATGGGTAACGATATAGGGTCCAAGTCAATTAGGAGAAAATTTTCCCCACTTACTTTTCTCTTCTTTGGTTACATGTTGATTTTCCTTCAGGATGAGGTCGACCTGAAAGGTTTGTTCATGAACACATTTTCATAGGCATGTTTGATACATTTTTGGTAGATTTGGAGATGGTTAAGAGCATTGAGACGATGTTCATCTAATAACTCAAGTTGTGCCAAATGATCTTGGAAAAAGTCATTGTCGTTGAGCATGTCTTGTAGTGAGATAGAGAGATGGAATCTGGACTTCAAGAGGTAAGAAAGCCTCGGTACCATAGACCATAGAAAAAGGTGTGGTAGAATTTGAAGTGTGAATACTAGTGTGATAAGCCCATAAGGCGAAAGGAATGTGCGTATGCCAATCCTTCCCTAGTATCATTGACTACTTTCATAAGAATTTTTTTCAAGGTTTTATTGGTCAATTTATCTTGGCCATTGGTTTCATGGGTAATAAGGTGATGAGAAACTAAGTTGGATGCCAAAAGTGTTGCATAGCTTGTAGGGTTTTTTTTTAATTTACTTTCCATTATTAGTGATGAGGTGGTGAGGAACACCAAAGTGACAAATGATGTGATGGTTGATGAATTCACATATTTTCTTGGATTTTGTAGAAATGAGGGGAATGGCCTCTACCCATTTAGTGTAATATTTAGTAGTGGTTATGATCCATTGGTGGCATTGTGAAGAATGGGGATTGATCTCACCGACAAGATCCAAACCCCATTGAGAGAAAGGCCAAAGGTCTCGTGTGACCTGCAAGGCATGACTAGGTGTGTGATGGAGATTAGCATGTTGCTGGCATTTCACACAATGCTTGACATAATCACAAAAATCATGGTTTAAGGTTGGCCAATAATAGCCAAGGTGAAGAATGCATTTTCTATAGCTAAACCACTAAAGTGACCTCACAAATTCCATCGTGGACTTCCTTAATGGTGTAGGGAATTTCAAAACTTGTAAGGCATCGTAAGAGAATACCATCAAATCTGTGCTTATAAAGGAGACCACCCATGATGACATAATGAGAGACACTTTTAAGAAAGGCCGTTGTCCATTATGAGTGAGATTAATGGGTAAAATGGAAAGGGAAAGATAGTTTGCATATTGCTTATACTAAAGGTCACATGGTTCAGGTGTAATGATTCGATGGAGTAGAAACTCATGAGGTAAATAAGAGGGTGATTGTAGCCTTTATATTATGACAAAGATTTTAGAGTCAGTGGGAAAAGTAGGTATCTGAGAAGCCAAATAGGCCATGGTATCCACAAATTTATTAGTAGAATGTGGGGTGGTTTGAAGTTTGTAATGGTCAAAGGTGGTCAAAAGTATATCTATGTGATGTTTATACTTTTGAAGTATCTCATTATGACACTAGTATATACCATTGACTTGGTTTACGACAGTTGGGAATCACCAAAGATATTTATGGACTTAACATCTAAGGCATAAGCATCCTAGAGGCCCAATACGAGTGCTTTGTATTCGGAAATATTGTTTGTACAATCAAAATCAAGTTTGAAAGACAAAGGCATAGGTTCACCATCAAGAGGAATGAGGATAACACCAGCCCCACCCCCATGCTGACACTTGGAGCCATCGAAGAAGAGTGTCATTTGGTAAGTGGGTTCATCTAAGGAGAGGGTAGCTATGGATTTTTTAGGAAATCAAAGTTAGAGGGTTGATTCCTAAAAATGGGTGCATCGGCTAGTTGGTCAACAATAACATGGCCCTTGATGGAATTTTGATGAATGAATTCGAGGTCAAGGTTGAGAAAGAAGCATAAGCCAACGTGTGACACATGTTGATGTTGATAGGGTTTGGCGTACATATAGTGTAAGGGGTCAATATTAGTAACAATAAAGGTTTTGTGGTTGAGTAGGTAATGATGGAGTTTGGTGGATGAAAACTAAGGATAAGCAGAGTTTTTCGGCATGGGTATATCTAGTTTCGTAGTCTAGAAGGGTATGAGCTTATGTAATAAACCACTTGCTCTCGGTGTTATTGGTCACGATGAGCGAGCATGACACCTAAAGAATGGTTAGTGGTAGAAATATATAGGTAAAAGGGTTGGTCATCTTTAGGAAGAATGAGCACTAGTGGTTGAAGGAGGTATTGTTTTAAGGCTTCAAAGGCTTTATGGCATTCATCATCCCATTTGAATGAAACATATTTCTTGAGAAGATGATGAAATGGTTGACAATGGTCAAAAAGCTACGAGATAAAATGATGAATGGATTAGAGATTTGCCTTGTAGGCTTCGAAGTTGATGGAGATTAGTAGGTAGAGGCATTTCAAAATAGCCTTGACTTTAGTAGGATCAACTTCTATGCCATGCAAAGAAATGATGAAACCAAGGAGTTTTCCTAAAATTACCACAAAGACAAACTTCTTTGGTTGAAGATGAACACAATACTTAATGAGGTGGTCAAAGATGACCTTAGGAAGGTCAGGTGTTCGGTTCGATGTTTGGATTTGGCAAGAATATCATCTACGTAATCTTCCAATATGTGATGCATGATGTCATGGAAGATGTAAGTCATGGCTCGTTGGTATGTAAGCCAACATTTTTAAGGCCAAAAGGCATGAATCGATAGCAGAAATTCCCCAAGGGTGATGAAGGTAGTCTTGTGTTGATCTTCTGGAGCTAGTAATATTTGATTGTAACTTGAGAAACCATCCATGAGTGATAGCATTTCATGGCCAGTGGTGAGATCAACTAGTTGGTCAATTCTGGTAGGGAAAGTCATCTTTAGGACAAGCTAGGTTGAGGTCATGGAAGTCCATGCAAATGCGGAGTCCCCTTGTTGCCTTTGTGACAAGAACGATGTTATAAATCCATTGGGGATAATCAATGGGTAGGATGAAGGAAACTGAGAGAAGGTGTTGAAGCTCTTCTTTGACTAGAAGAGAAATGCAAGGATGCATTTTCTGTAGCTTTTTTTTGATGGGCTTGGCATCAGGAATGGTTACGATATTGTGGACCATGATTTTTGGGTCAATACTGGGCATATCGACATAGGACTAGGAAAAAGCATTACTATGGTCCCAAAGGAAAGAGGTAAAAGCTTCTTGTTTAGTAACATCTAAAGATTGGCCTATCTTTAGAATGTGCGGGTCATCTTGAGTGTTAATGTTGATTTCAATGGTTGATTCATTCAACATGGTTTGTGTCTTAGAAGGTAATGACCGATGAATATAAGAATCTTCTACACCAAGGTAGGTGAGGATGGACTCATCATCCTGACATTGAACAACATTAATAGAAGGTGTATCATCATCGATCATGTCAAGATATAGGAATGGGAGAGAAGAGGAGCCTTGCCATCGTGTTGATAGGTCAGAGGTCCCAAAGAAATTGTGTTTATGATTTTTTTTAGGAGGAATAGATTCAGGATCTATGGACTCCATGGGTGAAGATGGTGACATGGGTGAATGAGGTGGGGAATTTTTTCTTCCTAAATGAGGTCAACATGAGCCTTCTTGGGAGGTGGTGCATCAAATCCAATGCCACTATGGTCATTATGTTTACGAGTGGTACAAGAAATAATAGTATGGTGGCCTTATTCGTAAAAGCCAAAGCCAAATCCTTTCCATGTGCACCGATGGAGGAAAGTGTGAGAGAAGCGGTGTAGTTAGTGAGGGAGTGTAAGTTGGATGAAAATGTTGTGTTTAAGATGGAGATTTGGGTTTATAAGTGGTGATATCAAGTCCCCCATACATTAGATTAGTGTGAAGGTGGGGAGGGCCATAAGGAAAAACCTTACCTACACATGATAGTCATAACCAGGGTGCTGATGCACAGGTTTCCATACTCTTGCGGAGTGAGGAAGGTGTCGATATTGTATAGGTGGTACTCCCCCAAAGTGAGGCATTGAAAGAAACCTTTAAGGGATTAGTAGTTGATATGTGGGTAGTAGGGATATATGACTTGCTAGATGATGGGGAAGTAGGTGAGTAGTGGTAGAGGTCATGCGGCAGTATTAGGAATAATAGGGTTAGATGTGGGAGAAGTGGTGGAAGTTTTGATGGATGGGCTTATAGGTGAAGGTGAAGTGGGGATAGTGGAAAATGCCTTGACTAGTACAAGCACATCATTAGGATGGTATATCATGTTACAAGTCTTGAAAGGTGATGGGTCGGTCGGATGGTGTAATTATGTCCCTTGTTCAAATTTGAGGTAGCGGTGTAAAGTCAAAGGGACATAACCCATGTGTGGATCAAGGTTAAGAAATAGATTATATAGAAAAGCTTCTAGGACATAGAAAAAGTTGGGATAGTGTAGGGACCTACGTGGACATGGAGAATGATGGTACCTAGGGTAGAGGTCATGGAGTCATTAAAGGAGTGCAACATAATTGGGTTACCATGCATGTAATTGGAAGGCATGTGAATTTGTTTATACACATGGGAAGATATGATGTTAATAATAGAACCACCATCGATCATAATGCATCGTATACATATATTATCGATAAAGATGAAGATGAAAAAAGAGTGGGATTTGGGTCATCGGTGAAAGGGGATGATCTTCATCCGAAAAGCTGAGGGCGGCTACTTGGTGAGTAAGTGGAGGTGTAGAGGAAGGTGATGACTTAGTGAGAGAGGCTACGTGATGAGGGGTAATGATGGAGGCTATAGGCATGGGGTCATTTGGTAAAACCTCAATAGATTGAAGGACCTCCATGAGGGCTTGATGATGTGACTCAAAGGTTTGGATGAGGTCATATAAAGACATTTTGAGGGAGGATTGGTGTAATTGTTTTAGCATTGTGTGATGTGTGACCCCATTAGAAATAGGATATGTGGGACCTCAAATGGTGACTTTGGGTGTGGGTGCAGATGGTATGTTGGGTATAGGGTTGGTTGATGGGCTAGCTTCCTTTTCTTTTCCCTTGTCTTTTATGAGTGCGGGTGGTAATATGGACCATGTTAATTTCAAATTTTAGGGGTGGATAAAAGAGTTCGGGGGGAGATATAGTGGTCATTGAGAAGGTAATGGAAGAATATTTGGGAGATTGGTGAAGGTGGAATGGGGTCCTCATCCATAGAGTCATCGTCAAAATTATGCTTAGGAGGAAAAAGTTGGATAAGAACGGTTTTCAAGGCCTTACAATTTTCAACATCATGTCCTAGCACATGATGATAGGCACAAATATTGGTCTCATCAAACCCTTTTGGTTTGGGTTTGAGAGGATTCGTAAGGTTAAGTGGTGGTAATGTGATGAAAGAAGTCTCGAGAAGATTGATTAAGATCTTGGCGTAGGACCCTACTAACGGATCACAATGGGAGGTGAGTGTGGGTTTGGGTACAGGTGTGGCTGATTGTGGAGGAAGAGGCTTTATAGGAGGGGAATGGGTTGGTCCACTATTTTAGTATGTGGAGTGGTCTTAGGTCTTATGGGCATTTGTTTGGGTAAAGGTGGGGTAGAAGAGCTAGTGATGGAAGGTTTGGTTGGTTTGACTACCTTATTGGAGGGTATCGAATTCTTAGCTTTGGGTTGCACCTTCTTGGGAAAAGGTGACACGGGAGTATGGGATGTAGAAGGAAAAGAAGATGGTGGAAGAGGATGGGTTACCCATGGGGGAAACCGAGTTGTGGTGGAGGTGGTTGGTAGAGGTTGGGTAGAAGGTGTGAGTGGAAGAGAAGAGAGTGTCATGGGTAGTGAAGAATTTATGGAAGGTAGTGGTGGTATGGGTGGTAAGAAGGTCACAGGTGATGGCGGGGGTTGTGTGGATCACTTGGGTATATTAGAGGTTTATGATGAGGAGGTGAGCTATTACATTCTTGGTTTACCGGTGGAAGAAGGTTGCTTGGCCAAGGGTCGAGGGGTGAGGTCCTAAGATGGATGGAAGGGTGAAGGTGACAATGGTGTGGTAGGTGAGGTTGGTGTATGAGGCCTAGAATGTTGGGTCTTCCTTTTAGGGGCTGGAATAAGTTTAGTGTTGGTTTGGGAAGATGTGGCTAAATCTAATTTGATGGGTGGGTGAGTAAGGTTTGATGTCGGCACGACCCCTAAGGTAGTGATGGGTTTAGGCAAGGGAGATGATATAGGCGTGGGCAGGTGTTTGGGTATAGGTGTATGTTGGGATGTGAATGATGACATGGAAGGTGTTCCAATAGTCATGGTGTGTTTGGTTTGTCACTTGAAACACTTTTAGATAGATTGTGGAGGTGTCGGTGAGTGACAACTACATTTGGATTGAAGTAGGAAGTAGAAGATGGCCCCAAAGTAAGGATCTATCAACATAGTCTAGGTGATCGGATAAGCATGAAAATGGTACTATTGATGTAGGTGGGGCCGATGTGGATCGAGTAGCAATCCCCATAAAATGTGTTTGAGAAATAGGAAATGGCTAGCTTTAGACTCTGTGGGTAAGAGAGATGAAAACAGATCAACAGGATCTTGGAGGTCCGATGGAGAATGGTCATCTAAAGGAAATGGTGTTTCTACAAGATCCTCTATGGGTAGAGGAGATGATGGGCCAAATGAGGTGGAATCTCCTTGTGATTGTGTGGAGTGGACATGTGTCCCCTATGAGTAGGAGAGGTGTTATTGATGACTACTCGGTAATTTGAGGGGCTAGAGGTAGAGTGCTAATTATGGGATCTTCCATAGGTGAAGGAGAAAATGAAGGGGTTTCCTTTGTGGGTGGAGGAGTAGATGAAATAGGTTCTGTGTAGCTAGGGGATCTAGGCTAAGATTTCATCTATGGAAGGAACATGGGAAATTACAAAGCAAATGGGTGGTATGTCATCGAAAATAGCATGGACCTCCTAAACATTGCTATCATTGGTTGAAGTGTCACCAGTTTGGTTGGAAGATGGGGCATGATTAGGGAATGGTTTTTTGAATATATGTAGGTTTTGGTTAGTGGGTGCATTTAGGTTATCCAAGACTAGATCTCTATTTTCTAACATTTCTTGGACAATATTCTTGAAGGTGATGTAGTTACCATCGCTATGACCTTTGACACAATGATAGTTGTAAAAGTCATGTTCTTTATACCACATGGGAATTAGGTGATCAAGTTCAAAACTAGTGTGTGGTTTTATAGGTGGAAGGGTAATGGCACCAACCTTAATAAGATTTTCCAAAATAGAAGAATAAGGTTCCCTATTGGGGTATACTTTCGTTGTTCTCATATGAACTGGAAAGCTTGGATAGAGAGAGAGATTAGAAGAAGGTTTTGGCTTGGTTTGATGGGTGAGAGGGTCTAGTATTGAGAACTACGATGTTGGAAGATCCTTTACATTAGAATATTTTTGGTTTGAAGATGAAGAAGAATCATTCGATTTAAACGTGGTGTTATTGTTATCAGATAAATTTTCATGCCATGATGAATGCCTCATCAAAGGTGTAGAATGTTTGCACTTATAGTGTAGGTGAGATGTGTCTAGTGCAAGCCCGAGTAAACAAATCTATGAGCTCAATTTGAGGTAACTGAAATGTGAGTTGGTTAATTAGGTTGTGCTAATGAGTGACAAAGTCAATGATAGACTCGTCGTCATACTGTCGTGTGGAGTAAAGATCAATCATGGTGACTTTCTTAACAATGTTGATTGAGAAGTGGTCTAAGAAGGCTTGGGCTACTTGATTAAATGAGTAGATGGAATGTCTAGGTAGCCCACTATACCAATCTAATGCAGGTCCTATCAGGGACATCGGGAAGGTCCATAGGAGTAAAGCATCATCATGGGTGATTAGGTAACACCCATGTTTAAAAGACCGCAAATGTTGCTCTACGAGTCTTCTTTACTATTGAAGTGGTTGAATTTTGGCATTTCCCAATGTATATGGTATGGGCGAATAGGAATGGATGGATGAATGGGCTCATTACAGATTTCATCGTAGGTGAGAGAATTACATGAGCTAGAAACCGATGCTTCTAGTGTCTGCATCCTTTCCATCATTAATTTGATGAGGTCATTAGTAGGTTATGATGGAAGGGCACCTCTTGTGGCGTAAGAGGGTTGGTACTGAACATGTGATGTGGGTGGCATTCCAGTGTATGGTGATGCCGAATAGGAAGGTTGAGAATAGGGGACCAACATAGAGGGCATATATCCAGAATGAATGTTGGATGAGATAGGGGTTGTTGATAATATGTATATGTAGGTGGGGGGCAGTTGTAGTGACTCTAGTAGTAATTGGGGGAAGAGATTGTGGGATGGAGAGGACAAGATTTTAGAATGGGGTAGGGTTCACCGACACCACAGGCGGTTGTGTTGCAATTGGTATCTGTGAGATAATGGGCACATACAGGGTTATGGTCTAGGTGGTAAATGAAGGAACAATAGATACTACAAGTGTGATGGATACGAGATGCAATAGTCATAGCAGGTGTGGGGCCTAACTGCAAAACCTGGGGGTAAAGTAGGTGAAGGTAACGCCGAACTAGTAGGGGCTAATGTAGAAGTGGGGATAAGGGTAGGAGAGATGGATATGGGCATGCCATATATCAACTAACCTGAGGAATCCCGAGTGGAAGAGTGGGAAAGGTAGAATTATAAGGCTATGGGATTCTGATTGAGGAGTCACGAACTCCTTGTCACATGTAGCAATGGTGGTAGGCAGGGTTGGATCCATGGGTGACAGGACAAAAGGTGGTGAAGGACTAGGTGGGAGTGGTGAAGACCGCGTGGAATGTAAGAGCATTTGTTTGGTTGTGAGTCAACACCATGTGAATGAATGTATATCAGGTGATGATGTATCCTGCAAGATGACACAGAAAGCAATAGGAATGAGAAAAATAGGTATTTGTAGGTGGATTTGGGCAATGTATCAGTTGAGAATCAACATAGGGTACCTAACGTCGGTTAAGGATGACCGATGACGGTTTAGGGGTAACCAAGGTTGGTTACTGTGAGAAAAGAACAGTTTTACCAAATGAGGCAAAAATTGATGAATGTCAGATAGGTAAGTTATATGATGACTATTTATTAAAATACAGAGAGTACAGAGACTCAAAGAAACTCTAAACTAGTAAAGAAGATGAAATAGGTGTCCTTTGGGAATTTAACGAAAAGGATAGAGAACCGGCTTGCAGTTAGGTAAAACTGATGACGGTGAGGTGTAAACCGATCTTTGGCGGGTAAACCGATCTTCAAGTTCTTGTGAAAATTTGAGGAATGTGGGAAAATAGATTATTGTGAACTGAGATCAGATGAATGATCAACCTAGAAGTCTATAGATTATATAATGAGGTCCTGACACACTTAGAAGAAGTCAGAATACTCCAATTATGATTGTGGAGTGTGTAGGGCAAAAGAAAGGAGAATGGAGAAACATATCCTCACATATCAAAATGAGAGTCAATCAAATGCTAAAAATAAGTTATCCAACAAGTAATTTTAATGTGTTGAGCTTATGCTATTTAGAAGAATGACTCATGAATTTAGAGTATAATTTTTGGTGAGGAAGGATTCCTATGAAGAAGGATATCTAAAAGGAGAGGTTTCAGGTTATGTTATGGCGAGGGTGAGCCATCCTCTGAGGTAATGACTAGACATAAGTAACCATTGGGTGCTTTGTCAATCCAATGATCGTCGATAACTTCTTTCGGGTGAGATGTTGTTTAAAAAGATGTTTATTTTTCAATTTTGTGTTGTTTGGCTATACATAAAGAGAGAGAGAGAATGTGATTTCCTATAATTCTTTGTGTCAACCATTAGCTGGGCATGACTTCCAGCATATAGGTTGCCCTCATTTTAATGTGAGATAAATGCAACATACAAGGATGAAATGCAACTGATTTTAAACCCAAATTGACAAATTACATTCATGAAGCAAATGATGAACAAGTAGAACGTGCTCTTTCACTACTTATGCGAATGCAAGAAAGAAGAAATGGTTCATTTTAAGCACCAGAAAATAGATGTTGTTTTAGACAATTAGAAGAAGAGAGTATTACCAGGGAAAGATATTTAATGTGAATACATTTAGAAAATAAACAAACACACCATCTTTACCTAGGAATGAAGAAAAATGCAAGGAACCCTAGATGGGTCTGCCACGGGAGTGCTAAAATGTTTCACCATTTTCTTTACGTTTTGGAATGTGATGAAACAAATAAGGTTATGGGCTGAGGAAGAATACCTGTTGTGTTGGTTAGTTGGAGGTTGATGCATGCGTTCGACTTCTCAATCCGATGTTGACTATGAGAGCTTCCTTTTGGCTAGGAGGAACTACCTAAAATAGAAAACAAGACCACCAAAGAAGAGTTAAACAATATATGATAGTGGAATGCCTAGCGTATGCTAGATCTAGGAAGTGTGATACTCCCTAGAAGGTGTCAATCCACTTTTTTATAAAACAAATATGAAATAACTGAAATGCGTACATAAACGAATCTAGTGCTAGTATTCTGATTTGGGTACTTAGATCACTATCAACATCAATAAAATACTAAAAATATGTGGGTCAAGGTCTTCAAGTCAAGTTACTGAGTTGTCTGGTGGGTCAGAGGTCACATACGGGGTGTTATAAGGGTTGGGTAAGGTGTTTGGATTGTTTTGGTAGGTAGGTTGGTTATTTGTTTACACAGTGTTGGCAAACACAAAGAACGACATTGGTTGAGGTATGACCGATCACGGCTAGGCAAAACCGACGATGGTTATGGGTAACCGGAGTGGTAGAGGTGGGATGATAAGTTTTAATAATATTTTCCAATGGGGTTTGAGATGAGGTTAGGTAGAGATGAAAGAGGGCATAACGAGGTATATGGGGATCTTAGGAACACTCAGAAATATGTAGAGGTTAGGTATGGGTGGTTTTATGGTGTGCGTAGAGGAATGGTTGGGTTTACTGGAAATTAAATAGTAGGGAAAGGAGAATACGAGTAAGAAATTGATAACATCAATAAAAGAACCCAATAGACTAAAGTAGAAATAGATGATGCAGGTAAAACATATACTTACTATTGTGCAGGTCCAATGGCTATGTGGTGGTGATGATTGGTTGGTGGGATGGAGCTTGGTGCCGTTGTGATGTTTCTGGAATATCACCTTTGTGAGTGAAATACCTCGGATTATCTGGTGCTGGCTATGAATGTCTGTAGGTACAAAAATGCTTTGGTTTTGCTTGCATGTAGCTCTCTTCTCATCTCCTTGATCTCAAAATGTGCCAACCCAAAAATAAGGTTTCAAGGTGAAGAAATGGTAAACCGAAAAAGGTTTCTTGTTGATCGGCGTCGGTTTTGGATTACCAAAGGTGTCGGTTAAGGCAAGATTCCTAGGTTTACTAAAAATGGCAGATCTCACATCATTTGGGTCAGGTTCATTCCTTTATCCGTAGATCAGAATGGATGTTACATTTTTATGAGTGGGAAGGTGGTTAGAGGAATAATAGGCCTTGATTTTTAGGGTTGAACCAAGTCTTATTCATTTATGGAAACATGCTATGAATAGGTCTATGGTGAGGTGTCTAGGTGAGGTGTCCATCCATTTAATTAAAGTAATTAAATTAATAATGGGGTGAGGATGGGTATTAATTTAATTGTAAATAATTAAATTAATGTTAATGTAGGGTATAAGGGTCATGGTTAGGTGAATGTGTTTAAGTTGGTTATTCAAAAGGGGACCAAGGGGAGTGTGACCAAATTTTGTGTCTACGATTTCCTATGAAAGATAAGAAGGAAGATCAAAAGTAATCGTATAACATGGAGTACAACGAATAAAGGCTACTAGATTGTTAATGATACCAATGCCTATAGGAGAATATTCAAAATGAGTAGGCACATGTTGCAGTCCATCTTGAAGTTGTTGTCTGATATGGTCGGGTGTAGTGATGAGAGAACTATAGAGAGATTTAAGCTCAACAATGGCATCCTCATCATAGATAGGGTTGAATCTAAGATGAGACATGATGGGGAAATAAGATGAACTATTCTTAGCCATTAGGGTTTGAATGGATCCTAGGGAAAAGTATTCTAAAAAGTTGGGTTCACCAAAATGATTAACTAAAATTAACTAAACTATGTAGTATGAAGATAGTTAATCTAAGCTATGAACAATTGTAAATGAAGTAAACAAATGCAACAAAAAAAGTATGCTAATGATCTAAGAAAATATGTAAAATGAAATACTAAACCCTAATGTGTAAGAGAGAAGAGGAAAGAACTCAAAGTTGATAACAAATGCTTGTTAAACAATGTCGTAGAAGTAATTGGATAAATTAGAAGTAGGAATGACTATGTGGGGTCCCGCAAAGGACAAATCTGGGTGATATGGCTAGACTAGAGCACCTAGGAGAGGAGTAGGTTTCCCGCAAGAACTTTGGTAAGAAAAATAAGCACCCTAGTCAGCGTGAAAAAGGGTTTGAATTGGTCTTCATAGGTCTTAGAGATGACTGATAACCTTTGATGTCTATCGCACTAGTTTTTTTCTGATCGCGCCGAATGCTCCAAATATTCTAAGAGGAAGAATAACCTCAGCTCTGTTGATTAGAGAATACTTTTAGAGATCACACAAGAATTCCACGTAGGAGAGAAGGCTAGGATCAAGGGCACGGAGGGCAAGTTCAACTTTCGGGACTTAGCCAATTTTGAGCATGAAGACCTATTTTTAGAAGATGGCATATAGAGCACATAAACGAGGTAGAGACATGAGAGCCACACATTTTCTATCTCGTAGAGGATCATATCGAAGTGTTTTGCATGGAGAGGAGCTAAGAATAGGATTGTTACTTCAGATTATTTATAAGAGGTCTATAGATAGCACGATTACATGTGTGGCTATGCCCTGTAAATGACGCGTGGTTATTAGTAGCATGCAGCCTATTTTTGGAATAGATAAGTAGTGAAGGGAAAGTCCCCACCCTATATATATGATGTGAATCACATAGTAGTTGAGATATAGATATATAGGTATATGCAGAGCGTAAGAGGTAAGCATAAAGAGATATGTGCATATGACTAGATTACTATATCAGATCCATGCGCACATCGGTATAGATTTCCATTATTGTAAGGAGCTTCTTTGTTTATTAATAGATGGAAGATATTAGATGAATCTAAGTGTCATTCCTTTGTGTAATTGAGTAGTGCATGTTCTTGATTCAATCATGATTATTGTTTAAGCTTATTCTTTCCTAGATCTGAATATGGCATGCATTGTAGAATGATGGATTAGTTATGGATCTATATATTTCTTCCTTCATCACGCTAACATTACAGTAACCCTAAAGAGGGACTTGGTACCTTTTCTCACTTTGGGTGAGTGCTCAGTCTAGGTGAGTGATGTGCAGTCAAGGTCTAGGGTGTTATCCCCAGTAAATTCAAGGTTGCATCATTGGTTCCATTTTTGGGACCTCTTTTTTAGTTGTTTTCAGGATGATTCACGATGAAGATGTACCGGTTAACTCTAACAAGTATTGAGGAGTGGATACATGATCTAGAGGAAGAATATCCACAAGTGGTTCAGCATTGGATCTAAGTTTAATGCATGCACTTAGGCGAGAACAAAATATGTATGACAACTTATATGAGACATTTTCACTATCTTTCTAGTAGAATTATACAAGTGGTTGATTACTTATGCATCTAAGCGGAGTTGGAGGTATCGCGCACTTGTTTGGACAGAAGAAGAATTTCAAGATGTTTATGATGCTAATCTGATCGGAATCACGCTATGGATATGTGGTTTCGTGGTGTTCTAAAAATTTATATTTTGGAATATTCAATTTCGATGTACTCTTTCACGGAGGTAGTGAATTCCAGTTTTGTGGTATCCAAGAGGAGAATATCTACAAGGTATTCCTTTGGCGATCAAGATATTGATGGTAAATTTGAACTGGAAAGTAAACCGATGGATAAATAAACCTCACCACACGTAAGGGCAGGAACATGTTTGGTGAAAGATGGCAGACCTAGTGGTAGAAAGGTAGAGAGAGGAAAGGTGGCTTAAGTATAATGAGGCATGTGAGAGGGAGATAGAGAAGTAACGTTCCATTATATAAAGTATGGCATTGAGGAGAGAGATGGCTCATGAAGGATTTGAAGCTCATGTAGAAGACATGGAGCCAGAGCATCAAGAACTCCCCCATCTTGGAAATCATGACAGAGATCCCCCTTGGCTTCACACAGAAGTGTGCCAGTAGAGACTACCTGGGCCATGGGTGCACATCTTAATCCACCTGGTGACCTAGCCCTTGTGCTTGGTTTTCCAGTATCTAGTATGACAAGTAATCAACAAGTGGATTTGGGAAACAGGAGAACTAGAGTAAGTTAGAAAACAAGTACATCAATGGTAGGACATACGACTTTAATGTTATTTGGAGGAATATTTTCAGGCGCATCATCTACATAGAATGTAAGCATGTTGAATGTTGGATTCACCTCTGGAAGTGGAACTACCACATAGATTATAGGGGTTCATTATAGTACTATTGTCAGAGCACAGGGGAGTACATCTACAAGTACTATTGCAGCTACGAGTGGAGGATCCGAAGGTATATGTGGTTCTAGTTCCACCTTTGGATCTGGTGGTTACGGAGGCAAGGAAATATAAGAGGTTCTAAATTAGGTGGGTAAGGTCTGCACATACCCCAAAATATTTATATGGAGACGTCTCTTCTTCTTCTAGAGTATAGGGACATAGAGTATGCATCGAACATGTGCACATGTGTGAAATATTGTGGCGTGTGAAAGGGATCACGGATTTTGAGTGCAAGGAAAGTGAATTTGCTACTACATTACAAGGACATTCACACAACTGGTATAGGAAGTTTGACCTTGATCAAACTTGTGTGGATTATGCAGTGTTGAAGGATGCATTCTTGAAAGAGTTATATATCCCAGATTTTGAGCAAAAGAGTATAAGCGTGCTCAAGGATATCAAGCAAGACACTACTAAGAGTGTACGTGAGTATGATGCCCATTTTAAAACACTCCTATCTAAGTTTTCTTATGATATGCATGTAAGCCAACATGCACAATGGTTCATTGGTAGATAATTACGCTATTCAAAAGAGCACCTTGTCACATAAGACATATCTTGATCCATGTGAAGCACTAGATCGAGCTTTGCGTCTTTGAGGCATTGGGAGCATTAACACCTGGAGTTAGTCCATTCTTAGAGGCTGATTGCAGCTATGGAAAAATAGTTAGATAATCTATCAGCATATTCAACCCATGAAATGTGCTTAGGGATTTGGTGTAAAAATTATGAAGTGGAAGGTCACACCGAGGATAGTTGTCCTCACAGAATAGTACACTCATTATTGTTGGATTGTGAGATCTGTCATTTGAATCATGATGCTAGTCACTGTCCTTTGTTACAACACACGATAAGGAAGAATGTATCTTGTTACTGTAAAATTTTCCGGTCCATGACCCATGATACTGAAGATTGTTGGTTGATTGGTCAGATCTAGGATGCTATAGACATTGGGGTACGACAGACAAGCGTGATGGATAATTCTAAGGGTAAGAATGAGCACCAGGATCGGGATCATAATCAAACATGCTATGACAAGAATGATGGGTGTTTTGAAGGATTTCGTGGAAGAGGACGTGCATATCACGCTGGAGGAATAGGTGAGTTCCCTCATGGAACATGTTATACGTGTGGATATCCTGACCACTATAGGTGTTAATGTCCTTAGAATATTACATGTTCTTTCTATGGAAATAACCATAGCTATGAAGAGTGCCCAGACTTATATGAGCATCTAAGTAAGCAATATAAGCAAGAAAACAAAGGTGTTGAGATGGTTAGAATCTAGTGCGCGGTAGAAGATCAATGGATGCCTAGGATAACACGGGACTGAGGCATTAACAATGAATATTACTACACGAGATGAAAAGTGCGCATAAAAGAGGCATTGCACCAGAAGCCTATGATCACCAAGGAGGAGGTTTTGCATGCAAGGTACCCAGATTCCCGATCATCGAAGGAAGTTTATCGAGATACCATGGAGGTGCTAAGGAATCTTCAAGGTGAGATACAGATACTTAAAAGAGCAAAAGAAATCATCGAGAGAGATAGTCATCCAAACTGATATCGATGATCCGAGAGAAGTTAACAAGATGTTGTGCTAAGAGAACATCATTCCACTATTAGGAAGTTGGTTAAAAGGGAACACTCCATGCACAAGTATTGAGACCAGGAGAAGATCCTACATGCAAATATTTCCGATAGCATTGACTATGAAAAGGAAATTACTTTAAATGCTATTGTGGATGGACGGTCACTGAGCAACATATTGATTGATACAGGTGCAGAAGTAAATGTTCTTACATTAGATGCATGGGTACAAATGGGAGGCCCCATTGTAGCCATCATCTAATGTTTTATTTATGGAAAATTGGACTAAGGCCACTCCCATAAGATTTTGAAGGATGCATCTATAACCATACAAGGGCCAAGTTCACTGGGGATTTTGAGGTATTAGAATTTGCAGAAGAAGATAGTTTTCTAGCCTTACTTGGATGCCCTTGGTGTTATGTGAATAATCTGACTTGAGATTCAATAAGGGGTATATCAGCTTTGAGAATAAGGAAGAAAGGGTTGTAATACCATTGTGGATGGGAAGTCTACACCATATGTTGAGCCTCTAAGTGAGGAGGACTTAAACATAATCTATGTACACACTATTCGGGACCCCGAGGTCAACGAGCCATCAAAGGAAGGTATCCTAAAGTGAGAAGATTCTCATTCTATTAGTGATACTACGAGTATAGCTTGTGACAATTGGGCTCATGGTACATATGAACTAGTAAGGTGCGAGGTAAAAAGTGTGATTACACGCAAGAATGAAATTTTTCTGTTTTTCGAATAGGTAGTGCGGTACCTTGGTATATAGGGGAAAAAGATCTTCTTGTATTTTTGAAAGCCATAGAAGCACAGTGGACAGATCAAATTAAGATAAGAGATATGTTAGTGTATACCTTACGCGGGATAACAACGCGCTGGTGGGTAGTCCACAGAGATAATCTTATAGACTAGGAGGAGATTGGAATCGCCCTATCTACTAGGTTTTTAAGGAGCAATGCACCTATGTAGATCTGCACTTATAATGGTGATCAACCTATTCAGCATCACATTCAATAGTGTGAGAGACTCTAGACAATGGAACAAGAAGCATTACCACCTTCACTCTGGGTGCATAGATTGTAATCCACTCTACAATGATGCACACATGCCTAGTATGTATATGTAGAACTACATCAAGAGACTCAGAATCAATAGAATTTGGTCTGCAGGAATGCTCAGACCTTTGACTACCTCTTTTCTAAACCCCCAGTAGAAGAAGCATTAAGATTTTTTAAGTTCCTAACTATGGGAGATAGTGCAAAGGTAGAAGAGCATATTCAGGAATTATTTGGTGAGACAGAGTCCAGAGCGTGTTTTGAAAATTAAGAAAAAATGGACACCATACTACTTGAATGCGCTTGACTTGAGAAAGAGAAAGGAAAGATGGTTTACATCATGGATGATGAGGAAGTTGAGAACCTACATATTGAACATTCACAAGGGGTGCGTGAGGTCTTGGATAGTGTAGACAAGGATACACACACCTATCACAAACCGATGAAGACCAAGAAGGTGAATATAGGTTCAGAGGCTAAGCCAAAGGAGGTCATAATTGGAGACTATTGGTCATAATCGGAAGTGGCAAAGATCATTGAGTTACTTAGGGATTATCAGGACTTATTCCCTCGAGGGTATCATGAACTTAAAGGTGTGCATGAATCACTTGGGGAAATGAAGATAAATCTTAAGGGTGGTGCACACCTAGTTAGAAATAGGCCTTACAGAATGAACTCCAATTTGTGTGAAAAGGTCAAGGAAGAGATTGATAACATGTTAAAATCTGGAATTATCAAGCCCCTTGATGAGTTAGAATGGGTTAGTCTAATGGTGATCAGTTTCAAGAAGGATGGACGAATTAGAATATGTGTGGACTACAGGGAGATGAAAACTACATGTGTAATAGATCCCTTCCCTATGCCATTTATCGAGGAAATACTAGAAGGAGTTTGAGGGCACAAAATATATTCCTTCACAAATGGGTTTTCTGGGTATCATATGGTTTAGATTTTTGAGGATCAATAAAAGACAACTTTTACTACTGAATGGGGCAGTTTTGCCTATACTGTGATGCCTTTTGGATTGAAAAATGTGACTGTTGTATTCTCATAGATAGTTGTTCAAGCATTCACCGATTTTATTCAAAACTTATTACAAGTTTATCTAGATGATTAGACAGTATATGGGCTTGTGAAAGACCATTGTGACAATCTTTGCTTAATGTTTGAATGGTGCAGAAAATTGAGTATCTCTTTGAACATCAAGAAGTGCATATTTGCTACACCTTTTGGAATACTACTAGGACATATAATCTGCAAGGAAGGTTTGTTGGTTGATCCAGCTAAGGTTGCAGTCATTCTAGGCCTGGAAGCACCTACCAGTCAAAGTGGTGTGGGGATTTTGGGTCACACAGGATATTATCAAAATTTCATCAAAGGGTATGCCAAAGTTGTTGTACCCTTGGAAGAATTACTAAAAGTGAAAGGTACAATTTATTGGGGAGAACTACAGTAGCGCACGTTTGAGATATTAAAGGAGAAACTTACTACCACGCCCATTATGTGCTTTCCCTCATGGGATAAACCATTTCATGTGCATGTGGATGCCTCTAGTATGGCCATTGGTGCTGTGTTAGCTCAACCTGGCGAAGGTATTGTAGATCATCCAATTTGTTTTACTAGTAAGAAGCTGACTCTTGCTGAAAATAATTATACAACTACAGAGTGCGAAGCTTTGTTAATGATCTATGCATTGCACAAGTTTCAATAGTACTTGTTAGCAACACCATTTTTATATAGATTACGTGGCATTAAAGTATTTGGTGAACAAACCGGTCTTGCAAGGGTGCATATGCAGATGGGTACTCCTATGTCAAGAGTTTGACTTCACAGTTATGGTTAAGCTAGGGAAACGTAACTCTGGACCAGACCACTTGTCTAGAATTGACTCAGGAGAAGAAGCGCAAATAATTGAAGAAACCATGCTAGATGCATAGTTATATAGGTTACAATGCGTGCCATCAGATTTAGAAGACATTGCTATCTATCTACTGTAGACTTTGCACGGAAGGATGAAGGCATTTGAAAAGAAATAACTTGCTATACACACAACACTATTTATGTTAATCAGTGGTGACCTCTACAAGTTAGGAAGAGATGAAGTATTATGTCTTTTTGTATTAGAGCATGAGCGCAAGGATATTATGGAAGAAGCCCATGGTGGTATTGTAGGGGCCACTATGTAGGTGATGTAACTGCATGAAAGATCCTACTTGCTAGATTATGGTGGGAGACACTATATAAAGATTGTAAATCATATTGCAAAGCATGTGACCATTGTCAATGTCTAGGTAAACCAAGGAAAAGAGATGAGATTCCTTTGAGACCAATTACTAGTGCCAAACCATTTGATAAATGGGACATCGACTTTGTAGGACCTATTTTGGCAACTGCGCATAGGACTGGATCACGTTATATCATTACTTGCATAGATTATCTCACACGGTGGGCTGAAGCAACACCTACAAAGGACTGTACATCAGCTACAACAACTAGGTTTCTATGGTAGAATATTCTTACAAGATATGTATGTCCTTTAAGCTTGACAAGTGATAGGGGTACACACTTTTTAAATGAAACAATAAGGATCCTAATATATGAGTTTATGGTTGCACACCATAAAACTACACTCTATCATCCTTAGGAAAATGGAAGCTGCTAAGGTTTTCAACAAGATTTTAAGCCAGACTTTGAAAAACAATTGTGATGTTGGAAGAAAGGATTGGGATGATAAAGTGTCATCTATTCTTTGGACATATAGAATAACTTATAAGAGATTGAACAAATCCACACTGTTTCAGTTGGTGTTTGGCGTAGAAGCCATTCTCCCTATAGAATTTATGTTACCTTCTTTGCACATTGTGTGCGCTAGAGGTCTAGCTGATGAGAAGGCTTTAGAAGAGCGTATTGAGAAGATGATTCAACTGGATGAGTGATGAGCCATAGCATGATGGAGTTAGAAGTAGGAAAAGTTCGTAAAGAAAGCATGGCATGACGAAACATAAGGGATAAAAATTTTGATATTGGACAAATGGCACTTCTTTATGACTCTAAGTTCTTGTGCCATCTAGGCAAGCTCAAATTACATTGGTTGGGGCCATATGTCATCACTTACATACTTGAATCAGGTGCTTTCTAGTTAGAAGCACTTGATGGAACATGGCTACCCGGTTACTTTAATGGGAGTAGGCTAAAGCCCTACTATAAATAAGTCTTCTTGGTGTTTATAATAAGGCAATATTGCCATTTAGATTAGGTTTTCAATTATGTATTTCCTTAATGTATTTCCTTCATTGTCGTTATGCTTTGTCAATTTAGTTGTTGTTCTTGTGTAATAAGCGCACTTGCGCACATGAAGCTAATTACTATGTGAAGAATGTTTATGCACAAAGGACTGTACATACTTTTAGTGTGGGGTGGTTGTTGATATCCAAGTACAAGATTGTGGGAATTGAAAGATGAAAAGAATAAGCTTTTATGGGTGTTTTCCAAAGTAACAAAAGTGACCAAGCATGGAGATGAATGAAGGAACAATATAATGTGAGGTAAGTAGAGGCCATGATAGCTACATGATAAGGTACGTGTGTGACAAGGTACTTGGGTGCAAGGATGCGCGCTGAAGATAAGTTTGTGACGGAGGGTAGGAATGAATGCTAGAAGGTTATAACCTGGGTGCGAAGATGTACCATGTAGAACGAATGAATTTGGTCAATGAATGAGAGGATATTTGGTAGGTGAAGGAGAAATAAATGCATTAAAATTTGAAAAACTATGTAAGGATGGGATGTAAATTCATTTTTACTATTGTGACTAAGAGTATTTGAGGAAAGAGATACTTGCGAAGAGCCGAGTGATTGAGTTAAGGTGCAAAGGGTGTGAAACCAAGCGTGACAAACATATCCGTGTGAAAATAAGCTTGCATCCCCGGTGGTGAAGGGTTTGAGCAAAGAAAGGTGAAAAAGAGGAGTTAGGGCACAAAGTTTCCACCTAGGGCATGATTGAATCGAGCTAGGGTTTGATTTGAAAATTACAGAGTTAAAGAGGAGACGATTGTAAGGTAAAAATGACACCCAAGAAGGTAGCTGAAGCAAGAGTAAAAGGAAAGAAGAAGGTGGTCGTTGAGGAGGAAGAAATGGCACCGAAAGCCATTTATCGAAATGTAATATCTAGAAGGAGTCATCATCGGCCAGAATGAGATTCCCACATCAAAAGAGAAAAGTAAGTGAATACAATCACATGACCTTATATAACAAGAAGGAGCTCCATTCTTCGCTCACTATAAGGATGAACAAACGTCTGATAGATGACATGCTAGTTTATGAGGATGCAGGCAAGAAGCTTCAAGAGGGTGGGGTCTACCAATTATATGAGCTTCCATATTTTGGGAAGTATGAGCCCTTGTACCCAGTGGCTCATGAGTAGAGTGCATGAGAACTTCTTCTACTTTGCAGACGTAAAGTTAGAATCTCATCGGTGGTTATCTCAATGGTGACAGTTTGAAGGCCACAAGAGACGATATAAAGAATGATCTTAAAGATAAAGCTATGATCTTAAGGACCAGACAGAGTTGGGTACACTGAAGGGTCCATGTAGTATGGATATAGAAAAGTTGAAGAAGCATGCGGTTGTGCAGTAAGCGAGTAACACACCTTCTTACAAAGTTGAGCGATCAAGAGCAGTGGTCATAGGTAAATACTATGTGGTTACATGTTGCACGCAAGATGTCAGAAGGAGTATTCTACAATATTACAGAGCTACATTATAGAGAAAATAGGTGAGGAAGCATGCACAAGAGGGAAGATCAGCTTTGTGGCTGTTCTATTATAAATGGTATTCATGGAATATTCATGGAAATTGGAGTACCAGACGGGCGAAGGAAAAGGTATGGGAATAACCCATGGAGAATAAGTCACTAGCTGAAAGGTTTAGCAAGTACCTATGTAAAGGGTCCATGTGAGATGACGCCAAGAAAAGGGCTATGACAGATCCATGTGACATTTGGAGAAGATTGGTGCATCCCGACGACCTACCCCCGAATAGTGGGGAAACAAGTCGATTTCTTTGTACATCAACATTTCTGCATCACATGCTTCCCAATGAGAGATGGAGTCTGGAGCCCTAGGTGTAAATTTCCTTACACATTCACTGCAAGGTATTTCCAAGCATCATTCACGATTCACGACACACACCGACTAGTATTCAATGTAGATAAGGTAGATTGCGATTACCACATGTTGAGGAGGAAGTATGTGTATCCAGGAAGAAGTGCCTATGTCGAGAAGCTCATTTCGGAGGTGTTGAATATTAAGCCAATAAGTCTAGCTGTAGCAGATATATGAGCAACATTAGTGTATCTTCAGCTGAAGCCCAAGATGGAGAACAATAAGTATGTGGAGAATGAATTCACGCTCCCAGGGACACCTAAGGGTAAGCACACAATGGAAAACATACTGGCACAAAGGTCCATAGAAACCGTTGAAATAGAGGATGAAGAAGAGGAGTGTGAAGATAGTGGAGGCTTGGAGCACAGAAGAAAGAAACCATATGACATAGAAGAGTCACTACGCTTGACCACTCCACCTTAGGGATAGGACAAAGAGGAAGATATAGAGGTTGATCATGGGGAGCAAAAATTTAAGAAAGTATTCAAACACACAAAGACTCAAGGTGGAACCCCACAAATGGTAAGGAAATTACCTCATATCTCTCCACACAAGGAGACCACCTTTGAGCCAAATAGGAGAAGAAATTTGAAGTTGGATGAAGATGTTTCATGTTTTTATTAGATTGTTTCCTTGAATCATTGCCGAAAGAGATAGGGTAATGGGCATATGAGGAATACCTATTCAAATTTTGGTTGATGGGTTGTTGCGCATGTATGACTTCCGAATCCACAATTAACCATGAGAGCTTTCTTTTGGCTAGGAGGAACTACCTGTAATGAAAGCAAGACCACCAGAAAGAATTAAACAATATGGGCAGTGAACTACCTAGCGTGAGCTAGATCCAGGAAGTATGATACTTCTAGATGGCTTTAAAATTAATGTTGTAAACAAAGTAAATCCTATTGTTATTTTAAAATGATTTAGGTATCTCACTTAAAAACATAATAAGAAAATAGATCTAATCTAACAGGCTAAGCTAGAATAGAATCCAAAGGTCAAATGATTGGTTATGGATCTCTGCAGGTTTGATAAAGGTCTCGGGTAGGTCACAGGTGAGTGAGGGTGAGGTAAAACTAGGTGGGTAGGTCTCTATTTAAGGCTATGTGGGTAAACACAGAGATTGGCATCGGTCGAAATGACCGATTGCGGTTAGGTATAATCGGTGCGATTACTTTGAGATCGGGAAAGGTCACAGAACAGGGTTTTTGTTCCTTTGTGATTGTATAAAGGATTTTGGTTGGTTGGGATGCGGTATTGGGTGACTGGAATAGGATTTTGTGAGGTTTTGATGGGTCTATGGAGGTGAAAATGTTGGAGAAGGTCAATAGAGAGAAAGATAAACAATGGATGATAAAATAATGATGAAATGAAATAACCAGGAAAGTATGATGTTGTACTTACTTGGATTTCATTCCTGAAGGTATGTCTGTGAAGGATGGAGGGGCTAATGATGGGTTTGAAGGCTGTAAGTGATATCCAATTGAAGAAAATATTCTACATGGGCTGCATGTAGACTCCTCTTTGCTTAGATAGATCGAGAACATGCATTTGAAATTTGGTTATGCAAGAGAAGATGCTCAATCTTCTTCCTTGGATGTGAGTTCTTGCTGGAATTTACTCTCTGAAGATGCGTTATCTCTCTGAGATGTGTTCTTTCTTGTCAACTTTCTTGCTTCCAACTTCCAAGTTCCAAGTTCCAAACTTGAGAATAAGGTTGTTTTGGGTTAAAAGGGGTAACCAACGATGGTCCGGCTTAACCGACGATGGTTAGGGTAGTAGCGGCGTCGATTAAGGCGGGATTTTCTAGGTTTACTAAACTTAGGGATATCCTCCTAATTTCCTTAGATATTGTGTCTTTATCCCACAGATTAGACTCAAAACTTCTTGTGAGCATGCGGGAATGTGGTTAGAGGGAATGTAGGCATTGATTTTTAGGGTTTGGGTAAGTCTTAGTTAGTTATGGGAACTTGCTAAGAATAGGTCTTAGGTTGAGTTAGCTTGGTGAGGTGTCTAAGTGAACTGTATGTGTAGATATTATTTAAATAAGATATTTAAATAATAAATATAGTGAGAATAAATCATTAATTCACTAATATTAATTAAATTAATATTAGTGGGGTAAAGGGGGTCATGGCTAGGTAAATATAATAAAGGGTGTTTATATGTCGAGGGACGAAAGGGGAGTGTGACCTAATTTTAGTGTCTACATTTTGCCCCTTTTTGTTGCGTAGCTTGTATTGGTAAGCAATGCTAACAAAAATAAGATGTGGTTGCCCCATGCGAGGGTGAAGGTGATCCCCATCAAATCGAGAAGCGTGAGGTAGCAGGCTGAAGTGGTGAGTGGTTTGATAAAAGGTAAATGTGAGGAAAAGGAAATTAGGTGCAGGGGAAAAGGGTGAAAGGTCTACTCGGGCAATCTAGATAATGGGTCGAGGTCAAAGGTAGCAGAAATCAAACACACGCACATGTATAAATTATAGCGAGCTAATGGGTTGAAGAAGCAGAAAACTCTACATCGTCCTAAGGTCGATAGGTTTATCCAAACAAGGGTGAAGTGAATCCGGTATCCAAGGTATAGGATAAGGTCAGGAAACACAATGTAGGTTAGGTGCAGGAACGTTTAGGTATGTTCTGGTACACCAAAGGTAGGGTCAGGATAGATGTCACGACAATAGGAAAGGTAAGGGCACGAGGTCAAACAACACGGGTAACAGTGTCGCAAGGTATAAGGAACACATTAGTTCAAAGGTCACAAACAATTTTTTAGGTCCAGGTAGATAGGTCATAGCATGGGTAAGGCCGAGGTAAGGGAAAAAAAAGGAGGCTTCAACAACGGATGAGGTGAGGTTGAAGAAGGTGGAGGGCTAGAGGGGAAGGTAATGTGGTCTAGGTAGGTATAGGGGAGGCAAAAGAAAGAGGAGGTAAGGAAAATGAGGTCAATGTGTTATCCCGTAAAATTGGCAAGGGCAATTTTACTGATAACCTTACCAAAATTTTGTTCCGGTCCCTCGTCAGGGATCCCTTGCATTCGGAACGTTGCAAAATCCCTTCCCGGGAAATCTAGTTTTCCGAACTTAGCCATTTTTGGTCTTTTTTGGTGGGCGCACATAATGACTATGCAACATAAACTTTTGATGCGCCCCCTTTAAATCCTTTGGCGCATGCTTTCTCATGTCAACAAAACATTTGTTGCGCCACTTTTTGGTGCGCCAAGGGTGCACATATTCCTCTGTCAACACCACTTTCGGTGCACCAAAGGCGCGCATATTTTCTGTGTTGGCAAACATTTTGGTGCGCCAAAGGGCGCATGTTTTCTTGTGTCGACGGCTCTTTTGGTGCACCACTTGAAAAGTTGGTGGCACATTTATTGCTACCTCGCCTATAAATAGGTGCATCTGTGCTGTCATTATCATCGACACAATCACGTGATTTTCTCTGTACCTGCCAGCGCACCTGCCCTGTCATTTTCAATCGCTTTGTGGACCCGTTTGCACATTTCTTCGTTATATCCGGGTAAGAGGTCCTCATTTCTTTTGTATGTTTTGCGCTTTGGTTCTTTGTTTGCTTGTTGGTCTGGATCTGGATTGGAAAGACTGAAATCATGAACTTCCCCCTTGCTGTCTTTCCCATTCTTCCACTTATTCTTCCTCCTCTTTCCAGATCTGCTGGTAGAGGAAACTCTGTCCTGAAATGATGGTTTGAAACCCTTTGTTTAAGCCCCTTCATCACCCCAAGGTACCCTGCAGAAGGAGCTAAACCATATGTAAAACCCCTCTGAGAAGAATCAAAGCTTAAAAAGAAACTATATTTTTCTTCTCCTTTGGTGCATCTGTCACCCCTGTTACACAAAGAGCAGCCGTGCCAATGGCGCACATTCCCTGCTACATCATGAAAAGCTGCGCCCTCAAGGCGCACTTCTTTAGTTTGTTGCAAATGTTTTCCTCGCGCCCCCTCATGGCATGCCAAACTCATTTGTTGCATCGTTAAAACCTGCACCCTTTGGCGCACCATGCATCTGTGCAACACCAGTCAAACCTGCGCCAAGTGCAAAGCTTTAAACGGTGCAGGCGCATCCCTCATTGCAACAACATCATGTTATGCATAACTTCCATGCGCCGCGCCAAGTTCTCTTTAGTGCACTAAAAGCATATGTTACACAAACCTTATATGCACTTCTGGTGCACCAAAGTTCCATGCAACATGAAAATTATATGCGCCACGGGCGCATCCTGTTCCCGTGTAACATAAAGAATCCATGCGCCCTTTATAAAACACATACATATGGCGCAGGCGCACTTGTGCTTACAACAACAAAGAATGTAATCTACAGTATCCATGCGCCATGTGCCCTTTGGCACTGATTTCTCCCCTGCAGCATCCCTTTCCTATGCGCCTTACTATTTAACCCTGCAATCTGCAGTATTCATGCGCCCTACGCCCTGAGGCCTTTAAATTGCTAACTCTTTCTTCTGTCAACATTTCAATGGAAAATCAAACAGCTGACACGGCTTTCTTCAATTGGGTTTCACTTCTTATTGTTGCAGATCAGCAGCTAAGTTCAGAAGAACATATGTCAACATCAAGCAAGAGACCTACCAAATCCAAAGGCAAGGCCAAGCTCACAGAAGAAGAAATGAAGTATAAGTATCAGAGGGTCAGAATGCCCGAATCCTAGGCTGAGTGTGACCTAGACATCAGAGACTCAGAGCTGGGTCATATTGATATGGAGGAGTTCTGGGTCAGAACTCAGAAGGTCACAAGAAGTCCATGGATGGACAAATTGATAGGCAGTGCACTGCATTTTGCTGGGGGAATCCCAGTCAGTGCAGTTAATAATGAATTTATGATGGTGGTAGCCTGATGCTACAACAAAGACACAAGATGTGTCATAAATGAGAAGGGCGAGGTCATAATCAACCTCACTGCCCACCACTTTGAATTAATGCTCGGCATCCCTCACCATCGGCACTTTGTGGCCGTAAGCTGGGAAGACTGCATCAAAGCCTGGGATGACAATGAAGATCAGTGCATGCAGCTGATGAACGAGGTGTATCTGAAAAATAAAAAGGTGGTGACTCGGTGGCCATAGGTCATTCACCGCAGTGATTTTTCAGAGGAGCTCAGTGACACAATCACGTTCCTGAGCGAGTCTTTGGGCTTCCTGACGCCCATTATTTTCACAAATGGATGCTGCGGTATTTGGAAACAATGAACAAAAATGTGCCCGATCAACGCTTTGAGTGGGCGGAAATCATAAGCAGCACAATATCAGAGTAGCTACAACAACTTGCCACAATAGGGAAGTTCTACATGAATTCCTATGTTGTTTACGCTGCAGCTTCAAAAAGGACTACCCAGCTCTGATGCGGTGCGGGGTTTGGCCCCAGGTTAAAATCTATGAATATTATCCAGAACTGAAGCTGGAAAATAGCATCCCCCAATTTACAAAGATCAACGATGCCTTCTTCTATGGCATCATCTGCCTCTTGAGGCCGAATATGACTCATGGTCGCACGATCAAGAGCATCGTGGCAGCCACGGAGAAATGGGGGGCCCTGTTCACTCAATTCCCCACATTCACTTATCTAAGGGCGGCTAACTTCTTGGGGGAGCCAACTAAACTACCAAGGTACGCCGGTCCCAAATTGATTCTGCTAGAGCTGTCAAGACAGTTAATCACCTACCATGAGAAATGCCTCAAGAGAAAGAAGGGTGGAACTCCTTTCCCCCTCACAGTGGGTAGGTATACATGTCTCACTCACCACAAGGTGAAAGACATGTTTGCAGAGCTGGAGCTGCTGAATCTGAAACATAATTTCCCAGCAAGGCCCACCTTCGACCCGAGAAATTGTCTGCCTAGGGCCAAGCTCGATCCGATCCATATCCCTCAGATCGAAGATATCTACATCGATATATATCATGAGGTGGAGCTCAGGAGGAAGGACCATTCTCATTTGGCCTTAGTAGAAATCATCCAGTACGGGGTGGCCATCATCCCCAAAGGCTACCAAACTACTGAGGAGGAAGTGGATCAAGTGTATCTTGACACAGGTGGGGACGATTGGCCTTTTGCGGTAATTGATAGAACTAAAGCGCCTCAGACAATTGAGGAAAGGGTCAAGGAAACTCTGCGTAGAACAGAACATTGGTGCCGAATGAACGGGCTCATCTACCTCGGAGTCGATTTCACAACCTCTCCGTTGGGTAACGCACCTCCTCGATCAAAACAGTAGCCAAAAGGCAAGGGTAAAGGTAAAGAGGGTGAATCCAGTTCCACCCAAGAAGAAGCTCCAGAAAGCCCTCCTTCCGCTTCACAAGAACGGGTTGAAATCTCAAAAGCACAGAAGAAGAAGCGGCGGAAGATGTTCCAATAGGCCCATCCACTCAGGATGTCACCACTACTGCAACAACTAAGGTCCCTTCTATTCCTTCTCCTTCTCCTCCTTCCCCTCCTTGAGTGACTCAAGCGACCATTCCTTTGGTCGTGTCCTCTCCCCCTTCTTCTACTGTTCCTCCTGCTTCTTCGTCCATCTTCTCTTCTCTTGCGGACCTGTCCCCCTCCATTTCTTCCCTCATCTCTGAGTTCCCCTCTCTTCCTATGTCTTCCTCTCCTGCAGTATCTCTTCCTCCCATGAGCGCTTCCTCGGCCTCCCTCTCGATGCCACCTCCACGTGTCTCCACCTTTTTCCCTTCTACTACTGCAGCTGCCCCCTCCTCTGTTTCTGGCCCTTCTCCCATAAGTCCAGCTTGGATCTCCCAGCACCTGAGTCAGCAGAAAAGGAAAGTTCCCATCGCTCCGATGGACTTCTCCGTAATCCCGTCAAAAGGGGCAAAGAAGCAGAAGCCCATCACACGCTTCTCTCAGAGTGCTTCAGGAGAGAGGGTAATGGAGATCGCATACCCCAATCCTCTGAAGGATAAAAAGGATCTGTCCTCGACAGATTACACAGTGACTCAAGTCACAATGGGGATGTCTTCTGAAAGCCTTCAGGGAGAGGCCCTATCTGCAGTTGACGCCCTCTGCAAGAAGCTTCAAGAAGCAAAAGAAGAGAAAAGGCTACTGAAAGAGAAAAATAAACATCTACTCCACGCCTTACAGAAGATGGGCAGTGCACCTCCCACAACTGCCGCCGAAACTCCTGAGCCTCTGAGTCAGGATAAAATTGATGAATATTTTAAGATCGGCGAAAGGAGGCATGGCAGTTTCCACTTAGAGGAGCCAAATCCTCAAGGACAGTGAACGAGTGATTGCCAAGTTCACCGATTTATATCTGAACATCAACAAGGTGAATAAAGAGCTCTAGGCGTTAGCGGGACCCATATCAGAAGAGCTGGACCATGCTAGGCTACAACATGAGACCTTTCAATGAATGTTCGACTGTTCAGTCAAAGATCTGGTCAAGTTCAACGTTTTCGGTCACCCCAGGGCCCTCAATAAATTCCTTTCCACTCTGGATTACCGGATGGATCAACTAGAATTTGTCCTTGAAAAGATCGATAAGGTAAAAGAAGAAGCCTTGGATGCAATGCATCAGATGGAACAGATCATTCTCAACATGTCCCTAGGGTTGCTTACTCCTTATTTCGCCTTAAGGAAGGTTAATGAAACCATTCAGATTTTCAAGGAGATCGTTTTGCAAGGGTTGGGGCCAGAGGTCACTTTTGACACAGAGTCCATCAATAACCTGCTGGCCTGTCGGGACTTCATCGGATTCCTAATAGAAGCAGAGAAAGAATATTCCAAAATCCTAGAGAATCTCATAGACGAGCGGGAGACTTGTGAGGCAATCAGTGAGCGACACAAGGATCCTTCCCAGGATCAATTAGAGCCTATGATTAGCAAGTTCATGGAATACCGTGCCTAATTCCACATCTCGTCACCCGAGTAGCAGCAACAGTAGGATATCCCCTTTCAGCTGCGGGACGACGATGATGAAAAATTTCTCTCTCTTCTTGACTTTCTTTTTGTAAATGTCTAAAGTATGTTGGCACAAATGATGACATCATCCATGTTGCACCATGGGATGATGTCATCCATCAAGTTGTCAAAAGTCAACATGACTTTGAGATATTTTTGTAGATATTTTGTAAATAGGTGGTTGGTTCCTTTTTCCTTCCTTCTTCTCCTTCTATAAATACTCAAATACTTGTTGTATTAGGGGGTGGATACTTTTCAGATGAAAAATAGAAGTGAGAAGAAAAGACTTTGAGCTTTTTGTAACAGAAGGAAATATTAATACAATATTTAGACTTTGTGTTGAATACATGTGTTATTTACATTAGATCTTTCTTATGTCAAATCTGTGTGTTTATCTGTTGGATCTATTATTCACCAAAGTATTGCTTTGTTTGTTTATGTAAGTAGGTTTGGCTCTGTTTACTACCAATCCCAAAACATAAACCCTCTGACCTTTCTGCTTTGGAATTCATTTCTTTTCTTTCTTCGGATTTGATCTTTCTTCATCCTCTCTTCCATTCCTTTCTTTCCGCAGTTGGAAATAACCCTACTGGGATGAGATCCCAAACCCCCGAAGGCAGAATATTGTGAGAATTGCATAGATTCCTACTGGTAGAATAGCAATAAACCAGTTTTGCTTTTTGACTCAAAGAGGGCTATGCCCCGCACACCGCTGGCTCAAATCTATCCATAAATCTGCCCAAGCAACATATTTTCAAACCAACACAATGTGAGGGCAATGAGTATGCGGGGTAAATGACAATGTCCTGGATGAACTGATGAAAGTCTATTAGAACCGACATCGGTGAACGAGAGCATACGAACGATGTTGGTCAAGGGAAACCGATGGTTGTCAAGTTGGGTGGGGTATAAAAAGTGGAAAACCCTTGATTTGAAAATTCATTTTTGCATTGTAAAAAAGAAGAAAATGATAATAAGAGAGAAAAGAGGAAGATGAAAAAGAGTGTGGTGGTAGAGATTGGTTGGCAAGCCACATAGGCGAGATTGATTGGGTAAGAGGTGGGGCCACGAGATTGGATCGAGTGAGGCAATTGGTTAAGAGAGTGAGAGGTCATTCGAGGATGGTGGAGGCTAGAGAGGGATTGGGAGGAGCGGCACGGAGGCTGAAGGTTCCACCACAATGGCGGTAGTGGGATGTGGTAAGTTCCAAACCTTTTGATTCATTGTTTGGTGAATTTGATGTAAAATATAGAAAGTATGAAAAATGGGGGGGTTTGGGGGGAAAGAATTTCAAAACAGGAAAAAGAGAGGGAAAAGGGAATGGGGAAGGGTAGGGTGTAGAGAAAGAGGGTAATAGAGGGATATTTAGGGGTGTAAGGAGTGAGTTGGGTGGGTAGAATGAGTAGGGAGGAAAAAGTAGGGTTGGGAAGTCGTGGTGGGCAGCACAACAGTGACCGACGTCGGTCGACTTGTGGCTGATGTTGGTGGGTAGTGACCGTATCGGCCACAGAAGCGATGATCGATCTTTGGTCAGGGGGAGACCGTGGTCAGTCAAGGGATAACCGAGTTGATTAGGTGAGAGGGAAAAGGGTTAAGGGAGATGGGAAGGGTTGAGGGTGGCTTGGGTGAGGGGTAGGGTAGATAGTTTTAGGTGGATGGGTTTGGGTAGGTTTGGGTGAGGGTTAGGGTAGATAGGTTCGGGTGGATGGGTTTGGGTAGGTTTGGGTGAGGTTTGGGTAGATGGGTTTGGGTAGGTTGGATTAGTGACAAGGCCAATGGGATGGGGGTGGGGAAAGAGATTAGGTCGGGATGTGGGGTGAAATAGGGTAAGTTGGGAAGGTGTACTAATACATTGCTCTTGTGGGATGCAGGCCCGAGACGAGTTACAGATGAGGGCCCAAGTGCCACCCTTATTATTGACAGTACGGGCGAGCATGACGCAGGAGGAGTGGTAGCATGTTGCAGAGGTGGGGTTGATAGGGTGAAGCGCTATTGGCATGTAGTCCGGGAGGTGAGTCTAATGGTTGCCCTCATCGACAGATGGGACTCGGCGACCAACACCTTCCATATGCCGATGGGTGAGATGACGATCACCCTGGAGGATGTCTATAGGATCTTGTGGTTACCCATATTGGGGCCCAGGTTTATTCTATCTCTTCAGAGGCGTCAGAGGAGCTACTAACACCTGTTTTTGGTGAGGGTGTAGCAGACCTAACATTCCATAGCGCTAGCATGAGGTATGGAGCGATGTATAGAGCTCATCCAGAGGAGATGAGGTTAGTGGTACTTTTGATGGAGGTAGTGTGCTACTTCACACTACCGGATGTAGAGGGTGGGAGATTCCTAAGGTCACTGATGGGAGTCCTTCATGACATGATGATACAAAGTGGACACGGTTCACATGGGCACCTACATTGCTGATGCGTGAAGTATATAGAGAGCTATGGGCCTATGGGTGACTGTGGAGGTTCAACATCTATTGTGTCGTACTCATTTGTATTCTTTGGGCTTACAAGCACATTATTTGTGTGTGACCGGTGGGGATGCCCCAGAACATATGCATTACCACGGAGAGTTTTGAGAGTCAGTGCAGGTGGTGGGTATTGGCCATGGGAGAGGCCCGAGGTGCTAGAGCTACTCATGATGTAGATTAGTACAAGAGGTTATTGGAGGGGTTTCTGTGGTGGACATCATTTAGAGGCCATATGTGGGCTTCCCCTCATACAGACAGATGGCCACAGAGCTAGATGGGCTACAACTATATCTGTGGATAGAGGGGAGGAGAGTGGGAGAGCATGAGTGGATACCCGTAGAGCGGGTTAGGTGCTAGTTTGGGTTGGTCTAGGATGTACCACCACCCTTCCCATAGTACAAGAGAGATGACGTGGAGAGACCTATGTCTCCACCATGACCCATGATCTTGACCTGGATAGGAGGAAAAACTAGTAGATACACATATTGATGATGCTAGGGTTGCAGATGGATACAGGTAGTGGTGGGCAGCATAGTTGAGAGCCATACCACCGAGGCCAGGGTAGCCAAACTTAGCCACCATCACAGTTTAGAGAGACACCCTACAGGGGCAGGTGGCTACTTTGGTGATGTAACTTGGGATCATGCAGGGGCATCTTACAGGTTTAGAGGCACAGGTTACCATCTTACAAGCCCAAATAGCGATGCTACTGAGGCTCGGGAAGGGCAAGGACAGTACACCGCTTAGGTGGAGGTAGGGGAGATGGAGATGGAGAGGAGGTAGGTGGAGATGGAGAGAAAATAGCTACCCTACAGGTGTAGGTACTAGATTTACAGGCCGATTGGCCATAAGCGCAGGTAGGTTATGGGTCTACTGGGGCTAGGGTGGCAAGCACGACAGCACATATTACTACCCTGCAGGCCCAGATATAGGCACAGGCATAGATTTCAGGGCCGACTTAGGCTCTAGTACTAGCACAAGGCTCAGTGTAGGTTCAGGGACAAGGTCCCCTTGTACAGGTACCCATGCAGGTAGCAAGACCCATGGCACCTCCACAGATAGTGATCATGGCTTATGCGATTCGGGATGCCCTAGCAGAGGCACAATATTATCAGGAACATTTGTTAGTTGTTGGGCTAGATGTGCCCTCCTATGTCAAGTACAGAGCACAACAGACCTTCAGTGAGAGGACTAGATCCCGCACTCATAGTGTGGAGAGTATAGGGGGCCGGCGAGCCCAGGGGACTAGGGTTGTGGTGAGGCCACTAGTGTGCAGAGGCCAGCCCTAGGTGAGGGCCATTAGTAGGAGGTGAGGCAGGTGTGAAGCACTAGATAGGTCTGACAGAGGGGTTGGGAGAGACTCAGTCATAGGGAGTATTCCCCGACATCAGATGGGGAGATGATTGACTTACTATAGACCAGCAGTACATCTCGAGTCATTTTTGTATGGATTATATATGAGACCGGCCTGCGAGCCAAAGATATTTTGTATGTATTATGATTTTTTGTACCTGACACCGACTGTGAGCCGAATATTTTTTTGTATTGGATAGCGGCCTGTGAGCCGACGATGTATGAGAGACACATGTATGTTTGAGATGAGTGTACATTATTGTGATACATTGGTATTTATATGATGAGATGTACGAGGTTCAGATGATTATGTGTTGTGATGTGCATTTTATTTTACTTTCATTATAATATGAATGGATTAGGTGAGTTAGGCATGAAAAAGTCAGGTTGGTTTAGGCATGGATCAAGTCAAGTTAGTTTAGGCATGGATTGAGTCAGGTTATAGGCATGGATCGAGTCAGGTTGGTTTAGGCATGGATCGAGTCAGGTTTGGTTAGGCATGATTCATTATGGTTTGTAATGAATGATACTATGGGTCATATGTGAAATGTTGTATAATCTATGCATAGTGATGATAGAGTGATGGTAGGTGTAATAAATGTATGCTATGGTAAACAACTTGTTATGTATGTGGCTTAATTTCCAATTTTGTTAGAAAAGGGGAACTAAGTGAAATGTGGGGTAAATGGTGAGTTAGGCATGGTTAATGAATTGTTTAGGGTAGAGAGTGGCTGAGCTAACCTCAAGGGCCCCATGCCCTCGGAGTGCTGCCTACATAGTCCTGGTGAAAAGGGACCTCAAGGCTAATGTAGTTCTCCCATGAGCTAGGGAAGAATATGAGAATGAGTTGGTAGGTTTTTGGGCATGTTGTGGGTTTGGGTTTAATAGGTGGGGGTAGATTATAGGTAAAATGATGCAGGTGAAGGCGATTATGGTGAAAGGGGAGGATGACCCCAAAGGTAAGTGGTGAGGACCAAGTCTTGTATAAGGTAATCAAAATGTAAACAAATATGGTTAAAAGATAAGAGGGGGGCAATAGAGCCACCTGATTGGGTAGGATCATACCGTGAAGGGGGTGATGAACACAAGATCTGAAAGGCATTGCATGATTAACTATTCTATAGTGAAAGTAGTCATAGGATCACCAAATGTTGAAAGTCCAAGATGTCCCTTGAGGTAATTTAGGAAATGAGAGTGGAAATGGTAAGGTGGGTGAAAGGTAGTTAATGGTATATGTTTTGAGTGACAAGTCTTTTGGGCAAGAGGTCCAAGGTCACAATGGGCAAGTCCATGACTAAAAAAGTGTTTTTGTTTTGATAGACTGATCGATGCGGGAAGTCTATATGGGATAAATAACATGGTACTCCTTGAGGTCTTCGTGAAGTTGATCGATGTGGGAAGCTTTGTTTTCTCTCACTTTTTTTGAAAGCTTCACATAGCTATCCTTTGAGGGAGTAGTCTATTTATCTGGTAATTTGGACAAGAGGAAGATGTCCTTTCGAGGGAGTCATCTCTTTAATTAGACTTTGCTCCCTCAAAGGATAGCTATGTGAAGGATAGGAAAATTGTTCAAAAGGTGAGGTGGAACGACCATGGGATCTCATCTAAAGGTAGATGAAAAGTATCCATGAGAATCATGCTATGTGTAGTGCCACGGTACACATATTCAAGAGAAGATAACAAGTGATGGTACTCACATAATTCTTGTTTAATCGTTAGGGAGATGGATGGAGTGGATAGTGCTCAAGGGATGAGCATGGAGAGAGATGAAGGGTGAGGTAGGACAATGAGTCAACAATAGAATGGTTAAAGATGCAATGCGTTAAGGGGCTTAGGTTCAGGTTTACCCTCAAGTGAGGACAAACGATAGGCACCCGATCCATAGATATGAGTTACGATGTATGGTCCAAGCCAATTAGGAGTGAATTTTCCCCATTTACTTTTTTCTGCTTTGGTTATGTGTTGATTTTCTTTCAAGACAAGGTCACCGACTTGGAAGGTTCATTTATGAACACGTTTTTCATAAGCACGTTTGATACATTGTTGGTAAACTTGAAGGTGATCTAGAGCGTTAAGACAACGTTCATCTAATAACTCTAGTTGTGCTAAGTGATCCTGACGAAAGTCATCATCAGTAAGCATGTCATGGAGAGAAATGTAGAGTGAGGGGATCTAGACTTCAAGAGGTAGAACAACCTCGTACGTAGACTAGTAAAAAGGGTGTAGCCATAGTGGAAGTGCAAATACTAGTGTGGTATGCCCATAGGGCAAAAGGAATGTGCGTATGCTAATCCTTCCCAATATTGTCAACCACTTTCATGAGAATTTTATTGAGGGTTTTGTTAGTGGATTCAGCTTGGCCATTGGTTTGTGGGTAATAAGGTGAGGAGAAACTAAGCTGAATGTTGAAGGCATCACAAAGTTTTTGCAGTGTTTTGTTTTTGAATTATTTTCCATTGTTAGTGATGAGGTGATGAGGGACACCAAAGCAACAAATGATGTGATGGTTAATGAACTCACATATTTTCTCAGCTTTTGTGGAGATGAGTGGTATGGATTCTACCCATTTTGTGTAGTATTTGGTAGCGGTTATGATCCATTGATGACGTTGGGAAGAATGAGGATTGATTTCTCTAACAAGATCCAAACCCCATTGAGAGAAGGGCCAAAGGTCATGAGCGACCTGTAAGGCATGACTAGGTGTATGATGTAGGTTGGAATGTTGTTGACATTTCACACAAAATTTGGCATAGTCACAACAATCATGGTTAAGGGTTGGCCAGTAGTAGCCTAGGCAAAGAATACACTTAGCAACAACAAGGCCACTAAAGTGACCTCCACATATGCCATCATGAACATCCTTAATGGTATAAGGAATTTCAGAACTTGTGAGGCATCATAAGAGAATACCATCAAAGCCGCACTTATAGAGGAGTCCCCCTAGGATAACGAAATGGGAGACCTTTTTAAGGAAGGCACATTGTCCGTTATGAGTGAGATCAGGAGGTAAGATGGAGAGGGAAAGGTAGTCGGAGTATTGTTTATACCAAAGGTCACTCAGTCGGGATGTCGGTTCCGACCGAGTAAACATCGTTAGGTAAATAAGAAGGTGAATGGAGGCATTGCACGATGAAAATATTTTGGAATCGGCAGGGGAAGCAGGTATCTAGGAAGCTAAGCAGGCCATGGTATCTGTACATTTGTTGGTTTACCGTGGGATGGTTTGAAGGGTGTAATGATCAAAGGTGGTCAAAAGTATGTCTACATGATGTTTATACTTCAAGTATCTTGTGATGACATTGGTACATACCATTGACTTGGTTTATGAACAATTGTGAATCACCAAAGATGTGGATTGATTTGACATCTAGGGCATAGGAGGTTTGGAGACCTAGTACAAGTGCTTCATACTCAGAAATATTGTTTTTGAATTCAATGTCTAGCTTGAAAGACAAAGGTATGGGTTCTCCATCCAGAGGAATGAGGATAACACCAGCCCCACCCCGTGTTAACACTTGGAATCGTGGAAGAACAATGTCATTTGGTAAGGAGGTTCGTCTAGGAAAGGGTAGCAAGAATTGACTTATCGGGGAAATTCAAAATTAGAGGGCTGGTCCCTAGAAATAGGCACATCAGCCGGTTGGTCGGTGATAACCTGGCCCTTAATAGAATTTTGGTGAATTAATTCGAGGTAAAGATCAACTAAAAGCATAAGCCATCACGCGGCACGCTGATTTTGATAAGGTTTGGTGTACATGAAGTGTAAAGGGTTAGTGTTGGTCACAACATAGGTTTTGTGGTTGAGTAGGTAATGGCGGAGTTTTGTGGCGACGAAAACTAAGGCTAAGCAAAGCTTTTCTAGATGGTTGTATCGGGTTTTATAGTCTAAAAGAGTACGGCTTAGTAATAAACCACCTGCTCCCTATGTTCTTCATCATGATGAGTGAGCATGGATCCCAAGGAATGATCAGTAGCTTATATGTATAGGTAAAAAGGTTGATCGTATTTCGGTGGAATGAGTACAGGTGGTTGGAGAAGGTATTGTTTTAGGGCCTCAAAATATTTGTGATAGTCATCATCCCATTTAAAGGATACATCTTTCCTAAGCAGATGATGAAATGGTTAACACCGATCAGATAGTTGTGAAATGAAATGATAAATGGACTGCAATTTACCTTGTAGGCTATGGAGTTGTTTAAGGTTAGTGGGTGGAGGCATTTCCAGAATGGCCTTGAATTTAGCAGGGTCAACTTCTATACCATGGAGGGAAACAATAAATCCCAGGATTTTTCCTGAGAGAACCGCGAAGACGCACTTTTTAGGTTGAAGGCGGATGCAATATTTAATGAGGCGGTCAAAGATGGTTTTGAGGATAGTGAGGTTCTCGGCACGATGTTTAGATTTGGCCAAGAGATCATCCACGTAATCTTCTAATATGCGATGCATGATATCATGGAAGATGTAAGTCATAACACGCTGATATGTAGCACCAACATTTTAAGGCCAAAAGGCATGACTCGATAGCAAAAGGTTCCCAAGGGGTAAGGAATGTGGTCTTGTGTTGATCTTACGGGAAAGAAAAATTTGGTTATAACCCGAGAAACCATCCATGAGTGAGAGCATCTTATGACCAGTGGTAAGGTCAACCAGTTGATCAATATCGGGCAAGGGAAAGTCATCTTTCGGGTAGGTGAGGTTGAGGTCACAGAAGTCCATGCAAATACGGAGTCCCCCTGTTGCTTTAGTAACAGGGACAATGTTAGAAATCCAACAAGGATAATCAATGGGTAAGATGAAGGAAACAGAAAGAAGGTGCTGAAGTTATTCTTTGATGAGAAGAGCAATGCGAGGATGTATTTTCCTCAACTTTTGTTTGATAGGTTTGGCATCAGGAACGGTTATGATATTGTGGACCACTATGGTGGGGTCAATACTGGGCATGTCTGTGTAAGACCAAGCAAAAGCATGGTTATGATCTCAGAGAAAAGAAGTGATGGCTTCTGTCAAAGCTGACATCTAAAGATTTTTGATCTTTAGGATGTGCGGGTCATCCTGAGTATGAATGTTGATCTCGATAGTCGATTCATTCAACATGGTTTACGTCTCAGAGGGTAACGACCGATGAATATATGAGTCTTCTACACCAAGGTAGGTGAGTATGGATTCATCATCCTAACATTGAATGACATTAATGGTAGGTGTGTCATTATCGATCATCTCAGGATACAGGAATGGGAGAGTGGAAGGGGCCTCGCCTTCGCGTTGATAAGTCAAAGGCCCCAAGGAAATGGTGTTTATAAAAAAAAAAGTTAGGAGGGATAGATTCAGGATCCATCAACTCCGTCGGTGAGGGTGGTGATGAAGGTGGAGAAGGGCTAGGGTCTGTAATGAGTTCAATGTGGGCCTATTTGGTAGGAGGTTCGGGGAAGCCGATACCACTCCAGTCATTATGTTTGCGGGTGGTACATGGAATAACGGTATGGTGGCCTTGCTCATAAAATCTAAAGCCGAGAACTCTTCCACTCACGGTGGTGCGGGAAGGTGTGGGAAAAATGACGATTGGTAAGTGATTGGAAATCAAGAAAATGGGTAGGGTTGTGATGGTGATTTAGGTGTATAGGTGGTAGTATCAATTACCCCATAGGTGAGACTAGTACAAAGATGAGGAGGACCATAAAGGAGGCATTATCTTATACGGTGATCATAGCGAGGGTGTTGGTGAAGGCTTCCATACTCCTGTGGAGTAAGGAATGTGTTAACACTATATAGGCGGTACTCCCCCAGAGTGAGGCGTTGAAAAACACCTTCCAAGGGATCAGTGGTTGGTAAGTAGGTAGCTGGAATGGATGATGTGTTGGAGGTCAATGCGAGACATGGACTTAACAGATTGGGAAGCTAAGGGGTCAGCCGTGGAGGCTATAACAATGGTAGGAATGGAGGAGGTATGTGCGGTGAAAGTAGCGGTTGTACTGGTAGGTGGAGGTGTAGGTGAAGTGGTAGTGGTTACGGAGGTAGATGACTTGATAGGTATGAGCACATCATTGGGTTGGTAAAGCATGTTGCATGTTTTGAAAGGTGATGGGTCAGATGGAATGGTATAAGTGTGTCCTTCGTGTTCAAAATTTACACAATGATGCAAAGTGGAAGGAACACAACCCATGACATGGATCCAAGGTCTACCAAGCAACAAGTTATATTGGAATTCCCCCTCCAAAACGTAAAACAATTATGGAATAGTGTGGGGCCCACGTGAATGTGGAGGATGACAATTCCTAGTGTAGAGGTGATAGCATCATTGAATGAACACAACATGACCAGATGTTTATGCATGTAATTGTCAGGTATGCACATTTGAGAAAATGCACAGATGGAATGATGTTAATGCTAGCACCTCCATCAATCATCACATGACATACCCGTATCTCATAAATGTGGATAGAGATGAAGAGGGTTGGGTCCGGTAATCGTTTTGGTATAGTGCGATGTCCGCCTCTAAGAAGTGAGGAGGCCACTTGGTGAACAAGGTGAGGTGAGGATGAAGGTGGTAATTTGGTGAGAGAGGATACATGGGGTGTGATAATGGAGGCTATGGGTGTAGGGTCATTGGGTAAAACCTCGATAGATTGAAGAACTTCCATGAGGGCTTAACGATGGGATTCCAAGGTTTGGATAAGGTATGTTGGGTATAGGATTGGTTGGTGGGTCAACTTCCTTTTCTTTACCTTTTACACACGTGTAGTGACATGTACCATGTTGATCTAAGGGAAGTTTTCAAATGGATAAGGTGTAGGGTAAGTGGTATAACGACATGAAGGGACAAAAACCTCTTTGGAGGAGAAAAGTCCTATGAGGTTAGTTGGGTGAAATGACATTTGGGTGGTGGTGTGGCAAGTTCTCGATGCGAACCATGTTAATTTAAAATTTTGTGTGTGGTTCTGGAGGTTTTGTGAGGGTGGACGTTGTGGTTGTTGAGTGGGCAGTGTGGGAATGGGTGTTAGTGAAGTAGGATCCTCGTCAAGAAGGTCATCGTCATCAAAGTTGGTTTCAGTGGACACAATTGGATAAGGACTATTTTCAAGGCCTTGCAGTTCTCCACATCATGCCCTGGCACATGATAGTATGCCAAAATTTTGGTATCATCAAAGCCCTTTTGCTTGGGTTTAAGGGGGTCGTAAGGTCAGAGTGGTGGTAATGTGATAACAAAAGTCTCGAGGAGGTTGGTTAAAATTTTGGCATAGGACCCTGCTAGTGGATCACAATGGGAAGTGAATGTGGGTTTGGGTGTAGGTGTGGTTGGTTGTTTGGGAATTATTTTTAGAAGAGTAGGAATAGGTTGAGAGATGGGTTTAGGTGCGGTGTGGTTTAAGGTATCGGTCGGGTTCGTTTGGGTAGGGGTACGAGTAGATGGATGGGTAGGAGGGTGTGGGTTTGTTTGGACTACCTTGTTGTGGAGTCATGGGGTTTTGTCTTTGGGTTGCACCTTCTTGGGTAAAGGTGATGTGGGTGTATGAGGTCTAGAAGGAAAAGGATATAGAGGAAGGGCGAGTTACCCACGAGGATAACGGAAGTCTTATGAAGGTAGATGACGCGGGTCATGCTTAGGGTGTGAGGGAAAATGACTGAAGTGTAGTGGGTAATAAAGCAATGGTGAAGGTATTGGAGGTATTGGTGGTAAATAGGCTGCAGTGCGGTATGAGTCATGTTGTGTGCCCAGGTAGGTTAGAGATTTATGAGGAAGGAATGGGTTGTTACATTATTGGTTTATGGATGGGTGAAGGGTGCTTGACCATGTTGGGAAGCTGAGGTCTGAAGGTGGATGGGATAAGTGTGGGTGTGATTGGTGTGGTCGGCATATGAGGCCGATGAGTTTTTTTCTTTGGTTTGGGTGTCGGGGTAGGTGTGGTTTTGACGTTGGAGGATATAGCTAAATCCAGTTTAATAGGTGGATGAGTAAGGCTGGTGGTCGGGGTGACCCCTAAAGTGGTAATAGGTTTGGTGGAGGTAAATGTTATGGGTATGGGTTTGGGTTTAGATATAGGTCGGGTTACGGGTAAGGGTGTGGTGTGAGTGCTAACAGGTATCGTGGAAGGGGTTGTGACAACAGTGGTTGTATGTGGTTTGATGGGTGGAAATGTGTTTGGGTAGATAGTGGAGGTGTCATCGAGGGATCTCTGCATCTGTGTTGAGACAGGGAGTAAGAGGTGCCCCCATAATAAATCCCTATCCACATAATCCAAGTGATCGGCCAAACGTGAGAATGGCACATTTATGGGTGGAGTTGGTGAGGACCTAATGGGAATTCCCATAAAATGCATCTTAGAGATGGGGAATCGGCCAGCTTCAGCTTCCGTGGGTAAGAGAGTTGAAAGTAGGTCTATTGGATGTTGGGTAGCTGATGGAGAATGCTCACTAAGAGGCAAAGGTATCTCCACCGGGTCTATGATGGGTGGAAGAGATGATGGGAGTTCCTCTATAAATGAAGGAACATATAGGTGCTCCTCTGTGGGTGGAGGAGGTAATGGGTGCTCCTCTATGGGTGGAGGAGGTAATGGGAGCTCCTCTATGGGTGGAGGAGGTATGGTAGGTAAAGGTTCTCTAAGTGGAGAAGCTAGGGGTGAGATGATCTCAATGTTAGCAAAAGACTTCTCCGTAGGTGATGTAGGGGATGAAAGGTGCTCTTCTATTGGTGAAGGAATAGTGACGGGTTGTTCCAATGTGGAAGGAGGATTTTGGGCTAAGATTTCCTCTATGGAAGGGATGTGAGGTAATTGAGAGGCGACATGTACCTCGTTAAAGATTGTGTGAACCTCAGGGGTATGGGTATCGTGAGTGGATGTCTCACCGGTTTGATTATATGAAGGGGCATGATTGGGAAATGATTTTTAAAGATTTGTAGATTTTGGTTGGGGGTGGCATTGGGATTATCCACAGTCAACTCACCTTTCTCAAGCATTTCTTGGACAATATTCTTAAAAGTGATGCAGTTGCCATCACTATGACCCTTCACTTGGTGATAGTTATAGAAATATTGTTCCTTATACCACGCGGGCATGGGGCAAGCAGGGTCAAAACCAGTGTGTGGTTTTATGGGTGGAAGGGTGATGACGCTAGCTTTGATAAGCTTCTCTAAGACAAAAGAGTAAGGTTCCCCAATTGGGGTATATTTTCACTGCTCTTGTCTGAATCGAAAAGCTTGGATGGGTGATAGATTAGATGAGGGTGTAGCTTGATTGGATGGATGAGCTAGGCTAGCCTTGAGTACCACTATGTTAGCGGTACCTTTAGCCTTTGAATAATTGGTTGGTGGTTTGGAAGAAGAAGAGGTTTCATTCGACTTGAATGTCAAATTCTTATTTCATAATTGGATTTTCTTCTCTTCGATGGCCCGAATCTCTAACTTTTGTGCCATAGTGAATGCCTCATCGAATGTTTGGAAAGTTTGGACCTGCAAGGTCGGGGAGATATGTCTAGTACAAGCTTGGGTGAAGAGCTCGATGAGTTTAGTTTGTGGCAGTTGGAAGGTAAGTTGATTGATCAAGTTGCTGCCGAGTGACAAAATCTATGATAGATTCATCCTCGTACTGATGTGTGGAATATAGATCAGTCATGGTAACCTTCTTGGTGATATTGATAGAGAAATGATCCAAAAATATTGGGCTACCTGATTGAATGAAAATATGGAGTGTTTGGGTAACCCACTATACCAATCTAATGCTGGTCTAGTGAGGGACATGGGAAAAGTTCTCAAAAGTAAGGCATCATCATGAGCAATCAGATAACACCCATGTTTGAACGAGTGCAAATGCTATTGTGGGTCTTCCTTACTATTGAAGTGGTTGAATTTAGGCATTTCCCAATGCACAAGGTATGAATGGATAGGAATGGATGGGTGAATAGGCTCATTGCAAATCTCATCATAGGTGAGAGTGTTGTGGGAGCTGAAACCGATGCCTCTAGTGTTTGCATCTTATCCATCATCAATTTAATTAGGTCATTGGTGGGTTGTGATGAGTGGATGCCCCCTATAGCATGAGGAGGTTGGTTTTGGGTATATAATGGGGGTGGAATTCCAGTGTATGGGGCTGCCATGTAAGGTGGTGGAGAAGAAGGTAATGAAATAGGGGGTACATACCCGGAATGGATAATAGATGAAACAGGTGGTTGTTGGTAGTATGTATATGGGGGTGGAAGGGTCATGGTAACCCTAGTGGCAATAGGGGCTAATGATTGTGGAATGGAAATAACTACATTCTGAAATGGGGTAGGGGTCACCGACATTGGAGGTGGGAACGTAGCTACTGGGTATGTGTGAGACATGAGGGTGGATGAGGTTGTGTTTGGGGTAATCATCGAGGGCATGGTTGATGTAATAGGTGCCATAAAGATATGAGACGTGGTAGTCATGGTAGGTATAGAACCTAATTGCGAAATGACTATGGGTAACGTGGATGTGGGTAGCACGGAGCTAGATGGGGATGATGTGGAAGTGGGTGCAAGAGTTGGGGGATAGATACGGACATGCCGTATATCAACCCGACCCGAGGCGTCTTGAGTGGATTAATGGGAGAGGTAAACCGCAAGCGCAAGTAGGGTTCTAGTCAAGGAGTCGTGTAAACTCCTCATCTTCGGTAGTGATATTAGTAGGCTAGATAGGATCCATGGCTGGTGATAAAATAGAAGGTGGTGAAGGACTAGGTGGGAGTGGTTGGCTTTGCGCATGGAACATGAGAGCGTTCGCTTGTCTTGGGTTAGCACCTTGTGAACCAAGATTGATCGTAGGGCTGCTTCTCTGTAAATGATACAAAGAACAACAGGAACAGGTGAATCTGGTGATAAAAAAATGGATAAAGTAAAAATGGAGGGTGGAATGTGAAATAGGCTAACCGATGCGGTTAGGGAAAATTGACATCGGTCGGGGTAACCACCACGGTCACCTTGTAGAAAATAGACCGTGAGTAAACAAAGTGAGGCGAAGGAAAAATCGATAAGTATGCCAAACTGGGATGTGTAAAATGTCAATCGAAAAATGACAGTGTGAGAGACTTTGGAAAGTGGAAAAAAGTGAAGTGAGAATTTCCTTTTGAGTAGGTTAGCAAAAGAACCTGGAACCAATGTTGGTTGGGTTTAACTGATGGTGGTTAGAGGTAACCGATGACGGTTACTGTGAAATTGAAACAATGATGAGAAAAAGTGGTTGTGAATTAGAATTTGATGTGGAATCAGACCCAAAATTCTAGGAATGATGGTGATATGGCCCATGCACACTTAGGTGAAGCCGGAATACACCAGCTATGATGAGGAGCGTGCAAGGATGAACAAAAAAAAGTGACGAACGTGATCTTTCACCTCAAAATGTAAGCCAAACAGAAACACTTAGAAAATGTGATCCTAAGAGTGCCCTTTTCTATTATGTTTGTTTAGCTTATGCTATTTAGAGACTGACACATGAATTGTGAAATAGAGTTTTTGGTGAGGATGGCTTCCTACAAAAGGAGATCTAAAGGGTGAGGTTTTAGGTATGTTATGGTGGGGGCGGGCTTCGCTCTGAAGTATGACTTGATAGAGCAGTGAGCTGGGTGCCCACTGTGTCATGATCGTGTGATCACCTACAGCTTTTTCCAGGTAAGATGTTGTTTAAGAATGTATGTATTTGAATTTTTGTGTGGTTTGGTAAGACTCAGAGAAAGAGAAAAGGATAGAAGTGCTTTTCTATGATTCATTTGTCAACCATCAGCTGGTCATGACCTCCAACATATAGGTTTCCCTCATTTAATGTGAGCTAATGTAGAAAATTAGAATGAAATGTAATGATTTTAAAACCCAAATCGAAAATGTGAAATTGGATGACACAATAAGATGAAGAGGAAGAGGGATGCTCTTTCACTATAATGCAAAAAACATGAAGGAATGATTCCTTTTAAATACACCAAAAGAAAAGTTTCCTTTAGAGAAAATAGAAAGAAGAAGTGGATTACCAGGGAAGAAAATTAGTGTGTACACTCTTAGAAGGGAAACAAACACACATTTTTTCCTAGGAATGAATGAAATGCAAGGAACCCCAGATGGGTCCCACTGGCATGCCAAAATGTTTCACCTTTTTCTTAGATTGTTTCCTTGAATCGTTGACAAAACGGATAGGGTGATGGGCATAAGAGGAATACCTATTCAAATGTCGGTTGATGGGTTGTTGCATGTGTATGACTTCTGAATCCATAGCTGACCATGAGAGATTCCTTTTGGCTAGGAGGAACTACCTGTAATGAAAGCAATACCACCAGAAAGAATTAAACAATATGGGTAGTGAACCGACCTAGTGTGAGCTAGATCCAGGAAGTATGATACTTCCTAGATGGCTATCAGTCCATTGTTTTAAAAAAATTAATGCTGTAAACAAAGTAAATCCTATTGTTATTTTAAAATTATTTACGTATCTCACTTAAAAACAAAATTAAAAAATAGATCTAATCTAATGAGGCTAAGCTAGAATAGAATCCAAAGGTCAAATGATTGGTTCTAGATCTCTGCAGAAGTCGATAAAGGTCTCCTTCATATGAGAAAAATGTAACTCATCTCCAGTCAAGATTATATGACCAATTCCAAGATGATTCCACTTTATAGGTTTTGACTTGATTTAGATACATTGATGGCATGCGATTGGAAAATACGAGTTGAATGAATTGGTGTCTCTCTCGTAACATGAGCAGCTAAATTAATTCTTGGGACGTTTTTGATTAAGCACTTTGATTAAGATTTCATAAAGGATTTATTGAATGATTAATTTTTATTTTTATGAAGGAATCCCTACATGTTTCCCCATGCCATCAGTAAAAGGAAAGGGCTCAACACCGAAGACAAAATGTAGGCAAGTAAGGGATCGAGAAGAAAATCTCCTAGCAGTATCACTTTCCAGAAGCCTCACAATGTACATGGTGAAAGCATCATTCACCCTCCTAAAGTTATGATTGCTGGTTTCAAGGGTGAACTGAGGGTAGTAAGCATAGATGGGATCACCCTTCTGACCCTCAATGTATGTGAAACCAAACCATTGTCGGGATGTTGCTAGGGTATACATAAGATAAGAAGTCATGTAGAACTTCTTGGTTTGTTGTACATTGGACAACTACTCTGTCAAATTCATACAAATGATCTCTGCCCAATTGATGTTCTGGGTACCTTCACAGACGATGTTGATGAGCGGGCACATCCAAAAGTGAAACTCACTAGTAGAGGGTAAGCCCATGACACGAGCCAATAGGATGATGAAATCAGATAGCTCTTCATTGAAATCAGCCCTAAACAGAGCTTTGGAGAGCCGAGATGCCCCTTTTTAGGGTTCTTCAACCATAACTTTGCTACCCTTGCTTTGTATTTCTCATTGTCTTGATCGAAGAGAGCTTGTGCTTGAGTTTGAGAGATTACCACAAAATTGTCCATTTTGGGGATCCGTAGGGCAACAATAATGGCAGCAACATCTAGTTTAGTGATTAACTCCCCATGCACATTGGTCAATTCACTCATGTCGGGGTTAAAATGAGCTCCATAGGTGAGCATAGTATCGGCGCACTGTACTGAGATTGGGAAACCCGCAACAAATGTAAGGCCACTGTCATTGATCATTTGTGCCATAGGAGAGGGGAGGTGACAGGTGAGTGAGGGTGACGTAAAATTAGGTGGGTAGGTCTCTGTTTAAGGATGTGTAGGAAAAATAGAGACCGGCGTCTGGCGTTCAGGGTGATCGACCGCGATTAGGTATAACCGATGCTAGAGGGCTAATTCTTGTGAGATCGGAAATGTCACGAGAATAAGGTTTTTGGTATCCTTTGTGATTACACAAAGGATTTTGATTAGTCATAACAAGGTATTGGGTGACTAGAATAGGATTTTGTGAGGTTTTGATGGGTCTATGGAGGTGAAAATGTTGGAGAAGGTCAATAGGGAGAAAGATAAACAATGGATGATAAAATAATGATGAAATGAAATAATTAGGAAAGTATGATGTTATAATTACTTGGATTTCATTCCTGAAGGTCTACATGTGAAGGATAGAGGTGCTGATGATGGGTTTGAAGGCTACAAGTGATAACCAACTGAAGAAAAGCTTTTGCATGGGCTGCATGCACACTCCTCTTTGCTTAGATAGATCAGAATGTGGCTGGGTTGGCTGTGCAGGAGAAGATGCTCAATCTCCTTCCTTGGATGTGAGTTCTTGCTAGAATTGGCTCTCTGAAAATGTGTTATCTCTCTGAGATGTGTTCTTGCTCATCAACTTCCAAGTTCCAACCTTGAGAATAAGGTTGTTTTGGGCTAAAAGGGGTAACCGATGGCGGTCCGGCTTAACCAATAACGGTTAGGGGTAACCAATGTCGGTCAAGGTGAGATTTTCTAGGTTTACTAAACTTAGGGAGATCTTCCTGATTTCCTCGGATCTCATGTTGTTATCCCATGGATTAGACTCAAAACTTCTTGTGAGCATGCGGGAATGTGGTTAGAGGGAATGTAGGCATTGATTTTTAGGGTTTGGGTAAGTCTTAGTTAGTTATGGGAACTTGGTAAGAATAGGTCTTAGGTTGAGTTAGCTTGGTGAGGTGTCTAAGTGAACTCGTATGTGTAGATATTATTTAAATAATAAATATACTTGAGAAAAAATCATTAATTCACTAATATTAATTAAATTAATATTAGTGGGGTGAAGGGGTCATTACTTAGGTAAATGTAATAAAGGGTGTTTATATGTCAAGGGACGAAAGGGAGTGTGACCTAATTTTAGTGTCTATAGAAGAAGTAGAGGAATCGGGGGAGAGTGAGCATGCATCTCCTACCCCACTCGAGTAAGAAGATGAGCCAAAGAAAGAGGAAGAGAAAAATATGAAGAGATGAAGGACGAACTAGAAAGAGAGAAGGAAACCTCCGGATCCACACATATGACTACTCAAGGTGTAGCGGGACGAGAATCCTAACCTTGAAGCTACAATTCCCAAGGGTCCTAGATTGAAGAGGATGAGTGGGGAATGCACCACTCATGGGACATGTAGAGGACACGAGAAAAATCATCCGTGCATTTCTAAAGCACTTTCGTAGAACAAAAGGATTTATTTGGCTAGGAATTAATGGATGATGATATGCCAAACGTTCGCACTAGAAAGAAACTCTCATGGTCAATGCACACCCACATGGATGAGCCTGATTTTGATGTATGTGAGGAGTCATGCATGTCAAGATGAATGAAGAAGACACCTCAAGCCAGGCACATAACAGTTAAACCTACTGTTATGTTAGATGAACAGGTTAGCAATGCACTGGTAAAGGTTTCTACTGAGGTTGCAAGAAGAAACATGGACAAGGCCGCAACAATCAGAGCGCTATGTGAGGAGTTGAAGATGAAGGATGTAGTGATAGCATGCCGACCCAAGAGAAGGACTTGGAGTAGAAAAAGAATAGTGTGTTAATTGGCATGGCAGAGGCCGTTGGAGATCATGTGATGAAAGCACACCCGCATCTGAAATCTAAGGTACCAGAATAATTCCCCTTGACAATGCATTATGTTAGAGCTTTGGTGGACTTGGTATTAGAAGAGGACATAATCAGAATGCCAAAACCAAAGAATCCTGAAGAAGAGGTAGAAAGGGCTAAGGCTGCAGTAGTCAAAAAGATTGCATCATACAAAGGCCTACTGCAAGTGCTCTAAGAAGAATTGAAAAAGGTGGATCATGCCTTAAATATATGCATAGATCTAGAGGTGTTGATCAAGGTAAAGAATCTGGAAGAAGATAATGTAGTCTAGAAGGCTATGAAGGATGATACCTTGGGCCACACAGAATGGTTAACACTCGTAAAGAAAAAGCGTGAGGCCCTAGTAGTAGCACAAGAGCCACACAAGGAAAGATTAGATGAGCTTGGGAAAATCATCACACAAAATATGGATGTGCTGGAAGGAAAACATATTGTAATGTCTAGCATTATGTTGGTATTGTAGAATGAAAAAGGTGAAGTTACCCAAGATGAACTGGAGTCTATTATTGTGGACATACCAGAGCAGGTAGAAAAAGCATTCATCGAGTGGCAGGCCTTGGAGGCCGAAATAAAGGAGGAGTATCCAGATTTGATCCTTTAAACTGATACTAGAGGAGGCTGCCTCATAAAACATTCTTTATTCATCTACATTATTTCTTATTCTTTCCATTCAACATTCTTTACTTTAGTTTTGGAGATAACCATTGTCGGGACGACAATGAGATTAGTGTGGGGTAATGTTGATTAGAGAATACTTGTTAGAGATCACACAAGAATTCCGCATGGGAGAGAAGGCTAGGATCAAGGGCATGGAGGGACAAGAAGAATCCGTGCATGGAGGGAAAGTTCAGATTTTGGGACTTAGCTGATTTTGAGCATGAAGACCTATTTTTAGAAGATGGCATGCAGAGCACATAAACGAGGCAGAGACATGTGCACCACACATTGTCTATCTTTAGAGGATTGGATTGAAGCATTTTTCATGGAGACGAGCTAAGAATAGGATTGTCACTTCAATTAACTACAAGAGGTCTATAGATAGCACACTTGCATGTGTGGCTATGCCTATAAACAACACGTGGTTATTAGTAGCATGTAACCTATTTTTGGAATAGATAAGCGGTGAAGGGCAAGTCCCCACCCTATATATATGATGTGAATCACATAGTAGTTGAGATATAGATATATAGATATATGTAGAGCGTAAGAGGTAAGCATAAAGAGATATGTGCATATGAATGGATTACTGTATCAGATCCATGTGTGCATCGGTATAGATTGCCATTATTGTAAGGAGCTTCTATGTTTATTAATAGATGGAAGATATTGGCTAAATCTAAGTGTCATTCTTGTGTGTAATTGAGTAGTGCATGTTCTTGATTCAATCATGATTATTGTTTAAGCTTATTATTTCCTAGATCTGAATATGGAATGCATTGTAGAATGATGGATTAGTTATGGATCTATATGTTTCTTCCTTCATCACGCTAACATCCTACTACAACAACCCTAAAGAGGGACCTAGTACCTTTGCGCACTTTGGGTGAGCGCAGTCTAGGTTGAGTGATGTGCTAGCGTGTCTAGGGTGTTATTTGGTAAATTCTAGGTTGCATAAGCTACCCACAACAGTGGGCTTACTAATTGAGCGTTGCACTACATTTTGGACCCAGATGTAAATCTGGTGAGTGTGTGTATGTCGTTGCCTAGGTGCTCTTGTGCCAGTCGCACTTTGTGAAATAGAAAGAAATAGCTAAATGTAGAAAATGTAATAGAATGTGTGCATGGAATAGAATAGAATCCTTCCCCTATGAAGTGTGATGCAGATGTCCTAGCTTGTTCCTTGATGATGGAGCTATGTGGATGCCAATGCAATAGATGGATGCAACTCTAGATGGAGTGATAGTAGTAAATGATGCTAGGTCCCTCATTATGGTCTCATAAATTTATATTTATAGGGTTCTCTTGGTCTAATTTTGTAATTAACCTTGAAAAGGTTGACCACAAGAAAGATAAAGATGTAAAATGACTAGAAGAGGCCCAAAAATGGAAGGAAAGTGTAAAAGGGCTAGGGCACCCCTGGTGTGACTAGGGAACCCATGGGCGCCCAAGTACAAATTTGGGTGCCCCAACCAAGGCTAAAATAACATAGAATGTTAGAAAATGGCTAGGCATATGGGTGCAATAGGTCACAAATTATGAAATAAAATAAATAATATGGCCAAAGGATGGGGGTTAATTAGTAATTTCTTCACTCAAGAACCTTCTAAATAGTAGTATGAGACTGGGATAAATAAATGTCTAAAGTGCATGATTTTGTGACTATACCGAAAAAGGTTAAGTTAGAAACTATAGTTGATTCCTACATAATAGACACCAATACTCCTGACTATGATGATGGTTATGCTCTAGACATTCCCAATTTGGATAGCTATGCCCAAATTCAGGACAAAGAGGTTTGACATTACCAAAGCACCCTCCAAAGCACATTCACTCATGATGTGAATGCCATTATTGTAAAAGAATACTTTTCACATTTGGTTGAACCTCCTCATTGTGGATTGGTGACTGAGCCTTAGAAAACTCCACCATTTTTGCCCTCTCCCCATGACTCGAATATATCATCCAACATGCATCCTAATCGAAGGAAGGGGAACATATATTTAGATTTGAATATGAAGTCGATGACCTCGCTGATGTCAAAGCACCGAGATGTGTTGACATCATCTATGCCAACCCATAATGATCATTTACATCCTTCCTTTCCTCTTGCCCTTATGGATCCTTGCCCTTCTGGGGCAGAGCCATATTGGACATGGGATGAGGCTCTTGGACATGATGTATCGATTGTAGAGATTACATAAAACACATGAAAAATCTCAAAGCTAAATTAGACAAGACCAATCTCAAAAGGCCACACGAACTTCTACTTCAACCCCATTATATTGTTCACACCATGGATACTTCATGCATACCGATGTAGACTATTTGGTTATACATGACAGTGCCAGTTCTTGAATCCTATTCATGTGGAAAAAGTATAGATCCGACTCCTCTCGAGCTGCCTTCCTCCCCCTAGACCATCTAGACCACAACCTACATATGGGCCTCCACCTCACCTTGAGCCTCGTCCTACCCTTAATTACATTCAACGTGGAATCCTTAGTTAGAGGACCAAATTGATGATGCTTTGGTAGCCACACAATCTTGTGTCCATCAAAAAGTATCTATTGCACAACATGCTATTGAGGACCTCATGAATCATGCTCATAGTCACATTCTAAACCAAGTAGATGATATCATCATTGATGCTCTACATCAATTTTCCCTTGTGGCTAAGCATATCCTTTAGAAACACCTTGATTTCATTTTTGGCCTGATCTCTCACTTTTCTATGGCTCTTGGGCCCTTGGGTCTTACACACATGTTCAAAATATCTTATCCTTTCTCATGCTATTCACCCCGCTTGGGTTTATCATCACATCTCTTTTTCCTTGACATATCCTACCATTGGAATGTTGCGGTCTTGATTCCGCCTCTTTTGGATTTGATTCACCCTAGCCTTTCCTAGTGAATCATCATGGTCTTATGCATCCTCTCTTAGGTCCTTGACCTTGCTTGGATTTATTTTCCTTCTTACCATATTTTTCACCTAAATATCATTATTGTTCTTCCTAAAGTATCGTGAGTAATACTACAAACATGCATGCTACACACATGAATGAGAAAAGGAAGGAAAGCAATAAGTAAGGAATCGATTTCATCAAACACAACCATAATCATCAAAATAATCATATATATATATATATATATCAAATCAGGTTCATACATTGACAAAAATATAATCATGATCCACCATTGTACATCATCATCTATCTAGGTGGATCAACATCCTCACCCCCTCGAGGGGGTATTTGGATGATTTTGCCAAAGTTTATGCATTGGATGCTCGAGATGTGAGAGCTAGAGACTTCGCCCTAGATTGGGATCTAGAAGCCTCTCCCTATTCTCTCACCAGCTATGCATCTAGCCTCATGATCCTCTCTCGCATTACTCCCGACATCGATAGGCACGTTGTCGATCCTAAACCAAGGAACCTATTCCTGTAATAAGATCTACAACATCACATTTATATTTCTCGTGTCTGCAAGTTTTGGAAATCTATCTATCTCGCAAATGTCCTCGTAACCTCCCCAATTTTTGAAATTCTCCCACTAACTTTCCATTTGATGATGATGTGGGTTATGCCATGACCGAGGTATCATGAACATCCAATCTTTGGGTCCAAGATATCATGGTGTGCACTATCTATTAGTAGGAGTGCCACTCCTTCATTGTCCGCTCTGCAAAACCCAAATTTACTAGTCAATAAACATCTCACAATCTACTTATCAAATATACTCATCTACATTCTTAAATAAAATCATCATACCTAGCTTCCCATCCCGCTCGATGATAGTTTTGTTTTCTTCGCAATGCCACCCAATACGGCATCCACTTTATTCAATCAATGAGATATCCACGACATATTGTTCCCATCTATCTCGGGGTACTAAAATCATATCTCCTATGTAATGAGGCCCTAGGCCTATCCCATAGTTTTCGGGCCATCTCCATCCCTAGTGGCATCAGGTAACCAACTCCTAGATGCCACATGGTGCTAGGACCAGCTGCACCTATGTCACCCACATGTTGAGTGCAGGATGGCATGTCCTCCATCAAATCCCTCATTTGATCTCTTTACCGTAATAATCTCTAGCGGATTATGAGTTTCCCCACCTCTCTGTCTCTGTCTCCAGCCCTTTCTACCTATGGCCCTTACTCTATAGGGCCACAACACTGTACTCTATCCACTACACTCACATCCTCTCTTGCATGTGACTTTCTCAGAGGCTAGTAATGGTGGTATCATAACAAGCTTGGGCCTCCCAAACTTCTTGGGTTCCTTGTCTACCAGATGGGTCTCTACCTAATGTAAATAATGGCATGTCACCTCCTCAGCTACCTCTAAATCCTCCACCTATGGCCAATTGGACCATTGATCAACATTCCATATATAGGGTTCCCATACGACCTCACTGTATATAGATGATAATATGAAAGTTATCTCACTATCGGTCCCTATGCCCACTTTGAATTACTTTTGAGGCATCTGCTGCTATGAATAAAGGCATCTTTATGGGACTATATATGGAAAATATCTCATATATCCAGGATGTTAGTAATATCGTGGGACCTATGGCCCTGTGTTCCCTATGTTAGACCTTGTATAAGTCATGCACCAGTTACACCCATATAGTGGTCCCCTAGCTAAATAACACATCCTACTCAATAACATATCTACATACAACCACTAAATATAATAGAATCATCCCATTTGACTTGAGACATAATATGTGTTCCATGATAATGGCTATCACCACTTTCAGGATAGCTATAATCCATGCAATGTGTACTACGTTGTGTCTAATGCAAAAATCCCCTCATCGTATGTCTCATTTCCTCGTGGCCCATACGGAAAAGGCTCTTTTCTATGATATATCCATGGTGAGATCACAATACATGCAATCTCCTTCTATTAGAAAGCTTAATATCCCGTGCAAATCCTCGAAGTTTCATGGTGATCTCCACTTTCTGGCCGGCCTACCTACCACCGAAAGGTGTTGGCCCTAGGATCCCATGATGTCAAAAACATCTCGCAATAAATCAAGAATCACCAATATCCTAGGCATCTGCATGATGCCTAAATATCCCCATTTGAGAAACTATGATCTCTCTCGTATCTCGTTAATTCAAAAATCATGTCATTCAACAATGCTATGTCCACCACTTGCTATAGGCAAATCCTCCCGCCTCCCGCAGTAAAAAAATTAGTAAAATCATGGCATGAGATTCATCAAAACTCAATTTAAAAATTTAAAATCATAATCATCTACATGCTTCATAATATTTCCTACACCATTGGCCCTCGACCATATGCCATCACCACCGCCTAAAATTTCTAAATATCCTGATGCCATCGGCCCCTGACTTTCTTTAGGGGGCCAATGGTGTTTAAGTCCTTATGATTTGTGAATTTTTAAAAATTAAAAAATCTAAAATCTAAAAAATGATAAAACTAAAATAAAATACCTCCCAAACCCACTTGTATTTTGACCTACTCTTCCTAATGGCCCTATTGCCTTTGCATTTCCCAAAAATCCAAATTACTAATAATCTAACCAATAAAATTAAATGCATTAACTTACCCATGTTCCGCCGCATGTACCTCCTCGTCGATCTTGGCCTCCTCCTCGTGCTCATTGCTATCTCGTCATTTCAATCTCCAAATTTAGAATTCCAAAGCTTAGTTCTCTTAATTCCAAAAATAGTAATAAACAAATAACCTCAAAAATCCTATATAAACTTCAAAATTTCTATTTAATTTCACCTGCGATGGCCCTCAATATTTAAATATTCACCACTTTCATTCCCAATCTCTATAAAATATATCGTTGGTTGCATTGGGATCATGATATTCTCCTGTTATTTTTGACATATTACACGCATTGTTCCACTTTCTGGCCAAAAATCACATTTTTGACCCTTTTTCCAAATTCATGACATCCATCCCATGGGCCCCTAGCTTAGTTATTTATGTTTTATTTTACTAATGATCATCCCTTTCATTTTTACTTCTCTAGGGTTCTAACAACATGGATTGCACCCGTATGTGGAAAGACGATTGACACTATCAAGTACACATTGGTGGGTATATTTCATTTTAGCTAGTCCTTTCTTTACTTTTAGAATTTACTTTCAATTTTGATGTTATGTATCATTCTTTCCATTGACTACCCCATGTTTCTCTATTGTGACATGTAGTAATCAATGATTGGGGCATATGTATACACCTAAATTTTTATGCTTTCTATTTTCATACATGTTACTAAAAATTTCTGTTTTCAAGTTAGAGGTTCTTAATACATCTATCTCTGGAACAAGTGCTTTAAGGGGCTCTGCCCAAGATGGGGGTATGGTTATTCACGTAACCACCGGGTTGGGGATGATACATGGAGAGAGAGTAACTTTTGGTCTAATTTATGTATTTATTTTGCTTTTATCTTCTTATTTTCCTTCACATTATCCCAACTTTTTGCTTGTTGATGACCTCATTTCTTATTTTCAATTTCATCCCTTGTTAATGTCATCGCCCACAAAGCGATTACGTCGATGAAAATTCAAATTCATTTCTAATGCCTTCACCCGTGGGTGATGGCATTGGTATAAATACGCTAACTCTCATTTGTACATAATAAGATTTGAAAATTACATAAAGGAAATTACCATTATCTTTGCTCTCTTGTGCTAACTTACTCCTTCTCGCTCAACTTCTAGATTTATTACATCTTGACTCTTGGCTTGGAGATTCTTCTTGCTTGGATTGGTTTTCTTGCACTTTTAGGTCATCTATAGTGAGCTAGGACTGGATTGTTTCCCCTTCTCCACCTGAAATTTGTTCTCTCTTGGTGTATGGTCCTTTGGGAGATAGATGCATCAACAACCACCCCCCAATAGGTAAGTTCTCTAACTCACTTTGTCATTTTTATAGAGTAGTTTCTTACATTCATTACATACTCTATGTTAGCTTAGTATTTTATGGACATGTTAGGTTAGCATATTGTATTTCAGTTCTTCATTTCATGTTACATGTTTTACTTTGGTTAGCATAGAATTTTCATGCTTCTTTTATTCATTATTACCCCCATAGTGTTGATACCTCCATAGGGTTCCTTCCTCTTCTTCAACCTAAGGCCTTGAAACATTAGTTTTTCCTAGTGTAAGGGTTACTTCCTTGAGGTATATGATCATAGTGGTATTTTTACCCCCTTTAATTCTATTCATTTGTGTGTCGGTCTTGGTGCATCCTTTACTCATTGCCTCGAATACCCTAGTTGAATGGATGATAAGAGTGCATGGTGTCTAAACACATTTTTTCCCACCATACACAATACCGCCAAATTCAAATTTATCGTAAATTACTCTTCTAAAAAACTTATCAAACATTTCCATGTTATTTTACATTTTCCAACATTCATATATACACTGTCATTTCATTCTTTGTCGCATATTGGATGCCAAAATTATAACATACTAAAAACTCAAAAACAATTCACCTTTTTCATAAAAAGTTAACTCCTTGTTGTACTCTTCCATTTCCTTCTTTGCATATCCCCAAACACACCTCTCTCCTTTCTTCTACAAAACTACTTTAACTTATTTAACGTTTAGTTCTTTTCAAAATTAATGTATAGAAAAATATTGACAACAACATTTTAGGTGTCATAGATAGCAAATTAAAAATACAATAAACTACTTGACTTTGGAAATGTATAGCAAATTAAACATACATAAAAAAAAATTGATGATATCCTCGCAAATAACAATATCCATTCTTATATTCCCTCAAAAAAATTATTTGGTTCCATAATGGACCTTCCTTCACCTCCACCCTATCCCTTTTTGGCGTTCACATTACACGGGTTGTGTGCGATTGCTAGTTTACTAGAATTTTTACTATAAGGTGTAAGGACACATTGGTGTTGAAAATTGATTAGTTCAAAAATATATATTTGTATTGAATTGTAATTGTAATGATAGGAAAATAATAAAATTTGAAAATAATAAATTTAAAGAGTTTTCATATTTGAAATTTGAAATTCAACATATGAAACCTAAAATTTAAATTATTTGAAAATGAAAAATTTGAAAACCTTGTAAACATGACATAAATCCAAGAATATTTAAACTAAAATTCTTAAACTTCAAATTCGAAAAACTAGAGAACACAAAAGGTAGTTTGATATAAAATATAACTATCTTGTTTGAATCTTGAAAACACTTTATTGGAGTTATAAATAAAATTCAAATACACATCATTTGTTGTAATATCGCAATCCCTAAAACTAAAAAACATTGAAAACATGAAAATTGAATTGATATAAAAACTATAAAATTAAAAACATGAAAATTAGAACCCATAACCCAAAAAAATTGAAATCTAAAACCAAAAACCCATGTAACCTAAAACACAAAACTCAAAGCCGTAAATAAAAAACCAAAAGACCAAAATTGAAAACTTCAAAACCTTAATATTAATATATCTAAGCTTGAAAACCACGAAAACTTTAAAACTCAAAATTTATAACTCAAAAATACCAAACTAAGGAACCTTGAAAACAAATAAATTAGATTAATATAAAATTTCCTTGAAACTCGTTAACTTCAAAACCAAAACCCCAACTAGCAAATTTTAAAATCATGAGAAACTTGAAAGTCGAATCTCGAAATCCCTAAAACTAAAAACTATAAAAGTTAAAATTTGAAATCTAGAAACCCCAATACTAAAACCCTAAACCCAAAAAAAATCACAAAACATGAAAAATAGATTGATATAAAAAATGATTAAAATATTCAAACCTTGAAAGCTGAAACTTGAAATATAAAAAGGTAAAAATCCAAAAACCTTAAAAATAAACCTAAAATGCGAGCCCTCGGAACCAAATACCCAAAACCTTGAAACCCGGATCTAAAAACTTTGAACTTTAAAATTCTATTTTTTTGAAACCCATAACCTTGAAAACCTAAAACATGAAACCTCATAGTAAGAAAACCTTGAAAAGATAGAAATTACATTCTGATAAAACAACCTTGAAACCTAAAACAAATACCTCAAAATATAAATCTTTGAGCCTAAAAACACCAAAAACATGGAAAACCAAAAATAATGAAATCCAACACTTGAAAGATCAAGAATACCTAAAAATACACTAAACCTTTGAAACTAAATCCAAAAATATGAAAGCCCAAAAATTGATACTAGAAAACATCGAGACCATAATTCCTTAATGAGAAAGCCAAAAACACAAAAAAATTGGTGATCTTGTGAAACCAAAAATCTAGAAACCAAAATTTGAATCTTACAAGACCTAAATGTGACCTTAAAATTTTGAAACCTTCCAATGAGGAAAATCCAAAAACATGAAAATTTCATTGATATAAAACACGGTTGAAATTTGGAATCTAAAACCTAAAAGTTGAAAAAATAAACATGAAACTTGACAACCCCAATCATGGGAACCCATAAAAACCTTGAAAGATGGATCCCAAAACACTATATCTAATAACCCCAAACTTGGAAATCATAAATCCAAAAACCATGAAAATAAAAAAAGTAATTGATATAAATCACCCCACAAAACCCAAAGCACGAAAGCATAAACAAAAAAATCTAAAACCCCCAAACTCAACATACTCGAAAACACAAAAAAACAAAAAAACCCTAAAACTAAAAACTCAAAATCCCCAAGGCTAAAAATATGAAAGTATTGAAATCCAAACCCTAAAATATAGAAATTTTAAATAAAGCCAAACCTAAAATATCAAATGCAAAAACAATAAAAACATTAAAAATTGTTTGATATAAATCACCCTCGAACCCTAAAACCTGAAACCCAAAACTTGAAATTCCTAAAAAGTAAAAAAAAACCCCGAAAGATTCAAACCTAAAAGTAGTAAAAAATCTAATAGGTGAAACCCCTTGAGGAAAACCTAAAAACATGAAAAAAATACATTTACACAAAGTGCAAATGAGACCTAAAAGCGAAACACGAAAAATAAAGTTGTTGAACCTGAGAACCATGAAAAACCAACAAATCTTGTAACCCAAAACATGAAAATCCTAAAGTTGAAAATCTAGAAAACCTTGAGACCTAATTTTCAAAACATAAAACCCTGAACTTGAAAAATATTGAAAACTTAAAAATGAATTGATATAAAATTCCATCAAATACTAAAACCTATAAACATAGATCAATCTTTGAAACTTGAAACCCTAAACCTAAAAAAATGTAACTTAAAAAATATTAGATGAATTTATCCAAAAATTGTTGACACATATCAATCTCAAGTCACACATCTTGGATTTTTAGATACCACATTGATTAATAAGTGATGCATCCTAGAATTTCTTGTGAATAACCCACCACATTAGTACATCACTTAGCCTAAGCTGAGCGCTCACCTAAAGCGTGCAAAGGTACCAGGTCCCTCTTTATAGTTTCTTGTACATAATGTTTTTTATTAAGGGTAAATAGTTTTGAAGGGACTATACCCTATATATAAGAGGGCTCAAAAGCCAGATAACAAAAGAGGAAGAAACAACCCAAAAAAGAGCAAAACAACCAACATCAGAGGGCTCAATCAGCCAGATAATACAACATAGCAATAGAAAAGGATCAAAACATACAGTGATCTGAAAAATAGTAGAAGAGACCAAAAAACTAACAAGAGATATCCATCCCAGAATATCCTAGCCAAAAAGCGCATCAAAACTACGGTCAACAACAACAACGCAGAAGAAAACAACAATCTGACTCCATAACTGCATCACTTGATAGCCCGGTCAATCTTGGCTTTGATCATTTGAAGCGAGACAAAGAATGCAATGGTGGTGGCCTAGGATTCTTGTACATAATGTTAACATGATGATGTTTAAACATATTTAGATTCAAAGCTTGACATAAGCATTCCATAGTGCATAATCTAGATTTATATCTTAGAGAATCATAATAAATGAACTAAACAATAACTATGATAAGATTAACCATACAAGAACCAGATTCAATCATGTCTAATACCATTATCCAACCAATATACTCCATTGCATTAAATACTGTAAAACATAGAAGCTTCTTATACTACATCAATATATCCATGAGTCATATGCATCAAAACAAAACCACAACACAACTCTATAATAATTCACCACTTTCTAAACTACACAAATCAATTTATATTTATAGGGGAAGGGACTTTCCTTCACCACCCATGCACTTCTCAAAATAGGTCACATGCCGATAATATCCACATGCCTTTACAATAGTATGAAAAACATGCAAGTTCTCTAACAATAGACGTCCTATAGTTATCTCTAAGTAGAAATCCTATTATTATCTTAAACTATGTATGGCATTTATCTGCTGCTTGCTCCCAAAATACCATTGTGTGGAGTGAAAGTCTTCATCTCTATGTGTGCTCTGCACGTTATCTCCAAAAATATACCTTATCCAAAAATGGCTAAGTCCTGAGCCAAAGTGTTTTGGCACATGTTTCCTTTCCTATCTTCCCACGCATTATTCCCATGTGTTCATCCTTTATGTGTCTTCTCTTTAGAGAAACATTTTGTCTACTCAACATTGCCCCACACTAAAGTACATTGTCGTCCTAACAATGGGAATTCTTTATGATGTCTAGAATAATAAAGAATAAGTAATGAAATAATGGATGAAACAATTTACAAATGAATGAAATTTACTCCACAGCACCCTGTACTTCGACTAGAAGGATTAACTCTAGATATTCAGTTTTGATTTCAGCCTCCAATGTCTTGCTAGTAACTTAGCGTTCCTTGTTTTCTCCAAAATATCTTGTGGCTATTACATCCAATTCATCCTGAGTGATATTCTCTTTCTCATTTTGTAGCACCTAGACAACATTGGCCATACTTGACAGCATTCCCTCCATGAGATCCATCTTCTGTGCTATGAGTTTCCCAATCTCATCAATTCTATCCTTGTGTGGATCTGGGCTGCTGCGAGGGCCTCACACTTTTGTTTTACCAGTGCTAATATTTCTGTGCCAAAGTGTTTCATCTTTCATTTCCTTTAGAACTTGTCCTCTACTATATTCGATCCTTATTATGGCTTCTAGCGCCGTGCATAAATTGAGAGCTTGGTCGACTTTCTTTAGCTCATCTTTCAAGGTTTGGAGCAAGGCCTCATAAGTTGAAATTTTTCTAACAATAGTGGCCTTTGCTTTTTTTGCTTCTTGTTCAGAATCTTTTGGTGTGGGAATTTGAATTGGTCCATCATCTAATACCAAATTGACCAAAGTGCGCACATAATGCATAGCTAGAAGGAAATTTTTCAAGAACTTGAGATTCTAGATGAGGCCTTGTTTTAAGAATGTGATCACCAAGTTCCTCAACCATGCTAACGAAGGCCTCATTCTTTTCTGTTCTTGTTCATTCTCCTATTTTAAGCGCGCTATCTCTATAGTTTTATCCTTGTTATCTTCAAGCAATACTTGAATGGATATGACCTTATCAATGTTCCTTCGCACCACCTCAACATATACCTTGACCAAGGCATTGATGACATTCTTATCAGACATTATATTAGGTTTTAATGTCATGTGCCTACTCTGGGGTGCCTTCTTCACTCTACACGATAGACAAGAATCTTCACACACATCAAAATATGGTTCATCCATATGAGTCTGCATGGACTAGGATAATTGCTTCCTTGTGCATGTAGTAGCCATATCTAGATCCATCAGCTCCCACCCATATAACTCTTTAAGGCCCACAGTGCTTTAAAATGGGTGCAGATGATTTTTCTCATGTCCTCAGCATAGCCCATATTAGGGACAACATATTCTTCACTTTTCCTCTCCCTTTTTGTCCTTAGCCCCTTAGGAACATGGGTGCTAAGTCTGGAGTTGGCCCTTCTCCTTCCTAAGTAGTAATGGGTGCATTGGGTGGCTTGCCCACAACTTCTTCTGCTTCTTTCACCCCTTCCTCATCATCTCTCATCTCTTCATCTCGGGCTCCTCTACATCTTCAGGTTGAACCGGGGTTCCTGACGTGCTCTCCCCTGACTCCTCCTCCTCATCCTCTTTAAGCTTCAACTTTATCTTCTCTTCTTTTTCTTGGATTTTTATTTTTGAGGGAGAGTTAAGGTGACCTTTGTAAAGGTTGAGATGTTCCTGTGCCTTGGGTTCTGGTTCTTTTGAAAACCCTCTTAAACTAGCATTCCTCATGGATTGTGTTTACGTCCAAGTCTTCCTCTTCTCCTTACGACTATGGAGGAGTATTTACATGCTCACTTTCTAATTTTTCAGTGGGCTACCTTCAGCCTCTGTGGTCTAATCCTCCACTATCCTCATTGAGTTCTTCTTCCTCATATTCCTCTAAGGTCGAGGTAGGATTTGGAGATGCCACATTTTCAACTATATGCTTGCCTTTAGGTGGCCCTGGGAGCATGAACTCATTCTCCACGTACTTTCCCTTTTCCATCCTAGGATTAAGTTGGAGATAGATAAGTGTGGCCCCATTGTCCCCAATAGCCAAACTTACTAGATTCATACTTATGACATCATAAATAAGCCTCTCAATGTAGGAAGATCGACCTAGATAAACATAATTTTTCCTTAAAGTATGGTAGTCATAGTCTACCTTGTCCGCATTGTAGCTCAACTGGTGTGCATTTGTAAACCTATGTCTTTGCTTCTGGAAGAATAAAATTGTGAATGCATATGATAGTTTTACACCAGGGACTCCATGTCCCATCCTTCATTGTGAACCGTGCGATGTAAAAATGTTGATATACCACAAAATGCACGGCCTTTCCCACCACTGAGGGTAACTCCTTTGGAATGTGTCATTCCTCCTCGAAGGTCATGCAAATTCGGTCATACCATAACTCCGACGTTTGCTTGAGTAGACCACTCATTGATCCTTCAAAAATAGTTTTCAAATCTCTTTTGAGGGACTTCTTTTCCATGGGGTATTCCCATATTTTATTGTTTGGCCCATCGGGCACTCCAATTTCTACAAACACAAGTGATAACAGGATCATGCCAAAACTTATCTTCTCACATGTGCGTGCTTCCTCAACAATTGTATCTGCTATGTACCCAACTAAGTTATAAAATTCTCCTTGGCAAACCTTCTTAAGAATGTGTAGACACATGGTGTTCACTTGTGACCACCTTTCCGATCATTCAACTTGGTGAGTAAATACGTGGCCACCTGTATCACAGGGTACTTCCTTAGCTTGTAGATATCCATCCCATGTGGACCCTTTGTGTATCCTAACTCCTTGCTGGTGGCCATGACAACTACCTTATCAGTTAGATCACTACTAACCTTTGTCCTTGTGCCCTTTAATCCTGTCAATGTAGCAATTAAGGGCATTGTGATCCTTACCTGCCATCCAAACAAAATAGAAGAAGTCCTCATGGACTCTTCTCATTAGCCACCTGGTATATATTTTCTAGTTTTCCAAAGTATGGGAGTTCGTACAGCTGGTATACCCCTACCTTCTTTAGCAACTTCTCTCCAACATCGTCATATATTGACATGTCATCAACCATTCACTTGTTGGTCTTCCTATTCAATAATACGTCCAATTCCTAATTGTTTCTCAATGGTGCGATGCTTGTAGTTGCACACGTTACACCTCTGGATATAGGAATCCAAATCCTATCCAATAATATACTTTTCCGGATACTATATTTCTAAAAAATATCTCTCGAGAGCATCCTCGACCTCGGTTTCCACCTTTTTTCCCCTTTGTTCCTGCTCCAAGTGCTTTCCTTGGTGCCATGATAAAAGTTGTACCTTTTTCCTCTGTCGAGCAAGCTCCCATGCCCTAGCTCAAAACCGCATGCCCTAGCTCCTTCTCAATACTTCTACTTCACTCAAACCCTTCTCAAATGGGGACGCAAGCCAATTGTGTGCACAAATCCACTCTCCTCGCCTAGTTTCACAGCTCTTTGCACCTCAATGCGTTTTGCTCGGTTTGGTCACAACTAGCTCACTCGAATACTTGTGATCGCAAAGGTAGAAATGAACCCACATCACATCTTTATATAGAGTTGTGAAAATTTAACGCATTTATTACTCCTTTACCTACCACTGATCCTCTCATTAATTGACCATTTTCCCAATTTCCACACAATACACCTATACGCCACAACTATAGAATTTTAGTGTGCCTTCCTACCTTCTGGCTATAGACCTCCTTCCACGCGCTTCCATGTGTCGAAGTTCCTCACCACCGCACCTTCTTCTAGTAGTTTTTACATCCATGCACTTACCTCACGTTATACTATTGTTCATTCATTCGCTTCAGCTATGTTCTTCTTTAGGAGTAATTTTCTCTCTAGCAGCACCTTTCCATACTATCGCACTTTTTAATCAAGAGAAATCACTTATAACAATATTTTCTTATGTGTACCCATTTTTGAATGACAACCACCCCACACCAAGGGTATGTGTAGTCCTCTGCACATAAAAACACTTCAGATTGTAATCATCTTTCGGCATGCAAACACATTTATTACACAAAACACTAAACTAAATTGACAAAGCATAGCGATGAAGAAGGAAACACATTAAAGGAAATACAGTAAGGGAAATCTATACTAAATGGAAATACTACCTTATTACAAACACCAAGAAGGCTTATTTATAGTAGGGCTTTAGCCTACTCCCGTTGAAGTAACCAGTAATCGTGTTCCATCAAGCACCTCTAACTGACAATCACTTGATTCAAGTATGTGAGTGATAACATACGAGTCCCAACCAATACACCTTAAGCTTTCCTGGGTGGCACAAAAACTTTGAATCATAAAGAAGCACCATCTGCCAAACCTCAAGCTTCTTGTCCTTGATATGTTTTTCATTCCATGCCTTCTGTCTGGACTTTTCCTGCTTCTAACTCCAACGTACGATGACGTGTCTCTCATCTAGCTGTATTAAGTTGTCAATTATCTCTTCCAAAGCTTTCTCATCAGCTAGATCTCTAGTGCACGTAATACGTAAATAAGGTAACAAAAATTATATGGGAAGAACTAATTCTGTGCCAAACACCAACTGAAATGGTGTGGATTTATTCAACCTTTTATAGGTTGTTCTATATTCCCAAAGTACAACAGAAACTTTATCATCCCAATCTTTCCTTCCAACATCACAAATATTTTTCAAGGTCTGGCTCAATATCTTATTGAATTCCTCAACAGTCCCATTTTCTTGAGGGTGATAGGGTGTGGTCTTATGGTGTGCGACCATAAATTCATCCAATAATATCTTGATTGTCTCATTTAAGAAATGTGTGCCCCTATCACTTGTTAGAATCAACAAACATCCATACCTAGTAAGAATATTTTCCCATAAGAACCTTGCTTGGTGTAGCCCTTTGTACAATCCTTTGTAGGTGCTGCTTCTACCCCCCTTGTAAGATAATATATACATGTGATGATGTAGCACAATCCACTTCTATGCGTGGCTTGGGAAATAGGACTCAAAAGTTTATTGCTCATTTTTCAAATGGCTTTGCACTAGTAATAGGCCTTAAATGCATTTCATCTTGTTTCCCAGGTTTTCAAGGGCCGAAAGTGATCACACACCTTACAATACTCTTCTTAGTAATCTTTGTACAAGGTTTCCCACCGTAAACCAATGAGTAAAATCTTGCACGTGGTGGCGTCACCTGCAATACCACCATAAGCCTCTTTCATGATTGTCATGCACTAATGTTCCAAGTACACATCGACACAATACTTCATCTCAGCCTATTTTGTATAGGTCACCACTGATCAACATGAAAGGTGTGGTGCAAATTGTAAGTTGTTTCTTTTCTAAGGCTTTCATTCCTTCTAGCGATATACTGTGTGCTAAAAATCAAACAATATCCTCCAATTCTAAGGGTGCATGGTTTAAACTGTACAATTGTGCATCTAGAATTATATCTTCAATTGTTTGTGTGTCCTCTCCTGATTGAATTCTTGATAAGTGTTCTGGACTAGAATTACTTTCTCTGGTTTTACCATGACTATAAAATCAAACTCTTGGAATAAGATAACCCATCAACATATGTGCCACTACAAAATGAGCTTATTTACCAAGTATTTCAATGCCATGTGATCTATCTAAAACACAAAAGGTGTTGCTAACAAGTACTATCTAAACTTATGCAGCGCATAGATATTTGACAAGGCCTCGCACTCTGTAGTTGTATAATTTTGTTCTGAAGGTGTAAAATTTGTACTAGAAAAATAGATAGGATGATCTATAATACCTTCTCTAGGATGAGCCAATACTGCACCAATGGCCATGCCAGAGGCATCCACATGTATGTGAAAAGGTTGGTTCCATGAGGGAAAGCATAGAATAGGCACCGTAGTAAGCCTCTCTTTAAACTCTTCAAATGCGTGTTGTTGCGGTTCTCCCCAATAGAATGTCCCTTTTCCTTTTAGTAACTCCTCCAAGGGTGTAGAAATCTTCATATATCATTTGATAAATTTTCTGTAATACCATGTGTGGCCCAGATAATCGACACACCTCACTCGACTTGTAGGTTAAATCAGGACTAAGATAATTACAACCTTGGCTGGATCTACTAACAAACCCTCCTTGCAGATGATATGCCCTAGCAAAGTTCCAAAGGGTGTAGCAAATATACACTTCTTGATGTTTAAGGAGATGCTTAACTATCTGCACCTCTCAAACATTAATCACAAGTTATCACAATGATCCTTGAAAAGCCCATATATTGTCCAATCATCCAAGTAAACCTATAAGAATTTGTGAATAAAATCCTGGAATGCTTGAACCATAATGCGTGAAAATACTGCAGGTGCATTCTTCAGTCCAAATGGCATCACCGTGTATGCAAAACTTCCCCATTCAGTGGTGAAATTTGTTTTCTCTTGATCCTCCTTTACAATTATTACTGGTGATGTCCAAAGAATCCATTTGTAAAAGAGTAATTTCGTGCCCCTGTAACTCCTAATATTTCCTTGGTGAAAGGTGTAGGAAAATGATCAATCACACATGTCACTCACCCTGTAGGCCACACAAATCCTAATCCAACCATCTTTCTTTATACCGTTACCATGGGGATAACCCACTTTGATTCTTCTAGGGGATTAATGATACCAGATTTAAACATCTTTTCAATTTCTTATTTAAATTTTACATGCAAGTTAGGGTTCATCCTATAAGGTCTCTTCTGATTTGGGCGCACACCTTATTTTAGCTTAATCCTCATCTCGCCCAAATACTTATGTACTCCCTTTAACTCATGGTAGCCCCTAGGAAATAAGTCCTAGAAATCACGTAGTAACTCAATTATCTTAGCCACTTCAGAATTAGACCAATAATCTCCAATTATGGCCTCCTTAGGTTCAACATCTATGCTAATGTTCACTTTCTTGGTCTTTATAGGTTCATGATAGGCACGTGCCTTCTTATTCGTAATGTCTAATACTTTGTGCATACCCTCTGCATGATCTATGTCCAAATTTTCTACTTCTTCATCATTCACTATGTAGACCATCTTCCCTTTCTCCTTTTCAAGGAAAGCGTGCTCAAGTAGTTTTGCATCGGAGTCTTATCTACTTCATAAAAACCGCTCCTAGGTCTTCCTCACCAAATAACTCCTGAATGAGTTATTCAACCTTTGCACTATCTCACATAATCAAGTGCTCCATAAGTCATAATGCCTTTTCCACAGGAGGTTTAGTGGAGAAGTAGTAAAAAGTCTAGAGCATTCCTAGAGTCAATTTTTGTGAATTTCCGGTCTCCTATGCAGCTCCACATAAACATACCAAGCGCGTGTGTGCAACCTCGCAAAGTGAAATAAAGTTTGTGCACCCATAGTGAAGGTGGTAAATCTTCCTGCCCCTTTGTCCAGAGTCTCTCACACTATTGAATGTGGTTCTAAACATGATGATTACCATGATATGTGCAGATTTGAGTAGGCACATTACTCCTAAGAAACTGGGTTGTTAGAGAAATTATCACTTCATTCCATTCTATGAGATTATCCTGTGAACCATCCACCAACATGTTGTTGTCCCATGTAGGGTATACACTAACATATTTCTTCTATCCACTTGATCCTCCCATTGTTCTTCCATGGCACATAGGAATACCTTAAGCTCTCCTTCTCCAGTGTACCGAGTACAAGGTTGTTACTTATCCTCCTAATACAATGAGGTTTGCCTCCTCACACAGATGCACTCCTTACTTTACACCCAACCATATCATAAGTTCCATGTGCCCAATTGTCATCAAGAAATACTTGTAGTATCACTAATAGAATGTGCATCTTCCCACTGGAGGATTCCTTCCTTAGATGGTTCAAGTACTTCGGATCTCAAATGGCATGCACATAAATTATGTTCAGGTCTTTCTCACTCAAAGGTTCAACATAAGGTGCATATTTCCCATCTGTCAAAGGGATAATAACTCATTCTTCCTTGTTCTCAAAGCTTATATACCCCTTGTTGAACCGTAGATCAAAATTATTTGTATAACACCAAGGGTGCCCAAGTAGATGCGGGAAGTTGTATCGCTTACGCAAGCCTTTAAAACTCAAAGTCCCTAGTGAACTTGTCCCCTTATATAGTAATGGATGCATCCTTTAAAACTCCTATTAGAGTGGCCTTAGTTTGATTTTCCATAAACAATACATTAGAGGATGGTTGTAATGGAGGTCTGCCCATCTACACCCATGCATCTAAAGTAAGCACATTAACTTTTGCGCCTATGTCAATCAATATATTTCTCAAAAGATACTCATCCACAATAACATTCAGAGTGATCTCTTTGTCATAATACAAGCTATGAAGGGGAGGTTAGCATATAGGATCTGCCATCCATTCTCAATACCTGTGCATAGAGTGTTTCCCTTTAACTAATTCCCTAGTAATGGAATAATATTCTCCTGGTGCAACATCTTGCATACCTCTTTCAAATCATCAACATCTGACTGGACCATACTACCTTCTTTTGTTCCAAATTCCATGACTATTCCTTTAAACATTGTATCTCACCCTGAATATTTCGAGTATCTCCATGGTTTCCTTAAACCTCCTTCGATGTGTAGAATCTGGGTATCTTACATATAATACATCTTCCTGCTAATGGTAGGATTTTGTTGCAACGCTTCTCTAACACATTGATTAAGTGCGTGTAGTAATTTTCATAGGTAATTCCTTAGGTTCGGTGCCAACTTTGGTATCCATTGGTTGTCCATGATGGGAAATATTCTAACCATCCCTACGTCCTTTTTCTCCTATTTATGTTGTTTGCTAAGATGCTCATATAAGTATGAGCATTACTCATAGTTATGATTCTTCCCACAAAAATAACAAGTAATATTTTGAGGAATTCATGCATGTAGTGGTCAGGATATCCACACGTATAACATGTTCCATGAGGAAATTCACCTCGTTCACCACCATGACCCCGGCCTCTAAATCCACCATGGTATCCTCAACCTTTACCATGACCTCCTTCAAATCTCAATTTGTTCTAGTCATAGTGCCCTTGAGTGTGATCATGATCATGGTGCTCACTTTTACCTTTAGAGTTATCTGATACTCTTGTCTTTCGTACACCAATATCAATGGCATCATGGATCTAATCAATCAACCTACAATATTTGGTATTGTGAGTCATGGACTGGAAAATATTATAGTAGCAAGATACATTTTTCCTTATCACGCATTGTAATAATGGGCAATGGCTTGCATCATGGTCTAAATGACATATCTCATAGTCTAGCAACAATGAATGCACTGACCTACGGGAACAACTATCCTTAGTGTGCCCCTCAACTTCACAATTTGTACACCAAATCCTAGTGCGCATCTCATGTGTTGAATTGGATGATAGTTTCTCCAATTTGCATTGCCATAGCTGCAATATGAGATTGAGGAATGGGCTTCGTATATGTCTTATGTGACATGGTGTCCCTACTAAAAGGTGTGATCAAGCCTCTGATGAACCATTGTGCATGTTGTCTTACATGGATATCATAGGAAAGTTTGGACAATAGAGTTTTGAAACAAGAATCATACTCACGAACACTCTCACTAGTGTCTGGTTAATATACTTAAGTGCGCTTATACTCTTCTACTCGAACTCAGGGATATAAAATTCCTTAAGGAAAGCATCCCGTAACATTGTATAATCTATGCAAGTATGATTAGGGTAAAACTTCCTATACCAACTGTGTGCACATCCCTGTAACGTAGTTGTAAAATGACTTGCCTTGCGCTCGAAGCCTTCATTCATTTTGCATGCCACAATATCTCACACATGTGCACATGCTCAAGCCAACATATTCTACTCCCCTATACTCTAAAAGATGAAGTGACATATCTATGTAAATATTTTGTGGTTGGTGAGAACCATGCCCACCAGATCCATAACCTTCTGTGTTGCCTCTACCTCTAGATCCACCAGATCCACCAAAACTAGAGCCACCTATGCCCCCTGATCCTCCACTGTAGTAGGAAGTGAACTAGAGGATGTACTTCCCTATGTCCCAATAGTGGTACTAAACTGAACTCCTACAGTTTGCGAGGTGGTACTACTCCTAGAGGTGAGTCCAAAATTATGCACACCTGAGTTCTATGCCAACGACGCACCTAAAAAGGTACCTCCAAATAATAAGGAAGACATCTTCCCAGCCATAGATGTACTTTCTATTTTATTTACTCATGTTATTCTACTACCCAAACTAGCTTGCTCACTATTGGTTGTACTAGAAACTAGAAAACCAAGCACAAGGGATAGGTTAATAGGTATATTCGGATGCACACCCATGACCCATGTCGTCTCTGTTGGCGCGCTCTCATAAGATGCCGACGAGGGTTCCTATCATTCTTTCCTAGATGGGGAGTTCCAAATGCTCTAGCTTTGATGCACCTAGAATTCGGTGATACAAATCCAATAAGACCCTAGATGCACTTGACACATCACTCAGCCTAGAATGAGAGCTCACCCAAAGCATGCAAAGGTACCAAGTCCCTCTTTAGGGTTTTTATTGTAGGATGTTAGCATGATGAAGAATTAACACATATAGTTCCATTACTAACACATCATTCTACAGAGCATACCATATCTATCTTTAAGGGAGAACAAAACTAAATATTAACCATGATGAGATAAAAAACATACTAGATTTAGATACACATAGAACTAACACTTAGATTCAGCTAATATCCTCCATTATATTAAATGCAATAAGTATACAAAATCTTCATTACAATAACAGTAGTATGCATGTAATAGATTTAGTAGCATAATCTCTCTATGTATGCACACACATCTATATCTTTGTATATGTCGATCTCTCTATTACACAGTTTACTACATACTTATAAGGGTGGGGAATTTCCCTTCATCACTTATCTATTCCCAAAATAGCTGGCATGATATTATTATCCACACGCCATCACAAAACTAGCCACACATGCAAGTGCGCTAACAATAGACTACTGGTAGTTAACTATAATGATAATCCTAATCCTAGCTTTGTATCCATACAAAGCGCTTCATAGCTGATCTTCCAAAATAGCAATGCATGGCATGCACATCTCTTCCTTATTTGTGTGCTCTGCATGTCATCTCTAAAAATAGACCTTCATGAGTGAAAATGGCTACATCTCGAAAAGTGAAGTTACGCTCTGCATGCATTTTCTCCCTATCCGTTCATGCCTTTGAATATGACTTGCTTTCCCACAATGAATTCATGTGTGCTTTATGTCAATTTTCTCTAATAAACATTACCCCATACTAATTTCATTGTTGCCCCGATAATGGTTATCTCCAAAGCGAATCAAAGAATAGAAGAATGGAAAGAATTTGGATGAATGAAAGAATGTTTTATCTTGCAGTTTCTTCTTCTGTAACCTAAAAATTTAATTCGGGATATTCCTGCTTTACCTCGACCTCCAAGGTCTACCACTAAACGAGTGTTTCCTCTTCCTTTTCTAGAATATCCATAGCAATGGAATCCAAATCATCCTTCACAATTTCTCCCTTCTCATTTTGTACGACCAACACAATCTTTGGACGTTGCGGTCATCCTTCCCTATAGCAAATCCATCTTACGTGCAATGAGTTTTCCAAGCTCCACTAGCCAATTTTGTGCGGTGCTTGGAGCTCTTGTGAGGGCCTTGTGCTTTGTTTAACCATTGCTAACCTTTACGTGTGGCCCAATGTGTCATCCTTCATCACTTTCTAGACTTCATTGTTCTCCTCCGGGTTTTTATGTTGATTGGCACCTCTGGGAGCTGTACAAATGTTTAAGGTTTGAGTGCGCCTTTTTGCTAGTTCTTCCCGCGGTGCTTGCAGCGTGAGTCCCTCATATGATGTAATATTTTGCATCATTGAAGCCTTTTCTTTCTCTTCCTTTTATGTTGGATCCTTTGGCACTGGCATGCGCAGAGGTTCATCTTCAAGCTCCACCAATGTACCTACATAGTGTATTACTAAAGGAAATGTCTTTGGAACCTTTGGCTCTAAGTGTGGCCTAGCTCTTATGACATTATCACCAATTTCCTATGTGATACGAGATAAATACAGAGTTATTTTTCTATGCTAAGTCTCTTTCCTACATTAGGCACGCTATCTCCCCATCCTTAGTTTATATATCTTCCCTTAGTGCCCTTGTTGTGGTAGCCTTGTCCATATTCCGCCTCACCACCTTTGTTGAGACTTTTACCAATGCATTTCTCACCTATTCATCTGACATAACAAAGTAGGATTTACTATCATGTGTCTATCTGAGGTGTCTTTTTCAACCTCCTCGATACACATGACTCCTCACACACATCAAAATCTAGTTCATCCATGTGTGTGTGCATCGACCATGAAAATTGCTTCCTTGTGTGCATTGTAGCCATATCTTCATCCATTAATTCCCAACCATATAACTCCTTTTATGTCAGTGTGCTCTAGAAACAGGCACATGAAATTTTACCTATGTCCTCAGCATAACCCATGGTTGGTGGAATTTTCTCCCCACTTGTTCTTCTTGACCTAGGTTTTTTAGGAACTTGAGCTTCCAGATTTGGAACTTGTGTTTCCATGTCTTGAGCGATCTCTGTAGTTGTCTCATCTATTTCTTTTTCCTCCATTCCTCCTTCCTTCATTTCTTCACCTTATTGTCCTTCTACATTCTCTGGAGGTGTAGGAGAATTAGGTGTGCTCTCCTCGACTCTTCCATCTCCTCATTAAATTTTAGTTTCCTTCTCCTTTTTGTGGTTGTCTCCATATGTGGAGAGAGTCGAGTGATCTGCACACTACTTGTGGATTAGCACCTTGGATCCTTGTTCTCTGGAACAATCTCTTAAATTTGTGCTCTCCTTGACTGCATCCGATTCCTCATCATCCCCCTCTTATGGCTGAGGTGGTGTAGCTACACGCTCGTCTTCATCCTTATTCGTAGGATGTCTTCTATGTCTATGTTCCAAACCACCACTATCCTCGCACTTATCCTCCTCATCCTTTACTTCAATTGGCTCTGTGGGCTTAGGCAATGGAATTTCCTCCATGGTATGCTTACCCTTTGGTGGTTACGGAAGTGCGAACTCATCTTCCACATACTTGTTGTTTTCCGACTTAGGCTTGGTTGGAGGTACACCAATGCTGCTCTAATATCTTCCATAACCAAACTTACTTGTTTAATGCTAAATACATCTGAAATGAGCCTTTCAATATATGCACCTGTCTTAGATACACATATTTCTTCCCTAGTGTTTAGTAGTCACAATCTACCTTGTCTGCATTGAACGTTAGGCATCGCACATCTTAGAACACTGTGTCTTGGCACTGGAAGTACCTTGTTGTGAAGGCATATGGTAGCTTACACCAAGGGCTCTATGCTCCATCCCTCGGGGTGAACCACACTATGCAAAATTCTTGGTATATAGCGAATGAACTACCTTTACAACCACTGAAGATAACTCCTTGGGTATGCACCATTCTTCTTAAAAGGCCACATGGAGCCTATCATACCACTTCTCAACCCTTTTCTTGGATTGTTATGTCATTGATCCTTCACATAGGAATTTGATGAACCACTCCGTCAGTGACTTATGCTCCATGGTATACTCCCATATCTTCTCTTCTGGTCCATCAGGTACTCTGATCTCCATGAATAGTAGTGACAAAAAAACAACTCCAAAGCTGATCTTTCCTCCTGTGCACTCTTCCTCGGTGATAGTTTTGCAATGTAACATGAAATTTTGTAGACCACTTCCTCAGATATATTTTTAGCAATGTGCAACCACATGGTGTTCACTTGTGACTACCTTTCCTGGTCATTTAGCTTCGTAACAAGATGTGCAGTTGCTTGCATAACTGGATACTTCTTCAGTTTATCTATGTCCATGCCATGCAGACCCTTTATGTACCCTGGGTTCCTTTCTGGTCTCCAAGATTGTGGCCTTGTTTGCTAAATCATCTTTCGAATCTTCTCATGTGCCCTTAAATCTTGTTACCATGGAGATTAACATAGCTGAAATTTTGGCTCTGCATTCTGCAAAGTAGAAAAACTCTTCGTGCACTCTGCTCATGAGCCATTGGTACAAGGGCTCATATTTCCCAAATTAAGGGATCTCATATAAATGGTAAACTCCAATCTTCTTCAAGAGCTTCTCGCCAGCATCATCATACACCATCATGTCTTTCACCGTGTGTTTATTCATCTTTACATGTAGCAAAACATCAAGCTCCTTCTTATTATCTATGGTACAATGGTTGTACTCACTCACCTTACTTTTCCTTATGTGAGAATCCCACTCCTAGCCTACGATGACCCCCTCTGGATATTGCATTTTAGAAAAATTACTTTTGGGAGCCATCTCCTCTTCTTCTATGACCACCTTCTTCTTTCCCTTCACTCCTGCTACAACTGCTTTCTTGGGTGCCATTTCTACCTTGCAATCCTTTGTAAATACTCACCTCTTGAATTTTACAATGTGTGAATCAAACCCTATCTTGATTTAGCATGCCCTAGGTGAAATTACGTGCCCTCACTCCTCTCTGTTGCCTTGCTTCACTCAAACCCTTCAAAGACTTTGGGGAAGTAAGCTATTTCTACACACGAATATCTTTGGCGTGACTTTCTACACACCTTTCATGACTCAATTTGATCACCTAGCTCTTCACACTTAGCTCTTTTTCAAATACTCTTAATCGCAATGGTAAAAATGAACTTGCATCCCATCCTTATATATATTTTCAAATTTTTGATGCATTTATTACTCCTTCACCTACCCAATGTCCTCTCATTTATTGACCAACTTTGTTCTTTCGCATGGTACATCTTCATGCCCTAGTTATAACCTTCTAGCATGCCTTCCTACCCTCTAGTCATATAATTTTCTTCAGCGTGCTTCCTTGCACCCAGTACCTTGTCATTGCACCTTCTTCTGGTAGTTGTTATGGCCTCTACTTACCTCGTGTTATACTATCCCTTCATTCATCTCCATCTTTGGTCACTTTTTAGAAGTAATCCTTTGAATTGAAAAGCACCCGTAGCAGCTTATTCCTTTCACCTTTCAATTCCCACAATTTTGTATCGAATATCGACAACCACCCCACACTAAAAGTATGTGAGTCCTCTACTAATAAACATGTTTCATATAGTAATTAACTTCATGCGCACAAGCGTGCTTATTACAAAAGGACAATAACTAAATTGACAAATCATAACGACAAAGAAGGAAAAATTAAAGGAATACAGAATTAAAAACATAATCTAAATGGAAATACTACCTTATTACAAACACCAAGAATACTTATTTATAGTAGGGCTTTAGCCTACTCCCATTAAAGTAACCGGGTAGTTGTGTTCCATCAAGTGCTTCTAGCTAGAAAGTGCTTGTTTCAAGGATGTAAGTGATAACATACGGCCCCAACCAATTTAGCTTAAGTTTTCCTAGATGGCACAAGAACTTAGAGGCACAGAGAAGCACCATTTTCCCAATCTCAAACTTCTTGTCCCTTATGTTTTTGTCATGCCACGATTTTTGCCCGGCCTTTTCTTACTTTTGACTCCAACATGCTATGGCTCGTCACTCATCCACTTAATTATCTTTCCGATCCGTTCTTCTAAATCTTTCTCATCAACTAGACCTCTAGCGCTTGCAATACGCAAAGAAGGTAACATAAATTCCATAGGAAGAATGACTTCGCACCAAACACTTACTAAAATGGTGTGGATATGTTCAACCTTTTATATGTTGTTTGATATACCCAAAAAATCTATGCAGAGAATTTATCATCCCAATTTCTTCGAACATTATAGATTTTTTTCAATGTCGGCTCAAAATTTTGTTCAAAGCTTTAGTAATTCCATTTGCCTAAGGATGATAGGGTGTATTCTTATGGCATGTAATCATGCAATCATCCAATAAAATTTTGATTTTCTCATTAAGAAAATGGGTGCCCCTATCCTTTGGTCAAACTTAAAGGACATCCATACCTGGTAATAATATGTTCCCATAGAAACCGGGTTGTTGTAGTCGTTGTACAGTCCTTTGTAGGTGTTGCTTCTACCCACCTTGTTAGATAGTCCATGCGCAAGTTATAATGTAGCGTGATCCAATTTTACGCGCGGTGGTGAATTAGGACCTACAAAATCTATAGCCCATTTCTCAAACGGTTACGCACTAGTAATATTTCTCAAAGGCATTTCATCTCATTGAACTAGTTTTCCAAGACATTGACAATGATCACATGCCTTACAAAATTCATTACAATATTTATAGAGGGTCTCCCACCATAATTCGGTGAGTAGAATCTTGCATGTCTTTGTGGCATCAACGACATAGTGGCCACCTACAATTCCACAATGAGATTCTTCCATAATACTCGTGCGCTTATGTTCCAATACAAAACAACACAATACTTCATCTCAAGCCAATTTATACAAGTCACCATTGATCAACATATAAGGTGTGACATGTATAGCGAGTTAGTTCTTCTCCAAGGATTTCATTCCTTCTAGTACCATCCTTATTCGTAGAAAGAAAATAATGTCCTCTAGTTATGATGGCTTGCTTTGTAACTTGTATAGCTGTGCATCTGGTATGGTATCCTCAATTGCCTGTGCTTCTTCTCCTAACTATATTCTTGATAGATGGTCTAGTCCAGAATTACTTTTTCCTGGTTTTACCGCAACTATGAAATCAAATTTTTGAAATAAGAGCACCCATCGACATATGCGCCCTTGTAAAACAGGTTTATTTACCAAATACTTCAATTTCATGTGATATGTATAAAATATGAATGGTGTAGCTAGTAGGTACTGATGGAATTTATGTAGCACATGGATCATTGAAAAAGCTTCACGCTTTGTAGATGTGTAATTTTGTTCTACAGGATTCATATTTCTACTAGCAAAATAGATAGGATGGTCTACAATACCTTCTCTAGATTGAGCCAACTACGCACCAATGGCCATGCCGAGAGGCTTCAACATGTATATGAAATGGTTTGTCCCATGAAAAAAAAATAGGCATGGTAGTAATTTTATCCTTTAATGTCTTGAATGTGTAGTGTTGTTGTTCTCCCAGAGTAGACGTACCTTTCCCCTTGATAACTCTTATAATGGTGCGTGCAACTTTGGCATAACCTTTGATAAAATTTCTATAATATCCTATATGACCCAAAAATCTGTGCACCTCACTTTGACTAGTAGGATCCCTTAGGCCTATAATGACTGCAATCTTTGTTGGATCAACCAACAAACCCTCTTTGTAGATTATGTGTCCTAAAAGTATCCCAAATGGTGTAGAAAATATGCACTTCTTGATGTTCGAAGAGAAACTAAACTATCTACACCATTCAAACATTACGCATGATTGTCACGGTGATCCTTAACTAATTCATACATCGTCCAATCATCTAAATATACTTGTAAGAAGTTGTGAATAAATTCCTTGAACGCTTGGACAACTATGTGCGAAAATACAACAAGTGCATTTTTAGACCAAAAGGCATTACAGTATAGGTGAAGCTACCCCATTCAGTAGTAAATGTAGTCTTTTCTTGATCCTCCTGGGTAATCCTAACCTGATGATACCCAGAGAACCCATTTGTAAATGAATATATTTCGTGCCCTGCAACTCCTAGTATTTCCTCAGTGAATGGCGTAGGAAATGGATCAGTTACACATGTGGCATTCAACTCCCTGTAGTCCATGCCTATTCTAATTCATCCATCCTTCTTGATACTGATCACCATTGTACTAACCCATTCGACTCATCAAGGGATTGATAATCCTAGACTTCAACATGTTATCAATCTCTTCTTTAACCTTTTCATGAAATTGGGGTTCATTCTATAAGGTCTCTTTCTAACTGGGTGCACTCCCTATTTAAGATTTATCTTCATATCCCTTAATGATTCATGTACGCCTTTAAGTTCATGGTAACCCCTAGGAAATAAGTCTTGGTAATCCCTTAGTAACTCTATGATTTTCACCACTTCAAAGTCGACCAATAGTCTCAATTATCACTTCCTTAGGCTCAATATTTGTTCTAATATTCACCCACTTTGTCTTCATAGGTTATGATAGGCACGTGTGGACTTGTCCACACTATCCAGACCTCAAGCCTCCTGTTGAATGGTTTACATCTAGATTCTCTACTTCTTTGTTATCCACTAGGTAGATCATTTTTCCTTTCTCTTTCTCAAGGTAAGTGCATTGAAGTAATGTTGCATTGGCCTCGATTCATCGTCAAGATGCGCTCCCGAGTCTTCATTACCTAATAACTCATGAAGGAGTTCTTAAGCCTTGGCACTATCCCCCATAGTTAAGTGCTTGATAAATTTCAACGCTTCTTATACCGGAGGATTTGTAGAGAAGAAGTGAAATATCTAGGCCATTCCTACAATTAAATTCTGCCAATTTCCAGTTTCTCTATGGATTTCTTCATATACATACCAAGGACACATATAGCCTTGTAAAGTGAAATAAAACCGGTGCACCCATAGTCAAGGTGGTAAAGCTTCCTTCCCTTCTATCCAAAGTCTCTCACACTTTTGAACATGGTGCTAAACAAGATGATTACCGTGATAAATACATATTTGAGTAGGTGCATTGCTCCTGAAGAACCTAGTAGTAAGAGCAATCCCAATTTCATTCCATCCGACAAGATTATCCTGTGGACCACCCACTAGCATGTTGTTGTCCCATGTAGTGTATATGCTATCATATTTCTTCTTTCCAGTGGGTCTATCCATTTTTCTTCCATGGCACGTAGGAATACCATGGGATCCCTTCTCTGTGTAACAAGGTACCAATTTGTTACCTATCCTCCTGAAATAACGCGGTTTTGTGCCTTAAGGAAATATGCTCTTTACTTCGCACCCTACCAACTCATAAGTGTTGTGAGCCCAATTATCACAAGAAAAACTTGTAGTATCACTAATAGACTATGCATCCTCCCATTGAATTAGTCCTTCTTTGGTTGGTTCAATCATCTCTGGATCTCGAATGGTGTGTACATAAATCCTATTCAAATATTCTTCACTTAAGGGCTCAACATAGGGCACATATTTTCCATCTGTTAAAGGGATAATAACTCTTTCCTCTTTATTTTTAAAACTAATATAGCCCTTGTTGAACCGAATATCAACATTATTTGCATAGCACCAACGATGCCCCAATAGAGTTGGGAAGATATCTGACTCTGCCAGCGCTAAAACTTGAAAGTCACCATTGAACTTGGCTCCTTGCATGGTAATGGATGCATCCTTAAAAACTCCCATGGGAGTGGCCTTAATCTGATTAGCCATGACTAATACATTAGAGGATGGCTGAAATTGGGGTCTTCCCATTTGCACCCATGCATTCAAGGTAAGAACATTGACTTCCACACCTAAATCAATCAGTATATTACTCAATAACCACCCATCCACAAAGTAACATTCGGATTGATTTCCTTGTCATATTCTAGGCTATGAGGGGGAAGATTCACATGTACGATCTGTCGTCTAGTCTCAGTACTTACACGTGGAGTGTTTCCTTTTAACCAAATCCCTAACAATGGAATGATGTTTTCCTGGCGCAACATTTTACACACTTCCCTCAAGTCATCTATATCAGTTTGGACCATCTCTGATGCTTTTGTTTTATCCTTTAAGTATTATATCTCACCTGAAGATTCCTTAGAACTCCCATGGTTTCCTGATAAACCTCCTTCTAATAGGCATGATCTGGGTACCATGTATGAAGAAATTCTTCTTTAGTGATGGTAGTTTTTCGCTGCAATGATTCTCGGCATGTGTCACCTTAGTGCGGGTCATGATATTCACTTGTCTTGCCTTGGATTATGCTTCCATCTTGGGCATCCATTGATTGTCTACAACGCGTTATATCCTAACCATCCACGTGCCTTTGTTTTCTTGTTTATGTTATTTACTTAGATGCTCAAATAAGTCTGGACACTCCTCATAGCTATGGTTCTTTTTTCAAAAAGAACATGTAACATTCTCGAGGACATTCGCACATGTAGTGGTCAAGAGATCCGATTGTATAACATGTTCTATGAGGAAACTCACTTCTTCCACTACCATGGCCTCATCCTCGAATCCACTGCGGTATCCTCAACCTATGCCATGAGCGCCTTCAAAATGGCCTTCATTTTGATCATAGTGTGCATGATTATGCTCTGGTCTTGATGCTCATTCTTTCCCTTAGAGTTATCTAAAAATCTTGTTTGTCATACACTAATATCTATAGCATCATGGATCTGTCCAATCAGCCGAAAGTCTTCCATGTCATGAGTCGTGGACCTACATATTTTATAGTAGCTTGAAACATTCTTTCTTATCACACTTTGTAATAATGGGTAGTAGCTAACATCATGGTTTAAATGGCATATTTCAAAATCCACCGGGAATGAGTGTACCATTTTACGAGGACAACTATACTTTATGTGACCTTTTACTTCACAATTTGTGCAGCAAATCCTGTGCACATCTCATGTGTTGAATTTATTGATAGTTTCTCCAACTATTTTGCCATAGCTGCTATTTGTGCTTCTAAAAATGGGCTCACCCTAGTATCTATGCTTCCAACTACCTCAGCATGCAAGGCTGCTTCAAGTGCTTCATGTGGATCAATGTATGTCTTATGTGATAATGCCCTCCTAAAAGGGGTAATCAAGCCCCAATAAACCATTGTGCATGTTGGCTTGCGTGTATGTCATAAGAAATATTTGATAACAATGTTTTAAACCATGCATCATACTCTCTAACACTTTTAGTAGTGCCTTGCTTTATATCCTTGAGCACACTTATACTCTTTTGCTCAAACTTAGGGATATGAAACTCTTTAAGGAATGCATCCTTTAAAGCTATATAATCTATGCAAGTCTGATCAGGGTCAAACTTTCTATACCAGTTGTGTGCACGCCCTTGTAACATAGTAGAAAATTGGCTTTCCCTATGCTTAGAAGCCATGATTCCTTTTGTGCACCACAATATTTCACACATATGCACATGTTCAGTAGCATCTTCTATGCCCATATACTATGGAAGATGAAGATACATTTCCATGTAAATATTCTCGGAGTTGGTGTGGACCTTGCCCACCTGATCTAGAACCTCATGTGTTTCCCCTACCTCCGAAACTCTAGACCCACCTGAACCGAGCTACCTATGCCTCTTGATCCCAAACTTGTAGCTAGGGTCAAACAAAAGATGTACTTCCCTGTGTCCCAATAGTAGAATTGAATTGTACCCCAATAGTTTGTGAAGCGTTACTACTCCCAGAAGTTAATCCAAAAATCGGTGCGCTTGTATTCTATGTTGATGATACACCCGAAAAGGTACTCCCATATAACAACAAAGCCATTTGTGCTACCATCGTTGTGCCTCTTATAAGACTTGCTCCTACTCTCCCACTACTTGAACTAGCTTGTTAACTACTTGTTGTACTAGATGCTAAAAAACCAAATGCAAGGGCAAGGTTACCAGGTGGATTTAGATGCACACCTGTGGCCTAGGTAGTCTCTATTGGCGCACTTCTACGTGAGGCCAAGGGGGAATCTATATTATGCTTTTCAAGATGAGGGAGTTCTTATGCTCGGCTCCACATCTTCTACATGAACTTCAAATACTTCAAGAGCCATCTCTCTCCTCAACACCATACTTTCTTTAATAATACGCTACATCTCTATCTCCCTCTTGCACACCTCATTATAATTAAGCCACCTTTCCTCTCTCTACCTTTCTACCACTAGTTCTGTCATCTTTCACTAAACCTACTCCTTCCCCCGTGTGTGGTGGGGTTTAGTTAGCCATCAGTTTACTCTCCAGGTTCAAAGTTACCATCAAGATATTTGATCACCACTGGAATGCCTTGTAGGGAAGCTCCCCTTGAATGTCATAAGAACTGGAATTCAGCTACCTCTGGACACAAATAAGTGGAAGTTGATTATTCCAAGATATAAATGTTGAAGACACCACAGAACCACGTATCCATAGCTCGATTCCAAATCAAATCAACATCATAAAGGGCCTAGAATTATTCTTACATCCAGACAAGTGCACAATACCTCTAATTCCACTTAGATGCATAAGCAATCAACCACTCATATAATTCTATTAGAAAGATAGAAAAAAGCTCTCATATAAAGCTATCATACTGATTGTGTTCCCACCACATGTGTTCCTTAAACTCAGATTCAATGTTGAATCTCTCGTGCGTATTCTTTTTCTAGATCGTGTATCCACTTCTCAACACTTGCTAGAGTTAACCGAGACGTCTTCATCATGAATCATCTTGAAAACAAATGAAAAATAGGTCTTAAAAATGGAACCAATGATGTAACCTATAATTCAGTGATACAAATCCAATAAGACCCTAGATGCCTTTGGAACATTACTCGAGGCTAGACTAAGAGCTCACTCAAAGCACGTAAAGGTACCAGATCCCTCTTTAGGGTTGCTGTTGTAAGATGTTAGCATGATGAATAATTAACAAATATAGTTCCATTACTAACACATCATTCTACAGAGCATACCAGATCTATCTTTAAGGGAGAATAAAACTAAATATTAACCATGATGAGATCAAAAAATACTAGATTCAGATACACATAAAACTAACACTTAGATTCAGCCAATATCCTCCATTATATTAAATGTAATAAGTATACAGAAGCTTCATTACAATAACAGTAGTATGCGCGTAACAGATTTAGTAGCATAATCTCTCTATGTATGCACACACATCTATATCTTTGTATATGTTGATCTCTCTATTACATAGTTTACTACATACTTATAAGGGTGGGGAATTTCCCTTCACCACTTATCTATTCCCAAAATAGGTCACATGCTATTATTAGCCATGCGCCATCACAAAACTAGCCACACATGCAAGTGCGCTAACAATAGACTACTGGTAGTTAACTATATTGATAATCCTATTCCTAGCCTGTATCCATGCAAAGCACTTCGTAGCCAATCCTCTAAAAATATCAAATGCGTGGCATGCACATCTCCACCTCATTTTTGTGTGCTCTACATGCCATATCTAAAAATAGACCTTCATGAGCGAAACAGACAAGTCTCGAAAAGCTAAACTTCGCTCCGCGTGAGTGTTCTCCCTATCTATTCACGCCTTTGAATATGACGTAGTTTCCATACTGAGACTTCTTGTGTGCTTTATGTCAAGTGTTATCTAATAAACAAGCTCCATGTCCTCTGCGTGAGCTCCAAATCCTTCACGATCCATATCTCTCCTCAATGCCATCCGTTCTACAATCTCGTGTTGCTTCCTTAACTCCCTCTCATGCGCCTCATTGTACTTAAGTCACCTTTCTTATATTTTCCTCTTTTCCACTAGGTCTTCCACCCTTCACCAAAATTTCTCCTTCCCTCGTGCATGGTGGGGTATTGTAGACACTAAAATTAGGTCACACTCCCCTTTGGTCCCTTGACAAATAAACACCCTTCATCACATTAACCTAGCCATGGCCCCCTTCACTCCACTAATATTAATTTAATTAATCCAATTAAATTAATTCATTATCCTCACCATATTTATTATTTAAATATCTTAATTAGGGATAAATTCCACATACATCTCACCTAGACACTTCATTGTAGTCATTTTTGCACCCCACCAAGGACAAGGGAACCTCATGCACACCGACCTATCACCGGCGAGCGCCAGGCGCTCACCGAGGCACGCAAGAGGAGCCGAGTCTCTCTTTTATGTGAGTTTAGTGGAAGGCATAATTCATGATTCTGACTTAGTTATTTAATAGACATGAAGAAGCTATAGAGCTCAGGATGGCTTCTACACCCCTTCAGTCATAATAGTAACAAAGCATGCAACAAAATTAATAGAACTAGGAAGTTATAAATCCACAATAAGACTTAACATTCAAGTAAGGTTCATGATTATACAAGATCAAAAGCATAGTGGAAACATGCAGATAATACAGGAAGGAGATCTTAATATAAACATAGTGGTAACCTTATCACATTCATTCATAGTATTACTCCAAAACATCATAGAGTGGTAGACCACAGTCATACACCATATCTGGATCTATACATGTATGCTCACAAAACAAAATTTTCATTCCCCATTTCCCCATTACATCCTTACTAGAATCATTTACCCATTTTATCCCATAGTTCTCGCAGTAATTTGGTAGAGCTCCACTACCTCACTTGTGTCTCTGTTCTTTGCCAAGGGTGCGCATATAAATAGGCATTTGAGCTCTAACAAACTCCTCTGTAACCTCAAATCTGGCCCCAAGTGTCAAGGTGTGGGTCACCATAGGTGTATGTCTCTCCATGTCATGATTATCTTTTTGGATCTTCCTATCGCAAGGTATATTCCTTCCAAGACACCCTATCACCAGGCTGGAACATTATCCAAATGGAACACGTTCTTCATGTGTTCTGTCCAAAGGCCAGAAACAACTAAGTCCTGAATTGTTCTTCATGTGCACACACATCCTTGGTTCTCCAAGAACCCCTTTTGAATTTTGCCTTGTGCACCTTCACTTGCACGCTCCCTCTAGCCGTGCACGCTTTAAGATTTGGTAGCTATATTAGGGGCCCAACATTACCCCACACTTCACCTGTTCTCCACCCTCGGGAACCTTTTCAAAGAATGTAGTACAAAAATTTGTAAGGCCTTACCTTGGAAAATAATGGAGGGAAAGAATAAAGAATGGGGGAGAGAAAGAATTTCCTAAAGAAGAAGGGGAAAATTTTGCCACAGGTCAGCCTCCAGTGTACTCCAAGCGCTGACTTTATCCTGTGCTCTAGTGTAGATATCGCCAACCAAGGTGCTCACCTCATCAAAGGTTAACTCTTCCCCCTTCATGTCAATGGTCTCCATCATAGTCTCCAGCTCCTCGGCGTGATCCTCTAGGGCATCTAACTTCCTCATAATGACTTTGTAGAGATCTTTTAGCCGGGTTTTGATTAAGACTCCGATTCTTAATGTGCGAGACTTCTTTTCCACTTCGGCTAGGATCTTTTCTTGCTTGGCTCTATTGCCATTATTATTTTCCCTGAAGTCCTTCAACTCGGCCTCGTGCGTTGACAAACAACATGCCTGTCACCTTTTCTTGATCCGCGCAATGGTTGTAGGTGATCCTCGCCGTTTGTGAAGCTATTTTTACATCGGTAAGAACCTTGTTGTATTCAGCCACGAGCTCAATGACCTTTAACTTGTCCTCCTTCTCCAAGTGCACACTACCTCCTCAGCTGACTCTAAGGCCAAAGGCTACCTTTCCATGGTGAGGATCCGAGTCAAGTCCTCTAGGAATTCTAGGGAGGATCCATACTTTTACGCAGGAGGGTTAAGGTTTGGGTGCTTTATGATAATAGCTTGGGAGATGAGATCCACCTTCTTGGAAACTTCGCGCACTCTGGCCTTTTCCTCCACGAAGTTCCCTCCGTAGTTGAGTGCAAATTAATTTCTTAAGGCTTAGGTCCCTTGTTAGCTTGACTACTTCATCCTTCCTCTTTTCCAACAGGTCCTCCAAGACCTTAACCCTATCATTTCTACAGAAGATCCTAGCCTCAATTTCCATAGAGACCTTTTTGAGAGTGTTACACACTTGCTCATTTGATAGTTGTTACGTTTTTACAATGGGGTTTTCCCCTTTCCTTGAGGCAGCGCTAAGCTGTTCCTTGGTTAACCTCAAACTCAAGGTCATCGAGGTTGGAGTTGAATTCCCATGATAAAATCTTCCTCGTGTGTGGGTACCCAGGTCAAAGGATTCCATGGAAGTGAGCTCCTTGGTGGGCATGGTACTCTAGAAACACGCGCGTAAATTTTTTTGGGGTCATCAATGTATCCCATCATGGTTCTTCCTCCTTCCACCCGTTTACTTCCGTGCACATGCCCTTGGGAATAGTTCTTTGAAAGAGTTGGGAATTTTGTGCTACCCACACTCTTCTCCCTCTGCTCTTCTTTGAATTTACTGAGTACGAGCTCCGCATTGTGCTCCAACTCCTCTACGACCAAGGTGTTAATTATCTTCTCTGCCTCCCTTGTCGCTTTCTCATCTACTTCCTCCTGAGTGAGGTTGGGCATATCTGGCCCCTTAGTACTTGCCCCTTCACTCCTTTCTTCACTCCACATGCCTTCCTCCCCTTGGGCACCCTTCCTCCTTACAAAGATGAAAGCATCATTTGTATCCTCTGCTCCTTCTCCCTCCAAATCATGGACATCAATAGGTTCTGATTCACCTCCAACTCTTCCCCTTCATCATCATCCTTTTTGCCTATATAGGCATTCGAGTCGTCTGTATCTTCAGACCCTTGTTCCTCCGTCCCTTGTTCTTCTTCCTTTGTAGAAAACTCCAGTCGGGGATGTTGTCCTCTCTTCATCTGAGGGTTCTTCAGGGGATGGTGGCTTCGCAGGCTCAGGGTCTTCTCCCTGACCACCGTTCTCCTCTTCTTCCAGACATAGGTACTCGGCCCTGCGGTATCTACATTCTGCTTCTCCACCACCCTTTGTTCTTCCTCCTCTTCCCTCTCCTTGCACTTTGGCATAGGCTTCTTCCTGCCAATATGGTTGTTCGGGATGGATAGCTCATTTTCCAAGTACACACCCTTTTTAAACTTTGGCCTTATGCATAGGTAGATCCTTGTGGCATTGCTCCCAGTAATAGGTAAGGTCAATGGCCTTACAATGTGCACATCCTGTGACACGTACCTTTCAACGTACACACGCTTCTCTGGGTAGACCAGCTTCTTTCTCATCTCCTTGTGCTCTTTATCAAGGGTGGACAACTCCAGATTTAATTTCTTTGATTCCTTGTATCTGTTTACCCCTGCTTGGAAAAATTGGGTAGTAAACGAGAATGGGAGTTTACACCATGGACTCCAACTACCATCCACCAAGATGAACCTTCGATGCAGAAGTGTTGGTAGACCGTGAACTCTGCTTCTCCTTGATTCTGCATGGGGAGTTATTTAGGGATCCACCATTCAGCCCCAAATGTGTTCCTAAGGTGCTTATACCATTTGTCTAAGCATGCCTTGTGTACCCCTGTCATTTATTCACATGTCTATTTCTAAAATCTCTTCACAGGTGAGGGATCTTCAGTAGGGTACTCCCACACGAATTTTTTACATGCCTCCGGCACCTCAATTTCTGAGAACACAATTGTCAACAGAATGTTCCCAAATAGGATTTTTCCTCCGTTCTTCGTGCCGCTTGCTTATGATTTCGCCTTGCTATGTCTTGGGAGATGTTGTACACGGTTCCCTCCACAACCTTCGTGCTGGAGACATTTAGCCAAGGCTTGCTCACCTAGGCCCACCTCTCATGTCCATTCAACTTGGAGACAAGGTGTGTAGCCATCTTCATCACCGAACCACTGATATCCGAGACGTCATAGTACCTTGATCCCTTCTTCAATTCATGGGATGCTATGGTTTCCCTGATTTCCTCCTCATCCTGGAGGTCATCTATGAGTGCGTCCCCTACATAGGTTAGGCCTGTGAAGTGTGAAATTAATTGGGGAGTTATGTGCATTTTGCACCTGCGAAGCAGAAGAAGTCTTTGTGTACGCACGTCATCAACCATTGGTACAAGCACTCAGGCTTCCCAAAATATGGTAACTCATAAAGTTGGAGAAGCCCTGCCTTCTCCATTTTCACCTTGACCACATTGTTGTAGATTGGTAACCCATCAGGTGTTCTTTTATTTGTTGGGTGCACCAGCTCCAACACCATTTCCTTCATGATTATGCTTGACCGGTGATTGTAGTTGATCATGGTCATCTGTCTTATGTGGGACTCCCACTCTTGTCCTAGAAAAACCCCATCTAGGTATTGCATCTCCGAATACCATTCTTTGTTCGTATCTAAGGGTATTTCCTCTTGTTTCTTCTTCCCTTTTCCTTTACCCTTTCCCTTCTTGGATTGTTCTATAGGTTTTCCTATTGGTTTTGTGGCCGTCATTGTACCCTTTTCTTTCATTCCCTAGTTAACTTGTGAGTTTGTTTGAGAGTTTTCCTCATGTGCCCTGTGCCCTAGAACACAAACCCTAATCTCTGACTTTCCTCCTTTGATCACGGTGCTCTTTCACAATGTTCCTCACACTCATGAATCACTTCTACTCTAGTTTGTAGATCTAATGGAATGATTGTGCTTAAGTTTTGGGATTTTTCTTTTGAGTCGCTTTTCTAAACCCTAGCTCTTAAAAGAAAACCACTCTTCTTTTCATAAAGTAAAATTAATGAACTACCAATTCTTGTATTTATAGCTTTTCTTACTTTTACGCATTTAATGCTAGGCTACCTACCACCATATGACCATGTTTAATGCGATGTTTCCAACAAAACCTGACTTTAGTGCTTCTCCTCACACGCCCAATCCTTGCGTGAAACTACTTCCACTCGCGCCCAATCCTTGCACAAAACTTTTCCAACCTTATGGCATGTAAACAATCCATCTTGTGAATAATCTTGCACACATGTTACCCATGCCAAAGGCAACTCTTCCATCCTCATGATTCTTGCTTTCACCTACCTCATGTTTTTGCGCTTTCTCTTTTGTACGTGGATTTCCAATGTAACCTTATTTTTCCACTGACCCAAATCCTCCTAGAAGAATAACTCCAAGTTTCTCTTCATCATCTCACCCCACACTAAAATGATGTGCAAGTCCCTCTGCGCAATCATAAGTTTAAAAATTAAAAGGTTCTTTGGTGCCCAAGGTGAAAAACAAAACAACAACATGAAAGGGAAATACAAGAAAGGAAAAGCATAAAAGGAAATTCTAAGCTAACTGGAAAAACTACCTTATTTACAAACACCAAGAAGCATTATTTATAGTAGGGCTTCAACCTACTCCCATTGAAGTTTCAGGTAATTTTGTTCCATCCAATGCTTGTAACTGGCATGCACTGAATCAAGGATGTATGAAATTACATAAGGACCCAACCAATGCACCTTCAACTTTCCCGGATGGCGTAGAAATTTTGAATCATATAGCAATACCATCTGGCCAACCTCAAACTATTTGTTCTTAATATGGCGGTCATGCCATGCCTTTTGCTTTGCCTTCTCAGTTGTTTGGCTCCATCTTGCTAGTGAGTACCTTTCATCCAACTTTATCAATTCATCTATTCTTTCTTCCAGTGCTTGTTCATCATCCAACCCTCCTGCACGTGCTATACGTAGCGATGGTAGCATAAATTTGACCAGTAAAATAGCCTCTGCGTTGAACACTAGTTGAAATGGTGTGGCCTTGTTCAACCTTTTATACGTTGTTATGTATGCCCAAAGAACTACTGATACCTTGTCATCCCAATCCTGCCTACCCACATCACATATCTTAGTCAATGTGTGACTAAGGATTTTGTTAAATGCCTCTGCAGTCCCATTTTCCTGAGGGTGATAAGGGGTAGTCTTATGGTGGGCTACCGTGAACTCTGCCAATGTAATCCTAACGGTTTCATTTAAGAAGTGAGTGCCCCTATCACTTGTTAAATTTAATGGGCACCCATACCTACTGATAATGTTCTCCCACAAAAATCTAGCATCCATGGCTACGGTGTATTCCTTAGTGGGCGCGGCCTCTACCCACCTTATCGATAATCAGATGATTATTGGTCAGAAAAAATCTATTGCCCATTTCTCAAAAGGTTTCGCGCTGGCGATGGGGCACAAGGGCATCTCATCCCTTCTCTCTAGTTTTCCAAGGCACTGGTAGTGGTCATAGGCCTTGCAAAACTCAATGCAATCCTGGTGAATCATCTCCCACCATAGTCTGGTGAATAAGATCTTGAGTGCGGTTGCATTCCCCACATAGTGTCCTCCAGCAATCCCACCATGGGCTTCTTCTATTATAGCTATGTGCTAATGTTCTAATACACATTGGTTCAAAACCTCATCATGACCCATTTTATACAAATCACCATTGAACAACATGAAGGGCATGGCGCGTATGGCTAACCTTTTTCTTTCCAGTGCATTCATCCCTTCGGACACCACACCTTCCTTGAGAAAAACAACAATGTCTTCTAACTCCAGGGCGTGCACCGCAACCTGAATAGTTGCACATCCGGCATGGTTTCCTCGATACTTTGCACGTCCTCTCCCAAATCAATCCTTGATAAATGATTCGGCCCACAATTTTTCTTTCCTAATTTTACCACCACTTTGAATTCAAATTCCTGAAATAAAAGTAACTAATGACATATGTGCCCTTGCAACACTACTTTGTTTACTAGATACTTCAAGGCCATATGGTCAGTGTAGAATGTGAAGGGAGTCGCAGTAGATATTGTCTAAATTTTTGGAGCGCGTAGATCATTGATAATGCCTTGTGCTCGGTCGTTGTATAATTTTGTTCTGCTGGTGTCAAATTTCTACTTGTAAAACACAAGGGATGATCAACAATCCCCTCTCTTGGTTGAGCTAGAACAACTCCCATTGTTGTACTGAGGCATCCACGTGGACATGGAAAGGTTTATCCTAGGATGGGAATCATAGAATAGGTGTGGTGATAAGCCTTTCTTTTAGAGTGTCAAATGCCCTCTGCTACGCCTCTCCCCACCGAAAGGCACTCTTATGTCTGAGCAATATTTCCAAAGGTGCGGCAATCTTGGCGTATCCCTTAATGAACTTTCTGTAGTACCCAGTGTGTCTAAGAAATCTGCGCACGGTGCTTTGGCTGGTAGGCTCCCCTAACCCCACAATAACTACAAATTTTGCGGGATCCACCAGTAAGCCCTCTTTGCATATGATATGCCCCAACAATGTTCCAAAAGGGGTTGTAAAGATACATTTCTTGATGTTGAGGGAAATCCTCAACTGTCGACATCTTTCAAACATCAATCTCAAGTTATCACAATGGTCCCTGACCAATCCATACACTGTCCAATTATCCAAATATACTTGAAGGAACTTGTGGATGAAGTCTTGAAATGCTTGTACCACTATGCGTGAAAATACAGTGCGCGCATTCCTCAATCCAAAGGGCATGACCATATATGTAAAGCTTCCCCACTCGGTGGTGAAATTTGTCTTATCTTGGTCTTCCTTAGCAATCCTTACTTGGTGATATCTCAAGAATCCATCCGTAAAGGAATAGACCTCGCGCATAACAAATCCTTCCAAAATCTCTTTAGTGAAGGGGGTGGGAAAAGGATCTATGATACAAACAACATTCAATTCCCTGTAATCCACACATATCCTAATCCGCCCATCCTTCTTTATGCTGATCACCATTGGACTTATCCATTCTGATTCCTCCACAGCCTCAATGATACCAGATGCTATCATTTTTGTCTAGCTCTTCTTTAACCCTTACGCGCATGTTGGGATTCATCCTATAAGGCCTCTTCCTGACAGGTGAACACCATATTTCAACTTTATCCTCATTTCCCCCAATGAATGGTGGATGCCTTTTAACCGTGTGGGAAAAATCCTCAAATTTGCGTAAGAGATCGATGATCTTTGATACTTCCTTGTTCAACCAGTAGTCCTTAATGATAGCTTCCTTGGGCTCCTTCTCCGAGCCGATGTTAAATTTCTTGGTTTTGAGTGACTCATGATACATGCACGCACATGCATCCACACTATCAACTACTTCACGCATTCCAACCGAATGGTCAACATTCAGGCTCTCCATCTCCTCTCCATCAACAATGTGTACCATCTTTCAACTCCTTTTCAGCACACGTGCACTCTAATTGTATGTAATTGTATTCTTGGTTCCTCCTCTTTCAACCATGCTTCAAGCTAGGTCCACCAAGTAAGTTTACTAATCTATCTTCCGCCATGGTGTAATCCCCCAGAGTGAGGCGTTTGATAGTCTGCAATGCCTCATCAACTGGTTGTATGGTACTTCGGTACTCGAATGTGTGAACCAGGTCAGCCGCTAATTCCTGTCAATTTCCCATTTGGTGGCGAGTTTCAGAATGGATGTACCAAGCATGCACATAACCTTGTAGTGTTGAATACAACTTTTGCACCCAAAGGGAGGGTGGTAAAGCTTCCACGCCTTCTCCCCAAATCCTCTCACATGCCTGGATGTGGGAAGAGGTGGGTTCATTACCATTGTAATCCTTGATAGTGGTGGGCATATTGCTCTTCAAGAATCAAACAGTGAGCATAATTCTAACTTCATGCCATTCTAACAAGTTTTCACTATGCGCGGCCCACCACCTCACCACTTGTGCCCATCAAAACATAACTCAAAGCATACCTCATCGCTCATCCTCCCTCCAATGAGCTTCCATTTCTCTCAAAAAGAACTCAGGGTATGTATCCTCAGAATACTTGGTTATTTCCTTTCCTCCCAGGTACCGAACTATATGTGCCATGGTTTCCTTGGTTACTGATCCTTTCAAATGTCACCCAATCAATTCATAAGTCCCATGCACCCAATTATTGCATGCTATATCTTGGTAGTATCAGCGTGATTGAGCATCATCAAATTGGATGACTCCTTTTGTAGGGTGGATGGTCTCTGGATCTCTTATGGAGTGCACATATATCCTGTCTAGGCTTCTTCCTCCTCTACTACTTGAAGGCAATCTTGCTCTTGATAGAACTCTTCTTCTAGTATGAATTTTGTCAAGTCAAACTCTTCAATCTGCTGCTCTAGAGGACAAGTTGGGACTGCAAGATCTTCTTCTGAGCTTTCTTCCTCTATGGCTGATTGTGCAACTTGAATTGAATCAGCATTCCCTTCAAATAGAGTGCCAACATGGACACTACTTTCTGAGCAAACTGATCGCTGATCTACTTCTTCTTTTTGCTCTTCTCCTGCTGCAACAAATTCAGTCCTAACCACCACTTGTTTTCCAACTCCAACCTCTTCTGAAGGCTTAACCATCAAGGGGATCTTTGTCATCCCAAATTTAAGAGCCCAACTCTTCAGACTTTGAATTTCTTTATCTTTGTTTGGCTCTTCTTTCTGCTGTTGTTTTCCTTGACTGGCATTCTGATTTTTATCCTCCCAACATGGATTTGGGAATGCAAGAGGAGAAGTGGATTGTAACTCAATTGATTTGGAAATTTTTCGTGGTGGTAGAAACTCTTGTTTCTTTGGAGGAGGGGGTATTTCTGTTAGCTCTTGTGGAGGGGATGACTGTTTGGAAGGAAAGGGGAAAGAAGAATTGAGGTGTGGTGGGAGACTAGGGAATGGAGAAATGGAATTAACTCCTGGGGCAGCATTGACTGGATTTAGAATTTGAAATTCCAAATGAGATGATGCTGCTTGAGTAATGGGAAGAGAAAAACCAGATGATGGTGTAGAACTTACCCATTGACAAGGTTGTTCAACACCAAGTGTATAGGCCTCTATTTCTACTGTCCATTGTGCAAGTTGGGGCAGTATCTCCATCATGAAGTCTAGCTTCTCCTGAGGGCTGAAGTGTCTTGGAAAAGGGCCTCCCCATGGACAAGGAGTCCGAAACCAATTCTGAAAGCCTTCATTTGAGCTGCTTGCTCTTGATTGCACCATCTTTGCCTCCATCTTTTGGATTTTTTCCACAAAATCTGCATCTTCCATTTGATTGTCTTCATTGCATGCGTACCCTTGCTCTTGATGTGCTTCACAACCAAACTGACTTTGGCACTGCTGCTCATATGGGTAGACATGCTGATTTTGAATTTGACCAAAATGCTGATTTGGAGGATTTGTAAAACATGTTGGAGGTGTGATATACTGCTGTTGTTGAAAATGTGAATTCCATGATGGAAATGAAGTCATGATTGCACAACTTCATGGAATGGAAAAGAATGAAAGAGATGGAAAGAAAGATGGATGGAAATGGATGGAAAATGGGTCTGTAACTCAGAGAATGAGTTATTTACCAGATGGAGTCGCCAGATGTGCTTTTGAATATGCCTCTAAAAGGCTGGATTTTGCCAAGTTACACACCAAACCTGGCAATATTAAAAATAGAAATTAAAACTTTGAAGGACCCAGAGGATGTAGTCTTCAATTCGGAATTCGGGTCTTGTTGTGCAGCTGCGGATCCCGAAAGGTACAGGCGGAACTCAGGTCATGCAATGCAACTTACAAAACCCGAATTGCCATGTGTCGGAACTTGGGACATGCCCGACACCCCGAGAAAACCTGAAATGACTATTGTCGGGAATAGGACCATGCAATGCATCCCCCAAAACCTGAAATGACTGTTGGGTCTTCTTTGATGTTCTCGGACCTCGAAAACCTGAAACCCAAAAAACCATGAAATTTTGAAAGTCAAAATCTCAAAAAACTAAGGATACCCTTTTGAAGATTACCCTCAGATCTACCAACTGGTGAAATTTTGACTTGTTTTGAGCAAGTTAAGCCCTTGAAAATTGATTTCAGAGTTCAGCCTGGAAGGTGAAAAATCTGAAATTGTAAAAACTGCAATTTTTTAGTCCGAATTTCATGAAAACTCCTTCAAATCTTGTGGAATGACCTCTTGGTCCCACCGGGCATGCCAAAACTATTGATGGCGAATCGCAGCACCCCTGAATTTCTGCAACTCGATGGGTTGAGACTCTTAGTGCGATTGCATAACATGGAGCTTTTCCCAAGTGTGGGACCTTGCAAAATCGGAAAAGCTCTCCGGATGAAGGCCGGTTCCTATTCCTCTGTTCAGATGCACACGTAAAAATGCAGAGGGTTTACTCAAAACCTAAACTAACTTGCCAAGGAGACAGGGTAAGAAGATGCATAAAAATAAACCTAAACTAACAAAGGTGATGCACCGAGGAATGAAGAACACCTGTCTTGCCAATAAACACAAACCATTAAAATGTAATGCAAGATCATGCACAGATAGCCAGATTCACAGTGAAAGATCAGGAGGATGCAAATAAACACAGAGAGGGTTGAGAATCATCCACTGGACATGCATTAATTTTCTCCAAAGATGATATAACACACTACAAAATGCCAAGAGGCAAGGTTGCATTACAGTTTTAGATGGGAGGTTTGAACTCCACAAATTCACTTGCCAAAGAGAAGAAGGGAGGGGCAAAAACAAGAATGTCCAACCTTTTGAAAGAATCCCCTCCTTACAATTTATAGGAAGAATGAGAGAGGAAAGAGAGAGGATTTCCAAATCTACCCCAACCACCTCTAGGTTGCATTTAATTCATCCCATTATGGTGGTAGGTGAGAACCCTAGCAAACCCAAAAAATGGTGAACTGTATTTTGCATTTTTAAGAATTTGTTCCCACCCAATTAAAGATATCCAGTTGTAGTTGGATAGAGGACCTCGTAAGCTTTCCGAAAATTCCAACCTTGCATGAATCTGAGCTCCCTGTGAAAAGTTATGGCCATCTGAATATCTGCGCCAGGGTCTGCTACCTGTCAGCGCTCAAAATGTTGCACCTCCTGAAGGTGCGCCTTGGCGCATCTGTGTGAGTGTCAAAATCCCTTTACCTATGCCATAGGCGCATCTATCTTCATGTCGACATCCATTTTCATGTGCCCTTTACCTGCACCTTGGCGCATCTATCTTCATGTCGACATCCATTTTCATGCGCCCTTTACTTGCGCCGCGCATCCATTGCCGTGTCGACACTCTTTGTTGTGCACCTCTTACCTGCACCTTGGCGCATCCATTTCCATGTCGACACTCTTTGTTGTGCGCCTTTTACCTACACCTTGGTGCATCCATTTCCATGTCAACACTCTTTGTTGTGCACCTCTTACCTGCGCCTTGGTGCATCCATTTCCGTGTCGACACTCTCTGTCGTGCACCTCGGCAATAAATTTTGGGGTCTAAGTTTCTTTGATTTCCATATTCTTCTGTTTGTCTATATCTACCCGGGGAGATATTTACAACATTTGCATGTAGGATCTACCTTTTGTGCTCTTCCCAGGTGCGTGGCACCTTTTCTCTCAACCATGCTCCTAGTAAGGGAATAACATTTTCCTACCTCAACAGTTTACACACCTCCTTAACCTCATCCAAGTCATCCTTTGGTGTTTTTACCGGTCTTCTTTTCTCATCTTTTCTAGCTTTCTCTTTTAAACATTGAATCTCCCCTTGTAATCTTTGAATTACATCCATGGTTTCCTGGTAGACTTCTTTCTGGTGATATGGGTTTGGATATTTCCCATATACTACTTCTTCCCTCGAAACTAGAGGTCTCTGCCTAGGCACTTCCATTACACGCGTGGGCTCGCTCGCCCTTGTTGTTATCATAACAGGCTCTAGTTCTGATTCACGTATTACTCACAGGAGCCATTACACGTCAACCTTCTTAATACTCACCATGGCAGCACCCTTATCTTTCCGGTGCTACTCACTCATATGTTCGTATAACTCTAGGCACTCTTCGTACTTATGTTTTTTTCCACACCATAAGCATTGTAGAAGATTTGGACATTCATGCTTATAATGGTCTATGGCTCCACAATTAAAGCATGTTCCATATGGGAACCCACTTCTTCCCCCACGGTTACCATGACCATGAAATCCTCCGTGAAACCCTTTTCCACGGCGTTTCTATATCTGCACTCTTCATACCCAAAGTCATCTCCTTTGGAGCTATTGGCAATGCCAATCTAGTACACACCAAGATCAATTGCCTCATGAATTTGGTCAATCAATCTACAATCCTTGGTGTCGTGTGTGGTTGAGGTACATATCTTACAATAACAAGACACATTTTTTCGGATCGCGCACCGTAAAAGCGGGCACCTACTTGCATCATGGTCCCCATGACGTATTTCACAATTTACTACTATGACGCGCACCACCTTTCGTGTACATATCCCACCATTATCCTTTATGTGTCCTTCTACGTTACAATCTATTCACCACATCCCACCGTGAATCTCTAGAACTATGTTGGCAGATAATTTCTCCAACTACTTAGCTATGGCAGCGATCTGAACCTCCATAAATGGGCTAACACCAGTGTCAACACTACCAACTGCCTCAGTGCATAAAGTAGCTTCCAACACTTCACGCGGGTCTGTGAATGTTTTATGAGACAAAGCCCTTCTAAAGGGTGTGATCAACCCTCTACGAAAAATCACTGAGCATGTTGTGAAGGGTGGATATCATAAGATAGTTTATAAAATAGAGTTTTAAAGTGTGCATCATATTCTTGCACGCTCTCTACCATTCCCTATTGGATTTCTTTGAGAGAGCTAATGCTCTTTTGTTCAAACTCAGGTATGTGGAATTCCACCAAGAATGTATTTCTCAGTGCGGTATAATCCACAACAGTTTGATGAGGGTCATACTTTCTATACCAACTATGCGTACGTCCTTGCAAGGTTGTCACAAATTGACTGGCCTTTCAATCCTAGGTTGTGATCCCCTTCACACGCCATAGCAACTCACACTTATGCACATGCTCTGCGGCATCTTCTATCCTTTATGTAATCTGGTAAATATACAAACATCTCGAAAAGACTTGAGGAAGTGGCTGAGGTCCTTGTCCTCCCGATCCATTCCTTGGTTTCCTCTAATGTTTCCTCCACCATATCCACTAGATCCTAAGCCACTAGCTTTGCCACTTCGACCTCCAGATCCTCCTGTGTTAAGTATAGGGCCCGTGTTTGTCGTGCCAAATGCTCCTGTCATTCCACTTAATTGTGAGTTGACAATTTGTGAACTAGTGCCACTCCCAGTAGTATTTCCTCCACCACTTCCTAACGCACTTCCAAAACCAGCTGGATATGTGCCTTGTCCAAACATTCCCCCAAATACTGGAATAGTGTGTGAAGCCATAGAAGTCCCAAACAAGAAGTTTTATCTTTTGGGTGCCGATCGGTTGCTTCTACTTATATCAAATGGATCAACTTTACTTTTCCCTCGTTCAAACAAACCAAGTGCCAAGGTTTGGTTGTTAGGTGGGGTCAGATGCACACCAACAACTCTTGTTTCTCTATGCAACAGACTCTCATTAGAAGCCACAAGATTTTCTCTCCCGCGCTTACCAATATGGGGTATCATAGATTGTTCGGGTTCCACATCCTCTGCGTGAACCTCAACTCCTTTCCACCATGTCTGGCTCCATAACCCACTTGTAATCCCATGTTGTCTATCGATCTCCCTTTCACGTGCTTTGTTATACTTAAGTCGTCTCTCCTCCCTTTATTTTTCAGTCATTATATCAGCCATCCTTCCCCAACTTGGCTTAATCGCCAAACACTCGGGGTGGTTTAGTTGGCCATAGGAAATGCCTCTAAACCCATTGTTACCATCAATATTTTGATCGCAAGGGGATAGCACGTAGAAATGATCCTCTGGGCTCCGTAAAAACTCAAACTTAACAACTTCGGGGACAGAATACATGGAAATGGCATATTCTAGAGTGTAGCTAGTCAATACTCCCTTCCACTAATGATCTATAACATGAGTCCATGTTAGATCAACATCTTGCAAGTTCCGATATGTTTCTTGGGTCTAAAGGTGTGAATTATAATACCACCACGATCTAGATGTATAAGCCGAGAGCCATTCAAATAAATCTATTGGGAAACAACAGAAGAAGGTTTCATAAAACTCATGATAAAGAGTGTCCTCCACCCATCTTCGTGTGTTAAACCCTGTGTCCAAGATTGAATCTCTGAGTGAATTTTTCCTCCATGCTTTTAAACCAATCTTCAACACCTTCAAGTGTTAAGCACTCTGCCATCACTTTTTACATAGATCATGATGTATGCCATGTTCCACTACAACTTTGAAAAGAGGTCTCAGCAACGAAACCAAGATGTAGTCATTTTTGCACCCCACCAAGAACAAGGGAACCTCATGTGCATCGGCCTATCACCCAGCGGGTGCTGGGCACTCACCCAAGGCATGTGAGAGGGAGATGAGTCTCTCTTTTATGTGAGTTTAGTGGAAGGCATAATTCATGATTCTGACTTAGTGATTTAACAGACATGAAGAAGCTATAGAGCTTAGGACGGCTTCTACACCCCTTCAGTCATAACAGTAACAAAGCGTAATGAATTAATAGAACTAGGAAGTTATAAATCCACAATAAGACTTAACATTCAAGTAAGGTTCATGATTATACAAGATTAAAAGCATAGTGGAAACATGCAAATAATACAGGAAGGAGATCTTAATATAAACATAGTGGTAACCTTATCACATTCATTCATAGTATTACTCCAAAACATCATAGAGTGGCGGACACACGGTCATACACCATATCTCGGATCTATATACATTTATGCTCACAAAACAAAATTTGCATTCCCCATTTCCCCATTACATCCTTACTAGAATCATTTACCCATTTTATCCCATAGTTCACGCAGTAATTCGGTAGAGATCTGCAACCTCACTTGTGTCTCTGTTCTTTACCAAGGGCATGCATATAAATAGGCATCTGAGCTCTAACAAAATCTTGTGTAACCTCGATCTAGCCCCAAGTGTCAAGGTGTGGGTTGCCCCAGGTGCATGCCTCTCCATGTCATGATTAGCTTTTGGATCTTCCTATCGCAAGGTATATTCCTTCTAGGACACCCTGTCGTTAGGTGGAACCTTATCCAAATGGGACACGTTTTTCATGTGTTCTTTCGAAAAGGTCGAAACGGCTAAGTCTCGAATTGTTCTTCGCATGCTCATGCATCCTTGGTTCTCCAAGAACCCCTTTTGAATTCTGCCTTGCATGCCTTCACTTGCGTGCTCCCTCCGGCCGTGTGTGCCTACGCGCCTTTAAGATTTGGTAGCTATATTAGGGGTCCAACACTCATCAAGCCAACTCACCCTAAGACCTATTCTTAGTAAGTTTCCATAACTAACTAAGACTTACCCAAACCCTAAAAATCAATGCCTACATTCTCTCTAACCAAATTCCTGCATGCTTACGAAGCTTCCACCTAATCCATGGGTTAACGACACGAGATCCCAGAAAATCAAGGGATCTACCTATTTTAGTAAACCTAGGAAATCCCACCTTGACTAATGTTGGTTACCCCTAACCATCACCAGGTTAAGCCGGAACCATCGTTGGTCACCTTTTAATCCCAAAACAACCTTATTTTGGAGGTTGGAAAACATTTGGCACATTCGGAGAGACATCACATCTTTCGAGAATGAGTTCTAGCGAGAACATGCATAAAAGGAAGGAGATCAAACATTTTCTCCTGCATAACCATCTAGCACTCACCCCAGTAAGGATTTGATCCAACCAAGCAAAAAGGAATACACATGCAGCCCATGCAGAAGATTTCCTACGATTGGTGATTATCTACAGTCTTCAATCTCTTACCAACATCTTCATCCCTCACTCACAAGCACCCAAGACCAGAATCCAAGTAAGTGGAACGTTGTATTCCTCTGGTTCATTTCATTTCATCATTATATTGTCACCCTTTTGTTCTCTTGGCCACCCACAGACATCTCGTTAATACTCACCCCTCCATATACCCATTAAAACTCCCACCCAAACCACCTAATACCTCATTCTAACCAACCAAAGTCCTTTGTGCAATCACAAAGGAGACCCAAAACTCATTTTGTAGCATTCCTAGTTTTCCACAAGATCGGCACTGTTACACCCAACCGGCATTAGTCTGCAGCATGTGCCCATATAACCCAGAACAATGACCTATCCACCTAATTCCACATCACCCTTATTCACTTGTGATCTACCTGAGACCTCTGTCAGACCTGCAGGGACCCTGAACCAGTTACTTGACCTTCAGATCTTATTTTAACTTAGCCTGTTAGATTAGATCTTTCTTATTGTATTTTGGATGAGATACCCAAATCATTTCAACTATGATAGGATTTATTTTATTACCCGCATTAAATTTTTTTAAACAAAGTGGATTGAAAACCATCAAGGAAGTACCACACTTATTGGATCTAGCACATGCTAGGCAATTCACTGCACATATTTTTAACTCTTTTTGGTGGTCTTACTTTCCATTATAGGTAGTTGCTCCTATCCAAAAAGAATCTCTCATAATCAGCTATGGATTCAGGAGTCATATGCGTGCAACAACCCATCAATCAACATTTCAACAGATATTCCTCCTCCTACGCTTGTTACCCTATCTTTTTCGTCAATATTTCAAATAAACGCCTAAGAATCGGTGAAAGAAGTAGAGCTAGCCATCAAATTCTCTTCCAAATTCAGGGTTACCATCAAGATTTTGATCACCAGTGGAATGCCTTACGATAGGTTCCCCTAGGATAACGTAAAAATTGGAACTCAACTACCTCCAGGAAAGAATAAGTGGAAATTGAGTACTCCAAAATATAGCTATTTAGAACACCATGAAACCAAGTGTCCACAACGCGTGTCCAAATCTAGTTAGCATCATAGAGGGCCTGAAATTCTTCCTGCATCTAGAAAAGTGTGTGAAACCTCTAATTCCTTTTAGACGCATAAGCAACTAGCCACTCGTATAACTCTATCGGAAAGATAACAAAGAAAATTTCATATAAATAATCATACAAGTTCTACTCCACCCACGTACATGCGTCAAACTCAGATCCAATGTTGAATCTCTAAGCATATTATTCTTCTAGATCTACTATCCACTCCTCAACACTTGATAAGGTTAACTGGTACGTCTTCATCATGAAACATCCTATGAAGAAGAGGTCCCAACAATGGAACCAATGATGCATCCTAGAATTTACTGTGAATAACCAGTGCGCATTCGGCACATCCTCGGTTTAAGCTAAGTGCTCACCCGAAGCGTGAAAAGGCACCAGGTCCCTCTTTAGAGTTGCTTGTACATAATTTTAGCATGATGATGTTTAAACATATTTAGATTCATAGCTAGACATAAGCATTCCATAGTGCATAATCCATATTTATATCTTAGAGAATCATAATAAATGAACTAAACAATAACTATGATAAGATTAACCATACAAGAACCATATTCAATCATGTCTAATACCATTATCCAACCAATATACTCCATTGCATTAAATACTATAAAACAGAAGATTCTTACACTACATTAGTATCTCCATGAGTCATGTGTGTGTCAAAACCAACAACACAACTCTACAATAATTCACCACTTACTAAACTACACAAATAAATACATATTTATAGGGGTGGGGAATTTCCCTTCACCACCCATGCACTTCTCAAAATAGGTCACATGCCGATAATATCCATGCGCATTTACAATAGTATGCACAATATACAAGTTCTCTAACAATAGATGTCCTATAGTTAACTCCAAGTAGAAATCCTATTATTATCTTAAACTATGCATGGCGCTTATCTGCCGCTTGTTCCCAAAATACCATTGTGTGGAGCGCAAGTCTTCATCTCTATGTGTGCTCCACACATTATCTCCAAAAATAGCCTTTATCCACAAAATCGGCTAAGCCCCGAGACAAAGTGTTCTGGCACATGTTTCCTTTCCTATCTTCCCGTGCCTTTAAATGTGCCTTGTTCCCACATGCGCATCCTTTGTGTGTATTCTCCTTAGAGCAATATGTTTTTCGCTTAAAAATAAGTTTATTAGTTTTTTCATAAACTTCCCACTTGTATTGTATAGCCTCAATTAAGGCACACCATTATATCAAGCTCAAAAAAATCTTTTCAGAAAAAATGAGGTTCAAGTTCTACCATATGGCCAAGATATTACTATTTTCCAATGAATTCTCTAAACAAGGGTAAAGCTTCCAAATAGTAGCGTCAAATTTAACATCTCAAATAAAAACTCTATATTACTAAAACACGTAAATATCTATGTATGTCACCATTTAATTAGACACAAGTTCCAAATAATATTTATAGCGAAGTTTGTGTTGATGGTACCTACTATAGATACCTAATTTTTGTACAAGCCTTGTTATTAAAATGTTTGGAACTTTATTTTGTACATATAGATCATTGGTTCAAACTAGAGTCTTATTAGCGCATGTTCCCCTTGTATTGGGCCATGTATTGTTTTCCTAGGGGCTTCCTTTCACTTTATGTTTTGTACTCTTTGGGTTACCGTTAAAATATCTACTCAATCTGAAACACTTGGAAGCTTACAAAACAACTAGTTATTTCCCTTATAGGATTTAAGATATTCCTTAAATGTACAAAACACTATTTTATGGTTCATTATGTCTTGAATCTACCTATTTTTTATGGTTAGTTTGTGTGCCAATAAGGTTAAATTTTGAATTTTAAAATTATATATATACAAATTCCTTTAAAACATTTTAATATTAAGTAGCTATAATTTTTATATCAAGAAAAAATGAATAATTCTACTATAAAGGATACTTATTTAAGTTTTCATACTGTACCAAGAGGAGGCCTAAGAAAAGTTCATATAAATGCTATTCTTTTAGGTAGGACTAAGAGTGATAGACCACTACTTCAATAATCATATTGTATTTAGATATACATAGAACTACATAAGCCCTTATTCACAACGAATATATATAGAGAAATGTTTCCTCTAAAATCCATTAGAAGTTTTTCTCGCCTAGTATAGGGTATTTTTGTCATGGTCCTTGAGTGTTGTCATGCTCTCAAACAAGGACCATACATATACCAAAAATATGTTTCAATTCAAGAAATTGAGAGAGGATTTTTATCGAAGACACATATAAAGGTTCTCATAAAGTTTCAAGGATATTGGAAATTGTTGAAAACATAAACAATGATTTCATGAAATGATCAATGAATTTTAGGAAATTGAGAGTTTTTATTTCACCTTGAATGGATGAACTAGACTTTGAAAATGATTGGAAGTAGAATTTTCCTCTTTTTTCATATTTATTATAGTGTAAATAAAGAAACAAAAATATTAGAAAATCAACTGTGAATTTTGAAAAACTAAGAGAATTTTTTTAATCAAATCAAGTAGAAAATCATAAATATCAATTCATTTTAGAAATGTTACTATTTTTATCCATTTCCAGCCTTCAACATTGCACAATTGAGTCAAAATTTTAGTATTACTCTAAGGATCCCCTTTTCAAGTTTAAAGTATATTAATCTTATATTTTTGTAAAATTCCATGTTCTAGTTTACTATACTTATTTATTTATTATCCGAATCTAAATTATGTAATACTATAACATATTTTACACCATTTTGGGTAGAGTGGTTTAAATAGTTTGTGAACCCATGTTTTATTGAATCTACAAAACTTAGGGATTCTTCCTAGGGTTTCATACATTCTCTTTAGGGTCTAATTTTTATAAATATGAGTTCTTTAAAGTTTCTATCAACCATTTCCTTTTTTACTAATCATTAGGATTTTGCATGCAAGGACATGTCATATTTCTGAACTTTTCTCCTACTTTCTTGTGTATATTGTTTACATTCTTGTGCTTCTCTCCCTTTCTCATTGGTAGATGTAACTTATATATGGCATGTGTTTTATGATTATATGGAGGGTTATTATTTTTATATGTTGGTTGACATAACGATATGGTTGTTATACAAATGTTTATTAATTATTACATGTTTATTTCCTAACTTGTGTGGCAAGGTTGTTATCATATGGTTTGTAATATGACAAAGTTGCATGTGATTTAAAAACATTATATACATATAATAATTAATAATGTTTTTACAGCTCCCTTTAATGATACATATCATTTGACTCATTTTATGACAGCTAAATATGAGACAAATCTTGCAACAACCGAGAGGGATAGAGGACACATTACTTCCATCCCTGCTTCTTCTTGGTAGCCTCAAGGTGGGGTTACCCAAAACACCCCATGTAGCCTTCCTCATATATTTGTAGTGCATCATGATAAAATTCATGAGGTAGATTACATAACAGCTCAAATGGGTAGAGTATTATTTTGTTCCATCTACCATTTGTCTTTTTAGCCTCAAGATGAGGTCAAACAAAATAGTATGGCTAGCTTTCATCCTAGATTTATAGTGCATATTGTTAATGATTATGAGTTAGATGTTGTAGCAATTTAAAGGGGTAGAGAACACAATTCTATCAACCCTTCACTTTTGGTTGATCCTAAAGGTGGGGATAACCAAAATTCCCCTCCTAGCATTCCTCCACCTCCTAGATTTATAATACATATGGCTAAGGATTATGATATCATAGATCAACTTAAAAATACAACTATTAAGATTTCTATCTCAAAATTATTCAAAATGTGTAACTCTTACAAAGACATAATTTATGTGATCTTCCATAAAATGATATTGAGGCTACATGTTTTTCTTCTATTTAGAATACTTTGAAAGATAAAGAAAGCATCATATCCTTTGTGAAATGAGACTTACTTCACAAGAACATTGTCGATCCACATTTACCATTATACATTCAAATTATAATTATTTATAAAAGATAAATTATGTTCATGTGGACGATGGGTCATAATTGAATATATGTAGTGTCATCTTCCTTAATGCACTCAGCCTTGGAACACAATCTATTACACATTTAGACATGAAAATTGAAGGCCTTGAAAATGTACCAAGACAAGATTTAAGGAAGATTACATTGAACATACCTATTGGACCATAAACATTCTCCGTAATGTGAAAAATGATTTGTAATGATTTAAATTAAAATATTTTACTTGGTAGGAGTTGAATTCATGCTATGAATGCAATCCTCTCAATATTGCATTGATACTTGAATTTGTTTCATGAGGGTTGTGTGTTTGTGTGTGTGTGTTTTATAGATAATGTTTTCTAGTATTTTGAGATGAAAAAACCCACGATAGGATTCATTACACATTTTAATACACTACAACTATCTATTAGGGATCAAATCATATTATTCCAATGGATCAAACAAACAAATTTAAAATTTGTGAAACTAATAACTTTTAAGAAAATAATGAGGGTGATTATACACATAATGGTATATATGAAAATTTATCCAAGATCTCATTTGCTCATGTTGATAAAGCAACATATTGAGATTATGTCCATAAATTTGATATTAATAAATTATATTTCATATCCTTGTAGACACTAAATCACACACTTTGGGTATATTTCTAGGTACTGATCACATACCACTATTCATATGATTCCTAAGAGAGAAAATTACTAATTGCCCATTGTCATTGGCCTCTTTTCTTTATTTTTAGTTTCCTTCTTGGTCTTACACACCTTTCCCAGCCTGAATTTTGATACTTTAGTATTTGTGAGTCTCGACACTAGCGCCTAGTCAAGATGCCAACACCCTGTGTGGCCCCATCCCCTCTGGGTACCCCCAAACTCTTTGTATCTTGCTCGCATATTTTAGGTCCTTTCTATTTGTTGGGAATATTTTTTCTTGGTGGTTGGCCTTTTATTGGTTAATTAAAAATTCAAATAAGGGAATCATATAAATATAAATTTATGTGACCATAATAAAGGACCAAGCACTAAACATCTATTACTATCATCTAAGGTTACATCCAAAGGCATTTCAAGAGCATTAAAGCATCCATCTAGCATCCATTCAAGGCATTGCATTCTTATACATACACTTCATAGGAGGGCAAGTTCATTCTTCCATGCACACATCTAATTACATTTTTACATCTATCTATTGCTCGCTATCAAGTTCATCTTGCACAAGAGCCACCTAGGGAAACATTATACACATACACACGCAAAACTACATGGATTTTGAAATGCAAAGTGTAACACATGAATCGTAAGTTCACTTAGTTGGGTGGATGTCGGGGTTAGTACAAATCCCCATTTGCATATTTTTATTTTTAGGATTTGATGTGTTTTGGGGTTTTGTATGTGCTTTTTCTCTTTACGAGGTTTTACGGTGAATTTTGCAGGCATAGTGTGACACATAGGTGATCAAAAGGGAAGGGAAGTGACATAAAAATGACACAGAAAAATCACTTTCCAACCATTTTCACAGTCACATGAACCTAGAGAGGGTCCCTAGTGCCTGTGTGCCCCTAACCTAGTCCAGGCGCCCTAGTCCCAACATTTATGACACTCGCACAATTTTTTGGGATCATTTCAATGACAACTTTTCCTCATGTTCCAACATGTTTCCATCTCTGCACAAATTTTAGGTTATTGTGAAATCATATAAGTATCTAATCCCTCCTCTTGCACTTAGGGTTTCAAATTTATTAACTTGCTTGTGTCAAAATTGTACTTTATTACTATATCATTGCATTGTTACTTTGTAATTAGAATTCAACATTTATGTTCAATATCTTTACAAGAATTTGGCAAACCTGACGCATTTGAACACTCTTGGGTCTTCATTTCTCCAGTTCTTTCTTTGGGGCTTATCATCATGGATGTCTTCATCCATGCCTTCTTGTAGGACCATCCTGATTGTATCAATAAACTCAGGTCCTATCTAGCTAACACTTATATTCATCCTCATACCTCATCTCGGAGTATGTGTATCATAAGTTTACTTCTATTTTATCTCTCAACAAAGATCACATTACTTTCACATCAGATGAGTTTCCTTCTCAAGCCATTTTAGAACATGATCCCCCCTGTATATTCAATTTTGTATCAATAATATCGAGGTTAAGCGTGCCTTAGTTGATAATGGTTCTGGGACTCAATATTTGTAATATCACTTTGCTCTACCAATTAGGTATTTCAAGCCTTTTGGATCCTTCATCCGTATTAATTCATGGATTTGACAATATCCCCAATGATGTATTAGGTATTATCATCCTCCCTGTCACCATCGGGCCATGTATGTTACCCATTCCATGCCACGTAATGCCCAACAATCTTAATTATAATATTCTTCTTAGTCGACATTAGATCCATGCCATGCATGCGGTCCCTTCCACTCTTCAGATGTGGCTTAAATTACTTTATTAGGGAGTTTTATATGATGTTCCAATAGATCCATCACCATTTGCATATTGTAATTCTATTAAGCATTCTGTTGACACTCCTAGTTCTTCTACTTCTAGTCAGGATTTTTCCAAATATGGTCTTGGATATAAATATTTTCTCCATTATGGTTTTTTTTGGTAATGGCCTAGGCCCGCATGGGAAAGGAGTCATAGAACCATGGGCTCTCCCCACTCAATCTAGAAAGCTTGGCTTGGGATACCATCTCCCGTATATACCTTCTTTGGAATCTTATACATTGCTCTACATACTTCTTCGCTTCCTTTGGTATATACGGACCTCATTAGTGATTTTTACATTACTTGGGATAATTTAGACACTTTTGCTACTAATGAATCTCTTCGGAATACATGGGGGTTTACAATCACCTCCCTTATTTTCATCATAAGAAGCATTCTCCATCACTTCTTAATGCTACTACCTACTTTGGAGAGTCTGATACACTTACTGAAAGTATCGATCCTCCTGATATTATTCCTACTGACCCATACATTAAGGATTGGTTAGCTCTTCTCAATGAGGATACCATTCAATATAATATCAGCACTTCTAATAACCCATGAATTATTTTATTAGCTGCTTCTCTCACACATTATGAGAAAAATGATATCAAACAAGTTCTTTAGGAGCTTTCAGACATCTTCACATGGGACTATATTGATATGCCGGTATTGATCCATCTATAGCTATGCATAACATTTTCTTAACCCTAGTGAAAAAACTGTTCAACAAAAATGTGTAAAATGCACCTAAAGGTCACACTTCTAGTTAAAGAAGAAATACAATGAATATTAGATGTTGGCTTTATTCGTGCCATCAATTATCTAGAGTGGGTGTCTAACATTATGCCCGTTATGAAACCGGATGACAGGGTCCGTTATTGCATAGAATTTTGTGATCTAAACAAGGATTCTCTCAAAGATAGTTTCCATTTACCACACATAGATGCCATTGTTGATTCCATAGCCAAGTATGATATTATTTCTTTCATAGATGGCTTCGCTTAGTTATAACCAAATCAAAATCAATCCAAAATATCAAGAAAAAACTTCTTTTACTACACCATGGGGAACATTTTGTTACACCATCATGCCCTTTGGCCTTAAAAATGTCGGGGCCACTTATCAGTAAGAAATGATGCACATCTTCCATGATTATATTCACAAGATCCTTGAATATTATGTTGATGATATACTTGTTAAATCATGACACCATTCTACACATGCTCAAGATCTTCGCACACTCTTTGAACATTTACGATAATATAAAGTATGCTTAAATCCAAAGAAGTGTGTTTTTGGAGTTACAACTAGAAAGCTCCTTGGATACATTATCTCACAACGTGGTATTGAAATAGATCCTAATAAAATCAAGGCAATTATTGACATGCCTCCACCTCGAAATTTACATCAATTACACTCGTTACAAGGAAAATCTAGGCCATTCAATGGTTTATTGCACAACTTGTTGATAAAACCCAACCATTCACATGCTTAATGAAGAAGGATACTAAATTTTTCTTGGGATGATCATTTTCAACAAGCATTTGATGTTATTAAAGCATATATTTTAAATCCACCTATCCTAGTCCCTCCCACAATTGAGTGAACTTTCTTGTATATATTTTTGTTACGTTTCATGCTTAGGATCCCTCCTTGAACAACACAATGATTCTAAACACAAGAGGTATATTTATTATATCAGTCAAACTTTACTCTCTTATGAATGAAAATATAGTTACATTGAAAACTATGCCTTTGTCTCTGTCTTTGTAGTAGAAAAGTTGCACCACTACCTTCTTAACAATGAGGTCCATATTATTACCAAAGTAGATCCATTACAATACCTCTTGTCCCACACACATCTCGCAGGAGACACTTGATGCGATGGGTCATGTTACTCACCAAATTTGATTTCAAATTCATTCCACAAAAAAATCAAAGGCCAAGTTATTGTTGATCAACTAGCTAAAGCACCTCTTCTTGATGCATCTCCTGTTTTTGATTCTTTTTGTGATGATTTCACTACTTACACCATCGAAACTGATACTTGGACCATGTATTTTGTTGTATCTTGTTGTCTCTTTGACACCGAGGATGGGATATTCTTCATCACTCCACATGGTGATCCTCTCCCCTTTGCATACCACTTAGGGTTTTCTTGTACTAATAACATTACTAAGTATGAAGCCCTCATTCTCAGCCTTACCACTGCTCAAAATCTCCTTATCCAAAATATCTACATACATGGTGATTCATATCTCATTATTAATCAAGTTAATGACACATATCACACAAAAGAGGAACACCTAATTCCATATAATACACTTGTCAAGGATATCTTAGCTACATTTGAGTCTTACTCTCTTACTGCCATCCCCTGTAAAGAAAATCATCATGCAAATGATATTTCTAGTGTGGCATTTCTTATCCTCGGGACATCACGATGAGCAGGCCATGTTCATCATCTGGAACTTATGACAACCTTCCACTTCTACTTCACCTCTAGTAGTTTGTGCCATCACACATAGTCATGAAAACCTTGAATGGTTCACTCCAATTTACAAATTTCTTTATCAAAAAACCATTCCCGATGGTCTATAACCTCATGAATCTCATCGTTTACGATGCAAGTCCACACATTACGTCATCATAGGGGCATAATTATTTAAATGATCAGTTGATGACCATTTGCTATGATGTTTTGGAATCACCGACATCTCACCCGCTATCTCTCAAATACATGACAACCTATGTGGTGGCCACTTCTCTGGAAAAGCTATGTCACATAAGCTCTTATGTTAGGGATATTATTAGCCTACCATGGAGAAATACTTCCTATAATACTCTAAACATTGTGAGAATGCCAAAAGCACAAAAATATTCACCATGCACCTACATATGATCTCCAATTGATTGCTCTAACATGGCCATTTTATTTATGGGGTTTCGATATTATTGGCATGATAAATCCTTAAATCCTTAATCGATTGATGGCCATAAGTATATTATTACTACTACAAAAATATTTACTAAATGGGTGAAGAAACACCACTTCAAAATACAATTGGTTCTAATATTTGTCATTTCATCACTACGCACATCATTACACACTTCTACATTCCCTCTACCATTATCATTGATAATGGGTCCTCTTTAAAAATAAGGATGTTCAAAATTTTTTTTACAAAATTAAAAATTAAACAATCATTCTCTACTCCTTATTACCCATAGGGAAATGGCCAAGCTAAGGCCACCAATAAAACCATTGTCAAAATCTTACGCAAGACTATTGACACTAGCGGTGATGACTGGCATAATCAACTCCTATATGTTCTCTCTGGGCTTACCACACTAGTGTGCATATGCCCACTAATGCCACCCCCTTCTCGCTAGTCTATGGTACTGAGGCCATCATTCCATTGGAACTTGAGATACCATCATTACGTGTTTCACTCAAAGGCATACTTAAAGATAATGAATATCAAAAAAGTTCTTACATGAGCTTGAAATGCTTGACTCTTATCATGTCCAAGCTCTTGAACATCTTTCATGCATATCAATCTTGCATCACCCAAGCATATAATCACAAAACTCATCTCTCAAGTTCAATATGGGTGATCTTGTGTTAAAATAAAATCAGAAAATATGAATGTTGAAGCTCCCCCAAAGGTAAATTCAAGCCAAATTGGTTTGGTCCTTATATCATCACCGATAAGCTTGCGGTGATGTGTTTAGCCTTCTGCCACTCTTTTGGGTAAGCCACTTTAAAACCCACTCAACGTTATGCATCTTAAGCGATACTATGCATAAACAACATACACTCGCTAGATGACACACTCTTATGCTATGGTTCACACTTGACTATTGAGGGCATACTACATTCATGAACCTCACATCATACACACTACACATTTCACACTCGGTGCATTCAAAACACATGTTTCTCAGTACATTCATCATGGAACACTTCCCTATGACGTAATCTAGTTCCATGGTTCATACTCAACTACTAAGGGTATAAATATGAAATGAACCTCACGACAATCACTCAATCTCTACACTATACGCTTTATCAATCAAGCCATTTCCCGACGACACACTCTTTTTTATGTTTCATTCTGAACTGTTGAGGGGGAATTTATAAATGAACCTCATCTCATGCATACTCATTCACATTTTCTTAGGGATCACGCTACTCCTACCACACTCACATTGCATTCCATTCCATCTTACTCATCCACAACATACTACATATCTTGGTTACATATTGTTCTCTCTTATTTATACTCACATGTGCACTTTGCTTACTATGTTAGGTGGATATTTTTATGTCATTATCTTTATCATATACACATGCATGTTAAATTTCCTTCTAGTTGTGAATGTAGCCTTTACAAAGATCATTACATGCAGCATAAGTACTACTTGCATGTGCTACTCTTACCACTCCCACAATGACTCTGGGGCATCTGCATTCATACACATTACATGTGATATTATTTCGATTTATACTATTTCTTATTCATACTAACACACTACTATATCAGATCATACACACATTGACATACTTTTTATCTTTCTAACATGCTAATAGGTGCTTTATGTACAACATTTGTCTTGTAGAAACTCTTTGCTATCATGGTTGTATGTACTCTTTTCTTGTCACTATTTTTCATTGTTTTTCATTGTATGTTGTTGTTTGCGGGCTTTTCCCTTTGTCTTGTGTGCACATTATATGCATTTTTTTGCTTTGGCCTTAATTGTCTTGTGACATTGTGAGCTATGTCCCATGTTTCAAACCTACTTTTCATGGTCTACATTGTATTCTTGCTTGCTAGATTAGATATTGTCTTCTATATGCGTATTTGTCTTATTTTCACTAACACATGTTTCCAACCACTTTTTTTGCATGTGCCTTGATTTCTACTAAACACACTCCCTCCCCGCAGGCATCACTTTCAGATCAGCATCTGGTTCTCTCCTTTGGGTCACATAATCCTAGTGATGTTACATGCACCCCAAACGAGGGGGAATCATTGGATGAAACAGTCACCCCATATAGTAGTCCATAGTCATAGTACAACATAGTTTAGTACTGAGTAATCAAAAAAGTGTACGGTTAGAACAATGATCGAGAATATGACTTGGGTTTTTAGCGTAACATAGATGCTAGCTCCCAGGACATAGACACGAGCTCTTATGCACTCTTAACCCTTCTTAGAAACCTACGACAAAGGGATAGTTACAACATTTTTCTTAGATCAACATATTTTTTAATGGTCTACATAATAGTCTTCTCAAGAAGTGTACAATCCTTTGGCAATCAACATGCATGTATTCTATCTCGTTTTACTACTCGCGTTGGATCAAACTAGATCTAAATGGATCAAATGTGAACATACCATCTACAATGGTGTATACATTTTGGGAAGTATTCAAAGGTTGGATAATAATACTAGACCTTTATCCCTACACTTATTCTCATCGTGGCATGAGATCACCCAAAAAAATTGCACTTGAAAAATTAGTGTGAGATCTCTCGAAAAAATCATTCTTGGCATGAGATCACCTAAAAAATAATCCTTGTACAAAATTTTCAGGATCCTTTCTATCCTTTCACATATCATGGATTAGGGGCACATATTCCTTTTCACATTTTTACATACTTTTTTGCATACTTAGATCGAATTTTCACATATACTCAACTTTGACTACTCTTTTATTATTCTCTTTTATAGGCCCGTCATTATCGGAAGTAGCACTCACATCATCAAGCATAAAGTAACATCGACAAAAGGTACAACATGACATACACACATATGATTTCACCCCTAGGGTCATTTCCTCTTCTCTAGCTTACATGCTTCATATTATTCACTTCAATTTTTTTCTAATCTCCTCGACATGATTTTCACCATCGATCTACATGGTTATTAGGTATGCATCTCTTACCTAATTTATTTTATCAATAATTCTCTCAACATCATAAAGTGAGGACAAATGTAGACATTAAATCACACACTTTGGGTATATTTCTAGGTCCTGATCACATACCAATATTCATATGATTCATAAGTGAGAAAAGTACTAATTTACCATTGTCTTTGGCCTCTTTTTTCTTTTTGGTTTCCTTCTTGGTATTACACACCTTCTTTCCCAACATGAATTTCGATACTTCATTTATTCTAAGTCTAGACAATAAAACCTAGGTGCCACCATCACCTCTAGGGCCCCCAAACTCTTTGTATCTTTCTCGCATCTTTTGGGTCTTTCTAGTTGTTGGAAATCTTGTTTTCTCGGTGGCCGACCTTTTAGTGGTTAATTACGAAATTCAAATAAGGGAATCATATAAATACAAAGATATGTGACTATAATAAAGGACCAAACACTAAACATCTATTACTATCACATAAGGTTGCATCCAAAGGAATTTCAAGAGCATCAAAGCATCCATTCAAGGGACAAGGGATTGCATTCTTCTATATACACTTTATAGGAGGGGAAGTTTATTTTTCCATGCACACATATACTTACATTTTTTTACATCTAGCTATTTTTGATATCAAGAACATCTTTTACAAGAGCCACCTAGAGCATGATTCTACACATACACATGTAGAACTACATGGAGTCTAAAATGTAGTGTAACACCTGGATCATAAGTTCACCCGGTCTGGTGACCACAAGGGTCGCACAACTCCCCATTTGCATATTTTTCTTTTTAGGATTTTATTTTTTTTGGTTTTGTAGGTTCTCTTTCTCTTTGCAAGTTTCAGGTGAATTTTGTGGGCATAGTGTGATACACAAGTGATCAATAATGAAGGGCGGTGACATATAAATGACACACGGGAAAATCAATTTCTCGACTATTTTCATAGTCACGGGAGCCTAGAGAAGGTCCTTAGTACTTAGGAACCTCGACCCAAAGATAGGTGCCCTAGTCCCAACATTTCGATGCTCGCATGAGTTTATGGGATTATTTGCAACAATCTGTCCTCCTATTCCAACACTTTTCCATCTCTGCATAACTTCAGGATTATTACTAAATTAGCTATCTCATCCCTTCTCTTGCACTTAGGGTTTCAAATTTATTAGCTTACTTGTTTGTGTCAAAACCATACTTTATTGCTATATCATTGGGTTGTTACTTTGTAATTAGAATTTAAAATTTATGTTCTATATTTGTTAAATCACACCCGTAAGGACTATGGAAGACCTCATACATCATTCATGTTCAATAAAACATAAGATTATGATGATAAATAAAAATAATATCTTACATAAAATTATTTTCATAGTAATAAAACAAGAACACCTCCTAATATTACTCAAGCACAAGTAAAACAATATGGATTCAAAATAAAAAGCATACAAAAAATGTTATATAAAGGTGAACCTTTAGGAAAATGTGAGCAAGGTATCAAACAACCAATTATCCTAATTTCTCATTGATCCAAAATGGGACCTTGATATAATGATGATTCATAATTAAAAGATGAGTCCTTTCAAGTAGTTCATGATATTCCAATGTTCATAATAATGAAATTTATATGGAATATGACCCTTTATACATAATTTTTAAAAATCTAGTGTTGGTGAAATAATTTCTCGTTTTGTAATTTATGTGTTTCCACTAATGGTGACGAGGATAATCCCCTCCTTCTTGGGTATGTGAAGGATCCCATTATTGAATGTAAACTATCCTAATTCTATGGGGTGGCCAAATAGGTCGGAGATCACACAAAAACACTTCACTGAACTTGTGGCAAAGTGCTTGTATGAGGTACAAGGGAGGAATTTTTAGTGACGAGGGAAAAAGGAGAGACATTAGGAAAGAGAGATTTACTGTTGTGAGTAGGCACAAACAAATTTCACACACAATAACCATAGTAGGTCCACATTCAATTAGAGGAAAGAAAAAATGTAAGAAAATAGTAATATTTATAAACTAGAGACACATAGTTCTTTAGATTCATCAATGAAGGACACACAGATCCTTCTTGGTTATTAAAGATTACCATGTTTGCAAAGTTACATGATAGAGAGAGAATAGAGGGAAAAAAATAAAATGAAATGGAATAAATACAACCCTTATTTCTTATAGTGATCATATAAATCTCAACAACTTACTACAATCCATAATTACCACAAAAAAACTAACATTCAAGCTTCATTGGAATGGAGAAACCATTATAATTTATAACAATGCAGATGTCTTCTCATCTACCCCCCACATGAATTTTCAAGTTCTTATTCAACTTGTGACTAGGAAGTGAGTAAATAAGTCCCCTTTATATAAATCAAAAGGTACTTTTACAATGTAAAATTAGAGAGTATCTTAAGTGAATAAGACAAAATACCATAATTGCATATAATAAAAAATTAGAAAGGGGGAGAGAAGAGGAGAAAGAATGAATAAAGGAGGAGAAGAGAGTTGACTAATTTGAAGATGAAACCATGTATGATGGAGAACTTACTGAATCATGATCCTTGAGGGAGAGTTTCTAGAATTAACTCTTGTCCTTTGAATTCCGATGAACAAAGCCACCCCAGGTTCCACCTTGTCTTCTTTAGGAATGCAAACACAACTCAACACCTTGATCCATGTCTTTGAAACCTCACTGATATCCTTGCACTAATTATACCATTATTTTTTATCTCTTGAAATGTTGGAAATAGATCCTTTGATGTTGGCAAGGGACTCTAAGGTATCTTCATTGAAGGAAAGAGGATCACCTACCTCTTTCTTGACCAACTCCTAGAGGGAAACAATGAGTTCTTCGATGATGAATTCTCGGTGAGTGGAGGGAACTCAAGGATCTCGAACATAGTTGCAAACCTCATTCAAAATCTTAAAAGAATTTTTCCACTAGAGTCAAGTTCAGATATTACATCTTCTATCATATTGTATCTAGCATCCATGATGCATACCCAAACTAGGGACAAATTATCAGTAATTGATGTGAATATATTTTTTCTCATGAGGGTGTGAGAGTTAAGGAGCTCATCTCGGACATAAGTGGGAACACCTCATCCAAGTGAATATTTTCTCTTTCAATCTCCTCTCTTGCTTTCTTCACTTCTGAAAAAGTGGTGAGAACATACTTGATTAGAGAGAGGACCTATGGAAATAATTTCTTTCCTTTCTTAATGATATTCTGATCCATTTATCATCATCCTTCCCCTAACTCCTAGAGGGAAACAATGAGTTCTTATGATGATGAATTCTTAGTGAGTGGAGGGAACTCAAGGATATGAACACAATTTCAAACCTCATTCAAAATATTAAAAGAATTTTGTCCATTAGATTCAAGTTCGGATATTACATCTTCGATCATATTGTATCTATCATCCATGATGCGTATCCAAACTAGGGACAAATTATCGATAACTGATGTGAATAGATTTTTTCTCACAAGGGTTCGAGAGTCAAGGGAGCTCATCCTAGACATAAGTGGGAGCACCTCATCCAAGTGAATATTTTCTCTTACAATCTCCTCTCTTGATTTCTTCACTTCTAAAAAAGTGGTGAGAACATACTTGATTAGAGAGAGGACCTATGGAAACAATTTCTTTCCTTTCTTAATGATATTCTCGATCCATCTCTCATTATCCTTCCCCTACATCATATACCTTTGTGATTTCTTGATCACTTTAGGGTGAAAGCTACTAATTGGAGGAATGTCTTCCATAGGGAATGAGGGTGTTGAATCGGGCTCTAGGAAAGGTTAAATGTAAGTATTAAGAGTTTTTAAATGTTCCTTTAATTGCTCAATTGTTCATTTTTACTCTTCATTTCGTGTAAGGATCCAAGTTGAAGACTCCTTGAATAAGTGAGCATCACCCTCATGGATAGCTTGACCCAAAGAGACCTTCATCATTACATAATCATCGGGTGTCATTTATTTCATGAGATTATTTAACTTTGGATGTACCACCTCCAAATATTGAGATTTGGAGACCTCAGTGTAAAAATGAGAAGTTGTTTGTGCTTTCTTTCCCTTCTTAGTCCTTACGTATTTTGAGATGGCCTTGAAGTTATGTGTCACAACTTGTACTTTCCTTGATTCTTCTCTAAGAAATTCATTAACCCATGAAAAAGGCTCAGAAGGTGTGGAAATGAAACTAGCAATCTCAGGTGCTTTGTGGGAGACCAAAGCATGAACGATATGGGATAATTCAAGTGATTCAATAGGAACACATGGATCTATCAAATGGTTAGGAGACTAGAATAGATCAATCTAAGATGGTTCAAGTTGTTTTAGAGGATTTTCTTCAACCTTAGATCTCTTGTATACCTTCACAAAAGGAGATACTTCAATATCACCACATCCATATTCTTTTTATTTCTTGAATGAGATGAACCTGTATCTTCATATACCATGGTTCATTTCTTTGATGTCACATGTTTCTTGAGCATTTATGAAATCATGGAAAGAGAAGATGATTGCACTGCTCAAAACATAGGACCAAAATGGGGAAACAAAGGTGTGTGTGAAATTTGAACTTGATATAGATACTATTTTTATTAAATTATACCTCACCATCAATTTTTTTAAGCCAACTATCCCAAATTTAAAATATTGCAAGCTCTTTGAGTTTCGAATGTGGATAATTGCATGGAGATTCTAAAATTATTGTTTCTTTGTCTTCAGAACTTACTATTTTTAGTATTACTCTAGTGCAAACTTAGTGAAAATATAAGTGTGTCTTCTAAGTGTCTCTGTTTGAGCTGAAATTTATTTTATTAGATTAGGTTTTTCAATGTGGTTTCATGCTCTAATTTTCAAGAGTTTTTAATCATTGGATCTCTTGGGATATTAAAATTCAACATTTTTTGCTGGAATATTAAAATAAATTATATAAAAAAATGCATGGAATAAATAGAAAAATTATTTACCTCATATTCAAGGCATTTTGGAGTGCAAGCTATAGACTAAGTTTTAAGGAAAACAGAGCAAGGATCAAGGAGATATGAGCAAAAGTGTGGTTTTCAATGGAGGTTTCTTAAAAATTTGGCATCATAACAACATACCAGAAGCAATGGAGGGAAGAAAAATATGAAAAATGACATAACATGACTAAGTATTTGTTTTAAACTCATCTCCCCTCACTAACCTAGGTAACTCACCCCTTAACCCACTTATAACTCACTTTGCTTAACCCGGGTTAACTGACATGAGAGAGTGGGTTAAAACTTACTAAATGGGTCTTAGATGTCCCCATGTCCCTTACCACATTTAGTAAGGGAAAAAGGGACATCAAGGGTGTGAAAATGTGTCATGGGGAAAACTTCATGAAGAGGGGGCAAGGGGCATGGGGTTTGAGTTGTGAGGTTGAGAACACATACCTAGTGAGCAAGTTATGAACTTCAAGTGATGAAACTAGTATCCTCCATGTGGTAGAACACTTTTATGTCCCCCATGTCCCTTTAGTAAGTGGGAAAAGGGAAATAAGCATTATCCAAATGTGTCAAGGGTATGATCTTCATCGAAAGGGGCAAAATTTGAGAGTGAGGTGAAAACATGCTCCTAACCACCAGATGATTTAATTTAATTTAAATTAAATCTAAATTTTAGAGTAACTAATAATGTAAAATCTGATAAGATACAGCGAAATACAAATAATAAGTTCTCAAGAAATGCAATAATATAAGAAAATATAAGAGATAGATTACTTAGATGATTTTTATGTGATCTCGTAGATGTCCTAAACTATGTGTATACTAGATCTAGTAGGGAATGATGCCACAAGAATATTGCTAAGAGTTATGGAGCTATGCACCGATCGTAACATGGGAACGCACAAGAAGATAGAGGTGTTTGAATGTTGGTTTTTTCATGGATGAATTAGCTAGTATGAGCCACATGTGAAGGTCTAGGGTGCGTGTGAGGGATATGAAAAGGGGCATGCACAAGTAGAATGGAATTGTGTGTGAAGGTTCGTGCTCGAACAAGAAAATTTAGGACTTAGTCAATTTATCTTACGCATGGATAAAATTAGAATAACAGATGAAGAGTGGCATCCAAACAAGATCTATAATTAGACAACATCACAATGGCTTGGGACATGCACAAAGGGAGATAAATATTGAAAAAGCACATGAAGATATTACAAAAGGATCATGTATGGGTCTATATCCATGTATTAGTTAGCTAAGTAAAGAGAATTGAAACTAACACCTAATAGTTCCAAAAAAATCTAAACTATACCTAGATCATCATGCTAAGAGCTTAAAGAGAGTAAATATCAACACTATGCATTAGAACTTTGAAGGAAACTCAAACTAACATGCTAAACATTTATCCTCTACTCTTTGAAAGCTAAACAAGAGATGGACCTATGTAGATCCTTAGCTATCAAAATGTGATAGTTTGTTTGATCCCAAGGGTTTGAGAATGGATCTCAATCAAGACTTGGCTACAAGACCTCCTTGATCTTCTCCATATGACTCAAAAGGCTTGGATGGATGAATGCAAGATGAAGATACCTAGCTCAACACTAATGGAAGATGCTCAAAGATGAAAATTCCTATAGTTTATGTTATAAGCATGCAAAGGTGTAAGTAGAAAGGTAGGAGGAGGGTTCCTTTTATAACCCAATGGTTTGAAGAAGCTTTGCATCCTATTACATGTGGGATAATAGAAAAGCTAGGTTAGTTAGGATAAGCACACTTTAAGTTTTCTTTAGAAGAGATTAATATTTCATTAGTGATCCATGGGAGTTGAGGGGGTTTATTAATTAATCAAAAGTGATCAACTAATAGGTAGATGTAGCTTTTAGAAGCATTTGAGAAGAAAGTTAGTATGATCTATGTTATGAGAGGATTTTAATCAAATAAATGATGATTTATTGATTAAATAGAAGAGAGAATTAATTAATTAAGAATAATTAATTAATCTAGATAGAAAGGGGTATTAATTAACGGAAGGTTGTTAATCATTGTTTTGAGCGATATAAGGGCTAATTAATTGTCGTAATGTAATTAATTAACGTTGACAGAGGAGAAATGGTGCATTGTTGATGATATGTCGTCAATTTGTAGAAAAGGGTACAATTAGCACAATTTAATTATTTAAATTTCTTGATCTAAATTACAGGTGTCTACATTTTCCCCTTGTTGGGTTGGCGTAAGTGACATCACTTCAAAGATAGTAGACAAGTAGAAATACATGAATTTTGAAGAGATAGAAGAAAAATTAGTGGAGTGGAGGATGCCCTTGAGTGTCGATGGAGTGATGAAAGAGGTCGATTGACAATTGTAGTCATTTTTACTCCTATCCCAAAAGAAAGGAACCCCATGTGTGTCGGCCTATCACCTAGAAAATACTTTGGGTGCTCACCCGAGGCATGCACAGTACCGAGTCTCTCTTTTATGTGAGTTTAGTGGGAAACATCATCTATGATTAGTGTAAGAGATTTCAGAGGGGAAGACATACAAGAACCATAGGCCATTCGGATCGGGTGCTTAACAGAATCCATAACATGTATTGTGACAGAAAGAAACATACAAGCATTCATACTTAGCATGAAAGGAAAGAGAACTCATAAGAGAGAAATATGCATTAGAACCATTGATATTCATGTATATATTATAACAAGTAACCTTATTACATCCATGGAACCATTACAAAGGGTCACAGAGAAGCAGACCACAAGTCATGCATTGCACTGGACTTAATGTAACTATGCTTCCCAAAAGAAAATTTACAACCCCTAGGCCTAATGCATTCTCTCCCGAATACAACCATTCACTGACAGAGTCCTCGCAGCATTTCTACAGAGCTCTGCTCACTCTCTAGATGTCTATCTCTATGTGTATATGTATCTATGTATTTTTGTCTCTGCAGGTACTTGTATTTATAGCTTTCCTAGACTGCCAACCCATCCTCCAGCGTCCTCAGATCTGGTGCCAAGTGTTTGAATGTGGTCCTCCATGCGAGCATGCTTCTCCAGGCCTGAGCTCTCCACCTTATTCCATGATGTTCTTCTAGAAGATTCCATCGCAAGCATGCTCCATCCTAGGCCAACCTGTCGCCAGGCTGACATCTTATCCACATGCAACCAGGTCATGCTTTTCACATGTTCTTCTCCAGGACGTCCAAAATGACTAAGTCTCAATCCTTTCACATGTTGCATGTGCTACATGCTTCCTTATACCCTTCTCTTGCGTGCTTTTTCCTTGCATGCCATTCCATAATTGGGACCTTGCGCACCTACGTGCCTTCATACTTGGCCAATATTCTAGGGTCTAACATCACCCCACACTACACTGTTCTCCATCCACGGAAACAATCTACTTAGCCAAGAATGTAGGCTTCCTTAAAGAACCAAGGTGTATTCTTACATTTTGTAAAAGAATAAAGGAATGAAAGAATAGGGGAAGAATGAAGAATGGGGGCATCAATTCAGCAAGTTGGGAAAATCCCTCCATAAGTCTGCCTCTAGCTTGTTCCAAATGTCGACCTCGCTCTGTGCCTTCTGACAGAGGTCACCGACCAGGATGCTCACCTCGTCAAAACTCAGGCCAATTCCCTGGGCACCCAAAGTGTCCATGATCTTCTCCATCTCCTTGCCTAGGTCTTTGAGTATGTCCATCCTCCTAGTAATCTGAGGATATAGTTCTTTCAGTCGGGCCTTGATTGAGCTCCTTAAAGCTTCAATCACCTCAGATTTTCTTTCCACTTCGGTAAGAACCTTGTCCCTTTCTGCCCTATTTCCCTTGTTCTTCTCCTGGAATTCCTTCAGCTCTGCTTCAAGTGTGGTGACCAAGGAGCTTTCTACCTTATCCCTATCTGCGCAGGTATCGTATGCAGCCTCAGTAGATTGGGTAGTGACTTTAACTTCTACGAGCACCTAGCTGTACTCCGTAATGAGCGCTACTACCTTCAATCTATCTTCCTCCTTTAAGCACATGGCCACTTCTTCTATAGACTCTAGGGCCAAAGGTCATCTCTCCATAGTGAGGACACGTGTTAGATATTCTATACATTCTAGAAGGGATGAGTACTTCTATGCGGGTGGCACTAAGTTTGGGTGCTTTAAAAGGATGACACCCTTGATAGACTCCATTTTCTTGTATACTTCCTGCACCTTTATCTTTTCTTCTTTTAACTCGCGCCTTAGCTGTGCGCTGATCAGTTCTTCCTACTTCAAGCTCTGGGTCTTCTCCGCTAGCTCCTCCTCTTTCTTCCCTAGTTTCTCCTCCAGTACTCTTATTCTGTCATTGTGTGTAAAGAGCCTAGCCTCTGTCTCGACCGTGACCTTGTTGAGTGCGTTACAGACTTGCTCATCTGAGAGTTCCTGGGCATTCACCAAGGGATTGGCTCCCTTAGACTCTGGTACTATGATGATCGCTCCTTGGTAGACTTTGAAGTTTGGCTCATCAATGTGGGACTCAAATGCCCAAGAGAGCATCTTCTTCATTCTGGGGTACGCGCCTCCTTCTCAAATGACCCCATGGCTAAAAGCCTTTCTATGGGTACTATGCTCTGGAACCGTGTGTGTAGTACCTTTTTGGAGTCATTAATGTAGCCCATCACTTGTCTTTGTTCTATATCAAGGGCTCTCCTACCCAAGCATGCGCCTTTGGGAAACTCACTGTTAGAGCGGGACCTCCTCCCATGCTACCATGCTCCTTATAAGTGTTTTCCTTCCCTTCCTCCAGCACTATGTCAATGCTGCGCTCCAACTCTTGGTCTACCAGGGCCTCAAGCATTCTCTTTTCTTCTCTCTCTACCACCTCAGTGATCTGCTCCTTTGTGAAACTTATAGCTCCCTGCTTCTCCCTGGAAACCTCCTCATTCCCCTCCATGTCTCGGCACCTTCCTCATCCTGTGTACTCTTACACCACATGAATACAAACTCCTGCTTCTCTTCCCCACTCTCCTCTCCCGAGTCATACATGCTGAACACATGTGGCTCCTGATCTTTCTCATGCTCTTCCTCCTTGCTCTCATCTTCTTCACTCTTGCCTTCTCTTTTCCCCATGTACTTCTCCAAGTTGTTGGTCTCCTCGAGTCAGCTTCCTCTTCCACCCTCTACTTCTTCCTGAGAGGTGTCTCCTTGATGGGGGATTCACCTCTTCTTCTTCCTTAAGTGACTCTTCCTTGGTGAGTGGTTGCCTAGGTGCCTCCACTTCTGGTGTCTTTTCCTTCACCGGGGACTTCTTCCTCCACATGTAAGTGCTTGGCTTGGTGCTTGTTGTTGGCATGCTCACTTTGTTTGAGTAGTCAGCACACTTGGTGCCTCTTCATCTTCTCTTCCCCTCTTCTTTGGTGTATGATTCTTCCTACCCATGAGATCCTCATGTGTGGAGACATCGTTCTCCAGGTACATGCCCTTTTTGAACTTTGGCCTTATGCAGAGGTACATGTGCACCGCAGATCCTCCAGCAATGGGTAGTGTCATCATCCTTGTCATCTGGACCTCGTGCAACACGTACCTCTCCATATACGTGCGCTTGCCACCTTTGGGGTAGTTTAATCTCTTCCACATCTCTCTATGCTCTTGGTCCAGACTACCTAGTTCCAGACTTCAACTTCTTTGATTCCTTAAATCTATTCACTCCCGCTTGGAAGTACTAAGTAGTGAACATGAAAGGAAGTTTGCACCAAGGGCTCCATGACTCATCTATCAGCTTGAACCCCCAAGCAGAAATGTTGATAAACAGTGAATTCGACTTCCCCTTTAGTGGCTGTTGGGAGTTGTTCAGGGATCCTCCACTCTACCCTAAACACGTTCCTCAGGCATGTATACCATTTCTCTAGTTGTACCTTGTGGGGTGCCATCATTGTGTCACAGGCATACTTCTCGAATCTCTTCGTGGGTAAAGGATCCTCAAGCATGGTACTCCCATAAAAACTTGTCTGGTGTGTTAGGCACTCCAATATCTAAAAATACAATGGTTAGGAGGATATTTCTGAAGAGGATTATGTCCCCCTCCTTCACACAACTAAAAATTTCCTCCGCAATGTAAGTAGATAAGTTGTATATAGTGCCTTCTACAATTTTTCTGCAAACATGCAGCCAAGGCTTATTGACCTGGGTCCATCTCTCCTGGCCATTTTCATCATGGGGTCCTTGATGTCTAAAATGTCATAATACCGTGACCCCTTCTTGTAGGCATATTCATTTATGGTCTCCTGAATTACCTCCTTGTCACTCAAGTCATCCTCCAAGCTATCTCCTTCACATATGAGGCCTGTGAACTGGGAGATAAGTTGGGGAGTGATGCACATCTTGTGCCCTGTAAAGTGGAAGTAATCTTTATGTACCCGTGACATCAACCATTGGTACAAGCGTTCTGGTTTTCCAAAATAGGGCAACTCATAGAGTTGCAACAACCTGCCTTCTCCATTTTGACCTTAACATCATCATTGTAAATTGGCAAGCCCTCTGGTGTTCATTTACTTGTGGGGCACACTAATTCCAGTGCCATCTCCTTCTCTATCATGTTTTTTCAGGTGGTTATAATCACTTATAGGCACATTTCTCAGGTGGGATTCCCACTCCTTACCCATCATCACCCCATCTGGGTATTGCATCTCTGCATACCATTCTTCATTTGTGTTCACGTTAGGTTCTTGTTGTTTGGCCTTGCCCTTTCCCTTTCCTTTCTTGGGTGCCATTGTCGAGGTATTTTTATCACTCCACTCCCTTCTTGTTACTCTGTTCTTCCACTTCTCCCAACCTCCGATTTCAAATCTGTGATATAAAACTCTTGAACCCGTGCCCTAGTTTGTCGAACCCTAACTAGGATCAAAATTCCATAAGACAACGCCTCCTCACAACTCTTTCATACCTGTAACCCCTTCCTTTTGGTTTGAAAACTCAAACTGGCTACTCATGCTTCAATCTCATAGATCTTTCTTCACACAATCGAATTTGGAAACCCTAGTTTGTAAAACTTGCTTCTTTCTCTATTTCGCAAAGTGAAAATGGAAGTGCCTCGACCCTTTACTTATAGTTTTTCTCTTTTTGAACATTAAATGCTACTTCACCTACCACCATAATTTGTTCATTTAATGTAGATTTTTCAAACAAAGCTCATCCTCAGTGCTTTCACTCACATGCCCAACCTTGCGCGAAACCTCCTCCAACCTTCTAGCATGCAACCAATCCAACATGACAGGAGACTCTTATGCACACGTAACCCGCACCGAAGGGACTTCTTCTATCCTGATTCTTGCTCTCACCTACCTCATGTTGCTTAAATGCACTTTCTCCTCCGTATGTGGGATCTACAAGTAGCTTTATCCTAGCACCAACCATTCTTCTTCCATCTTTTCTCCTCATACACCTCTTTCAACCTGGACCATTCAATAAGGCTTTTCAACACAACTTTCTTGGCACTCTAATCATGCACTCCTTCACATTTCTCCACCCCACACTTAAAATGATGTGTGGTCCTCTATGCACTCACAAATTTTCCAAAATAGCAATAAGGTTACCGGTGCCCAAGGTACAAAACAAAATAACAACGCGAAAGGGAAACACAAGAAAGGAAAATGCATAAAGGAAACTTCTAAACTAACTGGAAAAACTACCTTATTTACAAACACCAAGAAGACTTATTTATAGTAGGGCTTCAGCCTACTCCCATTGAAGTGTCCAAGCAACTTCGTCCCATCCAACGCTTATAACTGGCATGTGCTCAAACCAAGGATGTACGAGATTGTGTAAGGACCCAACCAATGGACTTTTAACTTCCCAAGATGGCACAGAAACTTAGAATCATATAGTAACACCATCTGCCCAACCTCAAACTTCTTGTTTCTAATGTGGCAATCATGCCAAGCCTTTTGCTTTTCTTTTTTTGTTGTTTGGCTCCACCTAGTGAGTGATCATCTCTCATCCAGCTTCATTAACTCATTAATTCTTTCTTCTAGTGCTTGTTCATCGGCTAACCCTCCTACGTGCGCTATTCGTAGAGAAGGAAACATAAATTCAACTAGAAAAAAACTTCCATGCCAAAACCAATCTGAAAAGGTGTGGCTTTATTCAGCCTTTTATATGTTGTCTTGTAAGCCCATAATACTACTAATACTTTGTCATCCCAATCTTGTCTTCCAACATCACAAATTTTGGTCAGGGTATGACTTAGTATTTTTTTGAATGCTTCCGCAGTTCCATTTTCTTGTGGGTGATAGGGCGTAGTCTTGTGATGAGCTACCATGAACTCTGATAATAGGATCCTCATGGTATCATTTAAGAAATGTGTACCCCTATCGCTAGTCAAACTCAACAGCATCCATACCTCGTGATAATGTTCTCCCACAAGAACCTTGCCACTGTTGTTGCTATTGTGCAATCTTTAGTTAGAGCTGCCTCTGCCCACCTTGTCAAATAATCTATGCAAGTGATGACATAACGTGACCCAGTCCTACACGTCATTGGTGTAATGGGTCCTATAAAGTCTATTGCCCATTTTTCAAAAGGATCCATGCTAGGGATTGGGTGCAAAGGAATTTCATCTCTCCTTCTTGGTGTAACACCACCGAATGTTGTTACTTCCTCCCGAGCATACAAGTGTTGATATGTGATTTCTTTGTGAAAAGGATGTGTTCCTTGATTGAGAAATCATGCTTGATATGTCTTGTATCTTCTTTGCAGATTGCAGATCTTTGATTGAGTGGGAATATGATTGGACTCTTTTATTTCTTTCATTTTATATCCGAGTTTAATCGATCTCGGAATGAATCATAGAGTTATCCATCTATAAGACCTAGCCTTGGATCAGTGGAATTGATCCAAGTATTGCTTTAAGTTTGTTCGTGATGAATTAAAATTACAGACCTTGAATAGGTTGCAAGGTCTAGAAGCATTGAATAAGCTAGTTCGGAGTATAACTCAGGTTGATCATGTGAAATGGATTGGTTCCCGATATCAAATTATATCTGGAAGGTCTCGATCGTGGACCAGGTAATAATTCGGTTTCATACAATTTTGTAGCCTAAAGGCAGAACAGGAGCTAACCTTGTTCAAGAATGCATGTTGTAGGTCTTTTTCTGAGTGTACGGAATGTAGACCTAACTAGAATTATTAATGTTAGTAACCTAAAACTAAACCTAACCTAGGGGTTAGATTAGTGTTAATCTAACCTAGACCTAGGCTAAGAACTAATGTCCTAAGTTAGTATCTATGTTCTATGAAGTTAGACTAGGTGTTATCCTAAATTCTAACCTAAGTTACTAACCTAACTATTGGGCAAGGATTATGGGGACCTATGGAGGGGATGCGAACCATGGGCGGCAGTTTCTATGTTATTTAATGCAAAGGATAAGTATGAAGGATAGGTATTGGGAGAGGTTTAGAAACGGCTAACTAAGCCAACGTGGCGAGTCGCCAAAACTGAAAATGGTCTTGAAATTCTATTTGTCTATCGCCAACTTTGGCGGTCGGTGGCAGTGGAGTTTGAGCGGGAAATTTGGAGTAAATGCAATTAATGAGCTCGGTAGTCGAGCTTGGAATTCGTGAGAAGGCATGCAAATTGGAAAGTTGTTGTTTTGTTTGGCTTATCGCGAATTTCGGTTTTCCTTCGCTGTTCACCGGTTCTTCGTATCTTCTTTGTGTTGCATGGCGAGTATGAGCGTATCTAGCTCTTTTCTCTGGCAAGGAAAATATATATGTCATGGAGATAGCAAAATTTTGTTGGTCGCTCTAACTTGGAAAAGGAAAAGGAAGTCTGAGCTCTTTCGGTGGTCTCGCTTGAATTTTGAGCAAAAATCGGGCATGTTAGGCCCTAACCTTTAAAAATCTTGTCTTTGTCTTTCAAGTGATTTCATTAGAACAACTCTGTTCAAATGATTTATGGAAATAGATGATTTTCTATGGATGTCATTGTGTGATTTTGGCACTGTATCTTCATGATGGTTTGATTTTTCATTTATCCTTTGATGGGTGTTTATTAAATTCGAACTGTGGCTTTATTTCTTTGTGTTTGCATTCTGGTTTAAATATGCGAAATATATGAAAAGAATGTATGCTCGGCCTGCTCGGCGAGAGCCCATAAATTGTTCTTGTGAGGGGTACAAGGCCACTGTTATGCTTGTCGATTTTGTCGTCGATGCATGTTGTGAATACTTGTTGGAAGGGAAAGCTTGGACATTTGTTTGATTATTCGAGTTTTAAAAGAACCTTGTAAGCTCGCCGTGGTTATTGATGGGGTGGTTATTGATACTTGTTGGGTTTCGTTTTGTCTTTTAAAGTTGTTTGGGAAGAGGTAACTACTGTGTTACAGTAGTCATTACGACCCTGTGGAAGTTGTTTTTCCTTTTTATTGTGGTAATGGGATTCAACCCGTTGACAGTATACAATATGGATATATGTATTTTATTTGAACGACTCTGTAGAGTCCATTAAATGATTCGTATAAATTGGGCCACTGTGGAAGCTATATATATATATATATATATATTTGAATGTTGGAAATTGCTTTGTCTGAGTCTTGTTGGAGTAACAGGTAAGGCGACTTCTGTTATTTGGTAATGAATACTTTCGTTTTACAAGGAATTTGTGGTTCAGACTCAGTTGGGCATTTAAATAGGTATTCCACTCTATGTAAGCTTGGAGCAAATATAGTTATACGGGCTCCGTTGGATTTCTTGTTACTAAATCATTATATAGCTTTTGTATAAACCTGATTTTAAAGGCTTGCCAATGTTGGCACGGATGGAATCATTATCTTCTATGTATTTTGTTTACTGTTGTTGGGACTCAGTTGAATTCTTGATAGATAAACAGTGTAACTGCTTCAAATTATAACTGTTGGGTTTACTTTGTTTTTGACTTGTTGGGTTCTGTGAGTATGGGAAGATATCTTGTATGTCGGCTTCTGGAAAAGCTAAACTGTGAATACTGTTTATGGACTTAGTTTTAATTCCTCGAATGGTAATCTATGTCACTGTTTTCCGTATAAGCCTGAGTATGAACATGTAATGTTCTTGGCTTTGTTGGTTTTCTTTAATTAAGCTTGATAACATGAATTATGGCCTTTTAAGTAGGTCGTGAATACCATACTTTCAACTCTGATTTCGTTCAGGGGTGATTACGATATTTTGTGTATGTTTTCCTTCTGATTACATTCCAGTTTGATGTGGCTATGCATGCTGCTTGGATTTCGTTTAAAAATCCCTTCGCATAGTCGTAGGGAAATGTCATTGCTTAAATGATCATGAGTCTTTGGTTGACTGCTATAGCAAAGGAATTCTTTGATTTCGACCTTGTGTCTAAAAGCCTTTCAGTGCTAATCTTCTTATCTGTCGCTTTTGCGTAAGGTCATACTGAGTCCGCTTGGTAGATAGACGCCGTTGTTTGGAAAGAAGGCTCAGATCTTGTAGTTTCTTTATTGTAAGTTTTAATAAAACGGTGGTGTTGATGATGGACTCAACTGATTTATTAGCATGTGTATTAAGTGAATGCCTTGCTTTTGGAAAGATGGTATAGACATGAGCTAGTTCAGAGGGAAACATGTACAATTTGTTTTATTTCTCTTCTGTTGTAAATTATAAGTTGATATAATTGTTTAACTAACATCTGTAATTGATTTTACATAATGACGACAACTGGATTGATATGATATTCCTCTTTTTAAGTTGAATATAATGATTGTCTGATGTTTGTTCAACTTGGGATTTACAATGAATAATTGCTTAGGACACTTTTGTTCTTCTTGATCCCTAATATTTTGATGAAATATTTGAGAAGTATATAGGACTACTCAGAATAACGAAAATTATTGTTACACGTTATAGACATGATATATTCTTAACGTATAGTCCGAGTCATGTTTATTTGATTGGTGATTTTATATCAATTAAACAGGTGTTTAATGAAAACAATTGATGGATTGCAATTGTTTTAAAAGTTAGTGCTTATCATGCTCGGTTCATCGAACCGACTCATGTTGACTATTTTTGCAGATGGTTGTCGTAAGTGGTAAAAGCATGCAGATCGATAGGATAATCAGATTGATTAAATTTGATTTTAAGTAGAATTTCGGATAGATTCTCTAAAATGTATTATATGAGGAAAGATGTCCTTTTCCGTTGAGCATTGTATTCAGATTATGCTGATTGTACAAAATGTATCTGTATAGATCTCGAAAAGAATGGAAATAAGTATTTGCTACTTATGTGTTGTATTCTTATTCGATTGTTGACCTTCTTCGGTTTATATACCGGAGGGGCATTATTATCATTGTATAAATTGGAGACTTTGTGATTGTCAATGAAAGTTACAAGAATATGAGATTGAATTCTTATGAGTGTTTAGTAGTTCTAATTTGTTCTATCGAAAGCAAAAATTGAATTTTAAATCTTTGTCTTTCTAAAAGATAGGGTTAAAATGAACCTAAGCAGAATGCTAATCAGGCTGAATTAAATTACTAATCCCTAGTCTTGATTATGACAGGACAACATTAAATTGGATTCTTAATCATTGATATCTTGATACTAATAAGTATGATATAAATTCAGTTAGGAGAACTGATATAAATCTAATGGGGTTCAGATGGCAATCTCATGTGAAGGTTATGAGTTATTGTTCAATTCCTCGTTGTTTTAGAATCATGTATATTCTAAGAACTCCTTGATGAGACCTTGGCCTTAATATCTCCACCATGTAATGGGTTTTATTGAGGAAGGCCATCCTTAGACGAAGAATCCAGGGATCGGGAAAGGCTAACCTTAGGGGAACGTCTTTAATGTAATTTAAACTCAATGTGCGTAACGCATATTAATAAGTAGATCTTTTCGAGGCAGATTTAAAGGTTGACGGCACAAGTCAACTGCAGGGTTGTACCTCCGAGAAGATTAGGATCTTCTCGAAGTTACAACAATGCAGGTGACTTATGACGACACCCTTTGCATTGATCACTAAGATTTACACTTTGATCTCGAACGAGTTACTCAGGGACCGATTAGGAATGTGGTCACGTTATAAGGCTGCCTAGGAGATTCGGGGTATCTTGACACACTAGTTTAACTAGGATTGAACCAGTATGTCATCATATCCCTAATCCTCGTGGGCATCCATATAACATTATCACCTTGTTAATCTGTCTCCGAGTGATTAAGTTGAGATAGGAAGGACTGACAGAAGTCGGTATAAGACATTCTACATAACATAAGAATGGGGTGAAGGGCGTATTCCAGATTGACGAGTATGCCGTTAAGGAATACGAGACATAAACAGTATGTTTCAAATCTTTGGCCAAAGTATCGCAAGCTGCTGATTGCGTTGTCCTAATTCACCTAGTCTAAGGGATGAGATGCCGATGAATAATGGTAACAATTATTCAGTTAGGTTCCTTGGATAGAGCATTCTGAATCCCAGAATAGGGAAGAGAACCGCAAGAGTGAAGTGTTAAATAAAAATGCCAACTCTTATTACTCATGAATAGATCGGTAGATTACCGAGTCATGGAATGAATAGATCGGAGGTACTCCGAGTCATTACAACTGCATATGGTTGTCTGTTATAAGAATGGTTATTTGATTTGTGAGTTCTAAATTATGTATTTAGAACCAGGATGCAATTATCAAAAAAAAAAAAATTCACTTGTTCTAAGGTATAAAATGAGGACGTTACACTTGGTTTGTCAATGCACCGATAGTGGTCACACGCTTTACAATAGTCTCTACAATCCTTGTACAGGGTCTCCCACCACAAACCTACCATTAATATCTTACACATGGTGGCATCACCTACATAATGCCCACCCGCACTCCCTCCGTGTGCTTCCTCCATGATGGCTAGGCGCTCATGCTCTAATACACACCTACGTAAAACTTCATCACATCCCAAATTGTATAAGTATCCACTAATTAACATGTAGGGTGCGACACGTATGGCCAACTACTTTTTCTCTAAAGTCTTCATTCCTTCCGGCGCCACACCTTCCTTCAAAAATACTGCAATATCTTCCAAGTCTGAGGGCGCGTGCCGCAACCTAAACAGTTACGCGTCTAACATTGTTTCCTCAATACTCTGCACGTCCTCCCCTGAATCAATTCTTGATAGATGATTAGGCCCACAATTACTTTTTCTAGGTTTTACTATAATGGTGAATTCAAATTCTTGAAACAACAACACCCATCGACATATACACCCTTTTAGGATGGGCTTGTTCACCAAATATTTTAATTCCATGTGGTCGGTGTAAAACAAAAAGGGTGTTGCTAGCAGATATTGTCTAAAATTGAAAAGTGCATAGATCATTGACAATACCTTGCGCTTAGTTGTGGTATAATTTTACTCTGCTTGGTGTCGACTTCTTTCTTGAAAAACACAGAGGATGATTAACAATCCCTTCACTGGTGTGCAAGCACTTGCCTAAATGGCGATCCCGAGGCATCTACATGGACATGAAAGGGCTTGTCCCAAGAGGGAAAACATAAAATAGGCGCTGTGATAAGCCCTATTAAATGCCCTCTTCTATACCTCTCCCCAATGGAAGGCACTTTTATGTCTAAGTAGCTCCTTTAAAGGCATGGTGATCTTAACATATCCTTTAATAAATTTCTTGTAATAGCCCAGTATGTCCAAGGAATCCGCGCATTGTGCTCTGGCTACTAGGCTCCGTTAACCCCACAATAACTACAACCTTAGCGGGATCTACCAACAAGCCCTCCTTACATATGATATGCCCCAATAAAGTCCTAAAGGGTGTAGCAAACACACATTTCTTGATGTTGAGGGATATCCTCAACTACCTACACCTTTCAAACATTAACCTTAAATTGTCACAATGGTCTTTAACTAGACCATATACTATCCAATCATCTAAATAGACCTGAAGAAACTTATGGATGAAGTCCTGGAATGCTTGCACCACTATGCGTGAAAAGACAACAGGTGCATTATTCAACCCAAAGGGCATGACCATGTATGTAAAACTTCCCCACTCGGTGGCGAAAGTTGTCTTCTCCTGGTCCTCCTTTGCAATCCAGACTTGGTGGTACCCCGAAAATCCATCCGTAAAGGAATAGATTTCACGTCCAGTGACTCCTTCCAAAATTTCTTCAATGAAGGGGGTCAGAAAGGGATCAATGACACAAACTATGTTCAATTCCCTATAATCCACGTAGATCCTAATCCACCCATCCTTCTTGATGCTAATTACCATCGAGACTTATCCACTTCGATTCTTCCACTGCCTCAATGATCCTAGAAGCTATCATTTTTTCTATCTCCTCCTTAACCTTCACACACAAATTGGGATTCATCTGGTAAGGCCTTTTCCTAACTAGGTGTGCACCATCCTTCAACTTTATCTTCATCTCCCCCAAGGAATAGTGAACGCCTTTGAGCTCATGGTACTCGCATGGGAATAAATCCTCAAATTCACGTAGCAGATCAATGATCTTAGATAACTCCTTCTCAAAATAGTAATCTCTAATAATAGATTCATTAGGTTCTTCTCCTGAACTAATGTTATTTTTCTTCATTTTTAAGGGCTCATGGTAGGCGCGTGAGCAGTATCTACACTGTCTACTACCTCGTGTGTCCCTACAGAATGGCTAACATCTAAGCTTTCTAATTCCTCTCCATCAATCACATACACCATCTTTCCTTTTTCTTTTTCCAAACACGTGTGCTCAAGTTGTAGCTCTTCTATTTCCTCTACTTCTTCAAAGCGCACCCCAATCTTGGTTCACCTAGTAATTCCAACAGCCTATCTTCCATCCTAGCACTATCCCCCATGGTAAGGCACTTGATACCCTACAAGGCCTTATCAACTCGATGGTTTGGTACTCCGATATTCAAAGGTTTGAATAAGGTCATCTGCGCAAGCTCTTACCAATTCCTTGTCTAGCGGCATGTCTCCAAATGAATATACCATGCACGCGCATAACCTTGCAGTGTAGAATACAACTTGTGCACCCAGAGGGATGGTGGAAAAGCTTTTACACCTTCTCTCCAGATCTGTTCACACTCCTGGATATGGAAAGAGGTGAGATCCTTCCCATGGTACTCCTTGATGATGGTGGGTACATTGCTCCTAGAAAATATGACAGAGAGAGCAATTCTTACCTTGCACCACTCTAAAAGGATCTCTTGATGTGTATCCCACCACTAAGTTGTTGTGCCAAGAAAGACATAACTTAACATCCCCCTCTGTTCCTTCTCATCCTTCCACTGAGCTTCCACCTCCTGTAGAAATATCTCAAGGAAGGATCCTCCTGAATACTTGGGTAGTTCTTTTCCTCCAAGGTGCCTAACCATGCACGCCTTTGTTACCTTGGTCACGACCCTCTCAACTACCATCCCATTAATTCATAAGTCCCATGCACCTAATTGTCACATGCGCATGGTGGTATCACTCACTGACTGAGCATCTTCAAACTGGATAACCCCGTTAGTAGGGTGTATCATCTCAGGGTCTCTGATTGAGCGCACATATATCCTATCCATAACTTCTTCCCCCAACGGTTTAATATAGGGTGCCAACTTCCCATCAGCCAAGGGTATAATGACTTGTTCCTCCTTGTTCTCAAAGTTGATGTACCCTTTGTTGAACCGAAGGTCCGCATTGTTCTTGTAACACCAAGGGCACCCAAGTAGTGCTGGGAAATTTTCCACCTTGGCGAGTGCCAAGACTTCAAAGTCCCCAGTAAACTTGGCTCCCTGGATAGTAATAGTTGCATCCTTTAAGACACCAATGGGCATTACCTTAGTCTTTTTTCCATATACAACACATTTGAAGATGGATGTAATGTGGGTCTTCCCATCTGATGCCATGTATCCAAAGTTAGAATGTTAACATCCACGCATGTGTCAATGGGGATATTTCTAAGGAGCCATCCATATACCACCACATTCAATGTAATCTCCTTGTCATAGTCGAGGCTGTGAGGGGGAAGGTTTACGTGCACACTGTCTCTCGCACTCTCCTCGGTGTGTAGTACCTTCTCTCTTAACCATGATCCTAGCAAGGGAATGATATTCTCCTACCTTATCATTTTACACACCTCCTTGACCTCATCCAGGTCATCCTTTTATGCCTCGACCCTCCTTCCTTGTTCCTCCTTCCTGGATTGCTCCTTTAGACACTGGATCTCCCCTTGTAAGCTTCGAATAACATCCATGGTGTCCTGATATATCTCCTTTTGATGCGTGGGGTCTGGATACTTTCCATGAATGACCTCTTCCCTTGAAACCAGGTTCTTCTATCTTGGTACCTCTCTTACATGTGCAGTTTTTGCCCTTGTTGTTACTAAGACAGCTCTAAACCTTCATCCCATGTTACCTAGGGCATCCACTATATGTCTGCTTTCTTAATACTGACCATTGCAGTGCCCTTGTCCTTCGGTGCTGCTGATTCATATGTTCAAACAATTTTGGGCACTCCTCATACTTATGCTTCTTTCCGCACCACGAGCACTACAACAGGTCTGGGAATTCACATTTGTAATGTTCTGTAGACCCACAATTGAAACAAGTTCCGTGCGGGAACTCACTCCTTCCTCCTCCGTGGTTACCATGACCACGGAATCCTCCTGAAAACCTCTTCCACACACACCTCCATCTACGTGCTCCTCATAACGATGATCATCACCCTTGGAACTACTTGCAACGCTAGTTTGGTGCACCCCATGATTGATGGCCTCATGGATTTGATCAATGAGCCTACAGTCCTTAGTATCATGGGTTGTAGAAGTGCAAATCTTGTAATAACAAGATACATTCTTCCTGATTACGTGTTGTAGCAAGGGACATCTACTTACATCATGGTCCCCATGACAAATCTCACACTCTACCGCCACAGCGCGTACTATCCTCTGGGGGAAATTATCCTTAACATGCCCCTCTATCTCATAATCATGTGCACCACAAACCACTGCGAGTTTCATGGGTTGAGTTCGCAGATAATTTTTCCAACTGCTTGGCCATAGCAGCAATCTGAGCCTCCAAGAATGGGCTAACACCAGTATCAACACTACTAACACCTCAAGCACATAAGGCAGCCTCCAATGCCTCGCGCAGGTCTGTAAAAGTTTTATGAGACAAGGCCCTTCTAAAAGGGGTGATCAATCCTCCAACAAACCACTTGTGCATGTTATGAAGGATGAATATCATATGATAGTTTAGAAAAGAGAGTCTTAAAGCGTGCATCATACTCCCGCACACTCTACCATTCCTTGCTGAATCTCCTTCAAAGTGTTGATGCTCTTCTACTCAAACTCAAGAATGTGGAACTCCACCAAGAATGCATTCTTTAAGGTAGTATAATCCACTACTATCTGATGAGGGTCATACTTCCTATACCAGCTATGCACACGCCCTTAACATGGTTGTCAAAGCGGCTAGCCTTCCATTTGGGGTTGTGACACCATTCGTGTAACATAGTAGTTCACATTTGTGAACATGTTCTACAGCATCCTCAATACCTCTATAATCAGGAAAATGTAGCCATATTTCAAAGAAAACTTGTGGGGGTGGTTGGGGCCCGAATCCTCCTTCACTGATCCTTAGTTTTTGCCTATGTTTCCTCCACCGTCTCGATCCACTAGGTCTATTGGGTCTGAACCACCAAATCCACCGGTGCCCACTAGGTCCTGAAGTGGTCGTGCCAAGGGTTCCCACAGTTCCACTGAGCTACACACCTACAATTTGTGACAATGCCCCACTACTAATAGTATACCCCATGCCACTTCTAGATGCGAGACCAAATGCTTGTGTGCCTATACCTTGCCCGAAAAGTCCTAACATTGGGCTGGTGTTTGCTGTACCATAGAAGTACCAAATGAGAAATTATACCTCCTAGGCGTAGAACGATCACCTCTAATGTAATCAACTGGATTAGCAATATTATCCCCCTGATCTAGAAAACCAAGTGCTAGGGTCTCGGTCACTAGGTGGGCTCAGATGCGTGCCAATGGTTCTTCTTTCTCCATGCGACGAACTCTCATCAGAAGCTGAAGGGGTTTCTCTCACGCTTTCCAAGATGGGGTCGCCTGCATCGCTTAGGCTTCATGTCCTCAGCGTGAACCTCAAATCCTTCTTGCAACGTCTACCACCATACATCCATCACACCTACAACCTCACATCTTCTAAAAATATCCCTTTCACGTGCTTCACCATACTTGAGTCGTCTCTCCTCCCTTTCTTTTTCTACCGCAACATCTACCATCTTCCTCCACCCTAGCTTCCTCACCCAACGCTCAGAGTGGTTTATCCGGCCATTGGGAAAGCCTCTAAACTCATGGTAATCATCAAGATCTTCAAAGCCAGAGGGATAGCACGTAAAATGATCCTCTAGGCTCCCTCAGAAACTCAAACTCAGCAACCTCCAGACAAGAATATGTGGAAATGGCATACTCCAGAGTGTAGCTAGCCAATACTCCTTTCCACCAATGATCCATAGCACAGTCCACATTAGATCTACATCTTGTAGCCTTTGGTACTCTTCTTGGGTCCACACATGTGATCTACAATGCCAACTTGATCTAGAAGCATAGGCTGAGAGCCATTCATATAGTTCCATAGGGAAACAAAGAAAAAAAGTTTCATATAGATCATGGTAGAGATTCTCTTCTACCCATCTACGTGCATTAAACTCAAGTCCAGTGCTGAATCTCTAAGAAAATTCATCCTCCATGCTCTTGAACCATGATTCAACATTTTCCAATGTTAACCGCTCTGTCATTACTCATTACACAGATCATGATTTATGTTAGATCCCACTACAAATTTGAAAATAGGTCCCGATAACGAAGCCAAGATGTAGTCATTTTTACTCCTATCCCAAAAGAAAGGAACCCTATGTGCATCGGCCTATCACCTAGCAAAAACAGGGTGCTCACCCGAGGTACGTGCGGGTACCGAGTCTCTCTTTTATGTGATTTTAGTGGGAAACATCATCTATGATTAGTGTAAGATATTTTAGAGGGGAAGACATACAAGAACCATAGGGCTCAGAATGGCCTCTAGATCCTTGCAGTCACTTCAGATCGGGTGCTTAATGAATCCATAGCATGTATTGTGACAGAAAGAAACATACAAGCATTCATACTTAGCATGAAAGGAAAGAGAATTCATAAGAGAGAAATATGCATTAGAACCATTGATATTCACGTATATAATATAACACATAACCTTATTACATCCATGGAACCATTATAGAGGGTCACAGAGAAGTAGACCACAGTCATGCATTACACTAGACTTAATGTAACTACACTTCCCAAAAGAAAATTTACAACCCCTAGGCCTAATGCATTCTCTCTCGAATACAACCATTCACTGATAGAGTCCTCACAAAGCATTTCTACAGAGCTCTGATCACTCTCTAGGTGTCTATCTCTATGTGTATATGTATCTATGTATTTTTGTCTCTGCAGGCGCTCATATTTATAGCTTTCCTAGACTGCCAAACCATCCTACAGAATCCTCAGATCCGGTGCCAAGTGTTCGAATGTGATCCTCCATGTGAGCATGCTTCTCTAGGCCTAAGCTCTCCACCTTATTCCATGATGTTCTTCTAGAATATTCCATCGCAAGCATGCTCCATCCTAGGCCAACATGTGCCCAGGCTGACATCTTATCCACACGCAACCGGGTCATGTTTTTCATGTGTTATGCTCGGACGTCTAAAATGACTAAGTCCCAATCCTTTCACGAGTTGTGTGTGCTACATGCTTCCTTATACCCTTATCTTACATGCTTTTACCTTGCACGCCTACACGCCTTCATACTTGGCCAATATTCCAAGGGTCCAACAAAAATATGAAAGATGAAAGAATAAAATAGATGAAGGAGGAGAGGTAGTATGCCCCAAGGGAATTAGAAGAATAACTTTGATAGGAGAATGATATATAAGAGGAATGAAGACAAAAGGAAAAGAGAAAGCTTTCATCCAGTGTATTGAAACAACTTTAGTGTCATCATATAGCCAAAGATCTACGTCATCGGTCCTTATTAAAAATATAAGCACATGACAAAAGCATAGAATGACATGAAAATCCATAATACGAATCAATTTTCCATAGTTCTGAAAACACCAACTCAATGCAACATACAAAATGCAATGCAATATGAGAAGTAAACAAGCTCATCTAACAGGGAAACAAGTACACACACACATACTCAAACCAATAATGGTCAAGACGGTTACACAAATGTTTTGTTATCAAGTGAAGATCCCAAATGTTTGCAATTAATGAAAAGGGATTAAAATGATGCCCAAAGTAAGGATATATGTGAGGGGATTTGATGGACACATGGTCCAAAGAGAAAACTTTGTGCGCTATGAAATAGTACGCATAACTCGATGTGCCCCAGTACGAGATGAAGAAAAATACTAGCATTTGTGTAAATGGTTATAGATCTAGGTGATTTGCAAGTCATTTGGTCTAAAAACATGTGAAAAAATTAGCAAGATATGGGATGAATACCATGCGTGTGATACCCGTTGAAATTTGTGTATGAGATTTTTATCTATTTTTGCAATATTTAAATTTTTGCATTTTTGACGTTATTAGAAAAAATGAGAGGATGGAGGTTCCCCGAGAGAAATAAAATGCCCTAGTGAAAAAAGCAGATGCTTTAGGTGACAAAAATATGCCCTGCAAGCAACGAAAATGAGTAAAAAATAATTATTATGACGGTTAGTACAAGACAAGAGAATGAAAAATATTGTGGGAAGAAATAAAAATGCCTCGTGGAGAAGAAACAAGCACTAGGTGGAAAATAATTCCCAACACAACAAAAATTAATTAAAAATAATTATTTAATAAAAATAATTATCTTGGCGGAGTAGAAGAAATGTTAGAGTGGCCACGGCGGTCAAAATGTGCCTTGGGGGCATCACGGTGGGTTAAAATGACTTAATATACCCTCCTTGAGGAGGGTAAATCATCGTGACGAGCTCATTTTATTCTTGAAGTGTGTTATCCCATAAAATTGACAAGGGCAATTTTACCGATAACCATACCGAAAATTTTGTTTCGATCCCTCATTAGGGATCCCTTGCGTTCGGAACGTTGCAAAATCCCTTTCAGGGACAAACCTGGTTTTCCGAACTTAGTCTTTTTTTTTTGGCTGGGTGCATGGAATTACTATGTAACACCAACTTTTGGTGCGCCCCTTTAAAGCCTTTGGCGCATATTTTCCTGTGTCAACACACCTTTCGGTGCGCCTTGTATGTTGAGTCTTCCCTGCGTGCGCCAAGGCGCATGCGCCTTCATGTTGGCAAAAATTTTGTTGCGCCACCTTTTGGTGCGCCAGAGGCGCACATAATCTCATGGCGACACAACTTTTGGTGCGCCAAAGGCGCGCTTAGTTCCATGCTGGCGAATGCTTTGGTGCGCCAAAGGGCGCATGCTTTCCTATGTCGACAGCAATTTTCATGCGCCCTTTACAAAGTTGGTGGCGCATTTATGACTAGCTCACCTATATATATATGCATTTGCGCGCCCACAAATGTCATTTTCACCAGACACAAAGCACGTGATTTTTTTATTCTCTCGAGCACTGTTTTTGCCTCGTCGTTTTCAACACGTTGTGGACCCATGTGCAAGATTCTCACTATTTATCCGGGTAAGTGTTCTTGTCTCTTCCATGTGATTTGCTTTTTGGTTCTTTGTGCTTGCTGGTTTAGTTTTTGAAATACATCATGTTGAGCTAGCCCTCCCCCGTGTTGTCTTTCCTTATTTTCCTCCCCTCTTTCCAGATCTGCTGGTAGAGGATGTTATCTGAAACAATGGTTTGTAACCCTTCTAGTTTAAACCATTTCATTACCCAAGTAACCTTTCAAAAGAGGAAAAGAGGAGAAAGAGAATCGAACCATATAAATACCCCCCGAGGGTGATTAAGTTCATTGTTTTCCTTTGGTGCACCCATCTTGCTCTTTACATCATAAACTTTTGCGCCCTCTATGGCGTACCAAGCTTCCTTGTTGCATCACATAAATTTGCGCCCCTTTGGCGCACCCAGCATCTGTGCAACATCAGCTTTATTCGCGCTAAGTACAAGGCTTTGAAGGCGCAGGCGCATCCCTCCTTACAGCAACATCATTTTGTGTAGACCCTTCGTGCACCGCGCCATGCTCCCTTTGGCGCACGAAAAGTTCTTGTTACACAAACCATACATGTGCCAAAGGGCACACCAAATCCCAATGCAACATGAAAAATCCATGCGCCTTTGGCGCATCCTGTCTCCATGTAACACAATGTTAACATGCGCCCTTTACAAAATGCACCCTGCAGCTTTCATGCGCCATGCGCCCTGAGCCTCAAAATAACTAACTCTTTCTTCTGTTAACACTTCAATGGAAAATCAAATGGCTAATACAACCTTTTTGGATTGGGTCTCGCTTCTTCTTCGTGCAGATCAGCAAATAAACTTGGAAGAACATATGTCAACATCCAGCAAGAGGCCTACCAAATCCAAGGAAAGGCCAAACTTACAGAAGAAGAGATGAAATATAAATATCAGAGGGTCAGAATGCCTGAGTCCCAGGCCGAGTGTAGCCTGGACGTCAGAGACTCAGAATTGGGGCATATTGATATGGAGGAATTCTGGGCCAGAACTCAGAAAGTCACAAGGAGTCCATGGATGGACAAACTGATAGGCAGTGCCCTGCACTTCGCCGGAGGAATCCCGGTCAGCACCGTCAACAACGAATTCATGATGGTGATTGCCCAATGTTACAACAAAGACACAAGGTGTGTCGTAAACAGCAAGGGCGAGGTAGTCATTAACCTCACTGCCCGTCACTTTGAGGTAATACTCGGCATACCTCACCACCGGCACTTTGTGGCCGTCAGTCAAGCAGATTGCATTAAGGCCTGGGATGACAATGCAGATCAGTGTATGCAACTGATGAATGAGGTTTACTTGAAAAACAAAAAGGTAGTAACCCGGTGGCCCCAAATCATCCACCGCAGCAACTTCTCAGAGGAGCTCAGCGACACCATTATGTTCCTGAGCAAGGTCTTCGGGCTTTCTGACGCCCATTATTTCCATAAATGGATGTTGTGGTACTTAGAGACCATGAACAAGAATATGCCTGATCAGCGCTTTTGCTGGGGAGAAATTATAAGCAGCACAATCTCTGAGCAACTACAACAATTTAGCACAACGGGGACATTCCATATGAACTCCTACGTGGTCTACGCTGCAGCATCAGAGAGGGACTATCCAGGCCTGACGCGGAGTGGAGTTTGGCCTCAGGTCAAGATATACGAGTACTACCCGGAATTGAGGCTGGAGAATAGCATCTCCCAATTCACAAAAATTAACGATGTGTTTTTCTATCACATCATCTACCTATTGAGGCCGAATATGACTTATGGTCGCACGACCAAAAGCATAGTAGCAGCCACTGAGAAATGGGGGGCCCTGTTCACCCAGTTTCCCACATTCACCTATCTAAGGGCTGCCAACTTTTTAGGAGAGCCAACCAGGCTACGAGGTATCTTTGGACCTAAAGCGATTCTCTTTGGAGGTATCAAGGCGCTGATCACATACCACGAGAAATGCTTGAAAAGAAAGAAGGGTGGAACTCCTTTCCCCCTCACAGTGGGCCGATATACATGCTCCACCCACCACAAGGCGAAGGAAATGTTTGCAGAGAAATGAGCTGCTCAATTTAGAACATGATTTCCCAGCCGAGGCCTACCTTCGACCCAAGGAGCATGCGCAAGGGTGAAACTTGATCAATCCACGTCCCTCGGATCGAGGACATTTACATTGGACGTCATCCATGAGGTGGAGCTCGAAGAAAGGATCATTCTCGCCTAGCCTGGCAGAAATCATCCAATATGGGATAGCCATTATCCCCAAAGGCTTCCAAACTACGGAAGATGAAGTAGACAAGGTATATACTGACACAGATGGGGACAATTGGCCCTTTCAGGCCATTGATAGAACTAAGGCCCCTCAAACAATTGAGGAGAGGGTCAAGGAGATTCTGCGTAGGACAGAACATTGGTGCCGTATGAATGGACTAATCTACCTTGGGGTTGATTTCACAACCTCCCCATTGGGTAACACACCTCCACGATCTAAACAATGCCTAAAGGCAAGAGCAAAGGCGTAGAAGGTGAATCTAGCACCATTCGGAAGAAGCCCCGAGAGTCCTCCTTCCGCGGCACCCGAAAGCGGTAATAACTCTGGTCACACCGGAGAAAGAAGCGAAGAGGATATTCCCATTGGCCCATCCACTCGGGATGTCGGCCTTGCTACAACAACTAAGGTCCCTTCTATTCCTTCTTCTTCTCTTCCTTCCCTCCTCGAGCGACTCAAAGCGACCATCCCTTTGGTCGTGTCCTCTCCCCTTTCTTCTTCTCTTTGTTCCCCGCCTCTTCGTCTATCTTCTCTTCCCTCGTTGATCTGTCCTCCTCCATTTCTTCCCTCATCTCCAAGCTCCCTTCCTTCCTATGTCTTCATTGCTGCAGTTTCCCTTCCTTCCGTGGGCACTTCTTCGGCTATTCTCTCAATGCCGCTGCCACGTGTCTCCATGTTTTTCCCGTCTTCTACCTGTTGTTGCCCCCTCCTCTGTTTGTGGTCCTTCTACCATAGGTCCATCCTGGATCTCTTAGCAGCTTAGTCAGCAAAAGAGGAAAGTTCCCATCGCTCCGATGGACTTTTTCGTGATCCCATCTAAGGGGGCAAAGAAGTAGAAGCCTGTCACACGCTTCTCTAAAAGTGTTGTAGAAGAGAGAGTTATGGAAATTGCATACCCCAATCCCTCAAAGAGAAAAAGGATGCATCTCGACAGATTTTCATGTGACCCAAGTCACAATGGTGACATCTTCAGAAAGTCTTTAGGGGGAGGATCTTTCTGCTAGTTGATGCCCTCTGCAAGAAGCTTAAAGAGATAAAGGAAGAGAAAAGGCAACTGAAGGAGCAAAACAAATATCTGCTCCAAGCCTTACAGAAGATGGGTAGTGCACCTCCCACAACTGCCGCCGAAACTTCTGAGCTTCTCAGCCAGGAGAAAATTAATGAGTATGCCAAGATCGGCGAGCAGGGTATGGCCGTTTCCGCTTGGAGGAGCCAAATCCTCAAAGACAGTGAAAAAGTGATCGCCGAGTTCTCCGACTTGTACCTGAACATCAGTAAGGCGAATAAAGAGCTCCAAGCGTTAGCAGGGCCCATATCAGAAGAGCTGGAACATGCTAGACTGCAGCACGAGACCTTTCAACAAATGTTCGACTGTTCAGTCGAAGATCTGGTCAAGTTCGGCGTCTTCGGCCATCCAAGGGCCCTCAACAAAATCATGTCCACTCTGGACTACCGGGTGGATCAGCTAGAATTTATTCTAGAAAAGATTGACAAAGTCAAGGAAGAAGCCCTGGATGCGATGCACCAAATGGAACGGATTGTTCTTAATATGTCGCCAGGGTTACTTACTCCTTCCTTCACTTTAAGGAAAGCTGATGAAACCACCCGGATCTTCAAGGAGATCGCTTCTCAAGGAACGGGGCCAGAGGTCACATTTGACACAGAGTCTATCAACAACCTGCTGGCCTGTAGGGACTTCATCGGGTTCCTCATTGAGGCAGAAAAGGACTATTCCAAACTCCCAGAGAAGCTCATAGATGAGCGGGAGACTTGTGAGGCGATCAGTGAGCGGCACAAGGATCCTTCCCAGGATCAACTAGGGCCAATAATCAACAAGTTCATGGAATACCACTCAGTTCCATATCTCGTCACCTGAGCAGCAACAAAAGCAGTCCACCCCCTTTCGGCCGCAAGATGACGATGACGAATAGCTGCTTTCTTCTTCTTCTTCTTCTTCTTCTCTTTCTCTTCTTCGTCTTTCTTTTTGGAAATATCTGGAGTATGTTGATACAAATGATGATGTCATCCATGTTGCATCATGGGATGATGTCATCCATCAAGTTGTAAAAAGTCAACATGACTTTTAGATATTTTGTAAATATCTTTGTAAATAGTTGTTGGCTCCTTTTTGCCTTCTTTTCTCTTCTTCTTCTATAAATACTCCAATACTTGTTGTATTGTGGGATGGATGAATATCTTTCAGATGAGAAATAGAAGTGAAGAAAAAAGACTTTGAGCTTTTTGTAACAGAAGAAAAATATTAATACAATATTTAGACTTTGTGCTGAATACATGTGTTATGTGCATTAGATCTTTCTTACGTTAGATCTGTGTGTTTATTCTGTTGGATCTGCTTCTGTTTTATTGTCATTTATTTATCATCAGTATTGCTTTGCTCATTTATGCAAGTAGGTTTGGCTCTGTTTACTACCAATCCCAAAACATAAACCTTCTGACCTTTCTGCTTTGGAATTCATTTCTTTTCTTCCTTCGGACCTACTCTTTCTTCATCCCCTCTTCCTTTCCTTTCTTTTCATAGTCGGAAACACCCCTACTGGGATGAGATCCCAAACCCCCAAAGGTAGAATCTATGAGACTTGCATAGATTCCTGCTGGTAGAATAGCAATAAACCAGTTTCGCTTTGCTGACTCAAAGAGGGGCTATGCCCTGCACACTGTTGGCTCGTCTATCCATAGATCTGCCCAAGCGATGATTTTCGGACCCACAAAGTGCTACAGAGTTTTTATCGTGAGTGATTCAAGAGTGAGTGGTGAGTGAGATGGAATGAGTCCAAATACAATGGAAGTGAGTTGACAAGGTTCAAGAGTACGCCCGGGAGGAGGGTGATGCACTATTTGTGAGTGCCTAAACCCTTCTAATCAAATGTTGCATTTGTTAGCATTAATTAGCAATTATTAGGGTTAGATTAGGCATCAAAAAATTATACGTGCACCATAGGGGTGCGTAGGCACTCATGGGGACACGTACACATTTAAATTATGTGTACGCACATGCGTACATATCAGAGTATGTGTAGGTGCATGCGTAGGCATGAAAACCCTAGTATACACACCATAGGTCAAATCATACATACAACTTAGCGTATACACACAAACACACATGTATGCAACATAAAGGACGTGTACATGTCAGTTAGCCAAATGAATAGAGGAATGCATGTACATACTTATATGAGTGTGTATGCATAGAAAAGAATGCATATGCATCCTGGGCGTGTACACATAAGGATGAGCACATACATGCCCAAAAGGGTGCGTAGGCACTGAAGAGAAAAGGTTACACTTTTAGAAGAAAAATGTAGGAGTTTCTCAGAAGAAATATGAATAGATGACAAGGATAGTGTAGATGAAATTGGTGTTTTGAGTGATAGAAGAATAGAAGAAGATAGAATAAATTTTAACCTAACACGTGTTGTGTTATTTTATAGATACGATTGTAAGTATTACAGACAAGGGAGCATCATCACCATCTCATGGCCAGAGAGGTGACCTTTCATACATGACACAGGTGGATGATGGACATCTTCCTGGAGGTGACTAGGTTAGCTCATGTGGTGAGGATGCCTATGATTACCTTGGACCATGGTCTCCTGATAGCCTTGGTTGAGTGGTGGCACAACGAGATTCAGTGCTTCCAGATTCTAACAGGGGAGATGAAAGTGACGCTTGAGGATCTTTGGTGCATTCTTCATGTGCTTATTCAGGTATAGCTGATTCAGTAAATTAACAAGGAGGAGGACATTGTGGAATTGTTGATTGAGGTTTTTCGGTCATGTTGATATGCCAGGCGGAGGGATGACACTTTGTACATACATCGTTATATAGCAGATTTAAGCTTTCATCGTATGACAATTTATTTGATGGCTCTTTTCATTGGTGTTTTTCTCAGTGACAAGACATGTGCCACATTTCCTCTTATCTTGATTTACGTCATATAGGGTATATTCCACGGTGATCGATAATCTTAGGGTGAATGCATCACGGCACATTTGTACTTGGATCTCAACCTCATTACCTACCATGGTCAAAAGACCATGGATCTTGCCACACTACTATAGATTTGGGCATGTGACCACATAGCTATTAGTTGTCCCATAGGTGCTCTTCAAGTACCGGATCCATAGGAGCCATCAGTCATGGGATGGGTCCCTATTGACAATAATATATGTGGGCACCTGTGGTGAAACTTACTATTATCACGAGATGTTTCGATGAGATTCGGTAGCATGACGTAGTGTGACGGCCTTACCACCATTACCGGTGGGTAGAAGATGCTCTTGATCTCGACCTAGCTATGGTGGAGCAATTTTTGATCGAAGTCATGGTTATATCATGGATTTTTATGGGCTAAATAGATTTGAGAGATAGTTTGGCATAACATAGGATTTACCCCATCCAAATATGTGGTACGCATGTAGGGCTATTGAGAGTTTTGACATTAGACCACCCATTCATCTAGATAGGGCCCGAGGTAGCTTTGATGGGATGGTGCCACAGGTATGGGAACCTATGAGACAAATCAAAGATCCTAGGATCACTCCTTAGTATGGACCTTGGTATTTGACAATTTCTTGTTCCATTTTACTATTCTGCGTGCTTTATGTGATGTCAGAGTTAGGCCACCTTCTGAGGAGGATAATGATGATGACGATGATGAGATTGGTAATGATGATGATGTTTTTAATGGCATGGGTCATGATGGTAGTGGTGGATAGGGTCCTCTTCCCTTACAAAGTGGTAGAGACAGGAATTTCCCTCTCATTAGACAAATACAGATGCCTCGAGTAGGCATACCCGGATGGTGTTAATTTTCTACTACTAAAGTGCATGCACATGGAGCAAAGCACCATAGGGTCCTCCTCCATGGCCAAGTTTACGGTAGGGGTTGATGCCTAGCCCACCAAGAGGTAGAGGTGGTGGAGATGATGGTGGCGATGGGGGAGATGGAAGAGACAGAGAGGACAAATAGTTGTGCTACAACAAAAGTTTTAGTAGGACATAGCCATCCAACATTAGGTGGTGGCCGAGAGAGGACCAAGCTAGAGTTCGAGATACAAGTCATTATTATAGAGCCAAGATAGAGTGCATGCGGTTAGGAGGTTGCGAGAGATAGTGCCGCCTAGTTTTAGCATATACAACAGACTAGTTACTTAGAGTATGTAGATCATGAGCCTATTATAGAATTCCTAGGCATAGTTGCATGCCATTACTACTAAGAGGGTGATTGGTAGTTGAGAGGAAAGTGGGTCGGGCCAAGCTTGCCCACTTATAGGTAGAGGTTGCTTCATTCCGGTAGATTGATGGAGCTACCTAACACTCTGGTAGGTGATGGAGCTACCCTAACACCATGGATATACATGGACTTGGTTACATACAATGGCGGGACCTCCTACTACAAGGACATGTACTATGATGTTGTTCAATAGGGTAAAAGAGTACCCAAATTCAGGTGAGAAGTCGATGGGAAGGTCCCATAGATCATAGAGACTTGAGGCATCAGCTAGATCTATGGAGCAACCACTAGATACCCAAACATGGAGACAGATAGGAGAGTAGATTACGCAGGTGATGTATCCTCCCCCAGATCGTAGGCCTTTGAGTCCTTATGAGGGATTGATTCAGACATGACTCTCTTTTGATTAGACACATATGTACTTACTGCTGATGTACGCCTCTTATGAAGTCTCAATTTTGATTGATGATGTATTGATGTATCATTGTGATTTATGCCTCGTGATGAAGGATTATTTTTATTCATGCCCTTGATGGAATATTTTGTATCGACTATGTATATCTTTATGAGACAAACATTATATACATGTATATGGACATTTGATGTTATATTTTCCATGTATTTATATGATTCATGATGATGATTATGGTTATGATGATGTTTGATTTACTTTTTATGTATGTATCATGATGGATGTTGATGATGTATCACATGTTTTTGATTTGATGATAGATCCATAGATGATATCATTTATTTTTACATGTGATGTTTTAGACTAGTGGACGAGATGATATTGATGATATTGGTGCAGGGGGATAGATTTTGATATTTGTGACCCCTCTTTCCCCCATTGATGATACGATATGTGATGATTAGCTTAGTATACATGTATGATGTAGACTTAGCATTTTATTGATATATGATGTATAGATGATGTTTAGATGTGATGATATATGATAGATGTGATAACAAAACAATGTACAAGTAACAAACAAACAAGCACAAACAAATGTAAACAAATCTACCAAATAAACACACTAATCAACTTAACAATGCAACTAAGTACAAATTATTCACAAGCATGCCAAAAACACTCAATATGTACAAACAAGAATGAATCTAATCTAAGAAAAGATCAATCTAAAATGCATGTTTAAGAAACACACTATACAAATGTACAAGCAAGAAAAACTATACAAACAATGAAGTAAGAAACACACAAGGAAACAAAGCAAGAAAATTATTACTATGTTTTTGTAAGACTGTTTTCAATGCATTTTGTGTTGTTTTTGGGAGTTTTGTGAAACAATTTTCTATTGTTTTTGTATTTTCTAGGTTTTCTAATGTTTTGTGTTTTCTAATATATTTGAATGTTTTTTATTTTCTAAAAAATTTCCAAAGATATGTATAGGAAACCAAGAAATGTGGATGCCCCCAGTGTGAGATGGGAATATACAAAGGTAGATGCCACATATGATATAAAGAAGGTGAAGCTACAAATATGACCCCAACATTAGATGGGAATATAGAAAGGTAGATTCCATGTGTGATATAAAATAAGGTGAATCCGTAAAGATGCCCCTAACATTAAATGGGAATATTACAAAGGAAATCCCTTCATAGGTAAACAAGAGGAGAACTAGTCGGATCAAGGCTTTGACAAGATAGGATCACAAAGAATCTCATATGCAGGTGTGGAACTAGCCCAAAGCTAAGTAAAGGTACCCCTTGGATATAAGGTGCTTGTGAACAAAAAATCCTCCCAAGGCACCAGAAATCTTTTCACCAAGGGACCTATCCAAAGTGCCACAATTGCGTGGTTTTCACATTTGGATGACTTATTTTCTCTTTTTATTTTTCTCTTTTTGATTTTTTTGTATTTTTCATAGTTTTTACTTTTTTGGTTGTTTTCTAATTTTTGTGCCATGTTCAAGCATAGAACCGCTTGAGGTGCATGGCATTCATGGGCTCTCACAGCTCATCTCCATCAGGATGGGAAATTTATATGCTCCTGACCCAAATTTAGCCCATAATGACATAGGGTCCTAACCAATGAGGTTTGAACTTTCCTTTCTTTTCTCTTTCTGCCCTTGTGTTGAATTTATTTTCCTTCATCACCAAATCTCCAACCTTGAATTGACAAGGTATAATTCTCTTGTTGTAGCTACGTGACACTCTTTGTTGATACACTTGAAGATGGTTGAGTGCATAGATGCGCCTTTCATCTAGGAGTTCAATTCTACCAGTCTAGCTACTCTATAATCCTCATCTTTATCTAGATAGTCCCTAAGATATATTCTCAGGGAGGTAAGCTCTATTTATAGGGGAATGATGGACTCAGTTCCAAATACTAGGGAATAAGGTTTTGCACCAGTAGGGGTGTGAATGGAGGTCCTATAATCCCAGAGGGTAGGGTGAATTTACAAATGCAATTGTGACCTATTTTACTCACCATATTCTCCATGATTTGAACAAGTGTTTTATTAGTGGCTTCTACTTTCCCATTACTTTGAGGGTAATATGGCATGTATCACTTTATTCGTATCTGAAAGCACCTTGACATAGATATTTTCTTATCTTGTTCTTTGATGCAGCCTAGAGTTCACGGATAATACCTAGATGTGCTAGCACATCACTCAGCCTAGACTGAGCACTCACCCGAAGCACACAAAGGTACCAAGTCCCTCTTTAGGGTTGTTGTAGTAGAATGCTAACATGATGAAGACTTACAACATATGGATCCATAACTAATACATCATTATACTAGTGCATGACAGATCTAGATCTAGGAAAGAATAGGTTTAAACAATAATCATAATAGAAATAAGAGCATGCTCTACCCAATTACACACAAGAATAATACTTAGTTTGAGTCAATATCTTCCATCTCTTAATTTTCAAAATAACATAGAAGCTTCTTACAATACTGGAAATCTATGTCGATGTGTGCATGGATCTGATACGATAATCCAGAAACATGTACACTATGTTATCTATCTTTTCATATCCATCCTCTCTCTACCAGGTAATTCACTACATATATATAGGGTGGGGACTTTCCCTTCACCGCTTATCTATTCCAAAAATAGGTCGCATGCTATTAATAGCCACATGCCATTTTCATTCATAACCACACATACAAGTATGCTATCTATAGACTACTGATAGTTAACTGAGGTGACAATCCTATTCTAAGACTATCTCCATGTAAAAGTGCTCTGAATCGATCCTCCAAAAAATAGACAATGCATGGTGCGCACGTCTCTGCATCGTTGGTGTGTTACGTATGCCATCTTCTAAAAATATATCTTCATTCCAAAAATGGCTAATTCCTAAATGCTAAACTTCTATTCAGTGCAAGCATTCTTCCTATCCATTCACGCCTTTGTGTATGACTTTATTTCCCATGTGGACTTCTTGTGTGCTTTCTTTGTCAAGTGTTCTTTGATCAACATTACCCCACACTAATTTCATTGTCACCCGATAATGGGTATCTCCAAAAATTGAAGTAAAGAATAGAAGAATGGAAAGAATGGAAAGAATGAACGAATTGTATGAAAGAATGTTTTACCCTGTAGTCTCTTCTTCAACGTGAACAACTAATTTAGGATATTCCTATTTTATTTCAGCCTCCAAGGTTTTCCATTCAACGAGTGCTTGTTCTACTTTTTTTGGAATGTCCACAGTAATGGACTCCAATTCATCCCTCATAATCTCCCCTTTTTCATTTTGTAAGACTAACACAATGCTGGACATTGAGGTCATTCTTCCCTCTAGAAAATCCATCTTCTACGTAATGAGCTTCCCAAGCTCTTCCAATCGAGTCTTGTGCAGCTCTTGTGCTACTACCAGGGCCTCGCGCTTCTGCTTAACCATTGACAATATTTCTGCGTGGCCCAATGTTTCATCCTTCATTTCTCTCTAGACCTCATTATTTTCTTCCAGGGTATTTATGTTGATAAGCACCTCTGGAGCTGTGCAGATGTTTAAATCTTGGTCTGATTTCTTCAATTCTTCTTGTAGCGCTTGCAGAAAAATGCCATTCATAGGATGCAATCTTCTACATCATGAAGCTTTCTCTCATTCTACCTCTTGTTCTGGATCCCTCGGCATTGACATATGTACGGGTTCATGTTCAAGTACCAAGTCCACCAACTTTCCTACATAATGTATCACTGAGGGAAACATCTGTGGTACCTTGGTCTCCAAGTGTGGCCTAGCTCTTATGAAATTGTCGCCAATCTCCTCTATGATGCTGATAAATACATCGTTCTTCTTCTACGCTAAGTCCCTCTCTTGTGTTAGGTGCGCTATTTCTCCATCCTTATTTTTAATCTCCCCTCCGAGTGCCCTAATTATGGAAGCCTTGTCCAGATTTCTTCTTACAACTTTAGTAGAAACATTCCCCAATGTGTTGCTAACTGCTCATCGACATGACGAGAGGCTTTACTATTATATGTCTATCTTGGGGTGCCTTCTTGATCGTCTCGACACGCATGAATCCTCATAGACATCAAAGTTAGGCTCATCCATGTGGGTGTGCATTGACCATGATAGTTTTTTTCGAGTGCACATAGTCACCATATCCTCATCCATTAGCTCCCAAATTTGAATAAATCCTTTTGTTCTATCATGCTCTAGAAGCGGGAATAGACAATTTTACCTCCATCCTCTACATAGCCCATAGCTAGTGGAATGTGTTCTCCACCTTCTCTTCTAGACCATTGCTTCTTAGAAACTTTAGCTTCCAAACTTGGTACTTACATTTCCATGTCCTGAGACATTTTCGTATTTGTCTCCTCTGTTCCCTTTTCTTCCTCTCCTCTTTTCTTTGATTCCTCATCCTTTTGTTCTTCTATGTTCTCTGGAAGTGTAAGATATTTATGCATGCTTTCCTCGACTCTTCCACCTCCTCATTCAAATTCAATTTCCTCACTCTTTACATGGTTTTCTCATACGTGGAGATAATCTAGGTGATCTACACATTATTTGTGGAGTAGCACCTTGGGTCCTTGTTCTCCTGAACACCCTCTTAAATTTTGCTCCTTGGACTGCATTCAAGTTCTCATCACCCCCTCTTTTGGATGAGGTGGTGTAGTGTGTGCTTAGCTTCATCCTTATTTTAGGATGTCTTCTACCTCTATGCCCCAAACCACCACTATATTTACACTCATCCTCCACTTCAATTGGCTTTATGGGCTTAGGCATTGGGATGTTCTCCATTATATGATTTCCCTTTGGTGGTGTTGGAAGTGTGAACTCACCTTCCACATACTTGTTATTCTCCATCTTTGGCTTTAGTTGGAGATACACAGCATTGTTCCAATATCTCCCACCACCAAAATTATTGGTTTAATGCTCAATACATCTGAAATGAGTCTTTCAATATATGCACCCCACCTTGGATACACATATTTCTTCCTTAGTGTGTGGTAGTCACAATCTACCTTATCCATGTTGAATATCAGTCACCATGCATCTGTAAACCTGTGTACTGACGCTTGGAAGTACCTTGTTATGAATGCATATGGAAACTTGAACCAGGACTCCATTCTCCATCTTTCATGGAAAAATACATAAATTTTGGTATACGGCGAATTGAAGCGCCTTTCCAACCACTTTGAAGGCAAGTCCTTGGGGATGCGCCATTCTTCCTCAAAAGCCACACGGAGCCTATCATACCACTTCTCAGCCCATTGCTTAACCTACTTTGTCATGGATCCCTCACACAATTACTTCTTGAAGCATTATGTAGGTGATTTGTGTTCCATTGGATACTCCTATACCTTCTCCTTTAGTCCATCAGGTACTTTGATCTCCATGAACACCAATGATAATAAAACAGCTCCAAATCTGATCTTTCCTCATGTGCATGCTTCCTCAATGATTTTCTCTGCAATATAATGTGAAATGTTGTAGAATACTCCTTCAGACATATTTTTGGAAATGTTCAGCCACATGGTGTTCACTTGTGACCACCTTTCCTAGTCATTGAGCTTTGTAACAAGATGTGCAACCGCTTGTACAAGTGGATACTTCTTTAGTTTGTTGATGTCCATACTATGTGGACCCTTTGTATATCCCAACTCCTTTATGGTCTCTAATATTATGGTTTTGTCTATCAGATCATATCGCAAATCATCTCCTGTGCCTTTCAACCCCGTTACCATGGAGATGAGCGCAGCTAAAATTTTGACTCTACAACCTGCAAAGTAGAAAAATTCCTCGTGCACTCTTCTCATGAGCCATTGGTACAAGGGCTCATATTTTCCATATTAAGGGAGCTCATATAGTTGGTAAAATCCTATCCTCTACAAGAGATTCTCACCAACATCGTCATACACCAGCATGTCTTCCACCGTGCATTTATTTGTCTTTGTGTTCAATAATGCATCAAGCTCCTTCTTATTCTCTATGGTACGATGATTTTACTCACTCACTTTTCTTTTCCTTATGTGATAATCCCACTCCTGGCTGATGATAACCCCCTCTGGATATTACATCTTAGAAAAAATTATTTCTAGAGCCATCTCTTCTTCTTCTTCTACCACCTTCTTCTTTCCCTTCACTTCTACTGCAACTACTTTCTTAGGTGCCATTTCTACCTTGTAATCCTTTGTAGATCCTTTCTCGCTCAAATTCTAAGGTGTGAAGCAAACCCTAGTTTGATTCAGCATGCCCTAGGTGAAATTACATGCCCTAGCTCATCTTTGTCACCTCACTTCACTCAAACCCTTCACCACCGGGGACACAAGCTCCTTACGCACAGATCTCTTCGTCACGACTAGTTACACACCTCTTGCACCTTAAAACAATCACTCGGCTCTTCGCACTTGGCTTCTTTCAAATACTCTTAATCACAATAGTAAAAATGAACTCACATCCCATCCTTATATAGATTTTCAAATTTTTGATACATTCATTACTCCTTCACCTACCAAATATCCTCTCATTAATTGACCAATTCCATCCTTTCCGTGCGTTACATCCTCGCACCCCAGCTATAACCTTCTAGTGCACCTTCCTACCCTGTGGTCACAGACTTCTCTTTAACACGTGTCCTTGCACCTGAGTACCTCATCACTATATTTTATCCTAGTAGTTATCATGGCCTCTTCTTACCTCACATTATATTGTTCCTTCATTCATTTCCATCCTTGGTCACTTTTGAGAAGCAATGTTTTTACTTTGACAAACACTTGTAGCAACATATTCTTTTCATCTTTCAATTCCCACAATCTTGTAACTAGATATCAAAAACCACCCCACACTAAAAGGATGTGCAGTCCTCTACGCATAAACATGCTTCATGTAGTAATTAGCTTCATGCGCGCAAGTGCGCTTATTTAACAACAACAAAAATAAAGTGACAAAGCATAGCAAAAATGAAGGAAATACATTAAGGAAATACAAAATGGAAACCTAATCTAAATTGAAATACTACCTTATTACAAACACCAAGAAGAATTATTTATAGTAGGGCTTCAACCTACTACCGTTGAAGTAAGGGTAGGCAGACGTGTTCCATCCAAAGGTGCTTCTAACTAGAAAGTGCCTATTTCAAGGATGTAAGTAATAACATACGGCCCTAACCAATGTACCTTAAGTTTTCCTAAATGGCACAAGAATTAAGATTCATAGAGAAGTACCATTTGTCCAATCTCAAACTTCTTATTCCTTATGTTTCTTTCATGACATGCTTTCTACCTGGCCTTTTCCTGCTTCTGACTCCATCGTACTATGGTTTGTCGCTCATCTAGTTGAATCATCTTCTCAATACACTCTTCTAAATCCTACTCATCAGCTAGACCTCCAACGCATGCAATGCGAAAAGAAGGTAACATAAATTCTATAGGGAGAATGACTTCTACGCCAAACACCAACTGAAATGGTGTGGCTTTGTTCAATCTCTTATAATTTTTCCTATATGCCCAAAGAACAGTGACACTTTATCATCCTAATCCTTTCTTCCAACATCAAAATTTTTGGTCAATGTTTGGCTCAAAATCTACTTTGAATCCTCAAGCAGTTCCATTTTCACGAGGATGATAGGGTGTAGTCTTATGGTGTGCAACCATAACCTCATCTAATAGTATCTGATTGTTACATTCAAAAAGTGTGTACCCCTATCACTTATCAAGATTAAAAGACATCCATATCCTGTAAGAACATTCTCCCATAGAAACCTAGCTGATGTAGCCATTGTACGAGTCCTTTGTAGGTGTTGCTTCGCCCACCTTGTGAGATAATATGTATAAGTAATGATATAGCGTGACCTAGTCCTACACACGGCTGGAAAAATAGGTCCTAAAAAGTTGATGGCCCATTTCTCAAATGGCTTGGCACTATTAATTGGTCTTAAAGGCATCTCATATCTTTTCCCTGGCTTACCTAAATGCTAACAATGGTTACACACTTTGCAATACACTTTACAATCTTTATACAGTGTCTCCCACCATAATTTTGTAAGTAGAATCTTTCAGCGGTTGCATCACCCGCATAGTGGCCTCCTGTAATACCACCATGGGTTTCTTCCATAATATCCTTGCGCTCATGCTTTAATACACAACAAAGTGTAATACTTCATCTCTTCCTGGATTTTAGAGGTCACCATTGATTAACATAAACGATTGCCACGCGTATAGCAAGTTGTTTCTTTTCTAATGACTTCATTCCATCGGTGCCACACTAGTCCGTAAAAAGACACCAATGTCTTCTAATTCTAATGGTGTGCATTGTAACCTATACAACTATGCATCTGACATGGTTTATTCAATTGTTTGTGCTTCTTCTCCTGAGTGAATTCTAGACAAGCGGTCCGGTCTAAAGTTACTTTTCCTGGCTTCACCACTGTTGTGAAGTCAAACTCTTGAAATGGGAGTACCCATCTGCATATCCACCCTTGTAAGATGAGTTTTTTCACCAAATACTTCAATTCCATGTGATTTGTATAAAACACAAATGGTGTTGCTAACAAGTATTGTTGAAACTTGTGCAATGCATAGATCATTGACAAAGCTTCACACTCTGTAGTTATATAATTTTGTTCGTGAGGGAGTCGACTTCCTACTAGCAAAAAAATTGAATGATCCAAAATACCTTCTCTAGGTTGAGCTAACATAGCACCAATGTCCATGCCGAGGTGTCCACGTACACATGAATTGGTTTATCCCATGAGGGAAAGTGTAGAATGGGTGCGGTAGTAAGTTTCTCCTTTAATATCTCAACTCATGCTACCATGGTTCTCCCCAATAAAATTTACCTTTCCATTTTATTAATTCTTCCAAGGGTGTAACAACCTTAGCATACCCTTTGATGAACTTCGATAATATCCTATGTGACCTAAAATCTATTCATCTCACTTTGACCGGTAGGCACTTCCAGGCCTAGAATGACCGCAACCTTAATTTGGATCAACCAAGAAACCTTCCTTATAGATTATATGTCCTAGCAAGTATTCCAAAAGGTGTAGAAAATATGCACTTCTTGATCTTCAAAGAGATACGCAATTGTCTACACCATTCAAACATTAAGTGCAGATTGTCACAATGATCTTTCACAAGCCCATATACTATCCAATCATCTAGATAAACTGTAAGAAGTCATGAATAAAATATTTGAATATACGAGAAACTATCGGTGAGAATACAACAGCACACTTTTCATTCTAAAAGGCATCACAAAGATAGGAAAACATTCCCCATTCGGTAGTAAAAGTTGTCTTTTCTTGATCCTCTGAGCAATCCTAACTCCGATGATACCTGAAAACCCATCGTGAAGGAATATATTTCACACCCGCAACTCCTTCTCGTATTTTCTTAGTAAATGGTGTAGGGAATGGGTCTAATACAGATGCAGCATTCGGATCCCTATAGTCCACACATATTCTAATTTTTCCTTCCTTCTTTATACTAATAACCATTGGACTAACCCATTTTGACTCATCAAGGGGCTTGATAATTCCGATTTCAACATGTTATCAATCTCTTCTTTGACCTTTTCATGTAAATTGGGGTTCATTCTATAAGGCCTCTTTCTAACTGGGCATGCACCATCCTTAAGCTTTATCTTCATTTCCCCAATTGATTCATGCATGCCTTTAATTTCATGATACCCTCGAGGGAATAAGTCTTGATAATACCTGAGTAACTCAATGATCTTTTCCACTTCCAATTCTGACCAATAGTCTCTAATTATGACCTCCTTTGGCTCATCCTCCAAACCTATATTCACTTTCTTTGTCTTCATGGGTTTGTGATAGGCATGTGTATCCTTTTCTACATTTCCAAGACCTCGCACACCCCTTGTGAATGTTCAATATCCAAGTTCTCAAATTCCTCATCATCCACGATGTAAACCATATTTCCTTTCTCTTTCTCAAGGCAAGTGCATTCAATTAGTATGGAGTCCATTTCTTCTTCCTTTTCAAAATGCACTCTGGACTTTGTCTCACCAAATAATTCTTGAATATGCTCTTCTCGCCTCTACACTATATCCCATAGTTAAGCACTTAACAAATTTTAATGCTTCTTCAATCGGAGGTTTATTTGAGAAGTATTCAAAGGTTTGGATCATTCTGTGATCAAATTCTACCAATTCCCGGTCTCTCGATGTAGTTCTACATATACATAACATGACCATGTGCATCCTTATAGGGTAGAGTACAATGTATGCACCCATTGTGAAGGTGGTAATGCTTCTTGTCCCATTATCCAGAGTCTCTCACATTGTTGAATGTGATGCTAAATAGGTTGATCACCATTATAAGTGCATATCTATGTAGGTGCATTACTCCTTAAAAACCTAGTAGATATGGTGATTCCAATCTCCTCCCATTCTATAAGATTATCTCTGTGGACTACCCACTAGTGCGCTACTATCCTGTGTAAGGTATACACTAACATATTTCTTCTCTTAATTTTATCTATCCATTGTGCTTCCATGGATTTCAAAAATACAGGAAGAACTTCTACCCCAGTATACCAAGGTACTGCACAACCTATCCGTTGAACAAAATGAAGTCCATTCTTATGTGCATCACACTTTCTACCTTGCGCCTTACTAGTTCATAATTACTATGAGCCCAATTGTCATAAGAAATACTTGTAGTGTCACTAATAGAATGAGAATCTTCCCCTTTCAGGATGCCTTCTTTTGATGGTTCATTGATCTTTGGGTCTTGAATAATGCATACATAGATTTTGTTTAATTCCTTCTCACTTAGAGGCTCAACATATGGTGTAGAATTCCCATCTATCAAAGGTATCACAACCCTTTCCTCCTTGTTCTCAAAGCTGATATACCCCTTATTGAATCTCAAGTTAACATTATTTGCATAACACCAAGGGTGTCCAAGCAATGCTTTGGAAAATTGTCTACTTTTGTAAGTGCTCTTACCTCAAAATCCCCAATGAACTTGGCCCCTTGTATGGTTATAGATGCATCCTTAAAAAATCCTATGGGAGTGGCCTTAGTCCATTTTTCCATAAACAACACGTTAGATGGTGGGACGTAATGGAGGCCTCCCCATTTGTACCCATATATCTAATGTAAGCACATTTACTTCCACACCTATATTAATCAATATGTTTCTCAAAGAACCATCCATCCACACCAGCATTCGAGTAATTTCCTTATCATAGTCAATGCTATCAAGGGAATATTTACATGCAGGATCTTCCATCCAATCTCAATACTTGCGTGCAGAGTGTTCCCTTTTAACCAACTTCCTAATAGTGGAATGATGTTCTCCTAGCGCAACATTTTGCACACTTCTCTCAGATCATCGATATCGGTTTGGATTATCTCTCGATGATTTCTTACGCTCCTTTAAGTCATCGTGATCTCACCACGAAGATTCCTTAGCACTTCCATGGTATCTCGATAAACCTCCTTCGATAGGCGGGATATGGGTACTAGGCATGAATGACGTCATCCTTAATGATGGTAGGTTTTTTTGTAATGCTTCTCTTGTGCACGCTACTTCAGGTCGTGTAGTAATCTTCTTGTTAATGTGCCTCGGGTTCTAGTGCTATCTTCGACATCCACTGATCTTCTACCGTGCACTAGATTCTAACCATCTCAGTGCCTTTGTTTTCTTGCTTATGTTTCTTACTCAAATGCTCATATAAGTCCAGGAACTCTTCATAGCTATGGTTCTTTCCACGTAAAGAACATGCAATATTCTGAGGAAATTCACACCTATAGTGGTCGGGATATCCACATGTATAATATATTCTACGAGGGAACACACCTCTTCCTCTACCGCAACCTCGTCTTCCATATCCACCATAATATCCTTGACCTCCTTCAAAGCGCCCCTCATTCCTATCATAGCATGTTTGATTATGATCCTGATCATGGTGCTCATTCTTACCCTTAGAATTATCTATTATGCTTCATACCCCAATGTCTATAGCATCATGGATCTAACCAATCAACTGGAAATCTTCAGTATCTTGGGTCGTGGACCATAAAATTTTATAGTAACAAGATACATTCTTCCTTATCACATGTTGTAATAAAGGACAATGACTAACATTATGATTCAAATGACAGATCTCACAGTCTAATAGTAATGAGGGTATAGATCTGCGAGGGAAACTATCCTTGGTGTGACCTTCCAATTCACAATCTATACACCAAATTCCTGAGCACGTTTCATTGGCTAAATTTATTGATAGCTTCTCTAACTGTTTTTCCATAACTGTAATTTTTGCCTCTAAGAATGGACTAATGCTAGTGTCAATGCTCCCAACAACCTTAGCATTCAAAGATTCTTCCAGTTCTTCATACGGATCGTGTATGCCTTATGTGATAGTGCTCTTCTGAATGGTGTAATCAATTCGCCAACAAACCATTGTGCATGCTGGCTTGCATGAATATCATAAAAAACCTTAGATAGGAGTGTTTCAAAATGGGCATCATACTCAAGTACACTCTCGGTAGTGCCTTACTTAATATCCTTGAGCGCACTTATACTCTTCTACTCAAACTTTGGGATATAGAAATATTTTAAGAAAGCATCCTTCAGACTACATAATCCACTCAAGTTTGATCATGGTCAAAATTCCTATACTAGCTGTGTGCACATCACTGTAATGTAGTAGAAAATTGGCTTGCCTTGCACTCGAAGCCATGATCATTTTTGTGTGCCACAATAATTCACACATGTGCACATTCTCGAGTAGCATCCTCTATGCCCCTATGCTCTAGAAGATGAAGAGACATCTCCATATAAATATTCTAGGGTTGGTGCAGACCTTACCCACCTGATCCAAAACTTCTTATGTTTCCCTACCTCAGAACCACCAGATCCACTAGAACTAGAACCACCTATTCCTCCTAATCCTCCACCTATAGTTGGAATAGGACTTGTAGATGTACTCCTTGTGCTCCGATAATAGTTGTAACATTCCTATTTTAAGACTTTAGAAACAAGGAATTTTTTTATAATGTTCCCTGTTCTAAATACATAATTTAGAACACACATTCCAAAACAACCATTCTTATAACAGATAACCATATGCAGCTGTAATGACTCAGTAAACTACCGATCTATTCATTTCATGACTCGGTAAACTACCGATCTATTCATGTTTAATACTAAGTATTGAATACTTTTCTGTATACTATGTATACTTGGTTCTCTTACCCTATTCTAGGTATTGAGTGATCTTTCTAAGGAACCTAACTGAATAGTTGTTACCAATATTCATCTACATCTCGATCCTTAGACTAGGCGACATAGGACAACGCAATCAACAACTTGCGATACTTTGGCCAAAGATTCTAACATATTGTTTGTATTACTTATTCCTTGATGGCATACTTGTTAATCGGAATACGTCCTTCACCCCCACTCTATTGTTATCTCAAATTTCCTTTTTGACTTCCATCGGTCCTCTTGTAGAAGGTTTAACCCTAGTTAAGTTAACAACGTAGGTTATTATAGGAAGGAGCTCACAAAGACATAGGATAGATTAGCATACTTTGGGTCAACCTAACTTAACCCCGTGTGCCAAGGTACCCTGAGTCCTAGAGGGATACTTCATATCGTAACTATGCTACTTCCGACCCCGGAGAGAAACTAAGTTCACATCTAAAAGTGTGTAGATCTAGACGATCAATGCATAAGGGATTTGCCACATGTCAACTATAGTATCTTTTGTATCCTCAAGAAGATCCTAATCTTCTCACGGGTACATCCTAAATTCAGCATGTGTTAACATCCTACAAAATAGCCTCGTCAAGATATACATACCCCTAGGAGATTATTTAAGTTTAATTAATTTGGATTCTTAAAGACAGATTTCAGCAACCCTACCCAAACTCTAATCCAACTCTCCCTAAGTTCTTTTCCAAATTAGGTTCCATTAACCCTTGCATAACTTCCTTAACTTAAGATTGCTTTCGATGTTCGTTAACTTTGGCTTATCAAGTAACTACCACAAAGAAAGGACATCAACCTCTTAAGTTCTATTATATGTGACTTAAATATTCAAGAAAGTGTAACAACCACCAAGTTGTAACTTAGTAGACTTTATTAAATGAAGTCTAATGAGTATATATCATATCTTCCTTCTTGTTTACTTTTTCATAAGAGAGGAAGAGTCTTCCTCTTCGTAGTTAAGTTCTTAGGGATTACACACCCTTTATGTCCTTTACAAATTTCATAGTTTCCATTGTAAGTTCATTACACGTTACTTTAATAGTATGAGACATTTTAATAGGATACTTGAAATTCTGCAACTTATATAGTTGTATCACAAATAGGGAATTACTCTGAATCCCTTTTTCCTACTTATCCAAGAAAACTCATTGAAACATATGAATAACATGAAGAACATCAAAAAAATAAGATTCCATTTCTTTTGCAAAAGTACAAGATAATTTACATAATCCATGCAAGTAAATTCTCATTCTACATTTCATTTTCAAAACTTATACATTTACAACTTATGCATTTCAGACATACTGCATGATAACAACCTTCATTCAAAAGAGAATAACTTTTCTTTTCAATACAACTTAAGAACATATCAGAATTCTTCACAAGAATCAACTTAGATCAGCCAATGCATCATATAAGTTTTTGCCTTCTTTTATCACTTACGAAGTCCATCTGTAAAAATTGCTAGCATGGGTCAGTTTAATGAACTGAGCATGATAAGCACTAAGCCTTAAAATGAAGTGCATTCCACTAATTGTTCCAATAAAAACAACCCTGCTTTAATGAACAACAAGTAATTCATACTCCCTAAGCATAAGTAATATCAATAAAAGAAGAGCAATACTAAAAAAGGTTTAACAAAAGAAGAATAAAATATAATCTATAATACCTATCTTATAAATTAAAGTATAATTGATCCCATCAATTATCTTTACCAAACAACAAAACATAACATATCATTGTTCCAATCCTACCAAATATAATACAACACATATCTTTACTACAAGATACAAGAGTGTTTACAGACATATTCCCTCTTGGATGTTTCATCTAACTTTCAAGTAAAGAAGAAGAGAAAGCATTCCATTTTCCAAAGTACATATCCTCAGCAAGGCTGAAACAGGTTTATATCATGATTTAAACTGTTCCTTTAAAGGTCCTCTACGTTAAAATTCAACATTTTAAGATATTCTTCAAAACAGATCCAAATGAAAGAAAATCCAAGAAGGAATGATGGATTAATAGTCAACAACTAGTTTGCAAATTCTTTCTGCCAACCTATCTTCAATCTCTATCTACTTCTTTTCAGTCAAATGACTAGTATGAAAAGACTAATAAACACTGATTTCCTTTTTCAATAAGAATAAAAATCAGGAGGTTCCAACCAACGAACTTAACCCAACTGCATTAGAAAAGGAGACCTATCAGAATATGATCCCAATTTATAATCATTTCTTTACAACTTATTTACATAGTTTTACCTCCTCTCATGCATACAGTTTAAGCTCATGCAATAGTTCCAAGGAAAGAGAACAAGATCAACTTAAAGGAAAAAGAAAACTAAATGCTACTTTCCCTTCCAAATCTTCACATTATAATGCCTGAATTCTACAATCCATTGAAACATTGTAATAATGAAGTTCATACATAGTCCAAGGATAGTAGGTTTCTCAGTGTATCTGTTAAAGACTTAACAATCTTTTATTGGACCAGAACAACCTAAAGATAAGAAGGAAGCATGTTAACATTTCTCTTTCTTAGAACCCTTTACTATCAAACAGTGAAGTTCCATCAATCCTTACCATTAACTTTCTCTTTTAAAACTCGATAATAAAACAGTGAAGTTCAAACACAACCCGCAATCAATTTTGAATCATAATCAATCTTCCAAGACATAACATTCATTTATTGGACCCAACAAGAGGTAAGAATATGAGTAGTTTCTAACACTCAAGACTTCCCAATAGTTCAGGCAAAGTAGAACCATCTCAATGGTATGCCAACGCATCACTACAAGAACTACAGATTGGGTTTCCAACAAAAGACAAGATCAAACATCAAAAATAATAATATGTACAGTCCAGGACTCAATTACAATTCCGAGCACAATGCAAAGCATAAATGCCATCGAAGGATCAAGACCATTCAAATACTTGTAACCAAGTTAGGGTAACAACATGTTCCCTCAATAGTTTATAAAATAATCAAAAGACTATAATATCTGAACCAACACATTGTTTAGGTTACCATTTCAATTAAAAACACCAAGTAACAAATTGATTGTACAGTGATGCATCTCAATATCACAAACACAATTTCATAATACACCAACACCGTAATACTAGACCAAGTACAATGAAACTGCATACATACAGTTCAGAGTAAGAAAAGAGCTTCCCTTCCCAGTTAACATCGAATCAAACCCATTTTCCCAACTTCAAACGGAAAGTAAGATGCTTGACAGAGCTCAGACCAAATGACTACAAACATGAAGTTGAGTTCATAACAAACCTACAATAATAGTTAAATAGTCATAAGGAAATAGTTCACAAGCACCATGCCTTAAGTGGCTTTGAACAACAATACACTTTATCCAAGCTAACAAACCCAAGTTCCAAGTTCGATACGGGTTCAACAATAGTCACAGTGTTCGTAAGATGGAATACAAAAACCAAGTCATATACGGTTTTTCCAGTGCATGCAAATTTTATAATAGTCAAAGCTTCCACAAGGTGAGATACAAAAACAACAAGCCATATACGGATTTATTCACAGTCCATTCAACTATGAAATAAAATGCTAACACCATAGAGCTAAAAATCTCTACAACGGTTCCATCCACCGAAACAAGTTTCCAATCAAATAGTTCGAACCAGTTTGTAAGTATCCATAAGAACTAGAGTTGCTTACCAGCTCGGGTTCATAAAACACAACAAGTTTGTAAACACTAAACTCAACAAATACAGGTAGATCTCGAGAACAATTTTAAGCTACTAAAATTTTTGAAACCAACAACTATTTCCAACCACTGAAGAAGCTAAACAAAGTTACCAGGTTTTGTTCACGTATGCATAGTTCCTTTGAGAAAAAGGCAATGCAAAAATAAGCTTCCAACAGAATCATGTATAATGTAGATTCAAAAACCCAAAATGTAAGTTTTACAAAACCCATCAAACAATTAACTAGATAAGCATGAAATGCACAAACTCATCAGAGCAAAGTTGTTTTAATGAAAACACTTAGAGGAAAGAAAAAGATTTTAACAGTTAGGGCCTATCATGCCTGATAGTGTCGTTGTAAAATTGAAGAAGACCTCTAGCGAACTCGCTTCTTCTCCTCTTCTCCATGAAAGATCAAACAACCAGATACTTCTTCCACAATGCTTCTTATACATTCCACGAAACGAAAATAGATTTGAAACCTCCAAAATAGCCATGCAGTGTAGTTTAAACTGTTGGTTCGAAAAACAGAGCGCATGTAGAAAGAAAATCAGAGAGCATGCAAAATGAAACAACCCAACAAAAATCCACTAGCATGCCTACCTAGGCGGTTTGGGTTCAACAACCAAAAACAATTAATTTCATTTACTCCATATCTCCCGCCTATTCTTCCTTGCCACCGCCTGCTAATTCTAGTGATCTTCAAATAAAAAATAACATGTATTTCCATTTTTAGAGATCTTTGTCACCTAAGAATCTGCCAAACCAGCTAACCCCTACCAAAGTTGATAGTCCATATGCATTTAAAAACCTTATCAACATCATCATAAATGCCTTAGGAACTGTCGCCACTATGCATGTGGACCCCTTAAGTCTTAATTCATATCCATTAGTTTAGGATAGGTTAGATTTCTTAGGTTAGATCTTAGGTAGGATTTAAATTTATACCTTAGGATGTAACACTAATATCTAACCCCCACCATGACCTTAGCAATTAAGTTAGCTAATCTAAACATAGGTAAACAATTCAAAGTACCATAGTTTAGAATACTAAGTTAGGTTATAGATCAATAATTCAACCAATCCAAACAGAATAAGGAGTTTTAGGTTAGAACCAGAATTATATCCAGTATCATAGCTTAGACAGAATACATATATATTTTACCTAGCTTAGGATCTCGTGGGTTTGTCCTCAATAAGATCCCGGATATCTTTCTCTTGTGCTGTGAACAGCTGCATTCCCATCTTTATCAGCAATGACATGTCATGGTCGATCTTCAAGGACCCAAGACAAATAACCTACTGAATGGAAGTGCGTTCACACAGAAGTCAAAGAACTTACAACAACAAAATTTAGTCCAACGTGTAGCTTAACTCATGGAATGTCGATTTTACCATTCATTCAACAGAGTAGTTTTTAAAACATTCCTTGGATCACTAAAATTGATCCAAGGATGAGTCGGATAAAAAGACAAGTTTACACTTTTAAACCAAATTGTAAATCACCTACCAGAAGTGAAAAATGGATTCAGAGAAGTCATTCTAGTTCAGATCAAAGGATCTTAAGAGCAGAAAAGACTTATCCATATCAAGCATGATTTCCAATAATCAGAAGAACATATCCTTATAAGGAAAATCACATATCAACACTTGAATGTAAAGGAGGAAAATAACAACAATCAAGGGTGTTACATGCTTCCTAAAAGAATCATCATCCCGATGATTACATCCTTTAACAAATTACATCAAGGACAGTCAATTCATTCACTTCTCTTATCCTAAGTCAAATATTTCAAAACCTTATAGTTCCAGAAATCAGTATTAAATAACTTTTTATTCAAATCAAGTAAATATCTACCCAAAACTGGCTTACTTAATGTCATAAAGGATAAATTCATAAAAATTTATCAGTCAATGATTCAATTCTATTCAAATAGATATGGAAAAGTAGTTTTCATATCCTCTAGATTTTCCCAAGTTGCACTCTCCTTGTTAAAATGGTCCCATTGGACCTTACATTGACTTATTTCTCTATTTCTTAAATGCAACTGGTGAGTTTCCAGCACTCAAATGGGCTTAACCATGATTATTCCTGGGTCTTGGACCTGTAAGGAATTCCAATTTAACACATGTGATAAATCTGAAATGTATTTCTTAAGCAAAGAAATATGGAAAACATCATGCATTCGTGACAAAGCAGGTGGTAGTGCTAGATGATAAGCTATAGGGTTGATTACTTCAACTATTTCAAAAGGTCCCACATAATGTGGTGATAACTTGGCAGCCTTGCCAAAAGTTATGGAACTCTTTTTCGGTTTAACCCGAAGAAAAACCTTTTCTCCAAGTTCAAATTTCCTGTCAACCCGCTTTAAGTCAGCATAACTCTTTTGCCTATCTGCTTCTTTCAAGCGTTCACGAATCATTTTAACTTGTTGTTCCATTTCTGTAAGGATTTTAGGTCCAATTACCTCTCTATCCTCAATGCTATCCCAACTAATAGGGGTTCTGCATTTCCTTCCGTAAAGTGCCTCAAAAGGTGCCATCTTAAGAGAAGCATGATATGTATTATTGTATGCAAATTCAACTAATGGAAGGTACTCCTCCCACTTATACTACTGATCCATACAATACATCTGTAACATATCCTCCAAAACCTGATTTACTCTTTCAGTCTATCCATCTATTTCCGGATGATACGCAGAACTGAAATTCAATTTAGTGCCAAGAGTTGCGTTAAGCATTTGCCAAAACCTTGACGTCATTCTAGGGTCTCTATCAGATATGATTAATTCAGGTACTCCATGTAATCTAAAAATTTCGTGTATAAATATTTTAGCCAAAATAGGAGAATCATCCTTTAGATTTCAGCAATAAAATGAGCTACTTTTGTTAGTTTGTCAACTACTACCAAAATAACATCATGTTTATTTCTTGACATAGGCAATCCTTGTACAAAATCCATGCTTATTACTTGCCATTTGTATTGTGGTATGCTATGAGGATACAATAAACCAGCTGGATGCATATGTTCTACTTTTACTCGTTGACATTCCAGATAATGAGTCACAAAATCTATAACATCCTTTTTCATTCCTTTCCGAAATATTGTTGTTTTATATCAGCAAGCATTTTTGTAATGCCAGGGTGTCTAGAAAAAGGTGAATTGTGAAACTCTGTCAACAATTTCTTTCTCAAATCATTAGGTAAGGGTACGTATACTTTGTTTTCATATCGTAAGATTCCCTCATTATCAAAGTGAAAACCTTTATACCTTTCATCCTTTGGATCTGCAGCAAGTGCTATTTTTACTTACTGAAAGTAAGAGTTAGATTCCATAACACTTTTTACTTCATCCTTAAACTGAGTTTTTAATGTTATAAGAGCAGAAATGTGCTTCCTATGACTTAGAGTGTCAGCCACTCTATTCTCTTTTCCTTTAATGTAACTTATGTCAAAATCATAATGAGATAAAAACTCTAACTACCTTCATTGTCTTGCATTCAGATTTGGTTGAGCAAAAATGTACTTCAGTCCAAGATGATTAGTTTTCAACTCAAATGGTTTACCAAGCAGATAATGCCTCTAAACTTGAAGTGCATGAGCTATGGCAGCAAGCTCTAAATCATGTGGAGCATAATTCAACTCATTTAACTTAAGTTTTCTACTTTCATAAGCTATGACATGATCATTTTGTAACAAAATACCTCCAAGACCCTCCCCAGATGCATCTCGTTACAACTGTGAAGTCTCCATTAGGATCGGGTTCGGCTAAAATAGGTCTTTGAAGTCAACCGACTTTTCAAAATTTTAAAATCAGATTCACATTTATCATCCCAAACAAATTTCTTATCCTTTTTCTTTAATGAAGTTATTAGTGCATCCACTTTAGAAAAATCCTTAACAAATTTTCTATAATAACCTGCAAGGCCCATGAAGCTTCTAACTTCATGTACATTCTTTGGTGCATGCCACTCAATTATAGCTATAATTTTAGAAGGATCTACAACAATCCCATCTTTACTTATAACATGACCCAACTAGTGAACTTCAGTGTCATAGAAAGAACATTTGGAATGACTTACCATATAACCGTCTCTTTCTAAAAATTTCCAAAACTATTTTCAAGTGTTCATGATGTCTTGGGCAGATTTATGGATAGATGAGCCAACAGTGTGCAGGGCATAGCCCCTCTTTGAGTCAGCAAAGCAAAACTAGTTTATTGCTATTCTACAGCAGGAATCTGTGCAAGTCTCACAATATTCCGCCTTTGGGGGTTTGGGATCTCATCCTAGTAGGGGTGTTTCCAACTGCGAAAAGAAAGGAAATGAAGTAGAGGATGAAGAAAGATCAGTCCGAAGGGAGAAAAGAAATGAATTCCAAAGCAGAAAGGTCAAAGGGTTTATGTTTTGGGATTGGTAGTAAACAGAGCCAAACCTACTTGCATAAACGAATAAAGCAATACTGATGAATAAATGACAAAAAGGTAGAGATAGATCTAACAGAATAAATGCATAGATCTGACATAAGAAAGATCAGATGCCCATAACACACATATTCAGCACAAAGTCTTAATATTTGTATTAATATTTTCTTCTGTTACAAAAAGTACAAAGCCTTTTCTCCCTACTTCTATTTTTCATCTAAAAGATATCCACCCCTGAATACAACAAGTATTCAAGTATATATAGAAGGAGAGAAGAAAAGAAGACAAAAGCAAACAAACCACTTATTTACAAAAATATCTTACAATAGATTACAAAGTCATTTGTTGACTTTTGACAACTTTGGTGGATGACATCATCCCATGGTGCAACATGGATGATGTCATCGTTTGTGTCAAAATGACTCTAGATATTTTACAAAGAGAAAGATGAGAAGAAAGAAACTATTTGTCATCATCCCGCGGCTGGAAAGGGGTATCCTGCTTTTGCTGCTCAGGCGATGAGATGTGGAACTGGGCACGGTACTCCATGAACTTGCTGATCATGGGTTGAAGTTGATCCTCGGAAGGATCCTTGTGCCTATCGCTGATAGCTTCGCAGGTCTCCCACTCGTCTATGAGCTTTTCCGGGAGTTTGGAATAATCATTCTCTGCCTCTATCAGGTACCCGATGAAGTCACGACACGCCAATAGGTTATTAATGGATTCGGCATCGAACGTAACTTCTGGCCCCAGTCCCTGTGAAATGATCTCCTTGAAGATCTGAATAGTTTCCTCCACCTTTCTTAAGGCGAAAGGAGTGAGTAACCCTGGAGACATTGTGAGAACAATCTATTCCATTTGATGCATGGCATCTAGGGCTACCTCCTTTACCTTGTCGATCTTTTCCAAGACGAACTCCAGCTGATCCACCCGATAATCCAAAGTGGAAAGGATTTTATTGAGGGCTCTAGGGTGTCCAAAGATGCCAAACTTGACCAGATCATCGACTGAACAGTCGAGCATTCTCTAAAAGGTCTCGTGTTGCATCTTGGCATGATCAAGCTCTTCGGAGATGGGTCCCGCTATCGCTGGAGTTCTCTATTTGTTTGATTGATATTACAGTACAAATCAGAACTTAGTGATAACTCCCTCACTTTCTTTGAGGATTTGGCTCCTCCGGTGGAAATGGCCATGCCACCTGCCTGCCGATTTTAGCATATTCATTGATCTTTTCTAGCTCGAGAGGCTCGGGAGTTTCGGTGGCGATCGTAGGAGGTGCTGCTTGCCCATTTTACGCAAGGCACGGAGAAGATATTTATTTTGCTCCTTTAGCTACCTTTTCTCTTCCTTTTCTTCTTGGAGTTTCTTAAAAAGGGCGTCAACTGTAGATAGGGCCTCTCCTTGCAGGCTTTCTGAAGATGTCCCCATTGTGACTTGAGTCACTGTATAATCTGTCGAAGACAGATCCTTCTTATCCTTCAAAGGATTGGGGTATGTTATCTCCATCACTCTCTCCCCTGTTGCACTCTGAGAGAAGCGGGTTATGGGATTTTGCTTCTTTGCCCCTTTTGATGGGATCATGGAGAATTCCATCGGTGCGATGGGAACTTTCCTTTTCTGCTGACTCAGGTGCTGGGAGATCCAGGCTGGACTTATGGGAGAAGGACCAGAAATAGAGAAGGGGGCAGCTGCAGTAGTAGAAGGGAAAAACGTGGAGACACTTGGAGGTGGCATTGAGAGGAAAGCCGAGGAAGTGCTCACGGGAGGAAGGGATACTGCAGGGGAGGAAGACATAGGAAGGGAAGGGAGCTCAGAGATGAGGGAAGAAATGGAGGGGGACAGCTCCACGAGAGAGGAGAAGATGGACGAGGAAGAAGGGGAACAGTAGAAGAAGGGGGAGAGGACACGACCAAAGGAATGGTCACTTGGGTCACTCGAGGAGGGGAAGGAGGAGAAGGAGAAGGAACAGAAGGGACCTCGATTGTTACAGTTGTGGCCACATCCTAAGTGGATGTGCCTATTGGAACATCTTCCGCTGCTTCTTTTTCTGGGCTTTTCGGGATTACAACCCATTCTTGTGAAGCGGAAGGAGGGCTTTCAGGAGCTTCCTCTTGGGTGGAGCTGGACTCACCCTCTTTTCCTTTTCCCTTGCCTTTTGTCTGCTGTTTCACCCGAGGA